>CM068370.1:174637967-175893036 GCA_034769895.1 Magicicada septendecula
TTTCAATTTAAAACAATGATTAAAAACTCAGGACTAAATGTATTCGGGTTTTCCAGTAAACTGAGATGTCAACCACTTCATTTACAAAGTATGCAATTCCCGCGATAAATTTCAGTATTTGGTTTTTTGCCCCTTAGGAGTGAAAGTTTTTAAAACCGTTTCATAGTGAGCACCTAAGACCTATGATGAAGCTATGTTCAAAGTTTCATTGATATCCATTCAGTGGTTTCAGAGATATCGTGATCAGTGAGTCAGTCAGTGGTATTTGGGTTATATAGATATCTATATATATCTAGCCGATTTATCCAGCGTTCCTGGGGTTCATAATTTATTCATAGGCTCATAGGCACCTATTCTTGTTCTAACGTTATATTACTTGTATATTGTATAATCTTCCTTATATTGTTACGTTCGCATTCTCACTGGAGGAATACTCTGTAGCGCACCTGTTTAAGAACATGTCATAAACTGTATTCTTATATCTGGCGAAGAATTCTGTTGCGCGTGATGCTCCTGCTCGATTTCTAACTCTGGGAGAGGGCGAACAGCTAAATTAGTTTTCAATAAAATGTCTACAGTACTTGCACGCGCTGCGTATTTAACTGTCGTTTTATAATTCATTGTGTTATTGTTGAAATAAGGCATTTGTTAAATTAGTGTCTCCTAAACTTATTCTAATAATACAATACCTCTATAGATTTCAGCTTATCAATTTTTAAATTCAAACTGAAGCATGTGCATTTATATTGTCTGAACACTATGATCTGAGTACATTCGCTATCAAAACTTTGTTTTTTATACTCACTTATAACTTACTTCGATCTTAACTTATCCACTTTTAAATTCAAACTGAAACAACTCTGAATTCACACACTAATAAGAAGTTTCTTAAGATGCATACACCACCTTTGACATCATAACCTATATCTTTATTTATAAAAACCGTGGACTCTGGCCCCGCCGTCTTTCGCGAGATCCGACCTAAGACTCCCCGGTTTCCGTGGATGAACTCCGGGGAAGTCCCGTCGGACGACACCCGCGCTATTTCCTACGCGGGAGACTTCCACCGATGCTATGGTAACCAGAATCTATTCTATTGGGTTGCCATAGTAACCAGATCTAATAGTTTCTAAAACCCAAAGAACCCTCCAAAGGATCGTATCGAAAAAACGCTTGTCCTATGTTGGTTCTCCCGTTGCGTAAAATAATAGTGCCAAGTTTGGTTAAAATCGGTCAAGTGGTTTAGGAGATGTGGAAGACCCCAAAGAACCCCCCAAAGGATCCCATCGAAAGAAACACCTATCCTATGTTGGTCCAGGTTTGGTTGAATCGGTCCAGTGGTTTAGGAGGAGATGTGGAAGACCCCAAAGAACCCCCAAAGGACCCCATCGAAAAAAACACCTATCCTGTGTTGGTTCTCCCGTCGCGTAAAATATTTGTGCCAAGTTTGGTTAAAATCGGTCCAGTGGTTTTTGAGGAGATGTGGAAGACCCCAAAAGACCCCCGAAGGATCGTATCGAAAAAACACCTATCCTATGTTTTGATTCTCCCGTCGCGTAAACTATTTGTGCCAAGTTTGGTTAAAATCGGTCCAGTGGTTTAGGAGGAGATGTGGAAGACCCCAAAGAAACCCCCAAAGGAACACACCGAAAAAATACCTATTCTATGTTGGTTCTCCCGTCGCGTAAAATATTTGTGCCAAGTTTGGTTGACATCGGTCCAGTGGTTTAGGAGGAGATGTGGAGACCCCAAAAGACCCCCGAAGGATCGTATCGAAAAAAACACCTATCCTATGTTGGTTCTCCCGTCGCGTAAACTATTTGTGCCAAGTTTGGTTAAAATCGGTCCAGTGGTTTAGGAGGAGATGTGGAAAACCCCAAAGAACCACCCAAAGGACCCCATCGAAAGAAACACCTATCCTATGTTGGTTCTCCCGTCGCGTAAAATATTTGTGCCATTTTGGTTGAAATCGGTCCTGTGGTTTAGGAGGAGATGTGGAAGACCCCAAAAAGACCCCCGAAGGATCGTATCGAAAAAACACCTATCCTATGTTGGTTCTCCCGTCGCGTAAACTATTTGTGCCAAGTTTGGTTAAAATCGGTCCAGTGGTTTAGGAGGAGATGTGGAAGACCCCAAAGAACCCCCCAAAGGACCCATCGAAAAAATACCTATTCTATGTTGGTTCTCCCGTCGCGTAAAATATTTGTGCCAAGTTTGGTTGAAATCGGTCCAGTGGTTTAGGAGGAGATGTGGAAGACCCCAAAAAACCCCCCAGAGGACCCCATAGAAAAAAACACCTATCCTATGTTGGTTCTCCCGTCGCGTAAATTATTTGTGCCAAGTTTGGTTGAAATCGGTCCAGTGGTTTAGGAGGAGATGTGGAGATGAGGGGGGTTGCCCCTTAGGAGTGAAAGTTTTTAAATCCGTTTCTTAGTGAGCATCTACGACCCCATAAGAATATACCTTCAAATTTTGAGATCATTATCTTCAGTAGTTTTTGCTCTACGTTGATTCTCTCTGTCAGGACAAAGCCGCTTATATATATATATAGAGATGGTATTGGAGTGTTTTCTTTTCTCGCTCTCTTCCTTGAGTTAGACAAGTGCTTCTGAATTTTGTTGACAGCAAAATCTGAGGCACATGTAAGTGTAAGCTCACTAAGAATGTGTTATCCTTGCTGAATATCCGTCATTTAAGTTTCAAGTTTTTATAGTTCACAGATCGCTACGAGGGTACGTTTTCTTTGTTAATCCTATCAACGGCACCTTATATAACGGTAATCCTATATATCCGTACTCTTCGTAAAGTGCACAAGGCTTCCTCTTGTTTGTTCCTGTGATTTTCTTGACTGTATAAGTAAGAAAATCGAAATTTACAAGCTGCTCCCTAATATTACGCAAAACTGTACTAAATCTTAAGTATATTTGCGCAAAACTGAACTAAACTCTGTCAGTCTTATATAGCCTAATACACCAATATTAACTGGCGTACGGAAAGTGATGAATTTACTATAAAAACCCGGTGAATGGAACTGCACTTGTCTATCAGTGTAACGATAACCGTTATTCACAGTGACATCAGAAATTACCGTGTGGTGGAGTGGGGGGATGTCTAAGGCATCCCTTTTACTTAGACAGATTTTACTTCAGGCAGCCCTCCCCTTTACGAAACTGGTAGTTCATTTTTGAGGGCAGCTGCTAATAATTGTTGTATACCAGAGAACCCTCAACCCACACTCATAGTGTTATTATGAATTGTAAAAACTACTGTCCGGGCTGTAAGGCCGTGGTCTTCCATTTCTCGCAACAGACGTTTCAACCTCGCCTATGGAGGCTATCTTCAGTGTCGAAAATGACGGGAAAGATGTTCTTCAGTAACACCAAAGTACTGTGGCAGAGTGTTACTGACGGACATCTTGTCAATACGATTTTAAGTCCTTTTTGACATTAAAGATGGCCTCTAATGGCGAGGTTGAAACGAAGAAATAAAAGACCACGGCCTTACAACCCGGACAGTAGAAGACCACGACCTTACAGCCCGGACAGTAGAAGACCACTGCCTTACAGCCCGGACAGTAGAAGACCACGGCCCTACAGCCCGGACAGTAGAAGACCACTGCCTTACAGCCCGGACAGTAGGAGACCACGACCTTACAGCCCGGACAGTAGGAGACTACGGCCTTACAGCCCGGACAGTGGAAGACCACGGCCTTACAGCTCGGACAGTAGAAGACCACGGCCCTACAGCCCGGACAGTAGAAGACCACGGCCCTGCAGCCCGGACAGTTGAAGACCACGGCCCTACAGCCCGGACAGTAGAAGACCACTGCCCTACAGCCCGGACAGTAGAAAACCACTGCCTTACAGCCCGGACAGTAGGAGACCACGACCTTGCAGCCCGGACAGTAGAAGACCACGGCCCTACAGCCCGGACAGTAGTTACGCCGGGCGTGAAAGCCTAAATAATTGATTGTTATTATGAACGTTGCAAGTATATTGACTGTTATCGTGATTGGTATTCTTGAACCTCTTTGTCATATTGTAAAACTATTTGTCATTAGAATAATAGGCCTACTAGGTTAAGTGTGTCTTTTATGCTACTCTCGTATATTTACATTATCCACTACTGATGTATAACTTATGTATATTGTTACGACGGTCTACTGATCGCCATATGGTACAGTGGAAAACAAAATACAAGACACCAATTAAGTCACTAATCCTCCTCTTCCTATGGCGCTACAGCCCAAGTCGGGCCCTCGCCTCCACCAATCTCCGCCTCCAATCTACTCTATCCTTTGCAGCCCTCCAGTCACTAATCACCAGCTTTAATTATCACAATAAAATAGTTTGTAATCAACAATATCGTCTCTTACAACAAATCAAATAAAAATTGTTCCACGCAATAATAATGTCAACGAGTCTTGCACAATTAAAAAACACAAAAATTCTTCACTTTTACAAACACTCAATCCGCGCTAACAAAGATCGCTCACATTACTGAACTGACAACGCCAGACGCTCTGCTTTTATAGGTCGCGCAGAGTTCTAGAATTAACGTTCTATCCTTAATTTGCACGCCACTTAATGCTGACGCTAATGCGTATCTCAAGGGGCCTCTTGACGAGTCTAGAACAAACTTAAACGCGGCCTTGACTTGGCAACACCTGCCACACTGGACGGAGGGAAGAGTGGAGAATGTTCTGGGTTGTTCGGTAGGCTTCTTGTAACAATATTAATGCACACTATTTATAGAATACACTAGAATGTTTTGTATCAATGTACTATACATAGTTTGTTCTACCAAGTTCTAGATATTACGCCTGGAGCAATCTAGACTATTCTAGTAGTAACGTATGCTGGTGAATGACGTCATTACTAACTATATATAGAATAGTAGAAGACGGAGAGACTCAGGACTCAGTCTTTATTGAGAGTTCAGTGATGAGTTACTGATTTAGTGTGTGTGTTTTTTTGATACCATATTTGAGGCTCATTGTTTTGTTTGTATTAATTACGATTGTGTTAATAATCGATATCACAGTTGTGATCGAAATTATATTTACTGTGTTATATTTTTTGTTGTGAAAAATTATGTATTATATAGGTGAATAAACAAGGTGTCGACAGCGATACGAGTGTTTTATTTCAATCGTTGACCTAGAAGAAGACATAATTCGTTGAAAAACTGTACTGTCCGGGAGACCTCTGGTCGGGTGGCAGTTTTCATATTAACTGTGAGCAGAATGACGCGGTGGGAGGTACAGGGTTTTGGCTGAACTTAAAGTATATTCCACATTAATAGTGTAAGATTGTACGTATTGATAAGGAAATGTTAACGGGTCTGTGCTGATAACTTTTACTCAGGAAAAGTTTGAAACTTGGTCTAGCGCTGATGTACATTTGTCGTAGCATTGAGCAGTGGCGTATCTAGAATACAAAAGAAAAATCAAGTTAAGACTAATCAACATTATTACGTTTAAAGTGGTTGAAATACGTGTGATAACGTCCTGAAATCAATCCCATTAAAATAAACAGTAATAGCACAACAAAAATACGCGTTATTGAAGCGTTATTCAGTAGGTACTTATTGACTGAACTGATTTTCCTATATTTCATATTTCAAAAGTATACGCAAATGCTGTGTAATAAATCTGTTTGTATATTTAAAAAAGAGTTACTGCTATAATAGCGTTCGCAGCTGAAAAAAAAACTAACAAAATAGCCTAAACAATAAGAAATTAACAAATTTCGTCAACTTTTTTCGACCCTCTGAGGGGGGTCCGGTCCCGTTCGTCCTCCTTACGTAAATACGCCCCTGTCGTTGAAGGGGTTATTATCGCCACTAACTGGAGCAGAACGTGCTGGTGCATTGTGCAGATTGCTGCGACGGTAAGGAGCCTCCTGTAGTCTCGACAAATTGAACTTTTCTATTTGCGAAATTTGTAGTCTCGTCAAAATCGAAATTTTCAAATTGTCTGCCAGTTTTACAAAAAAAAAAAAAAAAAAAAAAAAATCGGACAATTGCGCAATCATAACAGCGACTGGCAAGTTGTTGAAAAACTGTACTGTTCGGGAGACCACTGATCAGGTGACCAACTTTTAGATTAACCGTGAACAGAATGACGCGGTGTGAGGTAGAATTTTTTTGGTTAGACTTAAAGTTTATATACCATATTAATGCTGTATGATTATACGTTTTGACAGAGAAATGTTAACGGGTTTGTGCTGACAGTTTTTACTCGGGAAAAGTTTGAAACTTGGTCTCACGCGTTATATGGTGAACTTGGGTAGACTCGTCATAGAGGTAATCTCGTGGTACGTTTTGTGAAGCTTGTCACGGGTTAACCAATGCTTCCACAAATGCCTAGTGTCTTCAGTTGAGCGCAACACATTCTAACGTTCAGTTTGAGATATTGTAGGGAGCCAGTGCGACACGAGTTTATTGTTTTGCAACGTTTTGAAGTGAAAGGTAAGGAATATTTCTTAAATGCTCTATCTGTTAATAGGACGTGCATTTTGATTCCATCATCATTGTAATTCACTATATTAGCATCAGATTTAGTCATAAATTGTCAGTTAATACATACTGAATACGATGGTACATATTTTGATAGGTTATGGACGGTGTATACGTTGTGGGAGCTTATCTCCGGATCGTAGTTTCTTAAATTTTTTGTGCTGTTTTCCAAGTAAAGCTGCTTCCTAGTAATGTACAAATTTATTTAATTTCTGAAATTTACTTATGAAAAAGACTTCCATTAAATATAAATCTTCTAAATTGTTTTCTACTAAAATTTTCAATAGATTTTATTTCCTGGATTGGATTTCTCCGTACGATTTTAATATCAATGGAGTTTTTAATTTTCATGTTTTTTTACCGTATGATTTGAGCTTTCAAAGAAACTGAATGTTAAATGAAATGAATTTCTGATCCGGTTATGATTATATCCGATCTTACCACGAGATTTCGTTAATCCAGGTAAAGTCGTGATATCACGAGTATAGCGAAGTATTGTCACGAGATTACCTGGAATATCACGAGATTACCAAGCAAAAACATTGTTTAGAAATTTAATAAAAATAAAAATATAATATGTTGTTTTATCCTAAAATATTTTAGTGCTATAAAGTCTTTAGAAAACATTCTTTCCAAAGATTGAAACAGAAAAAAAGAATTGAAAATTTTTGGTTGGCACAATTGGTATCTTATATACTTTATCACGAGTTTATCCAAGTTTACCATATATCATTTGTCATAACGTTGAGGGGGTTATTATCGCCACTAACTGGTGCAACGTCACTGGAGCAGAACGTGTTGCTGCACTGTGCAGATTGCTGCGACGGTAAGGAGTCTCCCGTCAAAGCACGACCCGCGGCAACTCATACGATGGGCTTTGTCTGTTAATAAAGCAATTGTTTACTAATCTCTCTGCACCCTTAAGGCGTTCACAATACAGCACAATTGTACTTGGCATTAGTACACAGAATACTGTCTCTCCTCAGGTGTAAGAAAATCGTTTATACACTGTACACAAATAGACCCACAGTATATTATAATAGTTACTAATTCTACTATTACTATCAGTAATCTTGTTTCTACTAGTATTATATTGCTGCTGTTTTATTTTACTACTATTATTTACACAGTATGTGTAGTCAGCGGTATATTTACGGGAGGGGGGACGAACGGGTCCGGACCGGACCCCCAGAGGCTTGAAAAAAGTTGACTAATTTTGTTAATCTCTTAATTTGTAGGCTATTTAATATTTTTTCAGCTGTGTGTTTCATCTAGTAACTCTTTTTTAAATATACAAACAGGTTTATTACACAACATTTGCGTACACGTTTGAAATATGAAATATAGAAAAATCTGTTCAGTAAGTAATCAGTCTTCTAAACAATGTTTCAGTAACGCGTATTCTTATTGTGTATTACCGTTTACTTTAATGGGATTGATTTTAGGCACTTTAAAGATAGTAATGCTGTTTAGTCTTGTTTTTCGTTTGTATGAAGCCGACTCGACAGGACCCCTGACCTCCCCAGACCAAATTCCCGATACGCCACTGTGTGTAGTTCTTTTCTTAATTTAAACCGGACTTGAAGTCAAGGTGCGTTTGAGCTGTTGCGAAATTTAATGATATTCTAATTAACATAAACTAATTTTTGTCGTCTGACATAGTGTTGAATCTTATAGTTTGAAATTTATTCTAGCTCTGTAGGTTACCACGGATGGTTTTGATTCTATTTTCTATATTATTTTCCCCTTTTAGAGTACAGGGATTTTATTGCTTTTTGTCCTACCTTCGTCCCATTGTCTTGAATCCTTTTTCTGATATTCGTGCAGAAGAAGCAATCTCATAAGAGGACAACCGTCGCGATCGCTGTGCAGTGACACACACAGTTGGGAAATTCACGTAATTAGAGACATTTAATCCCTTTCAAAATACCTCGTCTTGAAAATAAAATCCGGGCTATTGGGCCGTGGTCAACTAAAGTTATTATTCTGAAAGATGTTATTCTCAGGCGTTTCGGCCTCAACTCTGGAGACCATTTTCAGTGATGAACGGTTCTAACACAACTTACACGGTGTTCGTCAGTAACCACAGTACAGTGGCGAAGAATCCATTCAGTACTGCGGTTACTGACGAAGACCATATCAGTTGTGTTAGAAGTGTTTATCACTGAAGATGGCTCCAGAGGTGAGGTCAAAACGTCTGAGAATAACATCTTTCACAATAATAACTTTAGTAGACCACAGCCCAATAGCCCGGATTTTATTTTTAACCATCTTGACGCCGGCCGTGAAGCCTCAGAAATAGATCTCGTTTTGAGTTATATTTCTTTTATGTACTTTTAAAAATTACTTGTGTATAACTCCAGGTTGTCGAGACAGTTTAAGAATTTTATCCAGTTGCTGTGAAATAAGATTAGTTAATTATATTTGTCGTAATACTAACGCTTAAACCTATCGATAACAGTAAATTATTATAAATAAATCACCTTATATCCGTCGTGTGACTTCGTTACGTCGATTAAAATGACGCGTTTCAAAACATCTGCTCCATCATCAGATAAAATCGCTCTATTGAGGTCGTTAAACGTTAAAAACACATATTACACATAATTGTCCACTATGTAATTCACTTGCTTCCTAAATGGTGCGCACCACGACGAAGCCGATCGGACACTCAACGTTCATACTGTTCATACGTGACTTGGATACCAAGAACTAATATGCTATCGATAACACTTATTAGGGACGCTGATGATTGTTAGAAATTAAGAAACACTTTTATGAAATACCGAAACACTTTTCTTTTGTATCGGCCATCTGAGGACCATATGCTAATTTCATTTCTTTATTCCTTGTTCTTTTCTTTTTCTCCAATATTCTTTCATCTTTTTACCATGTGTCTTCTTCCTGTCTTCAGTCCACTTTAAACCTTCGTTTTTCTCTCTCCTACCCAGGAATCCTTCCATTTTTAACACTTTTGCCCGAAAAACTTCTCTTTCAGTTGCTTCTTCTCCGTTTATATAATTTTTTATTCTAAATCCTTTTTGACTTCTTTATAAATGTCCAAAAAATACTAGTCTTTTTTTCTTACTGTTTCTGATATATTTTGTATACTTTGATATATTTCATTATTATACTTCTTAATTTCCAACCTTCTGAAGTATTTCTAGTTTGTCTAAATTATAATTCAATGCTAGAAATTCACTTGCATATAGGCATTCTGGCCTCACTACTGTACTGTAATGCCTTATTTTCGCATTTTTAGATATGCATTTTTTATTGTAAATATCTTTAGTTATACAGTATGCTCTTTCAATTTTATGAATTTTGTCTTCTGTAGCAGGTTTATCTAAACCATTCTCTTGAATTATTTCCCCATGATTCTTAAATTATTTACTTATATACTTATTTACGTATATACTTTATATGCTTATATCTTTTTATTATTATGAAAACTATAGTAACTGCATCTAACATAGATTAGCCATCTTTCGTGATAGGCATTTGTAATGTTACCTGAGTGGCTTATTTTTTTAAAGATTTTTAAAATCAGTACAGTCGAGTGTAAACATTTTTTCGGTACACAGAGTGTTTAAGGACAGATTTAATTTCCCTGTCACGTAACAAGAAAATGATAATTTTTGTGATAACTCTTCGTGAAGCAATGGGAGGCAAAACATTTCGGGGACGCAAAAGAAGTCAGAGAAAGAACTGGTCAACGGCGAAAGTTATAAACGGAATGTGCAGTTTTTGATGGGGCGAAGAATATCAAAACAGAGAAAATACAACACATCTGTTAAAAGCGTAGTGATGTATAATGCAGTAACATGGAGGTATGGTGAATCAGACAAAATGATGCTTTTTCGTCTTTAGAAAAACTGTCTTACGACAGGCTTCAATTGGATGATCTCCTCTGTACCTCCTCCAAAATTGTTCTCGGTCCTCTGTATCAGTATTCAACTGTCTATAGCTTTTTCCTTAACTGATATCATCAAGCATTCCAATCTTTCTTCTTTTCCGTCCTCTCCTTCCTTCTACCTTTCGCTTTATGATCCTTAGATGCAGACAGTTTCTTTGCAATATATACTTCAAACGTGATGTTTTGTCTTCTTATTACTTTCAGTAGGTTTCTTTCTTTTCCTATTCACGACAATACTTCATTATTTCTGACAATATTAATCCATTTTACCTTAACAATTCTTTGCTGTCACTACATTTTGAAGTTCTCTATGCATCTTTCTTCTTTCCTTTTCATGTTCTAAGTTTTATTGCTATACAAAACCTTACTCTAAATAAAACATTTAGCAAATGTCTTTCTCATACCAAACAAAATGTTTCTTGCTGTCAGAAATGATTTTACCTTTTCAGAAGCTTTCTTACCTATAGACACATGCATATTATTTCTGATTTTCTGAGTCATCAACAAGTTATAACTTCAAGTTAGAAAAACCTAGTGTTTTAATCAATTGCGTAGGCTATCACGGCCGGAGTCACTATTAAGAGAACTTGTAAGATACGGAGTATTGGCCCATGGTCGATTGCTTTCAGATGACATATGTATTTTTTCTAGATGTTTCTGCTACCCACCGAAGGCCCCTTCAGTAGTAGAAGTTTTAAAAAAATTCGACAAGGGATGGTAGACCGAACGTACCCCTGACTGAGGCGAAAGAATTACTCAGTCAGGGGTAGGTTCGGTCTACCATCCCTTGTCAAACTTTTCTAAAACTTTTACTACTGAAGGAGGCCTTTGGTGCGCAGGAGAAACGTCTAGAAAAAAATATATCATCTCAAAACAATCGACCATGGTCCAATAGCCCGGATTTTGTAAATTCTTTTAATGAATTAATGATTTTTACTACTTATGGATTTTAGATGCTGTATCGAGAACCGTTTCGAAGAACCTAGAACGTTCTCCACCCGTCCCCCTCCCCTAATCAAGCAGGTGTATCATCAGTCAAGGCCACGCTCAAGTACGTTCCAGAATACTCTGGAGAACACTTGAGATAGCCTACGCATTAGCTGGCGTGCTGTAAGGAGTGGAAGGTACTCTGGACCTCTGCACGACCTATAAAAGCAGAGCGTCTGGCTTTGCCAGATCAGTTCGTTGAGCGATTTTCCTTAGTGCGGATCGAGTAGTAGTTATAACTGGCAATTTATTTAAGTATGTTTCGAAGTATTCTAGCGATGCGATTACTGTGTTGCAATTAGTGCGGAATTCTTTACAGTTGACATTATTATTGCGTGTGGACAAATTTAACTGGAATTATTGTACGAGTTGATCACAAATTGTTATTTGTTAGTAATTAAAGCCGGTCATTAGTGACTTAATTGATGTCTTGTATTTCGTTTCTCACTGACCAGACGACGATCAGTGGGACCGTCGTAACAATATTTATATGTCTTCTCATTTTTCTTTCCTGCCGTTAATCGTCAGTGTGATATTTATTCTTACGTTTACGAAATTCATAATTTTATATTTATGGTACATGTATTTAGAATTGCTGTATAGCGCATAATTTGAATAAGAAGGATTGAATGAACTTTCTCTAGATAAAAAGTGTGATCGTTATCTTTCTTTGGTAGCAAACTAAGTCTACGACACTACAGACGTTTATCAAAAAAAAAGAAAACAATGAGAACATTTAATAACCTTGTATTTTATAGATATTTAAATTTGTTTAGTAATATTAACGATTTTGTTCGATATTTATGTGGCAAGTGATATGGTAGGCAGAAAGAGTGACGGTAGGGCCGAAGGTTTTTGGTTTTGGGTAGAGTGCGAAAGATAATAATAAAAGGAGGCGATGTTTAGTTTGAAACAGATTTTATGTAAAGAGGACACGTGGCATGTAAGTATTGATGTTAATAGCGCAATATAATGGATATCTTAGAGGTTAGAGGTAGAGTGATTAGGGATGCTTTGATTTTCTTTGAATAATTCACAGATCATGTGTCTAATTGTAAAAATGGAAACATTTTGAGTGTAAATACATGACGACGAATTATGTAGAACTTTTCCATGTCTTAACCAGTAAGTGTCAATGTACACTACAGTGGTTTAAGTCAAACAAAAATATGTTATGTCTATAAATTGAGTTGGTTTTCTAACATTTAAGCGCGCCCACACTTTACAGTTCTTGAAAATTTTATTTAGCTGTTTTGTTTACTGATCGTGACAGCAATACTAGCTGTCGTTATCATTATGTCTTTATTATAGTCATGTTGCATTATCATCTTGAGAATCAGCATCGCCGTTACCACAGCCATGGCAATAATCAATCCATAATGTGAACATTAATATTAATGGTTCCATCCTCTTCACAAGCGTCGTCATCGTTGTCATCGTCATCGTCGCCATCGTCATCGTCGTCGTTGTCGTCGTCGTCGTCGTTGTCGTCGTCGTCGTCGTCATCGTCGTCGCCGTCGTCGTCGTCATCAGCATCGTCGTCGTCGTCGTCGTCGTTCTTCTGCTGCTCTTCCTCCTCCCCCTCGTCATTGTCGTCGTCTTTCCGCTGCTGCTCTTCTTTCTCCTCGTTCTGCTGCTGCTGCTGCTCTTCTTCTTCTTCCTCCTTCTCCTCCTCCTCGTTCTTCTGCTGCTGCTGCTCTTCTTCTTTTTCTTCTTCTTCCTCCTCCTCTTCGTTCTGCTGCTGCTGCTCTTCTTCTTCCTCCGCCTCCTCCTCCTCCTCCTCATCATCATCAGCTTTAACATCACTGCCGCCGACACGATCGCCATCATCATCAGTAACGTCGTTATCATCATTCCTCCCGTCTCTATTGTTACTTAGAGCCATCAATCCGTAGACTTTGTAATGCCTGCTGTAAACAGTATGTTCCATATCATTTGTAACAGAGTTCTCTTTGATAGTATTAAGTATCCAGCGACGCAGAGCAGCAACGTTTGTATAAACTTCCGTTAGATTGTACGCAACGCAACTGACTCCACCAATGTAAATTCCAACTAACTGCTTGTTGCGAACCAGTGGATCTCCCACGTCATTCTGCAATCAAGTAAAAATAAAAACAAGTGTTATTTGTAACTTAAGAATACGTGTAATGCAAGTAAATAAATACCATTAAAAATGTAGGTAAATTTAAATTTGAAAGGTATGTTTTAAAATTATATTAAATTCACATTCCAAATTATATTAACGAAATATCTTACGTATTACCTTATACAATGTGTTTTTATAAGTTTTCTTAGGACAAACTCTATAGTTGATAATAAAGATAATCGTTCATATAAAGGCAAGTATTTAAACGGTTTGTTTTTAAGATACAGTATGTAAAACAGCCCAAATTTTAACTTCAAAGCAGCATAATGTGGGATTCAAATATTGCACAGGTGTAGGCCTACTAATTTTATGACATAATTGATGATTTGAAAGCTTAGAAAATCAGAGAATTTACATATGACCGTTGGTAATCTCTCGAACAGTTTATATATTTTTTTTTGTGAAGAAAGACCTTAAAGTGCATATTTTCACATCAAATTACCGTAGGTGTAGAATTATCTATTAGCAAATAATAAAAGAAAGAATAAATTTACTTAGTTTATGTCATTAATTGAATGAAACAAGCGTATGACTGAAAATATTTAATTTTTATTTGAAACAAATGAAAAAATACTTTCAAGCTACACAGTGCTTATATTATTTACCCGTATGCCACAAAATAGTTTAAATCAAAATTAATCACGCAAAATAAATTGCTACGATAAAGTACGTATTAATTAATTTTTTCTTTACGTTCACCTGTTGGAAGTGCCTGAAAGTGTAGCTTGGGTATAAAAAATATAAATTATAAAAAATACCGTAATTTTCTCCCATTTTTTATGCTCTAAAATCTAAATCTAAAGTTTAGAATTTTAAAACAATTAGTAGAAGAAGCCAGTGTTTTTTTGATTAAACTAATTATAATTTAAAAGTAATATCAAACGAATGGCTTTAATAATGTCTTTAAATCATGTCGTGCAGCAGATCTGTTTGTCCGCCAAACAGACTAGACCTCTCTCTTACAGTACAAGAAGAAGATTCATTGGGAGAACTTTCAACTGACAGTTAATTAAAATTACAGTTTTTGTAATTACAGCTAGCTGACGTCTGGTTATATGTAATGACTGAGTACCCTGAACTCGGAAAAAGAGCTTTGAAGTTTTTAACTGTGTTCTCCTCTTCTTTTTTGTGTAAAACCGCAGTCTCCCTGCTCATGTACTTAAAGTCAAAGTTGAGAAATAAACTTGATGTCGAGAGGTACTCAATATTGAAATTATCAGACATTAAACCAAATATCAAAGAGCTAATTGCGCAAAAGCAGCTTCATTGTCCACACTAAACTATGTGTGATATCATTAACATTATAATTTTACAAATTAAGAGAATAAAATTTAATTAAAATATAAAAGTTTCTATCATATTTATTGTTTGTTTTATTTCAGAACTTAAGACGGGATCCGTGAATTTTTAAATTATTTGGCGGGGGGGGGGGGTCCGCGTACTGAAAAATTTGGGAACCACTCCTCTAGACTGATCGAACACTTGTAACTACATAAATTTCGCCGATACGTCGCCAAAAGAATGGAAAATAAATGAAAATTATTCTGGAACTTCTGAGGATTACATATAAGGGTTCACGACCGGGTTAGAAGTCTGTTACCACTTAGTTTCACTTACCGGCTTAGTATTTTGTTTCTACTGTACAGCATGACTATCCGTGAGACTGTCGTAACAGTACCTCTATTAAAAATCTAAACATTAAAAAAAAGTCTTTTTAAGATTCTTGATGATACAAAATTGTGATTTGTTTGATAAATTAATTATTAACTTGTAGGTTTTGGAGCGTTTTATCTAAATTTCCTGCTCTTTTAAAATTTTAAATTATATAAATTTTGATATACCTAATATATGAGCAGAATTTCAATAGAAGATTACGCTTTTAAGTTATGTTATGCTTTACGTTAATTCCGAAAGTTTTCTGTCATTTCGTAAAGCAGGACCTTAGTAGATCAGTGGCTTCGGCAGTGGATTGGCTACTAATATAGATGTCTCGGGCTCGATTCCTGGGTGTACTATAAGATTAAGTTGTGTTTCTAACACTCAGGTTGACTAAGGCTGTGGAAATGAGTACCTGGGATAATATCTTGGAATAATAATTGGCGGTCGAAACGTAGTGCTGGCCACACTATCTTCCTCGTGTGACGGACGGTTTCCATAACGGCCTACACTGCCTAACTCTTGGAGACTGCTTAGATCAGTGGTTCCCAACATTTCCGGACCCGCGTACCACTTTCTTCTTCCGCGTTCATTTCGCGTAACACCGGAACTTAAAGAAAGGTTACTGGGGTTTTGTCAATAAAAAAAAACATGATACAACATGAATAATATATATTATTATTCCTAGTTATGTATAATTATTTAAATCTAATAAATAGAATTTATAAATGGTTAATACATAGAATTTCTGGTTGGTTGTACGCTAAGATAAAGTATAACGTTTTTTCAAAAGACAGTTAATTATTTTCATTACAGATTATCTTGTTAGTACTGAAAAATAACAACATATTAAAAAGAAAATAATTAATGTGACACTTTTTGCTGTTATTTTGTTTTAATTTAAATTATGTCCGATGAACATTTATAGTTGTTTTGAACATACAATTTTTATTTATTTATTTTTTTAAGTAAATACTTTTCCTAGCTAGGTTTTCTTACGTACCACTTTGGATCCCTCCACGTACCGCTAGTGATACGCTACCACCGGTTGGGAACCACTGGCTTAGATGGTAAAAAGGAGACGTTATTATACTGTAGTATTATTTTGCATGGCAAGAAAGATGAGTTGAGAAAAGAAATCAAATAAACAAAACATGGGAGGGAAATGAAAGTCAGAAGAGAAAGGGGACGGCTCAGAACAAAATGGGAGGATAACATCAAGAAGGGTGTAGAAGCTTGAGTAGCAGGGTTTTGGCACTGGACAGGACGAGATGGAGAGCTCTCTCAAAAACGTCGACACCCGACGGGTAGAAGAGGATGATGAAGAAGAAGAAGAAGGAGTATTATTTCATGAAACATGCTGTTTATTGTGTTTGAGACAAGATGACATGTTGGCGTATGTAGTAATGTACTCACGTAACAAGGGGAGGAGTCTCCAAATTCCGCACAGAAACATGTGTCCCCCAGGTTGCCATACTGTGTAGTACATACACTCTGGGAACTGACTTTTATCTTGGTCACCTGCAGCCGCCCATTCCTTAAGTTTGAGCCACTCTGGAAAAAAAGATTAAAAAAAGCTTAATTTTTTTAACACAGAATAAATTATGTACCTTTGTATAACCCTTAAAGTATTATAGAAACGATAATTATGATAAAAAACTATTATGACGGATATTGAGATTATGATAGGATAAATTAATGTAATGAAGGTAAACAATTTTGCATCATTTTTGATGAGATTGTAAAAAATGAATATCATAATAGATCAGAATTTTTCAGACAAAAACATTCACAAAATAATATTGAGAAATTGAACACAAGAGTAAAGGAAAGATTAATTTATTATAAATTTCAGCGTGAAGTTATTATTATTTTTGAAGTAAGTGTAAATAAAGTGTAAAACTGTAGTCTCAAAGCATGTATCGCAAGTACGTATCGCAACAACAACAAGGAAATCCTACAAGTAAACACAAATTATTAAAAACTGTACACACGTAATCAACTAGAATTATACGAAAACACAAACCGTATGGAAACAATATTTTAAATTAACACACACAGTGTTCTAAATAAACAGACACAGTTTAATTCACATGTACTTTTGAACACATCGCATATTAAATACACAACGAATTTCAAACAATGGCGCTACCTCCAACCCCAGAACTGACAGCGCTCCTAGCGGCCACTTCTCACAGAGCTCATAACGAGCAAAAGCTGGCTTAGGTAAGGGTGAAAATTTAAAAAAAATATCTAAAACATTAGTGTTTCGTGTCAGAAAAATGTGTACCTCCATACTATTATTATTAATACTTGGACACGTGTGGATAATAAAATCCAAGAACTTAATTATAATAGGTTTTAAATAGGAATGTAAACGTTTTACCTACTCATAAAGTTAAAAATAATAATAGAACATGCAGTTGGTGTCATTTTGTTACAATAATCAGTAAAACTGTTAGACTAACAATTACTTTTATAATAAGTGTGAATGACTAATTTTTATTCTGCGGTCAGCTGCTTATTTTTATATTTGTTGAAAGATAAATATTTTTTCTGTTTTATTTATTCACATCTAAATCTAACACGGTTATTAATACAAAGGGATTAAAAAATATTTTTTATACTTTTACACTTACTAAAAACAAAGTCCTTTTGCATTAAGAGAGATTTGGGAGACGAAACAGACAAAGAAGAAACAACAGGAAAAAAAACTGTTTAACTTATTTATTAACATCAAGACAAATTCCTATCATAGCCAGTATCATTTCCCAAATAATTAAAATGGCTCACCTGTTCTAAAATTCGACTATTAATCATTATTTTTGTTCTTATCGATTCCTTTCTTCGAAATACCATTACCTTTGTTTTTGTAGCGGAGATTTCCTATTGTATTGCTTGAAAATCCGATGAAGCCTTAAAATAGATTTTTGCTAATTAGCTTTAAGTTAAGTAAGTTTCAGACACTCTGTGGGACAATGAACCGAATTTTTAGAAACAAGGTACGTTGAGATACACAATTATGGCAGTCCCTGTACTGCCCTATGGGTGTGAATTATGGACAACAACCAAGAAACAAGACAGTAAAATACACGCCTCGGAATTGGCGTTCTTAAGAAGAGTTAAAAGGTGTTCTAAACTTGACCATACGAATGAGAATGAGGCCATAAGAGAAGAGTTACAAATTTTTATCTTGAATGAAAAATTAAAAGGTTACAAACAATGGTCGAAAGAATACTTAGAAAGAATGTCAAATTCCTAACTGGCCAAACATGTCTGGAAATACAAACCTACAGGACACAGGTGTGTGGGTAGACCCAGGAAGAGATGGCTGGAGGATCTTCGAAGGCGGAACAGGCAGCACCTTGGCTATGCCGTATTGTGAAGATGATGGTAATGATTGACATCAAGCGGCAACAGTGTATTCTATAGTGTGTTCAGTAAATTATATGTATACAAATATAAAGTGTTCTAGTACTTACCATGTCCATCCCGTATCCAACAATCATAGATTTCATTCCAGCTTTAGGTGCTGACTTGGCCAGTTTTATGGGCTTCACGGTGTTTTCTAGTTTTATGTTGCTTGCCGTTTTTATCAGCGCAACATTGTATTGATAGCTTCCGTTATATTTGTCGTGAATTATTATCTTGGACACATTTAGGTGCTGGCCATCGACATCTGCATGATTACTCCCAACTCTCACAGTGATATTGTCCGGACGAGAGCTGAAAATCATTTTTGTTGTACATTATTTGTTTATAGTTATTAGACAATCTTAACCTAAGATGAAACGTAATAAACAGTACTCGAAATTTATGATTGTAATAAATATTCCTTCGCTTTGCAACATCCGAGGCTTTAGTTTGTTGTGTCAATGACCTCTTGTGCATCATGGGATGTCAACTGGGCTCTATAAAAATTGACCAGCGACAATAGCCAGTTCCGATAGCGAGTTGTTTTAAGTTGATGGAATGAATATCCACTACATATCGAGAAAATTTAATAGACCTATGATAAATGGAGTTTAACTGTAAAACCAACTAAAAAGAAGCAGGCAAAAACTGTGAACAGGTGCAAGGTTCTTTATTCTGCACCGCATAAAATGAACAATATACATAGGTATAAATACTTGGATATGTAAATTTCCTTCACGAACGTTTAATGATAATATATCAGAATGGCAAGAACGAACAGCGTGGGAAGACGATTACATGGGATATTATGGAGTGGAAAGAAAAACGCAGGTTGATAAAGTATTATTTAAACGTGTAACTGGATGTTTATATGCTTCCCTCTTGACAATGTGATCACTGTAGTCACTTTAGACAACCTTGAAATTAAAAATGAAAATATCGTAGTAAAACCATGTAGAATTATATTTATAAAGAAACTTTTTAATGAGATTGCGTAAAGTTTCTCGATAATTTGCTTACTTATTTGCTAAATTACAATCTATTTGAATTACACACATAGCAATACAGTAACAAGATTATTACGTTGATAACATGCGTAAAGCATACGAGACGCTTCTTATATATTCTGTAAGCAGCAAGTTTACCAACATTACGGAACCGTTCAGAGATATACATAGAAAATTTGGGTAGCATGTTTCCTCGTCAAGACTACGCCAAAATGTGATCTCGCTTGACTGTAAATAGCGGTGCTGTGACATCCACGCAGTTGTGCAAATAGTTTAAGAGTTTCGTGAATAATTTCACCGGTTTGATTGCTAGTAGTTCAGTTTCTGCGGAACTGGGTGTTTATTCAAAGTTTCCATTAGAACGGTTTTAGTGATATTACAAGTTTTAATAGGATCTTTGTGTTGGGAACTATTGTAATTATTTAATTTAGTGACTTTTATTATTGTTTATGCGTGATGTGTCTTGGATTATTGTATAAGTAGGGCAACTGTTGTAATTGGACAGTCTTTGGTTCAAAGAAGTGTAAATAAATCGTAAATATCTATTTTTCTTGCACTAAGTAATTTATTGTGCTGTTTTAATATCGCAATTTGTGTAAAATATGCTTAAAAAGGTGTCATGACTAAAGAAATTATCTAACCATGATACGGCTACTAGGGGAGAACCTATGGGCCAGTGATATAGCTTTAATTTTTTTTGGTTTGCACGCTGTGGATTAGTTGGCCAGAGTCTATTAAGTTTTCTTGTCACACTTGAAAGGTGCTCATTTTCGGAAGACGTCGGAAACTATTGGAGTGGGTAGATCATTATGGAGCGTAAGATTTGAAGCTTAGCAACGTTGTTGATTACTGATCGCAAGATCTTCGACTGGAATCTTTTGTGCTGCACGGCTTGATACAACTCTACATTATTGTACTCCGAAGATACATTGGGTTTTAAGCACTTGTGTTGAAAGATTTTTGTTTCTTAAGAATGATTTCAATATTTAACTCAGAGCCAGGACAGGAGGTTTCTCATCGTTTAGATACTGCCGTTTGGTTTTGATCAAAATATATTATAAAAATACCTGAAAAATTATAATTAAAGTTTGTGATGTAACACATGTTGCTTAACGGAATTACAGAACAGCTGTTCGAGTGAAATTGTGTTTTCTGACATGCGTGTATATGTTCGTAGTCTATAATTATATCCGTTTTGTAAAATAACTTACTCTGCTACTTGTAATGCTGAACATACTATCCACTGCTTGTTGAGAATAGCGCCGCTTCCTAAAATAAGATCTTCAGCGTCGTTCATCATCGAGACCTGGCGAGAAAATTGCATTTAACACTATTTAATTGTATAAGAAACTTTTACATTATGTAAAATTATTTGTGTGATTTAGACATTTTCTGTTATATTATGGACATATTGTGGAAAATATTAGAGAAAAGAGGATACCCATATTATATAATAAAAGTAATAAAAAGCCTATATGAAAGAAAGGACATTACAATAAACACCGAGAAGGAGGGAACAGAACCTATTACTGTTAACAGAGGTGTTAGACAAGGGCACAGTTTATCACCTACTTTATTTAAGATAATATATATTGACGATGTTGTAAGGCAATGGAAACAACGAACTGGTCCTGGTATCTACTTAATTCCCGATAATTTCTCCACTAACACTCTGCTGTTTGCTTACAATCAAGTTATCCTACAAGAAAACGAAAATGGATTAAAAATAGCAGTGTATCAACTCAGTAAAAATTGCTATGAATATAATTTAAAAATTTCTACGACAAAGACTAAAATAATGCGTTTAAAGAAAAATTCACAGTACGGTGCAAAATAGTAATAAACAATAAAATTATTGGACAAATATCGCACTACGTTTATCTAGGGTGACACGTGTGCTATCAATATGAAAACGATATCGATAATAAAATAAACAGATACCAGAGGATGTGTAGCACAATTGATAAGACTCTGCGAAAGAAAGTACGAAAAGGTACAGAATTGAAATTTTATAAAGAAATGGCGGCACCAGTATTGATGTACGGGAGTGAATCGTGGACACTCACCCAAAATCAGAGAAAACGAATTGAAGCTGCTGAAATGAAATTCTTAACGAGAGTCAAAGGATGCACCCTAAGAGATCACATAAGAAATGCAGACATAAGGCAAGACATAATGATACAACAGATAAATAGAATGGGTGACTCGAGAATACAAAAAAAAAAAAAGATAATTCAGTATAAGACTCTTGGAGAACGAGATAGAGGCAGACCAAGAAACGGTGGCTGTGAAGACGGAACAGGCTGCAAGCCTAATCCTTGAGGTAAGGAGGAAGAAGAAGAAGAAGAAGAAGAAGAAGAAGAAGAAGAAGAAGAAGAAGAAGAAGAAGAAGAAGAAGAAGAGACTATAGTATTATATAGTTGTATAAAACGATCGCAAGTTGTTAAAACAATGCTTGAAGCTGTGAACTAATACTAAACAACTCGTTGATTGGTATATCAAGCTTCAGCCTACAAAGGATGAAATCATACAGTGAAATCAAAATAATGAGGATTGTGACGCCATCTCTATGTGACACCCGGGACTTTTCACCCTACCCAGGTAGAGCTATCTCTTCCTCACATTTACGAGTACCCTGCTACAGATACTTTATTTTAACACACAGCATTCATTTTTGGGTTTCGTTTGTTACATATTCTGTATACACGAAATGGGTTCTCTAATTTTGTTGATAAATATATACTACTGTTGATAAATATAAATATAAAAATCAATATAAATTTAATTAAATATTTAAATACAAATACCAATATAAATGTACATATACGATTTGATACCATATCATATGATCCGAGTAGACGATTGGCCCGGTATATATGAGTGTAATTAGGGATGTAAATACAAATATGTTACATATTGTGTATCACTAGAAACAATAAATAGGAAATCGTAAAATATGCATGTAAAAAAATTAAATGACAGTTGTTTCATTCTGGCCCATTTAGAGGTTTCACCAGTCTTGAAGTGATGAGTTAAGTTCAGTTAAAAGATTCGACTTTTAACTTTCTTATTATTATTAATAATAACATTATATTTCATTTATATTTTACTTACTGCATAAGGATAGCGTTTAATGTCTGCTAACTTTGCTCCAGTCATTCCATATATTTTATGAGAAATTGATGACGTATGAATTTCTTCCCTTTGTTGCGGATTAGGCAACGAGAAGCCTGCAAACAAGAGCCAAATGATATTACTAATATACACGAAAACTTTCATATCGAATGTGCTGTCTATTGGAATTTCCCGGAGGTATATAACAAAGTATAACGTTCTCTAATTACTTTAAAAAACCGAATCGCTGTAATTGACTGTAATAATAAATTTGTTTATAGGTTATAACAAACAAGTGTGTACAGGAAGAGGTGAAGCAGAGTTAGCGACGAAGTGAATCGGGAGAAAGCGTTTTAGTACGCAACGATTGGGGAATAACTAAAAGCTTTTCCCCAAGGGAACAACAAAGTATGAATGAAGCAACAAATAAGGTGATATAGGAAATGCAAGTATTATCATCATCGTCACCACCACCACCACCACCACCACCACCACCACCACCATCATCATCATCATCATCATCATTATCATCTCATCATTATCTCTGCTGTTTGTGTTAGATACGCGTCGGGTGAATTTTCTCCCTTTAACTTTATAACGTCCTACCTTTCTGGCTTCCTGCAAGCAAGTTTTACATTCGATTCTTACTTAATTTAATTTAATTTTATTTTCCCATTCGGATCGAACATTTAAACTCACTTATTGCTTAATTACAGATAAAGTAATTAGGCATGAAAAGGGTGTCTGGTTGCGCTGTGTCAAAAGGTCTCATTGCGCATGTGTAGTTTTGACGCGTCGTTTTCGGAACAATTATTTTGTGTTCAGAACAGCAGTGTGGATGGTGTGTCACATGATTATGTGTGGTCACGTCACACCTCACATCCTGCACTGCCTTCCCTCCCCCTCGCTTCGATCTGCTCGAACCATTTCATGTCTTAATGTTTCATCTGTACTTATCATGTATCCTTGAACGAACCTTAACTTTTGTCAGAAACCTCATCTCTTTCGTCCTTGTGCTTTTGTTGTAACTAAAATCCACTGCCATAAGAGGGTACTGGGATATTGTCAATGTCATATAGAAATTTAACATCGTCTCTTGTCTTGTCTTGTTTTATTTTTAAACACTGATTTGGTGATAATGGTACAGATTGTTATAAAAGTCTCTAATTTATTTATCTACTTCTTTGGTATTATTGAAGGAAATGTTACCGGTAAATTAATGGTTTCTTCAAAGAGGAAGTGTTCAAGCATTTTAATATTGGTGAAACACTTGCTTATTGCCTTGTTGAACAAGCTAAGCGAGCTTTCAGTTGTAACTCGACCGTTTGGCATTTGTCTGTCTATCTATTTGGGGTATGTCTCACGATAACTTTTGAACGCATCTACCGACTTTTTAAAAACGTGTTATGCGTGTCCATTCTTTTACCCAACACAACCATATTGTTTTTGACGTTGATCAAAAACGATGACGTTGACGTAGGGTATCAGATTAAAGGGAATTTTAACTATCATGTGGATTTAGTGTTAAGTTTCGGAAATTTAAAGATTTTGTGACGCCAGGGCCCAAAAAAGAGATCAAAAATTTGAAAAAAGAATACAAAATTATCTGTATATCACATTAACTCTCATTTTAATACAAATCTAAATGGTTGGAATTTTCAGTAGGTATTTACTATGTGATTGTCTGCGCTACAATTGTTATTTTATTAAAAAATAGCAGTATAATTGATTTTATCGTAATTTCTTTAATATTGTGAACTTTCTAATATTGAAATTTATTTAATAATGTAAATAGTTTAGCAACACATTTTAATAATAACATTTTTTTAATTTTTTTATTTTGAGGTCAAAACGTCCTACGACGTTGTCCGATGCCCAGCCATCGACGACTGTTGTCTGTCGTTGCAGGTTTCATCGTTTATTACTCTATTGGTCATCGATCTTCTAATGCTCTCTATCCATGTCTTCTTGGGTCTTCATTTCTTTCTGTGCTCTCTAACTATCCATCTCATTGTTTTCTTTGGTAGTAGGTCTTGTTGGGACAACGTGTCCGTACCAGATTATTTGTTTTTCTTCTTGTCGATGATTGTCTTTTGTACGCCCATTTCTTCTTTGATCGTTTCATTTCGTATTCGGTCTAGCCTTAAAGTTCTAGCAGCTCGTCTCAAAGCATCAATTTCTGTAGCTTCTAACTTTCTTTTTGCCTGTTCTTTTATTCTTCATGTTTCGGATCCGTACATCAACGTGCATTTAATCATACTATAGTATATTCTTTTCTTCCTTTCTGTCTCAATAGAATCCCATTCAATGATATAATTATTTGTTTTGCATAGCTTATTCTTGATTTTATTACAACATCATCTGTTCCTTTATCATTACAGTTTATTCATAAGTATTTGTAGCTCTTGTATTTTTTTTATACGCTTTTTGCTTTCTAAGATTAAATCTGTTGTTTCTTCTCCGACAAGTAAAATTTATCTACTTAGTTTAAAATAGTGAGAGAGTTCTGCAAGTCAGGAAGCTTACTAATTTAGATCGTTTCGATTTCAGTTTAAAACGTTTAAATATGTTATAAATATTAACCAGCACAGACGACATCTAAGAATATTTGAATGAAAAGTCTTGCGAAAAATCTTTAGACCTCTACAAACTGAAGATGGCTGTTGGAGTTTTCAATAAAACCATGAACTGGACCAACTGGTCATGAACTGGACATAGTCCGGTTTATTAAGAGTAGGAGGCTTGAGTGGCTGGGGTACATACGGCGAATGAATGACAGAAGAATGGCTACGAGAATTGCAGATTGGAGAGCGATAGTAAGAAGAATTAGAGGCAGACCCAGAAAGAGATGATTGGATGACGTGGAGGATGATTTGAGATGTATGATCGTGAGGGAATGCAGACTGATATGTAGTGAGAAAGAAAGTACGAGGGTAAATCGAAAAGTAAGTTACACCCTAGCCGCGTTCCTGTACTAAAAGAGATAAAAAAAATTTCCCTTGGTGGTAACACTGTCCATATTGTTGTCTCCTCACTCCCCAAGCGGCAGCGCTGTAGCTGGTTTAGTATGCGAGTAGTCACCGTGTGAGTATGGTGCGTCATATAGAGGTGTCGTCCAACGTTGAAGTGCGCTCCGTCTTCCGATTTTTGTGGGCAAAACATTATAATCGGAGTGAAATTCATCGTCAAATTGTCGAGGTTTATGGTGAGAATGCGATGTCTCAGCCCATGATCGCGAAATGGTGCCAGATGTTCGAAGATGGAAGAACAAACGTGACCGACGGTCCGCGCGTCGGGCAGCCTTCAACTGTGAACACTAGCGAAAACGCGGGGCGCGTGAATGAAATCATTCTTGCCAACCGCCGTGTTAAAATTGAAGAGATTGCAAGTGAACTGAACATCGCCTACGGTAGTGCATCTGTGCTTATTCACGATCAGCTGGGTTATCGTAAGGTGTGCGCGCGCTGGGTGCCGCGCGTGTTAAGCGACACGCACAAAAATCAACGTTTTGAGGCTGCGCTGTCGTTTCTCCAGCGTTATTCGACGGATGGTCCACAGTTTTTGAGCAGAATCATCACAGGAGATGAGAGCTGGGTGCACCATTACACTCCCGAGACAAAACGGACATCAAACGAATGGAGACACAAGAATTCGCCACAGCCAAAAAAAGCCAAAACAATTCCAGCGGTTCGAAAGGTTATGCTAATGGTCTTTTTCGATTCCGAAGGCGTTGTGTACAGTGAGATTACGCCCCGAGGAACAACAATCAATGCCGCATCGTACTGTGATACGTTAAAAAAGTTACGAAAAGCGATTAAAGATCGAAGGCCTGGAAGATTGAGTGATGGAGTTGTTTTTCTTCAAGACAACGCTACCCCCCATACAGCTGGTGTGACGCAAGAGTTGCTGCGAAAATTCAAGTGGGAAGTGTGGCGCCATCCCCCTTACAGCCCCGACCTGGCACCCTGCGACTGTCACCTTTTTGGTCCTCTTAAACAAGACCTGGGGGGCCAGCGTTTCGCTACAGACGATGAAGTGCAAGAAGCAGTCTCAAAGTGGTTAAAACAAATTGGACGAATTTTTACGAACGTGGAATCGAGAAACTGGTCACACGATATGAAAAGTGTTTGGAAAAACTTGGCGGCTATGTCGAAAAATAGATAAATGTTCCTACTTATTTGTTCAATAAAAAAAATTTTTTTTAATGTATGTATTTTTTTTATAGATGGGGGGTGTAACTTACTTTTCGATTTACCCTCGTATGTATGTATGTAGTGATATGTATGTGGAGTGGAAGAAAGTCACGCTGGGTTATAACGCCAGGAAAAGGAAAGGAAGGAAATATTTTATAAGTCCAACTGTTATTAGTTATTTCAAAGTAACAGTCAACATGTTTGTGGTACAAAGTAAATAATACCCATGAATAGTTTAAAAAGTCCCTTTCGTATTATTTTATTTACAGTATTTATATTTTTTGTTGTATTTTAAAAGGGTTTAATTTATCTGAAGATTTAATCTCTTCATAATAATAAAGGTTACTGTATTTAGTTTATTTTCCTTAATAAAGGTTACCCTGTTTTTGTTGCTTAGCTTTTTATTATTGACTGTCATTTCTCTACTTTTGCTTTCATGTGCTTGTTTTCCATTAGGTTCCAAACTTATTTTACCGTATCATTTACGTTAGAAGATTCATTCGTCTATGTACTTATATGAATCATCTTTGAAAATGATGAATTGCTATTCATTCTAACAAACATACAATAGAGAATGTGTTTAAATTGTGTGTGTGTGTGTGTGTGTGTGAGTGTATGTGTCTGTTCGTTTGTCTATAGACCTATGTGTTTTCGACTATAGTAGACACAAGTATTGAAATATGTAATAAACTGTAAAAAGACGTAACATAAACAGACACAATTAAACGTGTTTAATATTGAATATATGTGTGCGGTTTAGACAAACCAGCATTCTGATAAAAATTGTTGAGCAAAACTATAACGGCTTATCAAGTTTTAGTAAAGTCAATAATTCAAGACAACAAGCACGATAAAGTTTTTCTGATGCGATAGTGGAAACTACGATCCGAACCGAGATTTCGTGTCAGAGCAGTATACGCAAGATGCCCGCCACTGTTAAAAGCCATTTCTTGACGTCACAATAAAAATATAATTGATGGCGTCAACAACGTCTGACTGTGATGGCACCAACGTCACAGTGACAGAACTCATTTAATTTCCAACGAAAAGAATGTGAACATGGCATGCCTGGTTACATTCAAACTAGATTCTACTTCAAAAAGTAATTTTAAAACATATTAAATATAAAACGAGAAAAATAGTCTACAAGGACAAACCGGTGAAATAAATTTTCTGTCAGTCAACAGTAATCAAGCTGGGTTCTAAAAACAGCACGAGAAGCTCTAAGAAGCTTTTAAAACGAAAGTATTGTCAATGAGGAAAGCACATTGAAACAGCGAGTTCGAAATACATCTGAAACGTGGTCACGGAACACAATAAATACCGGCAAGGGACAAGGAAATGCAACACTAAGGATTTCGTATGGTCTAAAGTCATATATATAATATCATGTCATATTTAATTGATAGGTTAGATTTGTGAGAGCTTAAACGGAATGTGTAGTACTGTAAAAGGCTGATATTATTTATTCCATAGGGTTGGAATTTGTGTTGTATAAAAAAAAAATCAACTGTGTTAATCTGTAAGAACAAGAACGAGAACGAGAACGAGAACGGCAAGGACAAGGACAAGGACAAGGACAAGGACAAGGACAAGTACAAGAAGAAGAAGAAGAAGAAGAAGAAGAAGAAGAACGACGACGATGACCAGAACAAGAACAAGAACAAGAACAAGAACAAGAACAAGAACAAGAACAAGAACAAGAACAAGAACAAGAACAAGAACAAGAACAAGAACAAGAACAAGAACAAGAACAAGAACAAGAACAAGAACAAGAACAAGAACAAGAACAAGAACAAGAACAAGAACAAGAACAAGAACAAGAACAAGAACAAGAACAAGAACAAGAACAAGAACAAGAACAAGAACAAGAACAAGAACAAGAACAAGAACAAGAACAAGAACAAGAACAAGAACAAGAACAAGAACAAGAACAAGAACAAGAACAAGAACAAGAACAAGAACAAGAACAAGAACAAGAACAAGAACAAGAACAAGAACAAGAACAAGAACAAGAACAAGAACAAGAACAAGAACAAGAACAAGAACAAGAACAAGAACAAGAACAAGAACAAGAACAAGAACAAGAACAAGAACAAGAACAAGAACAAGAACAAGAACAAGAACAAGAACAAGAACAAGAACAAGAACAAGAACAAGAACAAGAACAAGAACAAGAACAAGAACAAGAACAAGAACAAGAACAAGAACAAGAACAAGAACAAGAACAAGAACAAGAACAAGAACAAGAACAAGAACAAGAACAAGAACAAGAACAAGAACAAGAACAAGAACAAGAACAAGAACAAGAACAAGAACAAGAACAAGAACAAGAACAAGAACAAGAACAAGAACAAGAACAAGAACAAGAACAAGGGCAAGGTCAAGGACAAAAACAACAAGAACAACAGCAAATATAAAACTTGAAAAGAAAAAGAAGAAGAAGACGACGACGACGACGAACGACAATAATAAAACTTCCATCACCACCACCAAAAACAACAACAGCGCACCATTGAAATGGCTTAGGACAGTCATGGTAGGTTGCAAGTCGTTCTGTAGAGGGCGCGCACCCGTGCGTGTGTATGTAGCCTACACTACGTGGTGTGATCAACAGTACGCGTCAGTCATCCGTTAATATCTTAGCACGTTATCCCAAGTGCTCATTTCCACGGGCAGAAAGCATATCTTCATTTATTTAATTGTCCGGGAATTGAAGTCAAGACCGGTTTCGTCACAAAGGGCCATACCAACCGGTCTACTTATCTCCAATTTAATGATAAACATTCGTAAGCTCCTTAAAATTATGGGTGATTAAAGAAATCGGTTCTTGAAAATAATACAAATTTTACGTTTGTGCGGATAAGTTGTTATGGCTTTTTCGTTACGATAATTTACTCGAACCGCTTGAAATTCGATGTTCTGTTTACAATAACATTCAATTTCCTCAAAAACTATTTTCGCTTCGTTTTCAAAGTAGATAATTAATTTTAGAGATTCCCGTTTAATATAATAGTTATCGATTGCTGACCTGTGGTTATTTTTACGACTATAAATATTATATGTACTATAACAGTCAAGTGTTTAGAAATAGATATTACGAGGTACGACATAGAGATAGACAATTCGTTTGGCCAGTTTCTTATTTATAGTTAATTTAATAATACAAATTTATTTTTTTGTTTAAACATGTTTTGTTTAAACATGTGATGACATGTTTATTTAGATTTATTTGTTAAACAACTTTCATAACTTTATTCTTTATTCTTTAACAGTCAGACTTTGGCTGAATTGAGTCAAAACATGAAATAAAAAATGTAAATAAATATCGTAAATATAAAGAAGGTATGAATAAAACTTACATGTTGTAAATAGAGTGATCGTACACAATACCACAGACTTCATAGCGAGCTAATAACAACAGGTTCTCTACTAAGAATAAGCGAGGTCATTCAAAACATTTTAGTATGTTTGAATGTCCCACCACAGTCGCTATGCAGAATTTATCTTTAATTTTATCATTGTTTTTGTGTACATTTTCTATAGAAAAATTTAAGAGTTCCATGGGTGTAGTGTTTTTTTCAAGAAGTAATAAACTGTGTTCAATTGTCGAAGCTTAGTGGGATGGGTATAAGTAACACATTTATTTTCCGGATCAGATAAAAGTAATTTGATACGTTTATCGCGTTACACCGAAATCTACTTTCTGCAACAGTAGGCCTACTGTGATATAGAATGGGGTTTGTATACAGGAGTGATATGAGCTATTTACAAACGAAGTATCACTTACAATATATAAGCAGTCTGGTTCACAACATTGTTGCCTGTAATTTGAGTTAATTTTTTTCAGTTCACAAAAAAATCTTTCTTTATAAACGTATTTGTTTGTTTAGTAAAGATGTTGAGTACTGTTTTCCTAAACCAGTGCTAGCAATCATACGTTACGAGAAACAACACAATACTTGCATGTGGTATTTTTGAAACAAACAATTTTTTTTTAAATAAATAATTATTGTTGTAAAGAGAAAGTAAACTTACTTCAGACAATTAGAAGAACTTTGTAAAGGAAAATAAAATGAAATTCTATAAAATTGTAGCCATTCCGATACTATTATGTGAATCCGAAACATGGATACTACCCAAAAGAGATATAATTTTTATAGCCTATAAGTTGCAGAGAAAAAATTTTGAGATATGTAAAAAAATGAACAAGAAATGACAGAATTATGAACGCTCAAATAAAGCCTGAAATAGCTATATTGTTTGTAAATAGGAGAAAGGCAAGTAGATTGGAAACATAAGATATAGGAACTAGATTGGAACGATAGAGCTCGTAAACTAAGGGTAAAAGGCCAAAAGTGCCCTCTCATTAAATCTGTAATTAGAATTTTTGGTATACTACTATAACATGTAAGCAAAGTTGCCTTAAGAGAGTGATATTTTTGGGGCAGTTAATAGTGGATCATCAGTCGATTTTTTCGGCATGGTCTCAATGCAAGACGGTGACAAGTAGTCCCTATTGATTATACGGACTCAGTCCGTCATGTAGGGAGTGGGGAAGAAGACACAGTGTACTTCCAGACATTACCTGACTACTCTACCGCTATCTCACTACAGTGCAAGACGGGGGAGGTATACATACTGGATTTCGAAATGGGCCAGTCAGTTGCACCTGACGATTTTACAAGTGCGATTCGCAGTGATTGTTGCGGTTGAATGAGACATGATTGTTGTGTTAGTTAGCGCAAAACTGTAGTAAGGTGACAATTGGTGTCAGGTATTTCTGTTTTCACTGAACAACACGACGATCTCTGTAACTGTTGTAACAATATGTGTTGAAAAGAAGTTGTACAAACTTATATTCTAAAGATATAGGTAAGATTATTGTAACTCGATTTATTTCTTTCTTATTATTTTACTACGTGGCTACAATATTAAGTATTATAATATAAAGCTGTAGCTATTTTTTTAAAGGTGCACTACAAACGCTATTTAATCGAGAAGCAGATTAATAAATGTTTAATCTTATTTTTTATATAATAAAGTGTTAAAATTTTTTAATTTAAAACAAGTTTGTTTAGTAAACATTATGTGGTTTTCATTTGTCGGTGTCTCGCTTTAAATTCAATCAGTAGTCTATAATAAAACAATACAAAGACGCAATCATTTAAACTGTTAAAAATGATTATTTCTTATGTATCCATATATTGTATTTAACTTGAAAAATATTGCTTGACTTAGTGTGGTAATGTTGAAAGAAAGATAAAAACAACAATCGGTCACATTATTTAAAATAATATTTAACAAACAATCGAAACGAAACAAAACATTTTGTTAACGTCACCCGACTTATCGTTTGTAAACTACGATTTACAGCTCATGTAATAGACAAAGTGGCGTCTCAACGTGGGCCTACACATTCCGTCATGGGGTCTGTCCTACCGTACAGATACATATCTATCTCACGCGCGTCGCAGTCATTGTAAAACGACTACACAATAACATCACATACACTTCCATGAGCGCTTTCAAACCTCTCGGCTCATCTTCAGATGGAAACAACACAGTTACAGAGATGGGTTGTTTCCATCTGAAGATGAGCCGAAAGGCTTGAAAGTGCTCATGGAAGTGTAAGTGAGTATTAGTGGTAGCAACACAAGTTTAGCAAAAGTTAGACTTAACCACTAAATTGTATTTATCGTTTAAATAACATCACAATTACTACTACTGCTACTACAACTGCTGCTGCTGCTGCTGCTGCTGCTGCTACTACTACTACTACTACTACTACTACTACTACTACTACTACTACTACTACTACTACTACTACTACTACTACTAGTAGTAGTAGTAGTGCTGCTGCTGCTGCTGTTGCTGCTGCTGCTGCTACTACTCTTTCTTTAACGTTCTGCTCATGTAAGTTTGTTCAAGTATTAAACTCAACATCAAACTATATTTAAAATCGTTAGCTACAGAATCTTTTGATGTTATGTCATCAGCTTTTAATGTGGGCGACCTAGATTTAAACTGTTACTTAAGTTTTGTATACATTTTTGTAATCGATCATGCTGGTCGTTCGATCTCTGCAAAGTCAATTAGTTAACGTTTTAGTTTTGAGAATTATTCCATAGGTTCAAACGCAAATAGTTCAGCTTTTAAAAACTGCGTATTTATTCAATGCGGCAAGGGAATGCATTAATGAAAGTGAAAAATGTTTAATTGTTTTTTTGTCGCAAACTATTGTAATTTTATTTGGCTTGTCGACTTTTGTTATTTGTTGTTATAGTCAATATTTGGATATTGTACAACTAAAAGAATTATAGTAATAAGACCGTGTTTCGTAAAAAAAACCTTAATAAAGATTGTGAGTAAAGATTTTATTGGTGTTCAGTAATTTATTCCTACGTTTTGTGAGCACAACCCATGTTGACTTCTTCATAACCTGAAAGTAACACCCAGTAATAGTAACAATAAGAATAGCAATTCTTATATCAATCATGATGTTTCGAAAACATAAGTATAATAGCAGTGCAATAATAACTGTTTTAATATTTTAAATGCATCGGTCAAACGTGCCTATGATCAAGTGGACTATTTTAAAAACATCGGTGTCACAAATGAATTCACAAACGACGTTTGAAAAAGTATTCACCTAGCTATCCAAAATTAAATTCTTTTCGTACGTAAACCAAATTGATAAGCCTACAACACAAAGTTTTGTGTCCCGTAACCATCGTGGTGGCGCAAGGGCTACTTACATTGGTAAGATTTTTGTAATTATTGAATTATTTATATTGAATTAAATTCTGTTTTTAAGCTTAAAAGCAGGTTGCAATTACGATTGTCGCAATTTAAATATCATTAGAAAGAAACACGAATTACGAGGATAGTTCCAGTGTATTGCTGGAATTATGAAAGTACACTGTTATGACGAGTCACGAGTAACGCCGACACCACTTAACTGTTAGCGACGTACGGGCGTCTTGTAGCCTAAATAATTATCGTAGAAAAAGTTACAAAATAATTGACTAATCAGCTTGGTGCCTTCCTGACTATTTATTTTATTGCTAGCCTTTGTAAGTGAAGAGCGGCAACAAATATTGAGTTATTTAGAGAGTGGTTTACGGTTTTACAGAGATTAGTGAGCTAATATTTAGCGAGGGTTATCCATACGTTTATTTGTTATAATTGCGGCATTGTTATTTATCGACTTAGTGTGCTCATTTCATTTGTTATTGCACTACCTACGCACTCGTAATGGATACGTGTATTGACATAAGAGAATTATTGTACATAGTACGAATATATTATTATGTAAATAGAAGTCTAAATAAAAGTTTTGAAAGTCGATGTATATGATATTTAATAATAATTTCATAATTTGTCGGAAGATCACTTTGCACGTTGTTCTGATAATAATACAATTGTTTAGCCGGCGAGGCGATGTAGGCCTATAAGCTCAAAGCTTTATTGATAGTGAGCTTTATTATGAGGAGCTTTATTAATTTGGTCCTCGTAGGTTCCAGAAGAAATATTGAATGAATTTTTTGAAAGAGGAATAAAAAGCAGACGAAAACCACAATAAAATAGTTTCAGTTAAGACTTGTTAAAGAACTGACTATTGAATGTAACGATTAAACGGCTTGTACTGATATAATTTTATCTTGATCACTTTGCACACCTGTGAAGTATCAAAATTAAAGAGACGTTTTAAGACGAGGATGTTAAGTGAAAACCCATGTATATCGTTAATAGCTATAACGCGTGCTGATAAAATATGTAGAGGTAATAATAGACTGCAAAAACACGCTACCGCGCGCGCGCGCGCGCGCGCGCACACACACACACACACAGTCTTGCAAATGTAAGTGTCGTTATAGGCTCAATACGAGTTTGTTCTTTTACCGTCGTTAAAATGTTCATGTGCTAATCATAACTTACAAAACTAAAGAAAAACACGTTTTATATGCTTTTTTAATTATTCACATTTGCCAGAATATTATGACATGCAATACCATTAAAATACTAAATTTTAAAAGTTTTCATCAAACTGATAATGAATAAAATTTATTCATTAAATTTATTATTTAACTCACTAATAAACAGTAAGTTTTTGATTGAAATATAAAATAATAAATTGTAACAAATCGTTTAGAATTAACTGAATATTTTATACTAGACGGAGTTTTCTTTGGAGGCAAAAGATTGCTCTTAAGGTATTTAAAAACCTAAGCAATTTTAAATAAAATATAAATTTAGTTTTGAAATTTACTGAAAATAAACGTGCATGTATCGATTTACATTTTACTATTGATTAATAAATGGATTAAATTTTATTCAGAAAAAAAGTATTTTATTTCAATGGTTTTATTTTGTGACGTTTATATTGGCAAGATAATAAGCAAACGTTTTGTTTCTAAATAAAAAGTACATAAAAGTTAGTGAATAAATACTTTAATCCGAAAAAATATAACGTTGTAGGTGTCGCAGAATTCAAGCATTATATTACACATAATGTATTTATTCATAACGTGTCGTTAATTAATGCTATAAAAATCTATAAACTAATCTAATCTTTGTTCATTGCTATTCTTATTATTATTTTCAGGCAATCAATAAATTTTTTACTTTTTCAATTAATTTCTGTTTTTAACTGACATTTTCTAATTCACTACACAGTTCTATTTTAAATCTATCAAAACAGCATTCCACCACTTTTCTACGCTTCTCTTAGTTTATACTGGTACACTCCAGGCTAGTTGTTTTATTGTCCTTTTATTAGATATTCTTTTACAATGTCTCTTCAACGGTCATCGAAAGAAAGAAAATGAAGTTTCGTGCTTCACAGTAAAGGTCGCAAAATAATTAGTCTAGTAAAATAGTTGAAAAATTGGATGAAAAATAAAACGAAACTCACTGACATACCCACTGAATCAAACAGCAAAACAAGATCAAGCAAATCAAGCAAGATGCCTGTTAATGTAATAAATCGGAAGGTTTCGTTAAATACTTGAGAAAGCAAAGAAAATGCAATCCAGAAGAAAAACTCTCCACACCGGAAAAAATACCCACTGAATCAAACAGCAAAACAAGATCAAGCAAATCAAGCAAGATGCCTGTTAATGTAATAAATCGGAAGGTTTCGTTAAATACTTGAGAAAGCAAAGAAAATGCAATCCAGAAGAAAAACTCTCCACACCGGAAAAAAACGTAAAACATCTGAGAAAAGGAACCTTTTTTTGATGATTTCGACAAGTGTGTAGTAAGAAATATTGTTCACGATTTTTATAAAAATCAAAACATGTGCCCACTGTTAAAAAACTTCTACCTATCGTGAAAGAAAGAATCCATTTCTTATGGGGGGCTAAATTATTAACGCGAGTGTTTAAAAGCGTGGGATTCGAGTGGAAGAAATGTAGAAGTAGAAAAAAATGTTAATTGGAAAAAGAAACAGTAATTGTGATAATGTGTTACAAGTACCTTGTGCAAATTATAAGTTTTCGGTACTCTGGGAGAAACATCTTTTTTAGACAAGAAGAAACTGAAACTTTGTTAATGTAATGTGAATCGGCATTTCTCAGTAATCGTTGGTTTGTTTACACCACTGCATGTGAGTGTCTACGCCCTCTCTCTACCTCATATTCCTCTCAGGGAATCATAGAGTTCAGTCTAAAGCAGTACGTAACAGAATGTTGTGGAAAATCGTGCTTACTTACTCCTTAGCTTTTCTACCTTTCGGTGTAAAGCTATGTTGGAGTTGAGCCACCTGAGGTCGTCTTTTTCCACATATCCCTCTATTTCTTTCTACCTCCTGCGAGCTCCTTTATTTTCTCCCATTTTACTCCTCTTCTTTCTGCAGCTGTGCGGGCTTCATCCTTCCAGAGCTTTCCCGGTCGTCCTCTCTTTCTTTTACCTGTTTCTCTGGATTCAAACACTTGCTTTACCAGTCTTTCCTCCCCCATCCTCATTACATGTCCCAACCATCTAAGTTGTGCTTGTTCTACTGTTATTGCTACAGGAACAATATCTAACTTTTTTCTAAATATTTCATTTCGAACTCTATCTTTTTTTGTCTTCCCTTCTATTTTTCGAAGAAACCTCATGTGAAAAATCGTAAAAAATGGAATAAACAGTCTAGCGCCTTCCCGGCAACCATGTGATAACTTCTTTTAACAGACAGATCGACAAGAACTGTAAATCAGTTAGCGAAAGTTTATATAGCGATTTGTGAGCGTTTTCAAAGCGCTTATTTATTTAAACTGAAGATCAGTAAAATTTGAAATTTTGTGACTTAATGACTTTTGATTTGTTATTATTTTTGTGTGTGGATGTCTTGTAATATTCATTATTATGAGCGTGATTTTTTATACAATTGTTGATTTTTTACTTGATCGAGAGTTTACTGTACTGAAGTGACTAACCAATCGATCCACGTGATAATATATATTTTTATCATCACCACAACTACCACGTCATTGCACGAAGCATTGAAGCATGTTGCAAACTTAAAAAAATTACTCTAACATCTCAATTCACCGATTCCTTAGGCACCCTACTTTCCTAAAGCCCATTATTTTATACAGAAATATTTTTTTTTTAGAAAGCAATCGTTGTTTATTTTATTATATGGTATTTCCACTTCCTCCTGTACAGGTTGTTCCTCAGATTCAAGTTAAATGTTCCCAGTTAACTGAGAATCTGAGTCTGTTTTTCTTCTATTTTGTAAGTTTTAGAACGGAGCGAAGGAAATGAATCTCTGCTGCCAAAGTGCTACTTATATCCGCTGACGTGAGAACACATGTTTCACTTCCATACAATCCTGTGATACGAACAGCATTTTATGCAGTTTCCATCATTGTCTCCTTTCTGAACATTTTTATCAATGCTCATCTGATTATACTACATAGTTTGTTATCCGGAACACTGTGTTAAATGGAAACATCTATTGAACCCTGGAATTAAGTTATCGTAAGGCAGATATTTGAATGTGCTGTTGTTTACTGACGACTTGTATTTACTTCAAAATACAGAATCTGATTTGTAAAAATCTGTTCTTAAGCATTATAAGATTTGCAAGGGTTATCCATACGTTTATTTGTTATAATTGCGGCATTGTTATTTATCGACTTAGTGTGCTCATTTCATTTGTTATTGCACTACCTACGCACTCGTAATGGATACGTGTATTGACATAAGAGAATTATTGTACATAGTACGAATATATTATTATGTAAATAGAAGTCTAAATAAAAGTTTTGAAAGTCGATGTATATGATATTTAATAATAATTTCATAATTTGTCGGAAGATCACTTTGCACGTTGTTCTGATAATAATACAATTGTTTAGCCGGCGAGGCGATGTAGGCCTATAAGCTCAAAGCTTTATTGATAGTGAGTTTTATTATGAGGAGCTTTATTAATTTGGTCCTCGTAGGTTCCAGAAGAAATATTGAATGAATTTTTTGAAAGAGGAATAAAAAGCAGACGAAAACCACAATAAAATCGTTTCAGTTAAGACTTGTTAAAGAACTGACTATTGAATGTAACGATTAAACGGCTTGTACTGATATAATTTTATCTTGATCACTTTGCACACCTGTGAAGTATCAAAATTAAAGAGACGTTTTAAGACGAGGATGTTAAGTGAAAACCCATGTATATCGTTAATAGCTATAACGCGTGCTGATAAAATATGTAGAGGTAATAATAGACTGCAAAAACACGCTACCGCGCGCGCGCGCACACAGCCACACACACACACACACACACACACACACACACACACACACACACACACACACACACACACACACACACACACACACACACACACACACACACACACACACACACACACACACACACACACACACACACACACACACACACACACACACACACACACACACACACACACACACACACACACACACACACACACACACACACACACACACACACACACACACACACACACACACACACACACACACACACACACACACACACACACACACAACTTCCTCTCCACCGTGCGGTTTCCCGTAGACAGAATGTAATACGGATGGATAGAATGTACAAATGTAAAATTATATTCTGTTATAACTACTTGCAACTCAAATAACAAACGTTTAACAGGCTCTTCCCCGCCTGACATTATCGTTCCATAGTATGTGAACAAAAGAATCATAATGTAATTAGGTTGATAAATGTGATCGTCAGTTACTAAAATCCCTTAACTTATCTTTCCATTTACTAATAACGGTATCTAAGGAAAAATTAAACAACAGTATATGGGACTCTACATCCCAGTCGCACAGTCGTATAGTGTCTTCTTGTACTGTATACGCCGCCATTGTCTACCCTAGCCGCTGTTTTCATAACCTGGAATTGTTTCTTAGTATCTCAATTATTTGAGGTGCTATATCCCTTTTCACCATCATTTCCCACAATCGACGTCTCAGTACTCTGTTAAACACCTTAATGGAAATTTCATAGAAGAGAATAGGCCTACTTATAACGTACTGTTACGCCATTACAGAACGTTCTACATATATCTCGGCTATCCCAGCAGAGCCCAGCTGTAATGTTTGTGTGCGTACGTGACACAACATGCGTCACAAACGATACTATTCCAGACCATATCGGTCGGCGCACTGTGTTCAAGGGTGTAATCAATTGCGCTCTTGTTTTCGAGTAGTGTTGACGCGTATTATGTATTATTCTGGAACATTTCTGCTATCTATTTAAACAGACAACTGCCGCTTAGTGTCAGTTTAAGTGGCGATTTATTCAAGCGAGGTTCAAAGTACTGTGGCGAAGTGTTATTGTCTTATAATTGTGCGGGACTCTATCAGTTGACATTACTACTGCATGTGGACAAATTTTGCTTGGATTATTGTACACGTTGAATATAAACTGTATTTGTGATTAACTAAAGCTGGTGATTATTGGTTTCACTGGTGTCTTGAATTTTGTTTTCCACTGTACCATGTGCCGGTCTAATGCCGGCCGTTACAAAAATTTTAGAAAAGTTTCGTTTAAGTGTAACATAATGTGAAGCGTGCCGAGGCGACCTTTGTTCGGCGGTGTGAGGGGAACGGCAGAGTGTGCGGTTGCGTGCGCAACTCGCTTGTGTGCAGTCACTTATCTGTGCCTGTGTGTGCAGTCTACGCTTCGCCTCGCTCAGAGAATTATCCGTCTCCTCTCTCCGTATTGTACGACGAAGTTTCTATAACTTATGGTTGGCTAAGGCGTAAATTGACTCCCGGTAAGTTTGTCTTTGTATTTATTGGTCTTTATAAATAATTATACATGTATGGATAATTAATAACTATATGCAACCGCATAAAATACGTAATGATGTGTGTGTGTGCGACCCGACAAAGTTATGTTAAGAGAAACTCATTCTTTACTGATTTACGACGCCCAGTATATAGCCATGCTCTTTTTATTATTTTCTGTAATAGTGCGAGAAGTTTTCAATTGTCACTGTAATGATAAAAGTGTACAACATTAAAATATTAAGGACTAAAACTTGGTGCGCAGTCAGGTCGTGAACTGTGTCTGTGCATGTAGTAAACTGTCGCAGAGTTTGTTAATTAACTTCACAGTAGAGAATTAAGTGTGAGAGCTTCTATGTATGAAATTTAATTGAATGTAAAACATTCTTAACGCTGTGAGTGCCTTGCTGTTAAATTTTTTTTGGTCAAATAATGATTACTGCTCTCCACGTGGCCGGTTTAACCTGCAAAATTATGTCGAAGCATGTTGGCCTTGTGCAGATCACTTTAATTAATCCATATTTAATAGGGTCTGTTCATGATTCAAATTTACTTATTCCATGGCTGATTTTTAGACTCTTTAAGCTGGTTGTAAAAACTTTAATTAATGAATATTGTGCTTTTATTGAGAGATAGTTGGCGGCCCGTTAAGAGGTTAATTACCTTAACTCGGGTGTACATTTTTAATAGACTGTTCTCTAATTTACTTGAATGCATAGGGTTCTCGAACTAAGCCGGTTTCCTGGCTTGCTGATGGCTGTACACCTGCCTAAGCTGTGAACCATGTACAAGATCTTATACGAAGAGGGAGATGCAGACTGATTTTCTATGTTGCACTCGCCAGCACTTATAAGGTGATATTCATGCATTTATATTTCATTTTTTGGGGCCGGGCCGGCAGTGTGCCCGTTTACTGTAAATAGCCTAGAAGCCATGGGACCACGTGTCCAGACTGTCTACCGGGAAGTTGAGCAGTGATCATGACTCTGAACACTATAACTTAAATTCATAAACTTTTTTTATAACTCATTTATATAACACTAAATGCAATGCCTGTAAGTGTGTGCTGCACTGGGGGAGCGCGCCAGAGATATTTTGCTCTTGTACCATTTTACAGTTGCATCTCATTTTCATTTAACTCTTTACAAAATTATGTTATTGCTCAGTAGCTCTGTTCCGGCTGGAACAGCAGTGTATACGTTTTAATTTGACTATGGGTTTCACATTTAAGGGCTGGGGACTTTCCTGGGGGTTTTTTTTTTTTGGACTTTTCAGGGGTTACAAAAGGGGACTTAGTTTTTCTTTGACACACGCTGGTGCAACCTCAGACAGGTTGAATGCCTGTCAAATTTTGTCTACTACACGTGGGCGCGCTCCCACAGATGCCAGAGCACAACCACCTTATTGTATTCTTTTTTCTTTTAATTATTGTATATAGCCATTTGGGGCTAATAGAAATAATTTACTGTTTTTCTGGAAATATTTTAGTTGATTTTGCCCCTTGCACAAGGGCTAAACTGATTGTATTCTTAACTGGCAAACACATATGGGTTGACTTCCCACTTATAGGATTTTCTGTTTAATTTTAGACTATAAAACATGTTTTCATCATTTTCTTTTTTTGGGTAAATTATATATATTGTCAAAATCTTCTGAAATAGTAAAGCCTCAAGCAATTAATTTCTGTTTATTAAAGTACATAAAGATTTAATTCCTTTTGGAATTTTGTGAAGTCAAATAACTGTCTAGAATTTTATAAACACTGTCTGAAAGTAGGTGATGTAGTTTTGTCAATTTTACTTAATGATGTGAAAGGAACTTAAGGTTCACACGCTCATCATGGGTCATTGATCAATGGAATGCTAGATAAATGGGTGGTCCGGTTTTATTTATGCCTCATGAATTATTATCATCCTTCCTGGGGTTTTGGCTTTATGTAATTCTACTGAACGGGTTGCCGACGGGCGTATATTTTATCACTGCTGGGTTATAAGATTGTAGTTACTCTACCTGGTAGGTGGGTGCATTCCAGGGGCATGCGTGTTAAAAATTAATGTGATTGTGAGTTTGTGTACCTTATGTTCTGTGTGTGTTGTTATGTGTCTAGCTAGCCACGAGATGGGAGAGAATTCTATAATTATATATGCATGTGTCCACTGATTTATACACACTTGTGATGTTTCATATTTATACACATTTGTTAGGCTTAAGATTTATACACACTTGTGATGTTTTATATTTATACACATTTGTTATGCCTAAGATTTATACACACTTGTTATGTTTTACTTTTATTCATACTTGTGATTGGGCACATATGTTATTCTGGTTTAATAATGTTAAAGCAGGGCATGAAATAAAATAAATTGTTATCGTTCTGTTACGGCTGAGTTTTATTGCAAGTCCCGTCATACTGGACCCAGCATAATTTTTGCTTCTCTAGGCTTCGGCCTAGTCCTAATTAACTTGTGGCTTCTCTTTCAAAAAAAAAATATTAAAATAAATTAAGTTGTTTTTATACTCATAAAAAAAAAGACATAAAAGGTAAGAGGGGCTACAAATTTTAGATCAGAGCGTGGTTCATTCTAGGCTTGAACCCTTGGGTCCTGGTGTGTGACGGGGCTTGCAGACTCGGAAATATTAATGCGATTGTTGTAACATAGTTGATATAGGCCCGTGTAGGCTAGTTATAAGTTGTTTAATTTGTTTGTCGGGTCGCACCACTGAGGCGGTTAATGGTGTTTAAAAATTGTTGATAGCTTGTACGGCCGGGGAGTCTCAAGCGTGGCCTGGAAGATGGAATGTTAATTAGGGTCGGTGTTTAGCGTGCTATATTGACAGGATGCGGTATGGCCCGATCGGAAATCGGTACCGGAACCGACTTGTGTCCGGTTGATGTCAAAGTATTTTTTATTCCCGAATTAGGACTTTTAGTTGATGGTTAGTTGGTTGTTGTGATTTGTGTGTTGGTATGGCGTGTGTGTCGAGTTGCTGTTTGATGTTATGTGTGTTGTATTCTTGCTTGTCTCTTGTCTCCTTCCGTCGTGGAGTGCATGGTTCAGAATAGGCCAGGTTTCCGCAGCGCTTGAGAAACCGGGGGTCTACTCAAAGGAAGGTACTTGAGTTTTTCCGATTTTTGTTAATATGTTTTTGTAGGTTATGTTTGTGTTAGGTGTTTAGTGGGGATTTGTTTTAGGATTGTTTGTTTGAATTGTGCAATTCTGGCGGGGATATGCTACGAGAAATTGCCCCACCCTCTTTTAGACGTTCTCCAGAAATTTCCGGTGGTGGATGGATTTGATGAGGATCAGCTGTGGATTTTCTTGGACCTGGTCCTGCAGGTGGCAGATTTCCCAGGGGTGTCCGATGGGGAGGTCTTGTTTCTTATATACCCGTATTGCCGGAGTACGTTGGCTAATCTGGTCACCAAGGCTCTCCGTCGGGGTGACAGTGTTGATGCTTTCCATGGGGAGGTGTTGAACTTCTTCATAACCTTTCGACGACGCGCCAAGCTTGAGTTGGAAAGATTCTATCGCCCACAGGCCTACGGAGAGGCGTTAGGAGACTTCGTGCGCGATATACGGAAAGCTTCCCGAGTGTTAAGATTGGGGTTGCCCGAGACAGAAGTGATACAAGCGATTCTGGAAGGACTGACTCCCCAGGAGAGATCTCGTTTGGCATTCGCGGACCGTCCACGTTGTTTTGCAGACCTTGAGCGACTGTGTGTGCTTTCAGGAACGGTCAAGGAGGTTGACGAATCCCGGGGAAAAGCGGCCACCGATGTCCAATACTCCAGCGGTTCATCAGGAAGAGCCAAAAGGGACAAACATGGTGGTTGGAGGAGAACCCAAGAGACGCTTAGAAAGCCAGAATATTCCGGAAGTGATGGAGGCTACAAGGGGGTGGCAAGTGTGAAGACGGTAACAACAGCTACAGCGCAGAAAACAAAGAAACAGGAAATTAACAGGGGAAGAAGAAATTATGTTGGGGAACAACCATCGGCAAGTAGGGAGCCGGTAGTTAGGCGTCCTTCTTATTTGGAGAAAAAGGAAGCTTTGGAGGTTCCAGAGGAAGTACAAGTGCCCAAGAGAGTAGTAGATGAAGAAAAGGAAGCAGAAGTAGAAGAGCGGAATGACTTCGTGGGAACAATACAGGAGGATAAGAGCGCGTCAGTTAATACTGAATTACCGGACTCAAAGAGGACGTCATGGTTGAATCCAGAGGCCGCAGAATTTGTTCCGGTATTTACATCTCGGTTCGTGAGGGATCCAGATCCTGTAACATCACCATCGCCAGTCGAAATTAATTTAGTCATTGCACATGAACCTGGACAGCTGGATTCCAGGGTGGAAAATGTTGAGGACGTTGTGGTTGCTGAAGGTGGTCAAGGAGTGGAATCGACAGAAGAGTCAGAAGAGCGGTCTGCAGATGCTGCGCAGGTGAGTATAGTTGTAGGTGTTAGGGAGACTGTAGAGTCTGAAGTTGCAGAGGGACACAGGGATGTCCGGGCTGCGAGTGTTTCTGAGGTTGTGGATGGACAAGGGGATGTCCATGCCGCAAGTGAGGTAGAAGTTGAGGAGAAATTTGGTGGCAGCGTTGTAGAGTTTGTGAGTGAGAGTGATGTAGTGTGTGATGATGTGCAGACGCCTTCTGTAAGTAGTGTTGAGGATTCCGAGGAACGGGAGGAATTTTCAGGTGGACCAGGTGAGCAACTAGAGGAGGACGAGGATGTGCAATGTTCAGATGGTAGTAGTGGCGATGATGTTGATGATAAATGTGTTAGTGAAAATGAGATTGGAGAAGAGGTTAGTGAAGAAGTTTGTGAAGCGGCTGGCGATGAGTGTCATGAAGAAATTGGTGAGGAGCTGAGGGAAGATGCGGTTGAAGAGGGATCAGAGGAGCAACGGGAAGATGCTGAGGAGGTGCAGTGTCAGGAAGTCGATTTGGATTATGTGGACGAAGGAGGGGAAATTGTAGAAAAGGAAGAAATTGTAGCAGAGGAGTTAGACGACGAGCATAATCCAAGGCGGAGTGAAAGTAGTGAGGTAAGTTGCCTTGATTCTGATTCAGAAGAAACCAGTCAGTACAGCTCAACACGAGATACTTTCTTAGAGAGTGGTGTCCGAAAGGAGCGAATACCTAAAGTGCGTCATAGAAAGGTAAGAGGCAGAGGTTAACGGGTAGCGGGTAGATGTTCCCCACACTCCCAGTGGTGTTCATCTATTTCAGGGTTGCGCCCCTGCCCACGCGAGCCTTGGTTTCCTCCATTCATCCTCATTTTCGGAGGGAACCAGGTCCTTACCCTTAGTCCTAACTATTGACCCGTTAATAATCCTTGCCCCATTTCATCTTCCCGATTTTCCTACCCCTGCCCTTAGTAAAAAAAAAAAAAAAAAAAAAAAAAACTCGATAAGGAAGTCAGTAGATTGTGGTCCTCGAGATGGTCGTGGTCTTTGAGATCGTTAGTTTCCCCTGTTTAAAGGTTAGATGGAGTGATGGTGTGCTGTTGCTGGTTGTTAATAGTTGTTGAGGTTGAGGTTGTTCATGATAGGGTCCGAGCCATGCCGCATTCTCCGGTCGTTTTCCTGGTGTTCTTTTGTTGCGAGAGAAAGTTGTGTGGTAGGTGCTGTGAAAAGTAAACCCCCCTTTAGTTATGAGGTATTTGAATGAGTAAATGGTGGGATTAATGTTCGTGTGCCTTTGGTGCGGTCCTCTCTGTCTGGCCAAGCGGGGCCGTCCGCCCTTGTGTAGGGAAGTGGGCCAGCCATATGGCAAGGTTGGAGATGCCTTGTGGGTGCATGTGGCTGGTCGGTCCGAGAGATGGACGAGGAGTAGTTCGGTCGCTCACATATCAAGGTGTGAGATGCCTTGTTGGGTCTTCGGACGAATATGTGAGTGGGACCGGTGGGAGTAGGTGATGGTCACCGGAGAGGGTGACGTGTTGGGGCGGTCCCGTGGGGGTTGGCATAGCGGAGAGGGTCGCATGGGGATGGTGCTCCTGAGAGCAAGTGCCACCGGGCCAACTTACCCACGATGTCCACCGGAGTTTTAAGATGGGAGTACACTGCAGGGTACTTTCCCGAGTTTTTGAGTGGGGCAACCGGGTTGCCCTTTCGGGGTGGGGGTGTGCCGGTCTAATGCCGGCCGTTACAAAAATTTTAGAAAAGTTTCGTTTAAGTGTAACATAATGTGAAGCGTGCCGAGGCGACCTTTGTTCGGCGGTGTGAGGGGAACGGCAGAGTGTGCGGTTGCGTGCGCAACTCGCTTGTGTGCAGTCACTTATCTGTGCCTGTGTGTGCAGTCTACGCTTCGCCTCGCTCAGAGAATTATCCGTCTCCTCTCTCCGTATTGTACGACGAAGTTTCTATAACTTATGGTTGGCTAAGGCGTAAATTGACTCCCGGTAAGTTTGTCTTTGTATTTATTGGTCTTTATAAATAATTATACATGTATGGATAATTAATAACTATATGCAACCGCATAAAATACGTAATGATGTGTGTGTGCGCGACCCGACAAAGTTATGTTAAGAGAAACTCATTCTTTACTGATTTACGACGCCCAGTATATAGCCATGCTCTTTTTATTATTTTCTGTAATAGTGCGAGAAGTTTTCAATTGTCACTGTAATGATAAAAGTGTACAACATTAAAATATTAAGGACTAAAACTTGGTGCGCAGTCAGGTCGTGAACTGTGTCTGTGCATGTAGTAAACTGTCGCAGAGTTTGTTAATTAACTTCACAGTAGAGAATTAAGTGTGAGAGCTTCTATGTATGAAATTTAATTGAATGTAAAACATTCTTAATGCTGTGAGTGCCTTGCTGTTAAATTTTTTTTGGTCAAATAATGATTACTGCTCTCCACGTGGCCGGTTTAACCTGCAAAATTATGTCGAAGCATGTTGGCCTTGTGCAGATCACTTTAATTAAGCCATATTTAATAGGGTCTGTTCATGATTCAAATTTACTTATTCCATGGCTGATTTTTAGACTCTTTAAGCTGGTTGTAAAAACTTTAATTAATGAATATTTAATTGAATGTAAAACATTCTTAATGCTGTGAGTGCCTTGCTGTTAAATTTTTTTTGGTCAAATAATGATTACTGCTCTCCACGTGGCCGGTTTAACCTGCAAAATTATGTCGAAGCATGTTGGCCTTGTGCAGATCACTTTAATTAAGCCATATTTAATAGGGTCTGTTCATGATTCAAATTTACTTATTCCATGGCTGATTTTTAGACTCTTTAAGCTGGTTGTAAAAACTTTAATTAATGAATATTGTGCTTTTATTGAGAGATAGTTGGCGGCCCGTTAAGAGGTTAATTACCTTAACTCGGGTGTACATTTTTAATAGACTGTTCTCTTGTTTACTTGAATGCATAGGGTTCTCGAACTAAGCCGGTTTCCTGGCTTGCTGATGGCTGTACACCTGCCTAAGCTGTGAACCATGTACAAGATCTTATACGAAGAGGGAGATGGAGACTGATTTTCTATGTTGCACTCGCCAGCACTTATAAGGTGATATTCATGCATTTATTTCATTTTTTGGGGCCGGGCCGGCAGTGTGCCCGTTTACTGTAAATAGCCTAGAAGCCATGGGACCACGTGTCCAGACTGTCTACCGGGAAGTTGAGCAGTGATCATGACTCTGAACACTATAACTTAAATTCATAAACTTTTTTTATAACTCATTTATATAACACTAAATGCAATGCCTGTAAGTGTGTGCTGCGCTGGGGGAGCGCGCCAGAGATATTTTACTCTTGTACCATTTTACAGTTGCATCTCATTTTCATTTAACTCTTTACAAAATTATGTTATTGCTCAGTAGCTCTGTTCCGGCTGGAACAGCAGTGTATACGTTTTAATTTGACTATGGGTTTCACATTTAAGGGCTGGGGACTTTCCTGGGGGGGTTTTTTTTTTTTGACTTTTCAGGGGTTACAAAAGGGGACTTAGTTTTTCTTTGACACACGCTGGTGCAACCTCAGACAGGTTGAATGCCTGTCAAATTTTGTCTACTACACGTGGGCGCGCTCCCACAGATGCCAGAGCACAACCACCTTATTGTATTCTTTTTTCTTTTAATTATTGTATATAGCCATTTGGGGCTAATAGAAATAATTTACTGTTTTTCTGGAAATATTTTAGTTGATTTTGCCCCTTGCACAAGGGCTAAACTGATTGTATTCTTAACTGGCAAACACATATGGGTTGACTTCCCACTTATAGGATTTTCTGTTTAATTTTAGACTATAAAACATGTTTTCATCATTTTCTTTTTTTGGGTAAATTATATATATTGTCAAAATCTTCTGAAATAGTAAAGCCTCAAGCAATTAATTTCTGTTTATTAAAGTACATAAAGATTTAATTCCTTTTGGAATTTTGTGAAGTCAAATAACTGTCTAGAATTTTATAAACACTGTCTGAAAGTAGGTGATGTAGTTTTGTCAATTTTACTTAATGATGTGAAAGGAACTTAAGGTTCACACGCTCATCATGGGTCATTGATCAATGGAATGCTAGATAAATGGGTGGTCCGGTTTTATTTATGCCTCATGAATTATTATCATCCTTCCTGGGGTTTTGGCTTTATGTAATTCTACTGAACGGGTTGCCGACGGGCGTATATTTTATCACTGCTGGGTTATAAGATTGTAGTTACTCTACCTGGTAGGTGGGTGCATTCCAGGGGCATGCGTGTTAAAAATTAATGTGATTGTGAGTTTGTGTACCTTATGTTCTGTGTGTGTTGTTATGTGTCTAGCTAGCCACGAGATGGGAGAGAATTCTATAATTATATATGCATGTGTCCACTGATTTATACACACTTGTGATGTTTCATATTTATACACATTTGTTAGGCTTAAGATTTATACACACTTGTGATGTTTTATATTTATACACATTTGTTAGGCTTAAGATTTATACACACTTGTGATGTTTTATATTTATACACATTTGTTATGCCTAAGATTTATACACACTTGTTATGTTTTACTTTTATTCATACTTGTGATTGGGCACATATGTTATTCTGGTTTAATAATGTTAAAGCAGGGCATGAAATAAAATAAATTGTTATCGTTCTGTTACGGCTGAGTTTTATTGCAAGTCCCGTCATACTGGACCCAGCATAATTTTTGCTTCTCTAGGCTTCGGCCTAGTCCTAATTAACTTGTGGCTTCTCTTTCAAAAAAAAAATATTAAAATAAATTAAGTTGTTTTTATACTCATAAAAAAAAAGACATAAAAGGTAAGAGGGGCTACAACCATTCGACGGTCAGTTAGATCCTCTAAACAAGTATTATGACGAATTTTATTCAGTTGATAATCCGTTACTTTAACTTTTAAAGAATTCAAGGAAGCTTAATAACGATTAAGCTTGTGCAGCAATGATAAGTACAGGAAAACCGTAGTTTGCATAAGTAAAGAAGACTGATTGTCTTGGGGGATACTGCGGATTACTGATGATCCCGTTCGACTGACAGTAAACCGATCTAGGACACTTACCACAGTTTTATTGCGAGAATCGTACAAGATGATCGCGCTTCATCAATTTTTAACGCGACACTTGTTAACATTTCTGTCTCCCTTTGGCATCATAAAACCTTTTACATAGCGTGTGTCTAGCATAATTAAATATCGTATAGATGTTCTGTTTATTTTAACAAACGGGATTCAGCGTATTACACCACGCCGATATAAAACGCATTGGGTTGCCGAAAAGTAAGGCATATAGGCAGAAATGATCAGAAAGTGCAGTCTTGATATAAGTCACGCTATAATTAGTAGTATTTTTAGTCTTTAATCGTCAGCTATCCTCTAATCAGCATTGGTCAGACATTAATTTTTTTCCACGAATTACTAGAAGAATTCTAGTTACTTCCATGGAGTGTAATGTCAGAATAGAACAAAACGTAATTACACAGACCACAAAACGTGTTATAAGAATATCAATAAATAATATTAACATGAATGTAAACTATTGCAACGATACAGCCATATGCTGTATTAGGCATTGATTTGAATAAATATAAAATTTGTAAAATTATTATAAGTTAAGGGTAAATGGACAGGTCTGAGATTGTAAAAATATTTCATTGTTAGATTAGGGGAGAAATTAACCTGTTCCGACAGGCAAGGAACACCTGCTCAATTGTATGTGTGTTACGCGTGTATCTTGTGTGTGTTAGTGATGCATGTACAGACAGGAATCTCAGCTACCCGACCCAAGTAATTAATAAAATAATTACTTTAATTATTTGTGTGAAAACTAGACCAAAGGCACCAAAGTGTGTGTTAAATTTATATTTATCCCCAGTGAGAAAATGACGTTAATAGGACACATTACGCGGAGAGAGTGCGAAATATATGTGCCAAAAATACGCAAATTACCATAAGACGCTCAAATTAATACAGTGAGTGCTTAATCAAATTAGCTATGCATTGTGCTATCTCGATTCCGTACAGAACATTGCTATTTGCTAAAAATTGCGAATATATGAAAAGGTTCGGGTGTGGGGGCTATCATGTGATCTGCAGGTCTCGACAGGACAATTTTGGAGCCCACTGGCGCGGAATCTCGAGAGGGTATAAATTAAGGGTTCGACCGAAAACCCTTCTCTTCATTTCAAGACACCGTTGCAGTCGGACATGCTGTCCGTCGGCAGAACAGTTTTATTTTTATTTCAAGTCTCATTAACGAAAGAATAAACGTTCGTTAATTATGTTGGCATTATTTCGGAAAACGTAAAGTACCGGGACCGTTTAAGTCTACCAAGAGTATCTACGGAGAAGCTGGAGAACGACGCTGGACTCTAGATGTATCCATGACCACGCCAGGCCAGGAGGAATGGAAAACTAACTCTGGACAACGCTGGACCCCGCCAATAAGTCGTAAGATCATCAGAACTCGAGGTGACATGCATAATGCATTTATAAATGATTTTTTTAAAGAGCTCATAAAGACTATATCAAAAGACAAATTAAAACAAAGAAAATTATAATTAGAAATAATATTTTAGAAATGTAGATAAATGTTTAGTCGTAAAGAATGAGCGATCGCATATAAAAATAGAATAAAAGAAAAAAAAGGAATTTAAACTTGAGAGAGTAGATTTTGTGTATCAAAGTAAATAGTTAAATTGTTTTGATATTTGCATTATAGAAAAGAATAATTTAAATTTGAATATAAAACCAATGCCAGTCTAAAAGTAATATAAATTTAAAGTTAATTTTAAACATTGGTATAGACTGAGCGAGTTGAGGTCAGATCTGAATTAAAAGAATTCAATTTAAGTTACATTTTTAATTTTATATTTTATTAGTAAATCAAATTATTAACATGTCTAGATTAAGAATATTAACATGTCTAGATGTAAGAGGGTTTTTAAATATGTGTAACACCGTATAGTATAAGAGATAAACATTTAATAATGAGCAATATCGTGACCGCAGATTATTAATTATGTTTATTATTTATAAGATTGAGTAAACAATAAATATAAATTTTAAAATACTCATAAATATAATACTCATATTATAATTACACCTGATATCGTTATACAACCTCCATAAATTACAGTATCTTAAACAGTCATCTGTAAAGTTGCATAAGTTGGCGCTCCAACAAAGTCTGGGGCTCCTCAAACACAAATAAATTTATATTTGCAAATAGTAGTACCGTTGTACTATACGTATAACTGAAAAAACGTTCAAATTCATGAAATATATTAAAATTTATTTAAATAATTTGTTTTAAATAAAACGTCAAAATAGATTTTGAACATAATTTATTCTAACGCTACTTCATTTATAAACGACATAAATTCATAAATAAAACAATAATATTACTTATTACATACATAATAATAAATAAAATACACCAGTACATACTAAGGCCTAAATCTTCGTAAAATTGAAAAATTTATAATTTACAGAATAATATTGCCAGGCATCTTGAATGCATGTGACAGGCCTAGGACCAAGCTTTAGATGGGTATAGACATTTGACGTGTGAAACACCAATCAAAACCCCAAAATTATTGCAAATATTTATAAAACTTATTAATAAGTTGAAATTAATAAGAAATTAAATATAAGTATAATACTACTGACTCGGAACACTAAGTTTTTTACTGGTAAAGATGTAAAGTTTTTACCTTGTAGCCTGAACTGTGGTGTGTTCGAATAGTATGTGTGATTTGAATTGTGTGAATGATTTGTCTGTTCAATCACACCGCACACACACAACATCGATCCTTCAAACGACGGCGCCGTCACCAAGAACAAGACGGACAACGATCCTAGTGGCAGCCTCTGACGAAGCTTATAGTAAGCGAAAACTGGTTCAGGCTGCATCAGGTAATATCGTGTATTAATAATTCAAATAATACAGAAGAAAACTAACCTGTTACGTTCACAGTTAAAAGAAAGCGAAATTAAGCACACACACCCACAGGTTAATCCACTTCCTGTGTACTATACACATAAACTATTTTAACGAATAAGAAACACACTAATACAGAGTTTTAACTTATAAAATATTATTTATTTGTAAAAATTAAATAGAAGCAAGTAAAATCTCGTGTGTTTGATAGTTCAGTTTAGATAAACCAACTAGCGCCACAGGCGAGAGAATGAAGAGTGATATTTCTTGTTGAAAGTACAGCCATTGCTGTGCTCTAGTAGGGAAATTTTGAAACTGTAATTAATTATAGATAAAGAATCTTTTTCTTTTTATAAGTTGTATAAAATATAAAAAACCCCAATATATTAAGTAATAAATAACTTGGTTCTAATAGTATATAGGTATATATTTTTTATTTTATATACTGCAGCCCTGAGACTTAAGAATTATTAATTCATGCTATAAACAAATAAAATTAAGGATAAATGACCCAAATCTGTAAAAGATCAGTACAATATATACATATTCTTGATAGTAGGCCTAACTCTTATTTTTTTGTAGTTTCTTGCAGTAATTGAATGTTTAATGATATTATAAAAATTAGATATCCACACACACACACACACACACACACACACACAAATATGGTGCGACAATGTGGGTGTAGGCAATTACAAAAAAGAATTACAAAAAAGTGTTGTTTACACAAACGCGTTCGTTTGTTTTCATAAAGACTGTTTTTCCATGTAAAAAATGAGATACTTAGCTGTGGGTTGACTTTGTTACAAAAGAGCTTAATTATTTTGTCGTCATCCTCTGTCAGAGTAAAACAACACAAAGAGGACCGGAGCGCTTCCTGCTAAGCGTTCAACACGTGCATTTGACAGGTATCAAACCAGATCCGTTCGGTTTAATGACAAAGTTAAGCCTTGTTTTGCACTAACTACAAAGAAATGACAGCACACGCCGTGATTTTTAAAAACTGCGTAGGTTGAATAATATTTTAAGCAACACAGACAAACCACTCGCGCCCGTTAAGATAGGCCTACTACTTAAATAACAATTGGAGCAAACATGTTATATTATTTATTTATAAGACAATCTTTGAGTTTCTTGCAGGATACTGATATTATCAAATTGTAATTACTTCTGAAAGTAGACTGTATTATTTTTTATCGTTTTAATTAACCTGATGCACGTTTCATTGACTGTATCAGTATCTTTAGAGGTTTCAAAACGAATTAACGAATAATCGATTTGATTTTATTTCACTATAAAAACTAACGAATAATCGATTTTGTTTCGATTTAATTATTTCGATTTAAATTTTTGATTGTTGTAATGTTTATTTACTTAATCAGCTGTTTAGTTGGAAACATTTTATGTTTATGTGTTATTCATTTAAATAAATTTATAATTTTAAATAGATGATCTTTTGTTCTATTTGAGTTTGTTCTTTAATCGTTAATTGTTCTTTAATTAGAGTAAATTATTGTTATTGTGTTTGTAAATATTAAGACTTTCCCAAATATTCATTTTTTAACATTTTGTACGTTTTAAATTAATTTCATAAATTGAATGTCTGTAAATAGATGTTTTTTATTGTTTTTTATTTAGACAATGTGTGGCTAAATTAGATTTGTAAATATTTTTGGTTTTAAAAACGTATTGCGGTGCTGAATGAATCTGTCAAATAGTTTTTATTTGTCTGGCCTACGTAATTTGTTGCAATCTCGCCTTATATTTTTGTATATTCCATTTTTATTGTGGATATTGGTTTTAGTTTTAGATTTTATTTGATTAAAAACTATATTAACTGTGCTACATTTTAAAATTTGTATCTTTAAATAAATATGTTACTTGGTTTTTGAGTTATATTTCCATAATGATAAAACGTTGTATATTTTATACTATACTTTTATAAATATTTTGTATTATATAATACATTATATACAGCTTTATAATATTATATAATTAATAACGTTATTTTTTGAAATATAAATTATTTATGAAAAAAGTTTTCATGCGTAACAAAAGTTTTAATTCTGTTTTTTGTTTTACTAGCAATATAACTACAATATATGTGCAATGACTACAGTTTCACAGAGGGGGGGTAGTTAATAAAACATGTTTGCATTGTGCGTCTTGTCAATCGCATAACGGTTACTTCAGATAATAATGCTGTGAATAGTGCAGCTACAACGAGGTGCAGATAAAACAGTTACACATGAAACGGTTCACGCAGATATTAGGAGGGCAGGCTAGCCAGTGGCAGTGGGGGTGTGAGGTGACCAATCACGACACACAAACATATGATACACCATCTATGCCGCTGTTCTGGACACCAAATAAATTGGTCCGAAAACAACGCGTCAATGTGAATGCATTGCGAAAATATTGTGAACAAGAACGCAAAAATATTCATGTGAATGCTTTGCTTTATGCAAATGACAAGGTAGTGATACAGAAAACAGAAGACCAGTTACAGCGGGCGATATTTACGTTCAATAGCATCATACAAGATATGGGTTTCAGATCTCTGGTTCAAAATCTAAAATGATGGCATTTAAAGGCAGGTATCCTATAAGAACTAAGGTAGTCGTGAATAATCAGATTTTGGATAAGGTTAGTCATTTTAATTACCTCGGTTGTAATATCACATGTGCAGCTGATATTGACTGGGATAGTATGCTAAAAAATTTCGACGTAGGTGTGGAACGATTCATAGGACCTGGAAAATAAAACACGGAAGGATACCAGAATAAAGTTTTATAAAGCTGTGGCTGTTCCGACATTCCTGTATGCTAGTGAGACATGGACTCTAGGTAAAAGGGACGTGCTGAAGATTCAGGCAGCTAAAACGAAATTTCTAAGAGGGCCACAAGGTTGTTCTCTCTTGGATCGGAGAAGGAACGAGGCTATTAGACGCGATTTAAACATTGTATCATTGCGCCAGAAGATTGAAGACCACAGAAGGAGATGGTGGGAACACTTGAATCGCATCCCTGGTATCCGTCTACCTGTGGCTGCCTTGGATTATCACCCTACTGGGAAGACAGATGTTATTACCTGTAGCAAAATGAGTCAAGCTCTTTTACTACTGAAGATGGCCTCCGTTAGTAAGACCAAAACGTCTGGTTTAAATACAATAAGACCACGGCCTAACAGCCCGGATTACAATCGGTTGACGCCGGCGTGAATGGCTTAGAGAAATGTAGAAGCACTATATTTATAAACTTTTCCCCAGGTGGAAACTACGCTCACAGCCGGTTACTTATGTTCCGACCAATTTGATAGGTCTGGTTATGGCTCAGTGACAGTAACAGTATTTATTTAGGGCTAATGGCTAATTATTCCTTCGCTTTTTGCTGCTAGTACGATCGCCGTGTTTGGTGATGTCTGTAACCTCCCTCTGCAACCAAGCGAAGTACCGCCGAATAGAGGACAGGACCTCTTGTCCTCTCTCCAAACAAGACTGTTGGACAGCCCATGTTCCGCTACAGAAGACTTCTGCGGACAGCCCAGACGACGGTGTTGTCTGTGTTTGCCGATGTGAGTATTGACGCTGCTCTTCGTCGTGCCGATATATGCTTCCCCTCAAGAGCATGGCACTCTGTATAGTCCAGACGAAGAAAGATAACCTCTGACGTCCTTCATTGATTGCAGGCCCTGTCGGCCCCGGGACACAGGGTTCTTCTCACTCCCGCATCAGAATAACCATTCGACTGTAGCGATGCATCACAATGTCCAAAATTCTTGTAAATGTACCGGGGCGGTGGTAACTGTTCACTCAGTTAGTTCTGCAAATTGTTTTACAGCGATCAGAGTGTGAGTATTGAGTGTTTGCGTTAACTAACTTAGATACAATTGTTACACAATCCGCTACATGAGTTCAGTTATGGGTAGACCGCTGTTAGCAGTTTCTTTATTTTTGGTCCGGAATGTCCCCCTCTGTACGTACTGAAAGCCAAAAGCAAGTGTGATTTGTCATTGATCACACTCGCACAATAAAACAAAAACGCGTTTGCACTCGCACGATCTTACACAACAGTGTACGAGAGTCATTCAGTAAACGAGACAAATAGCTGGTAAAAGTCGAAAACGGATGGTAGGCGGAATACGATAGTTTTAGAAATGTAGGTTGGCATCCCTGTGATGAGTTCTGATCAGCTGTTTGATTAGAATTGTATTGTTTATAACCTCAAATTCTCCTTTAACGATGGCGAGTCCTCTTGAAGTTTTGGAATTAGATGAACAACTTGCAGCGATCCGTGTTTTGATTTCTGCAGATAAAAAACACGTTAAAATTTACTCTCGTATGACTAAACAAAACAGAAAAAGCTGTATGATTTGCGGAAATTTTATAAGTGGGTAGAACATTGAAAATGTTGCCTATATATGTAGCATGCAGATGTTCCAGAATAATTGCCCATTCATTTGGCGGCGTGCCAGCATAATTTGCTTACAAGTGCTCTCGAACAGTCTGAAAGGTACTTATGTGCTACGTGAATGGACGGCCTTGACAGATGAGACACGCTTGGCTAGTCGAGAAAAGCGTTTTGGAGAGCGTTCCGTAATTATCGTAACAATATGTTGTTACACGATTTCAAAATAAGCACTCAGAATTTTTTCGGCTTATCCTGTAATTGACGCAAAAATAGCCAAAGTAGCAAAAATCCTGTGATTGACGTCATTGCCACAGTGTACACACACACGCGCGCGCGCGCGCAGATGTAGACGGAGAAAAGTCAGTCAGTCAGTATTTATTGTTAGTTCGGTTAAGTGAGGTGTTGATTCAATGGGTGTATTTATACCACATTTGTTGATCAGTATTATATGTATGTTGTTGTTTGTATAAATTACGATTGTGTTAATAATCGATATTACAGTTGTCAGTCGAAATTTGTGTTTTTGTTTTGTATATATTGTTAATTGTAAAAATTATTTGTGATAACGATAAATAAACAGTGTGTCGACAGTGATATTTATTTCGATCGCTGCCTTGAAGACGACAAAACGAAGTAAAAAATACGCTTAGGGGCGGAGCAAATATCAGAGTGCCGCTAGCCTACAACCTAAGAAGTCTCCGCTCGCTTTCCTGGCATGTGCCGCAAAATCTGAGGGGAGGTTTTTCAGTTCAAAGTCGATTCGTCCTTTAGAAACGAGTAGCTAGGGAAGGGAATAATAGGTGGCCCGAGCATAGTGCGTCACACTACCGTTATTTTGGATGCCGTTTGGCTTAAGATAGGTGCAGTCTGACTTGCTTCTCTTAAATAATTTCAAAGATACGTAAACGAGTAAACGAGTCTGATAGTATTAAAATATCCTGGCTGTATAAATGTATTTCACACCCACACACACACATTTTTAATTTACTGTTATTACTTTTTAATTATATAAATCGTATGAGCTATGTTAGAGGTAATGTCTTATACCGTTTAACACATTCAGTAAAGGCAATTAAATCTGTTGACAATTTCAGTGGCACAGTGGCGTCTCCGGGGCACAATGCACGCTTCTATCGTAATTTATAATCAGGGCACGTTAGCGTTAACGGCACAAGCGTATTTACGTTGTACGTATGAATCGTCTAACTGCAACCTTGGGACTACTTCCGGCGCTTATGCAGGGGTTTGGTGTTATGAGAGAGGCACGGATTTAACAGGCACCGGTTCATGTAACCCCTCTATCGTTTCGGCCAATCAGACAAAATTTTACAAAATGTTGAATTCACTCCAATCCGTACATAATTAGCTGTTCTGCTGCCCAACAAATTGGTTATAAACGGTAGTTTACGAATTATTTATCATGTCAGCAGCATAACACGTGTTTGAGTTCAGTTGTTACTAATGGCCGGAAGCTTTGCGATTAGGTAAGACGCATCACTATTGATCAGTAAAGACACGTTTTGGCTTTGACACCATATCACGTCATCACTGAAACTTGTTCACTTCAAAATAGACAAGTTCAGTAAGTAATTGATAACGATACTAAAGCTGAAACGTATCGTGAATATTGAGCAATTTTATTGATATGGAAATGAAATGTTATCTGATCGGCAAAACTCAACAGATTATATAATACACAACTTGCAAAGTTTATTGTAACGTTATTTAAATATTGTTTGCTTTTTTATTTGTGTACGAGATCTCCATAATAAGAAAAAGGTTTTTTATTGATTAACAAAATACATAATCATACAATTCCTTAGGCTTTCTCGGCCGCTGTCAACATTGTTGGAATTACTATTTGCCAGGCTTTTAGGCCGTGGTCTACTACTTAAACACAAGCATTAGTCCACGGCCTAAAAGCCCGGCCAATAGTAATTTCAACAAAACACATAATTGCTATAAGATGATGTTGGAGTTCACTAAAGTGTGTAAATGCTTCCAATTATACAAAAAGATTAAAAAGTTAATATTTGTGTTAAGTTAGGTAAGTTCCAAACTGTCTGAAGGATAATCAACGGTATTTTTAGAAACAAGGTACGTCGGGATACAAAATTAAAGTTCTACAAAGTTATGACAGTCCCTGAACTGTCCTACGGGTGTGAAATGTGGACAAGAAAGAAGACAGTAAAATACAGGCATCGGAAATAATGGCATTCTTATGAGGAGTTAAAAGGTATTCTGAACATGACCATATAAAGAATGAGGCCATAAGAGAAGAGTTACAAGTCTTTAACTCGAGTGAAAAATTAAAAGATTACAAACAACGGTGGAAAGAACACTTAGAAAGAATGTCAGATTCCAGACTGGTCAAACAAGTCTGGAAATACAAACCTGTAGGACACAGGCGTGTGGGTAGACTCAGGAAGAGATGGCTGGAGGATCTTTAAAGGCGAACCAAGCAGCATCTTGCCTATGCTGTGTTGTGAAGAAGAGGATGGCGCCGTCTCTCCCCCCCCCCCCACACACACACACACATTATTAATATTAGGAATATTAATTTTTGTATTTACCTTATGGAAAATCTTTACATTTTTAAATTAAATTATAAATTCACTTCCTAGTAGTACAATACCGGTTGCAGTCCGTGTACGTTGTTAGGGTACGTGCGGACGCACCTGTGTTTAACAACGCTAAGGAAACTTGTTTTTATTATTTAATAAACCAACACAAATTAACTTTACTGTCTTTTAAAATAAAGCTGAAATGAATGAGAGGCTTTTATAAAGTTAAAGTAACTATAAACTTACTGAAGTTAATGAATTTTTACATGACTTCATATTCATCTATAGACTTATATTAGTCTTTGTATAAACCGCGTAGCGACTCGTAATCTTCATCGAGTCCTTGGTATTAAGGATCTTTATTAACCTTTTGGTTTCGATATTGTTATTTCATTATTCTTGCTTATCGAGACTTTAATAATCTCGAACTTACGTAATTTTGTATTATTTACGTTTCTCGTACTGCACGTTGCTTCTGAGCCTTACTTGACTTAAGTCCTTAAATTCCTAGGTGGAACATAGGCCCTCGACGAAACTTCTCCAGCGTGTTCTGTCCGTTGCCAGGGTCTTCACCTCTCTCCATGTCTTGTTGACACCAACCAGCTGTCTTTCCATAGTCCTCTTCCAGGTGTTCCTCGGTATTCCACGTCTGCGGCTACCTTGCGGATTACAATTCAGTGCAATATTTTCTGGTGGTCTTCTCAGGGTGTGACCGATCCACCTCCATTTTCTTCTCTTTATCTGTAGTTGGATGGTACTCTGAATTGTGGCCTTCCATAGATCTCTGTTGGAGATGGTCTTGGGCCAGAAAATCCTCATTATGTACCTCAGGCAACGGTTTATGAAAGTCTGTAACCTTGTGGTAATGTCTTTTGTCACTTTCCAGGTCTCAGATCTATATGCCAACACCGATTTGACATTTGAGTAAAGTATTCTGAGGTTTGTCTTCCTGCGTATGGTGATCTCCATACTGGTCTTAATTGTGCAAATGCTCCTTTTTCTTTATTTATACGACTTATCACATCCATAAGAGCACCTCCATCCTTACTAACCATGCTACCCAGATAGCAAAAGTCCTCAACCCTTTCTACAACTCTTCCGTCTAGTATCAAATCAGAATTATTGATATGGTTCTGAGCCAGCCCGTCAGTATTTCTCTGCGTTTATATTGTGGAAACAACAATTTCTCCAGCCTTGTAAAGTTAAGAATCCATACCAATATGGGAAAGAAGAAGTTCGGAGAGAATTGGAAGTCGAATAACATCAACACAAGAACAGAATGAAAATAACTTAACACGGAACAGTATACGGATCGGATGGAGAAAATAAAATTACCCAGAATTGTTAAGAATTATAAACTGCGGGTAAATTGTAGTCGAATTTCTGAAGCATAAACAAACGACTCGAAGAAGAAGAAGAAGAAGAAGAAGAAGAAGAAGAAGAAGAAGAAGAAGAAGAAGAAGAAGAAGAAGAAGTAATTGCAATTTAGTAAATTTAGTGAGGCCTATTATTTTTGCCATATCTTTAAATACGTATACTCATATTGTTGTTGTATTGGATGCCGGAACGATAGTCGAGTAACGTCTGGAAGGGGTATATTGGACAATCCATAGCGTTACGTAATTCTACCGCCCCCAATATACGTGCAAGCTTCACGTAATCACTAAGCGATGCGGTACTATCAATTTCCTCAGCGTAGCAATATTTTATAATACAGTTTGATATAACTTTAATTAAAAATTCATCATCATCATCATCATCATCATCATCGTCGTCGTCAACTTTAAGGATAATGTTCATGGAGTAGACCCATCATCAACTTATTATTATTTCCGGCTGTACAATGTTTACACATTTTCCGGAACAAAATATTACAGAAGTGATTGAATTCTCAGCTTCGACTACTGCTTATCCATCCAAAGATCTTAAATTTCTCGTTCCCTCAATATAATCTGAATTTCTTCTACACACGTGATAAGTGGTCTTCCTCTTTTCCTTCTTCCTGGTGGGGTCCATTCCATAACTTTCTTTGGCAATCATTCCTGTGCCATTCTTTTCGTGTATCTATACCATTGTAATTTTTTGGTTTGGATAAAATCAACAATTGAATTTTTTACATTCATTCTGTCCTTAGTGACTTCATCTATGATTTTCTCACGACTGGATACTCTTGCCGAACATCTCCAAAAATCCATCTCCGCTGTCATTAATTTTTTTCTTGTGTGTTTATTAGTAATCCAAACTTCTGAGCCGTACGTCATGATACTTCTAACAATGGTAGAAGTATCATTTTCAACTTCCATCATCAACATTCCATCATCATCAACTTGCTTTCCATAATTTTGCTTTCTTTAGGGCCTAAAACGGAATACAAACTTTGAAAAACTTTTGTTGGTCATTTTTTGCAGGTGATTCTCCGAATTAACTGTCTTCTCCCGGAGCCGACAGGTTGTTGAGCGTACGTTAAGTACCCGTTTTATCTGACCATTTCGTATGTGATCGTGCCTGGCCATCCTCCTTTAACTGATAGCAAGAGTTTAACTTCCGCCGACCCTTGACATCACGAGTCACTGCCATGTAGAAATATTGAAACCGTCAATCATCATTATCATCATCTGCAAGGATAAACCAAGGATGGTTTGTTCCGGTCTCAAACAGTCAAAGAGTCTAGAACTGGTCACTGCAGCGCTTCCTCGGACGTCCCACACTTCTCCGTTCCTTCGGCTTATAGTTCCATAGTTGTTTGGGGATGCGGCAGTCATCCATTCGGCAAAGATTTTTCCACCAATTCAGCCGATTCTGGGCAATCCTGTGGAGTATACTTATAATAATCAGTTCCTGCCGTATATCTGTGTTTCTTCTATGATCATGGAGAGTGTACCCAGGTACGTGCCTGAGAGTCCCTGAAACCGTCAGTGTTTCATAGAGCTTCAAGATAATGCATCCTAGATAACTACATTTTGGTACCTGTCTCAGTGACTTTCCACTTAACATGATTTCCTGTACGACTGGTACCTTATTAAAAACTGATATAGACAAAAAAGTCAAATTGATAAGAAAGAAATACACTTAACCGCGTACTAAGGCGATATAGATGGAACATGTTGGCTACTTTTCAAAAAGTTTATTATACCGATTGTCATGCGTATTAGTTTCAAAGTTGGTATAACGCCGGAACTTAATAAAAGAGTGCTTTCGTTCCCTATTTTCATAAACGTGCCTAATAACATTGCTTAAGTCGATTACTTCACAGATTTCGTGTTAGCTGGATAGATTCGCTATAGATGCTAGCTAATTTTTGTTACTGTTTCATAGAATATCGTATATATTTTTTTAACGATTTTAGTTTTTGAAACAAACAGTTGGCTGTAGCTACTGTAATTTGTAAAGTCAGAAATCTATATTGTAACATCACAAAATGTTCCATAACCATAATGCTCACCAGAAGGGTGAAATATGACACTAGAGTTGTAAAATGAATAATTATAATGAATGTAACAAAGAAGAGAAGGTACCAGCAAAGAAGAAAGAAGAGGAGGGATCCCAAGAAGCAGTGATGAATACACTGCATGACACTACAACTTAAGTACAATGACAGACTATGACTAATGGACAAGCAAAGTTCACAAATAAGCTGTCAAGTGAGCCAGTTCAAGACATTGAAGTGTAGAGTCATATAATATAAACAAAATAACCAATGACTTTAATAAGATAATAACAAATAACAGCATATTGGCTGAAAGATATAGAACGATGATACAGAAATAACAAAGACTATATACTATGCTAGCTGTAGCCACAAAGCTATAAAAAATAGAATTATCAACAAAGATGTAACAGTATAGATTAAGGGTAATTATAAACGGAAGCCTTATGTGTAAATAAGCAACTTCCTAAATAAATGAAATGTAAGTAGAGATAATAATAAGCAGGGAATAAACCTTGTACTAAAACTATATCCAGACCCTGTATGAACGAGTTTATGGCAGTGAAATAATAGGGAAACAGGACCCCTAATTAACATAAAATTACAGAATAGTAAATATAACGAATAAGGTGTGAAGTACCACCACTTAATTAATATTATATGCCTTAAAAATGAGTAGGCCATGTAAAAATGTAATTAGAGAATAAGGAATTTTCAGAATAATGTATTGACATAATTATACTAAGATTTAATATTGTTCAGCTGTAGGCAGCATTCAGTTTTAAAAATGTATGTACTTTTATTTATTTAATAACGTTCAAAGGAGAAAACAGATGTAAATAATCAAATATCAAAGAAAGGAAAATAGTCGCATTTGCATTATTAGCAGACGACACTAAGGAACCATGTTTCAGGACGGTATTTCTATGTATTGTCAATGAAAACTAGGTTCAAACCGGCCTCAAGCCACATCCAAATAAAGATCAGAAACTAAGCTTTAATTTGGTGATAATAGCTTAAAGAATGTTATTGTAATAGTTTAATAATTAGTGTTAGCATCATTTTTTAACAAGATTTAAGAAAGTGCAAGTGAATATTAACAACAACGGTAGTTGAGTACAGAATACGCGTCGGTGGTGTTTATTAAGAACATTACGTCACTATGACATAATTTTGTACCAATCACAAACGAGTTTACTTAGCGAAAATTACTCCTAGCGGCGATCGAGAGAGGGGTATATAATCAAAAGGACGCTAAGAAATTCGCATTCGCGTCTTTATCCACAAGCTAACCAGTTGCGTCTCTGCATTGTTCCATATTTTAATAATCAACAACAGTACAATTGTAGTAAATACCTTGAATTTTGTCAAATTAACCATTGGAAAGGCGAGTCATCGTCTCTGAGTGCATCGAAAGTTAATTGTGAGTTTATATAAACAGTGCGTGTAATCAGAACGAGTAAAGGTAACATAACCTGTAAAGACTATAACCTATTGTCAGTAAGAAGAAGGTTATTTCTCGTTTCCAAGTGCGATTAAAGTGAAGTGTATTAGCGATCAATATAATCCGATCGTTAAAGTGTTCATTTTTAATCAATACGATTAAAAATCCAGGTAGTACGGTGACCAAATTTATTGTTTATATACCATCCATTGACTGTAGGAATTAACATACTTGTACTGACGCAAAAACAATCAAACTATTCGTAGAGAACACTGTATTAATTTATGTAGAGGGATTAATAAATCCCAACGTAAGAATATATGTATTAGAATTTCTTATAACTAATATCAATTAGAATATAAGCAAACAAAATTCTCGTTAATCAATTATTTATTTGAAAGTTATTAAAGAGGCTTAAAATGAATTATTATATCATAGTAGTATTTTTTAAAAGAAATTAATATCGTTCTATTCTGTATTTCAAAGAACTTACCCTTGAGGTACTTAGTCCATTAAGATAAATATTTTGTTAGTAAAAATAAGAGTTTTTTATTGTGCTTAAACTGAGCTAGACCAGTCAGTAAACGGATAACTTGTGATCCGAATTATATTATTGTTAAATGTATTTTTCAAATCAATTCTAGAGGTTATAATAAACCAATAATATTATACAGCATTAACTTTTGTTTTAATTATTTTAAAATAGGTAATCAACCCTCAGTATTGCAGATACTGAGGTACATCAAAACATAAATTTTTAAGTATACTATTTAAATTATTTTCAATTCAATTAACATGTAATAGATAGAAACAGTAAAAAGTATACACACAATTATAGATTTAGAAGTTTGTCTTTTATGGCACATTTCTTTAAGAAAACCCATATGGCGCCCACATATCATTCAAGGTGTTGTAAAACCTTGTTTATGAAATATTATACTGGTCAAAAAAGGAACTTGATAGTTTATTCATTAGCAGTGAACGTCTGAACCTCAAGTACGTCAACCAGGTACGTGAAGTGTTAATTATATTAATATATTTTGTCCAGACAACACTTGACTTACACATACACAGACGACATTCTTATATAGAAGAGGATTTCAACTTCAAGTTCGACGCAACCGTTACATTCATCAGCGGATCAACAAGTTAATATTTTATTCATAATAAACCATATCACTACAAATAAATTATACTTTATCAATTATAAAAATAATTACTGCATATATACAAGAGACCCCGTTAAACATTTTTTAAACAGTAACATAATTATTGAACAGAGGGACATTCAATAGCGGGACTTGAACACGTATACCCGTTAACACAAGTAAACACTCAGTAAACCGTTTTATTACAGATTGGCTTCTAACGCGGGGCTTAAGTAAGTCGGACAACACGGTTTTATTACAGATTGACGAATCCAACGTGTGGCATTATACTACGGGGGAACTATAACCGGTTTATAACAATATATATGTTACCGGCAAATTATGTAATCCAGGAATTTTATAGAATATCTAGGCATTTCATACAATGCCTGGAGTTTTTGGCAAAGTATAGAATAGAATACTTTTCAAATGTTTTTTATACTTTTCCAAGGTATTCTGTACATTGCATAGACATTCTATATAATGTCAGTGATTCTTTAGGAAAAGTGTAAAATAAGCTTACTACGTTCAAAATGAAAACATTTTATTACAAAATCACATATAATTGTTTGATTTTACAGGAGGACTTTGTATGACATTTCGAGACTATCTATTCTTTACTTAATTATGTTCAGATACTATTTTATTAAAATTATACTGTATAAGAACGTTTCTTTAACCAATCTGGTTAAAAAAATACATTAGATATTGGTGTTTATTAATTCTAAAGTTATGGAATATACTCTACTTATTACAACAAGACAGAGAGCTGTGACATTTTGAAGTACATTTTCTTTCATTTTTTACAAAATTACAAACCCTAGTCGTTCCCAGTTTGTAAAATAGTCTTCTGTCACACTCACGACGATTGCTAGGATTGCTAGGATGTTTCGAAGATCTCCCCGCCCCTTGTCTACTTCAGAAATTGGAACATGAACAGACGCGTCCACAGAAGCTGGAGGAAATTTTTTGTCAGAATCAGATTTCATCTTCTTTGTCTCAAGTTCTAGAAATGATTTTGACTTTTTTCTTTCTTCAGTTGCATTTTTTGCTTTGAAGCAGAGAGTACACAGCTTCTTGCCATCGTCACACTTATCTCCACTATTGCCACTAGTGTTCCAAAAATGTCCACACGTACTATGGATATCTCTGTACCACTCTACACACTTTTCAGAACCAAAGGTTTTATTTGAACAAACATAGCATGCTGTTGTCGAATTTGCGCGGGATTCTTGGGCTGCGTCTAAATGGTGATTTGGGTCGGTGGTTTTGGCTGCGCTAGAGTGCTCTACAGGATCAATGCTTACAGTTGAAGTGCTTGCATGTTCTGTTGCCTGAATTAGGCTAGGCATGGTAAGGTCGATATATTTCACACATTGTCTTCTATATATTACCTATAAGACGTTAGGCATTCTATACAATGCCTAGCCAATGTATGAAATGTGTTTTATTTCATACTTTGCTGGCTGGATTCAGGCATTGTATGACATTTCTAGACATTCTATAAAATGCCTGATTTTGTACTTTGCCGGTAACATATATAAAACTGAAAGTCTGAATACAAATTTAGAGTACAATTTATTTGTACTGAATACAAATCCACACCCGTACACCGATTGCCACCAAATTTTGGACAGGTAACCTTTGACACAAGGCGAAAAACATTGTTTAACAAGGAATTATTATGACCCATTCACACGATTTAGGCCCATTTAATTATGCTCTTTTGTTGACGTGTATGAAGATGTCAACAGCACCATGTAGACCAGAATTGATTACCATAGTAACAATTAAATAAACAAATTCTGTTTAGCGGCATCGGAACTGTAGTACATTTTAGATGTTTTTAATATGCGATTGTATCGATGTGGAAAAGAAGAAGTGTACTAATTGCAAATTGTTCTATTTCTGAATGCAAAGCGAAAATACGTGGTGTTTTCATTTGTGAAGTTAGGTGGTAAGGTTTTCGGTTTCTAGTAATCAATAAATTCATTGAGACTATCTGAAAGGAAGATAGTGAGAAAGATATGCAGCTAAATAATGGAAGCAGGAGAGTGGAGATGCATTGAAAATGCTGAAATTGACGAAATTTTGCAACGGGAAGATATAGCGCGCTTCATAAAGGAAAGGCGGATACGCTGACTAGGACTTGTAGAGAGAATGCCACAGGAGAGACTGCTTAAGCAAGTGCTAAATGGAAACATGGAGGGAACAAGAAGAAGGGGCAGACCCAAAAGGCGATGGATACATGAGGTGGAGGAAGACTTAAGAAGAAAGGGCGTACAAAACTGGAGAAACGTTGCAACAGAAAGAGAGAACTGGAGGCGAGTGGTGGCGGAAGCCCAAGGGTCATCCCGGCCTGTAGAGCTCCGGAAGAAGAAGACTATAATTTGCAAAGTCAAAAATAATCAAATAACAATAGTTGGAATTGAAAAAGATTATTTATGTATTATTCTTAAAAACATAATCATGTGTGTCACACTTAAAGGTAAATTTTAAATCATCTAATTTTTTTATAGCGGATTGTTGTGATTAATTAAAGTAACAATTTACTTAAAAAAGCAATGAACGTGGTTACATTTTAACTCTAGCACTCGTATATAGTTAGAAAAACATTTATTAACAGTTAAAGGTATTCAAATATCAACTAAAATACAGTTAAACCACGGTGAGTGAGATCATTGGTCATTACAAAATCAACACTTTATTGTAATAATTATTTTTCTTTTGTATCACAGCTGCAGGTTTTGGTTATGCAATCAATAACTTGTAATAAGGCTTAAAGTCTTCTGTTTTCTTTGATCTTAGCTAGTATCCATTTTTGTAACTCAGGAATATTTGAGTATATTTCCGGTAAACCATATATATTGCAGATGTCGCCTCCAAGGTAGCATCCAATCAGCTGGTTGTTGCGTACCAACGGGTCTCCAAAGTCACCCTGCAAATTGAACGTACGTACATTTGAATTTGAACTTTCAGAACAAAAACTATACTGTAATGTATTTATTGAGGCGGGACAGCAAATAAAAAAAAAAAATAGTTGGCATATTTACATGCATACCATTGAATCGATCGTCTTGAATATTTTACATTAAACTGAAACTGTCATGGTCTCCATTTGTTTACAACCATTGTCTCGTCTCAATACAGACATTATAGTTATACTGTTAATTACATAGACTGTGTTAGATTTACTGTTATTTGCTTTGCTAGCTTACTTAATGTATAAAGCTTTTACCTACTTGTATGAACTAAAATATTACAAGACTGTGGTCCAACCAGTGTTACTGTATAGTCACGAGAGCTGGTCACTGACCAGCAAGCAAGACAGAGACATTGAGGCGTTGGAAATGATATTCTATCTTAAGGTGAAAACTTGTATTAGGTTGGGAGGTTAAAGAAAGCAGACATGTCAGATGAACTACAAATCTATATCATTGTAGACGACACAAGAGACTGCCGACATGAAAAGCATACGTGGAAGGAATGCCAGCGGAACGTATTTAGAGGTGTCGGAAGCTCTAAGAGGGAAGAGTTTGTCTTTCTTATAACCTATTCAAGTTTTTACTGAACTTATTATTTAATAATTTTTTTTAAATTCCATTTTTTTTTAATTGGAGATCTGTAATCTGTTCGACTAAGCGAACATTTAACAAATTGGCTGACAACACACACAGGATTATGAAGCTGGCAACACACACAAGTTCTATAAGTTTATTTCAATTTTTATCAGTATATCTGAAAACTGATGTACGTTTTATAGAATTAATTTGTATCATTATAGGTTGTAACGTATTAACGAATAATTAATTTTTTAAAATGTAAATTAACGAATAATCTATTTCATTGCGATTTCAATTTTTTGATTGTTGTACTGTTCTTTATGTAGTAGACTGGTTTGACGGTTATATTGAAAATATTTAATGATGCCTTTTATTTTAATTCATTTATAATTTTAAATAAATCATCATGTTTTGTTTTTCCTAAATTTGTTCTTTAATTAGTGTATTATTATTATCATTATTTTTGTGTTTGTGTATAGTGAGATTTTACCAGATATTCATTTTGTCTCCTCTTTGTATGAGTTTTGTTAACCTAACATTTTGAATGTTTAGAAATTAGTGTTTATTATTTAGACAGTGTGTGGCTAAATTAGATTTATATATAGGTCTATTATATATAGGTCAATTTATATATAGGTCTATTATCGACTATGTTTTCTTCCTCTGGGCTACGTAACATTGATTGCAACCTGGGGAGTCAATTTTTATTGTGAATGTAGAATTTTATTAAAAGCTCTATTTTAAATTGTATCTTTCAGTAGTTTAGTTAGTTTCGGAGTTATATTTCTGTAAGAAGTAAAGTTAGCATATTTTATATTATCATTAATAGCTCTAATTTTAGATATAGGTTTGTTAGGTATTTGGTTCGCGTGTTTGTGTTTTATTTTATTTTCTAATTTATTGATAGTTTTTATTTCGTATTATTTTGTATCCATTATCTATTGCTGTTTGTTTGGCATAGGCGAAATGTTTGGCAATTGGTCACAACCTGACAGGTCAGAAGGTTCAGCATGTGATCGAATAAACGTATTTAATAGGGCTGTATCAGCTGAGGAGGCGAGACGTGATGGTAAGAGAAGTGAAATATTTGAATGAAATTGTTACAAACAACGGAAACGGTACGGCAGAAATACTAAACCAGATAAGATCAGAACAGTTTGTCTTTGAAAAGGTTAACAATATTGGAAAACCAACAAACTGCCATAACTTGTTGAAAAAAATGAAATCACTGTCGCGTTTACTGCAGTGACTTATAGTCCAAACAATGAAGGTTCAAATCATACGAACACTGCAGACCGCACAGAGGAACATGGAAAAGAGTATTCTGAGAATAACAAGGAGTGGGAGGGAGCTAGTTGATTGGATATTAGAGCTAACTAGAATGATATAATTTAGAATTAACAAAATTAAATGAAGAATTCAAAAGAATTCAATGTCCATCCTGGTCCTTTTTCTTCAAATTTAGACTCGTTTTCCTTTTAAGCTTTTAACAGCATCATCGTAAAATCATTTAATTTGTTGAAAAATTGATCTTGTGTATAAATTTCATTTCTTGAATATCTTTATTTTTATATTGACAGTAAAAACCCGTATTTATTTTTCCTGCAGTATGTTGTTTATTTAATATATTTATAATTTTTTATAGAATTGCATCTTTAATCGAATATAGAAAATTGGTTGGGTCTTTGATGTATTCAACATTTTAAAGTGAAAATGATCGAATTCTTAATTTAAAAGCAGCGTTAACCCTTCTCATTTTTTGTTTTTTAATTCATTCATTATTTGGTACTTCAGAAACAGGCAATTCAAATATATTTTTCTGGTAAAAAAAAGTTTCATATTTAAAACTTGGTGATTTTGATTTTTCAGTTTTTTATAATAATTATTGTCAGTTTTGAAAATAATGCAACATATACTTCTGGTTTTACATTATTGTTCTTTTTGTCGTCAGATAAATGTACAAATGAGTTATAATTTTTTATTTTCTCTTCTAGTTGAATAATTAAATCATTTTTATTCATTTTAAAATAATATTTTAATTTATATTCTTTAGCTAAATTTCTTAATTCGCTTACATTTTTATTTTTTAAGTCAAAACGAATTGGATTTTGTTTTATTTATTTATTTATTTTTTGTTACGAGTCTCACTGATCGTCGTATGACACAGTGGAAACAAAGTACAGACACTAATGAAATCACTAATTACCAGCTTTAATGAGCACAAATAACAAATTGTAATCAACAAGATACTCTCATACAGTAATTCAAGTTAAATTTGTCCACTCGCAATAATAACGTCAACTATTAAGAGTTCTGCACTAATTATAACACAGTAGTCACCTTACACAACAACAACTTGAACCGCGCTGAATAAATCGCCACTTATAACTAACTTCTAAGCAGCAGCTTTTGATTATATATAGCCTGCAGATGTTCTAGAATAATGTTCCACAATTTGCGTCAACAAGCTCTCGAAAAGTCTAGAGAGTGCGGCCTTGACAGAGACACGCACCTGCTCGGCTAACCGAGAACGTGTCGAAGGACATTCTCGACTGTTCGAGAGCGTTCCGTCGTTACAATATTGATGATGTCTTTTATATATACCAACAGGACATTTGGTGGGAAGAGACGGAAATTGGTCTAAAAAGTTACAAGGCTGGAAGACTTGAAGGAAAACAAAGAAGTCACGATGAGGGGTGGTCATTTTCAAGACACAGTGATGATGTGGTTATGCAATGTGACGGAAATCACTGTAAATGACTGCGAAGGCATTCGTTCTTCTGTCGGCAGTAAAGTGGTAGTGATGACAGGGAAATGATACGCGCAAGATGTCAAAGTTAGGCGCCCTCCCACCTGCGTTCAGCCACAATGTTTCACATAAGTTTTCATTGGCGACGATCATTACATATCGTTATATGGGGTAACAACGATTTAGCACGCGCGCACGCACGCGCGCGCGCGCACACACACACACACACACACACATTCACACACACAAACATTTTGCGATGTACAGGTGCCGCGTAGAATAAGTAATCGAGATGTAGTGTACTGGAATGAAGTGGATTTATTAATGATGCTATTGTTTATAACTATCTACTGAGTTTCTAATGCTTTTAAACGTGTAATCTTTATACTTATTCACACATTGTCTTTATGTGCTGTTTACTCACATAACACGGGGATACGTCATCAGCGTCGGCACAGAAACACGTGTCGTCCAGGTCGCCGTGCTTTGCTTGACAAAATTGTTTCGACTTCACCTGAACGCTAGCAACCTGTAGCTGACCACTGACTAAGGTTTCGTTCTGAAACAGAAACAAAATATAAAAATAAAGTGGTGTAATTCAAGTTTCTCTTACCCAAACGTCAACTTCACCCCTTTGTTTTATAGTACTGATTGTAAATATGTTGTTCAGATAAAATCGTCCTTAACCTTTCTTAATTTTATAACTTCATAGTGCATTTCAGGCCTCCCGATTATTGCAAGAGTTTCATTGGGTAGAGACGCTTGTACGATTTGATGTCATACCGGTTGTGTCCTGTGTATTCTCATCCCTGCAGGACTCAACTTACATACTTTTGTCGACAAGTACTCGCCACTAGATTCGTACTGTTTTTCGAGTTTTTTCTGTATTCACACCTACTGCTTATTTTCTACGCAAAACGGATATCCCAGTCGCGGCTAACTATGGCCCCATACCAATTACAACGTAAAAACTCATTTTGCCTATCTGTAAAACATTGAAATATTATAACGGCGTCTTTGCCCGCGTTCTATATCGATATCACATTTGTCCGATTATTGAAAATAACTTTTCCTGTACAGTCGTGTATGACAATACTTAAGTGTACATTAGTAAAAAACAATAATTTTTAAGTGCTGTGCAACCGCGCAGACGGTGTCGCGAGTGATTGTTCATAAACATCCCCGAACACGGCTAACCCATCCATTCGTCCAGACAAGGTCCTGGTCATCTTACATTGTTCCTGGGTTCCATGCGGAGCCAAGCAGTGGTCAGCGGTCTTCAGTCTTCTACCTGGTGGTCGGGGTCTCATCCAGGTAACATAGCTCATTTAACACAGTAATACAGTTCATTTCTTACGCTCCCAAGAAACAACAATATCAGCCGCTAGTCGCGAATTTTTTTCTCTCACGACGTATTTTCCTTGATCGCGTTGGGTTCCCCGCGTCCTTGTCTCCACGGAGGTAATATTCCTGTGAGGGCCGGTACCTCGCTCTCCAAGTTTTGTCACACACAGATAGAGACGATGTACGATGTACAGTATTTTTATAGAAAAGTCTTTGCCGACCCACTGACTTGACAAATTTTTACTAAAGGGTAAAAAGTTCCATCACTCTCCTTTCAAGGCGAGTAAAGGTACAGGGCACCAAAGGGTCCCTACGTCTGAGATTGCTACGTTTAAGGGTAGCAAACTGCCCCTATACGCGTGTGAACCATATATTGATAAAGTCATAGTATGGATATGACGGGGGGAAATCACATCATTAAAGGTTCTGTTGGATTTTCCAAAACAGATAAGATCAAGGGCTTTGAGTCAACAGCCATCCTCAAAGTACACAGAAGCGATGGCACTGAAGAGACAACATATATAATCAGTAAAGTGGAGAAGATGAAGAACGTAGAAGTAGGCCTGCGTACACAGTGTGGTGAGAGACATTTGAAAAATTATATAAAAATGTATACTTTATATTGGTTTGTTTAATAATATTGTTTCCTATTATATTTTTGAAGCTTGGAGCATTCATTGTGCGTGACAGAGATTTAGATTCTGCACGTGCCAAATGCGACGGAAATATGGTAAATACACTATTTGAATTCTCATCTGAGGAATTTTGTAGTTCGTCCTGTCAGGTGTATGGCGTCTACTTACTAACTTGGGTTGGTCGGCCATGTTAGACTACCGTGTTCTTTTGTCTCCGGTAGTTTAGAGACAGTCGGGGTTTAAATCGGTTTACAGCGCTTACTTTAAAGTCAGTGAGGATATTTAACTCCTTAACCGCACTGGCAAAAAGATTTTAAATTTCTTAACTTTATATTATTATCGTATGTAAGTGATAAATGCTAATAGTTTCAATCGGAATATTAACAAAGCAAGAGAAAATGTGGTAAACGCAATTATAATATTTTTTATGTAAAAATAAATTTTTATTTGTAGAGAGTTTTTATCAACACTATTAGTCTTCGATTAAAGATAGAACACTAAGGAACAAACATTCAAGTAAAATTAAATTCATATTTTACTGAAATATAATGCAGTTTTGAAAAATATGAGTTAATGAAATAAAGTATACGAAATCCAAACTGTTAGATGCAGCACTTAAACATTTGATAATTGAATTTTACATTCTGTAAGAGAGATCCCACTCGTCTTTGTTAATCCTCTCGGATAATTTTAACACACACAATTTTTGGTACTTACGAAAAATTAGGAAGAAGTAAGGGTGGAAGGAATAGTATATGTTGTAAGAACGGGTGTGCTCAGATTTGCTGACGATATTGTTATTGTAGCTGAAAGTGAAGGAGACCTTAAAGCCATGGTAATAAAAACGGATGAGATTTGGGGGAATGTATGTAATAATATGATATGAATGTAAATTTGAAGCAAGATAATAGTTTATAACAAGAAGGGACTAGCTTAGTCTATGACTCCTTAAAGAATTGGCTCATTTTCCTGATTTAGGAATTAAAATCACTTAAGATGATCGGAATAAAGTGGAAATAAGAAGTAGAATTAAGTAAGCAAAAAACAACTTCAACAAAAAACAGAGTTCTTAATCTCTCAAAGTAACGATCTTGAAATAAGGGAAAAGCTTCTAAAAGTGTTTGTTTGGAGCAGTCCTATATATACTTTATAGTTTTGAAACTGGGATTCGGGGAGTTGAAGTGAAGATGAGGAGCAGTTCATCTGAGATATGATGCTACCGACGCACTATAAAAACCGGGTAACTGATAACAAACAAGGAGGTTCTTCACAGAGTGGGAGAGAAGAGACTGGGAGTCTGTGCAACTGCATTTGCAAAAACAAGAGTAGGTCTACAACTTATTAAGCATTTAGTAAAACTTGGGGTGTTCCTCACATGTGAATGGGAAAGGGTCAGAGTAAGACCGTTATTTTTGTGTATGGAATAGATTATAAACGACATAGACTGCGGAAGTTGTGAAGAGATAAAACGGAAGGCAAAGAGGTGTGAAGAACGGAGAACTGCTGCCAGAAAAACTTCGGATTGAGCACCGACAGTGGCGTATCTAGAATTTGGCCTTGGGGGAGGGGCCATGATCGAGTCGGCTTCATACAAAAGAAAAAACAAGTTAAGACTAATGAATATTACTTTCATTAAAGTGGCTGACAAAGTGTGATAACATCCTGAAATCAATCCAATTTAAGTAAACGCTAATAACACAATAAAAATACGCGTTATTGAAATATTGTTTACAAAATACTTATTAACTGAATTTATTTTCCTATATTTCATATTTTAAACGTATACGCTAATATGTGTAGTAAACATATTTGCATATTAAGAAAAAAGTCACTACTATATTAGCAGCTAAAAAATACAGCTGAAAAAATAATCAAACAGCCTAAAAATTAAGAGATTAACAAAATCTGTCAACTTTTTGACTAACTGATGCGACCCGGTCCCGCTTGTCCCCTTCTTAAATACGTCTCTTTAACAAGGAGAGGTTTCTGACATTTTTTAAGAAGAAAACAAAATGATTGTCGAACATACGGTGTGCTTCTTGTATCGTTGTTGGTTTTAAACAAGATTTTACCGGGCAAAAGACCGCAAAAACAATGCATGGATTATGAAACACTTCCTAACTTATGTTATTCACTCAGTTGTATTATTGAAGTGGAACTGGATGACACATTCCGCGAATGAGGCTCAACGATGCATGGTCTAACAGGAAAATAAACTGCTGCGTCATGCCGAACATGCGTACACTAGTCTGTCGGCAGTGACTGAATCAGGATCAGGAAATCACAATTTAAAGAGACAGAATAACCTGAGATACCTATGGACTACAGTGAACACTCATCGGCTAATACGATAGTGATTATGGTGACAATGAATATGGTAATAATGCTTACCATGTACATTCCATAGCCAACAATTTTAGCTTGTGTTCCCTGCTTAGGTGTAGATTTGGCCAGCTTTATTGCCTTTGCAGTTTTCCCTACTTTTATAGCGTTTGACGTTTTCAACAGCGCAACGTCGTAAGCGTAATCTCGCACGTAGTTTTCGTGTACTATTATTTTCGATATATTCAGATGTTGGCCGCCACTGTCGACCTCGCTGCTTCCAGCTCTTATCGTGATGTCTGACGCATTCATACTGAAACAACGTTAAACGATTTTATAAATACATTTTGTAAATTACGTTTTTGTTAGGAATATCTGTGGAACAATTCACAGATACCTTAAAAATAAGACAAAGAAGGAAAACAGAAAAAGGTGTTTTTTTTAACAATGTAGCGGTACCAGTTTTGATGTATGGAGTGAAGCCAGAGTTATAACAGAAAGGGACATAGCCAAAATTCAGGGAGCGGAGATGAAGTTTATGAGGAATACTCTGGGCTATACCATTATAGATAGAAAGAGGAAACTTAGGTCGAACCATTGTTGGAACAGTTGAGGAGCAACAAAAGTAGGTGATGTGAACGTCTGGAAAAAACGGCAGGTGACCAATGAAATATAGACGCTAAATTTTCATCAACGTAGATTACAAATTCAGAAGTGTATAGTAAAAAAAAAAGTTTTTTGTAACTCACGTTACTCAATATAACATATCCAACGATAATAATATAAGCATAAGTAAATATTATTCAAGACTGCTCATAAATTTATAGATATTATAAAACAAGTAGATTAATCTGATGTTGTTATATTTTTCCTTCTGTTACATTAATAAAAATATATTTTTCCGCAAAATATAACCAAATTAACGCAAGAACGATTGTTACTGGGAACTTGAACATAAACTGTTTGGTGGTAATTAATTAATTCAGTTGTAAAAAATAATGTTACTAATGTTTACTTCCTGAAATCAAGTAAAAAGATAGAAAATATACAAAATAATGAAAAACAAAATTTATAACTTTGTCTCATTTCTTGCCCTTTACCTTTTCTTTCAATTTATTACTTTTTAATAAAAACATTTTAAAATAGTTTGTTAAAAGTTATCTGTTTTATATTGGAATCAATGAATGATGTCCGCTTGATTATAAATTTGGTATGTTTGTTTACCTAATATAATTTTTTCTTAACTGTGCAAAGTAGACAAGCGCGTTTCTTATAATACGAAATCTCGACTGTTTTTTCATTGCTTTGAATATATATAAAGTTCTAACAATTCTCATAAGACATGCAATAAATGACTTTACAGAACGTAAATCGAAATGTTGTCTCTTTTACGGATAACAAGTTGTGTTACGGATCAAAATTATACTAAGGCTACAGCTGTTTTAAAGAAGACGTCCCCTTTTCTTAAATACTGTATTCCACCATTTTTCAGACACGGCCTAATTGTTGTAAAAATAAACTTCATTGAACAGAGGTAAAAAAAAATTTAGTCTTTGGAAAGACTGATTATGTTTTGGTTTAATACAAATTTAGAGGCAACAAACATGTTAAGTGAAATAATACACAGGGTATTGCTCAGGCGTAACTGAATAAGGCCTACGTCGTGGTGCCATAATCAACAGCCTCACGTGTACCGGTCAAGAGCCTTCTGGCTTATATACTAGACAGAACGTTATTGCAGTTTTATTCGCTCTATATCTTGTCCATTCCTTGCCGAGTAAATATCATTCCCAATTGCTAGGAATTAGAACACCCGTTAATACATTCATTCTCACTTAACGTCCGCCACATTTATTACATCTGCTTACATACAAATATTTGGCCAAATAACAGCCAAATATTTAGTCCCATCTGTGCTCATCGAAATCAAAAATAATTTTAAAATTATTTATCTACATAATGTAGAAGAAATTAGTTAATGTACACAGGAATGGGTATACACTGGTTCTTCTCACTGTCCTGTTTGGCACTAAGAACAGACAAAGCTCAAATACTATCTAACGACATACTTTATGATACGATTCTACCAACAATATAGACCTACTTAGACCCACTTACTCGGCTACTTGAAACGCAGAACAAACGATCCACTCCTTGTCAACTATTGCACCACTTCCAATTAAATAATGTAGAGGGTTGTACGTGATTGAAACCTGAAAAGAAAATGAGAGTGGCATTTTAAATAAGGAGCAAAGAAGCTTAAGAGAACACAAACAGGATAGAGAGATAGAATTAGAATAAAAGGTATAGTGTACTTATTATTCATATTCTGTATAGGCTGTGCGAACTCTAGCAACAGTATTTCAGTTGTAGATGCTAAAAGTAGTGCAGTATTACAACATATGTTACGTTTATATTTGCTCACATTATTCTTGTGTATATATTTTATTATTATTAATAACAAATAAAACTTTTCTTACAAGAATATATTATTTTGTATCTTTTTAATATTACACTGTTTCGATAGTATAAACTATCATAATCAGAAATTACAAAAATACAAATTACAAAATATGTATAATTATTGTAAGTTTAGCTTACAACAGTCAAGGAACATGTGTTAGAATAATTAATTTTGGAATTTTATTTTTTGGAATTTTTGTATTTTTTAACAATAAAATCCTAGCCTGATAAGTTTATGCATTTAGTTTTGTAAACGTCTAGAATTTATCAAATTTTAATTAATTTGCTAAAAATTATTAACGTTGTATTGAGTCTGTAAGTGAAAATAAAACAACTTTATATCTAACACATATTTTGTATAAACTTTCTAGTACAGTACTTACAACATAGGGGTATTTATTAATTTTTGCCGGTTTTCCGCCGAGAATTCCATAGTGATTGCTATGTACGAGTGATATTGCAGATCGCGAGAAATCTGACGGTCTTACGTTTGCCAGTGATAAATCTGAAAAAAAAACAATAAAAATACATCATAACATTGAAGCTTTCACGGCCGGAAGCATCTTCAGTAAAATTATTTTCCATTCTGTTGGGCCGTGGTCCTCTTTTGTAGAGCTAACAAAAAGAAGATTACGGCCCTACAGTCCGGAAAATAATTTTACTGAAAATAAAAATACAGTACAAATAAGTATATTTGTACATACAAGTACAAATATCCCCTAGAGAGCCTTTGATGGCATCGAGATACTTCGTGCATTTCCTTAATGCTTTTTTAATTTGACGGCGAATAGTGACATAATATAAAAGTAAAATACTAACTGAAAGACACAAAATATTCAAAAACGCATTCACTTCTACTGCTACACTTTGTTGCTTCTATGTCCAATATAGGACAATGTGAGAAATTAATGGAAACAAGTTATTTCACTTGGTAAATAGACGCTTAAGTGCTGGAATTAGCTGAAATTTACATTCCGCATGCTTTGATAGTGACAACACATACTTTTAGCCAAATACTAATTTTAATTTTATGCCCTCACCTACAGTTTTTAGTCATTGTAAATTTGATTTAACATAATGTTTGTTTTTATACAGTAGTTTTTCGAAGAAGCAGTTACATATAACAATTAGGATAAATCTAAACGTATTCTGCTATACAATCTAAAACGATAGCATTTCAGGGCAGGTATCCTGTAAGAACTAAGATAGTCGTGAATAATCAGATTTTGGATCAAGTTAGTAATTTTCATTACCTGAGCTGTAATATCTCATAAGAAACTGATATTGATTGGGATAGTAAGCTAAAAAAATTTAGACGCATCTGTGAAACGATTCATAGGTACCTTAAAAATAAAAAACACGGAAGGATATCCGAATGAAATTTTATAAATCTATGGCTGTCCCCACATTCCTGTATTCTAATGAGAGATGGACTTTTGGTAAAAGGGACGTGCAGAGGATTCAGGCAGCCGAAATGAAATTTCTAAAAGCGACACAAGGTTGTACTCTCTTGGATCGGAGAAGGAACGAGTAAAATAGACGCGATTTAAACATTGTATCATTGCACCAGAAGATTGAAGACCACAGAAAGTGATGGTGTGAACACTTGAATCGCACGCCTGGTATCCGTCTACCTGTGGCTGCCTTGGGTTATCACCTTGGGAAGAGAAATATCGGTAGACCGAGGATAAGAGATGGGTTCCGGAACTAGGTCTAAGGCGTAGTCCTTGGAGTGGTGATGATGATGATCTAAACGTATTGTCTATAATGTTTTTAAGATTTTGGGAAATTCTCAAGTTGCGTTAATGCAGTAATTATGTAACTTAACTTGATTGACTACAAGACGAAGCGCGTCATGTAGATTCTGCATCATGCATTGTACGTCTGTGCATTAAATATTTATAGGCTTACTTCAGATCTGGATTTTACGTGGATCTATCATTCAGTGTTACTCACTGATAAATATAAATTAAACGTCCCACTTTAGTATACAAAAAAATATAACTCGAAGCGCTTGATAAATGAAAATATTATATAACTTACAATCATACTCTCGTACATTCAGTATGTACGAGACTGTCGTCTGGAAGCATCTGCGCTAGCCGTTGCGTCACCAAGACCCAATAATCAGTTCATCGTCAAATTTTAATAAAAAAAAAACACATTATTTGTGACACAGGCACAACAAAATTTGTAGAAGTGCTTGCAGGTGGGATACCCGTGCCCTGCCGCCATTGAACAACAGTAAGGAGAGGTCAACTCCTTCCCTCAAGAACTCCACGGTACAGATGTTCAACTAAAACTATCATTTTCAATGTACCGTTAAAGAAATTAAATAAACACAACGTTTTTTTTATTAAGTTATTGCCGTATTTTTCGTTAAACGCGCACCATGTATAACGCACAATCGTATTTTGTCGTATAATTTAACGAAATTACAATTACAAATCAGAAGTACATTATGATGAGAAATAGTTGAAAGGGTCTGGTAGAAATGTACAGTATACGAAATTTTACAGTTTAAAAATAAAACGTGCTGTGCAGAGACGTGTTTTACTAGAAAACCTAAAGGGAACGTACTTCAACAAGTTTACTTATTTTTTGAAATACACAAAGTAAAAAAATTATTACATTTATTTTTAAATTTAGAACAACTTATAACTTACAAAATTCACAGGGCTTGAGGTGTTTTATTACAAAAATGTTTTGCGAACCGAAAGACAGGCCTACCTGCAGTTTCTTAGTGGATAAGCAATACAATCGTACATTAAGTCGCAGGGTACTTGGCCTACTCCTTGAAAGTAAAGAAGAAGAAGGAGGGGTGGAATTAGGAGGAGAGGAGGAGGAGAAGATGATGATGACGATGATTAGGGTGATGATGGTGGGGAAGGAGAAGTGCGTTCCATAGTTACGAAGCGGCTTTCGGTAAGTTATATTTGGTATATTCGGTAAGTCCCATGACAATGCCAGCAACTAAAAAGATAATACTAACCACAAAGGCAAATTGTTTAAACTGAGAACTTAAAAACATAATAATTGAACTAAAGTACTACCGGTAATTATTTGTCAGCTAAAAGTTTTGGTGAGATGAAGCTGACACGCTTGTAATGTCGAATGAAGTTGAAAATCTCACGACTTGAGACATAGATTTATTCTTGGACTTAAAGTGGTTTCGTCGACGTTTTGTGTGATGTTTATACGTGATGTCGTATGTTATGATAACGTGGATTTAAAATATTTTATTTTATTTATAACAACAATTTTCATTATTGCAAGACATCATTTTCTGTTAATATATCTTTTAATTTCACTAATAAAAGGTTAAATTTGAATTCAAAGAGTTTAATTTCTTTACTGTTAAACCACTGTACAATAAAACAACAATCCGTTATGTGTAAATATTTGTTGATTTTTACATTGACCCTTTTCATGTAAATTTCAAAAAAAAATTCAAACTACTAGCGGGGTCCCGTGTTTCTGAATTCAGTAGAACATTGGATTGCACTCGGGTATTAAGTTTCATAGTACTTACCTATAGAGAGAAGAGTTAGTAAACACACGAGCGCAAATTTCATCGTGAGACGTCCGAACAGTTAACAGTACAAACAACTAGACGGCTGTAGGTTTAATTACCGAGTCAACGTGTAGCCTAATACTGGCATTGATACAGGTGTCCTTACTATTTATTTGTCACACATTGACCTGTTATTGCTTTCGGTCGAGTGGTTAAACAAGCAGCAGAAGGTCTCCGGATAAGATAAGAAGAAGTAAATATTTTAAGCACATCGTATTCTTGAATGATACATATTTCACAGATTTCTCTTATCGTTTACAGCCACAAGCTTGTTGTTGCATGTGAATTGGTGACTATTTTATATGCGTGTTATCTCATGAAATGTAGACTAGGATTAGCCAAACGCACAGTGCCAAACGTTTGAAGTGAACTGCTTAATGATATTTTAAAACATTTGTCCCCCGTTAACGATATGATGTAACGAAGTGAACTTTTCTTTTTTATATAAAACGTTAGAAACTAACATCCACGTGTCACCTTACGTTTCAATTAAAGACGCCGCGATAAACGGGTTTTCACGTTAAGACAACATACGACGGGCTTTAGGTCTTTCGTAAACAACGATCTTTTAACTGATCATTGTATTAACTAAATGCGTTGACGAGGAGAGAACTAAATTAAAAAACAATAATAAAATAAAGAATACTGGCCAACGAGAAAAGAACCATAGGAAGTGAAGGAAATTGTGTAACTGCAGCCCGCAGATGTTTCAAAAGACAAAAGGAAGGAGAGAAAGATAAAAGAATAAACATGAAGTTACTAGTATGCCTCCCTGACCTGCACAACTCGCTCAATATTGTGAACGAAGTACATTTATTATTATATAAATTTCGATATTAGATAGCTTTTCAGTTATGGGAAAATTATAAAAATCCCAAATTTTCAAAACTTAACACTGTAAAATGTTAGTTAACATTCTGTTTAATTTGATACCCTATACGAATGTTTGCGATTTTACCAATATTTTCAACCAACTTTAGGGGATTGACGTTTAAAAATTTTTAAATTAAAAAAGAATGAAAATTATATTTAGAATGTAGTTAAATTCTCTTTAATTTGATATCGCACTTTGGCTTTTCCGATTTTTTTCCACAATTTTTACCCTCTTATATTTTTGCCATTCGTCCCCTTATTTGGAGGAGGATCATTGTGAAAACCAATTGGATTCTATAGGGTAACAGTGTACATGCATGCCAAGTTTTACGAAAATCGGTTGGTGTGTTCAAAAGTTATCGTGAGACATACCCAAACAGACAGACAAATGGTAAACGGTTGAGTTAGAACTGAGAATTAGTTCCGTTCGTTCAATTAATTGACTAAAAATTAATCTGTAAAAAAACTTTTATTAAATATGAAAACCCGATGATTTAGTAAGCAGTCCAAGATTCAAATACAAATTATGGTAACAATAACGTAATCTTAATTATGATCGGTTATTAATCACATCCGGAGTTGCATAATTTAATAACCAAAAACGGCAGGTATATTCATTTCATTAGATATAATGTTTCAGTTCACATTTGTGATTTTTTAAAATAAAATAAGTTCAGGCTGGCCGCACACTGCAGCGACGTTTTGTTTCGCGTAAGAACCGTTTCGACGTTTCGGCGGAGAGAGGCTTGAGCCACTGTCTTACAACAAAACAATTTTTCGTCAGCTGTTTTCGACCTGTGAAAGTGTGTTCTATAAGTTAGTGGGTTCGTGACATGCATTAAAATAGAAGGCGTAGACTAGTAAGTGCAACATAACTCCCCGTCTTGTGTGGTTAGAATCCAGAGCATGTGTAGTTCAAAACGTCGCAGGCTGTTCTGTTGCTAGACATAAATTGGAGGTGCTTCGTCTTTGGTCGCGAGCAGCCTAGCAACGCCTCTATACAATGTCGCTGCCAGCGTGTTGGGCTTTATAGATCCTGATAGCAAAAGCGGAGTCTGTGACGCTTAGCGACTTAATGCAGCAAAACGGTTCTGTCACGAATAAAAAAAATTTCGTTCCAACGTGCGGCCGGCCTTATACTACAAATGGGGCTTAGTAGACAAGACGGTACGGCGCCTGGCTGCTAACCTGGAGATTCCGGTTGATTCCCGGGAGCTCTAGTAATGTAGATACGTTTTTCAGCCGTCAGTTCGGCTCTCCGTGGAAGTGGGATAACGTCCTGGAGAAATATTGGGCGGCTGGAGTATAGTGCTGGCCACACTACCTTACTTGTATGCCGAACGGTCCACATAAGGCAGCCTGTCCTGACTAACTGCTTATGTTACTTAGGCGGTAAAAAAAACATTATTATTATTACTATTATTATACTACAGAGGTAATCTATTCTTTGTTGTCAACACATATTCTATTACCATTCTTTTCAAATATCCGACCGCCACTCCGTTCTATCAAAGTCGGTTTAAGACAGACTCTACTGCTGTAAGACTAACAGTATTATGATTATGTAAGAAAAGGCCTATTGACATTGTCTATTTAACAGCATATTTTACTCTTGTTTCTTGACATAAACAACGCTAATTTCTACCCGCACGCTCTCACACACACACACACGTATACAGACACACATACATACACACCTAGTTGTGGCAGAAGTTACAGCACACATCCAAGCATGCATGTCCACCACCATCATCAGTCTACCTGTGATAATTTTTCTTGATTTGTAATATTTATCAATCAGAGTGTCTCAGGTTTCAGAAGTTAATTTTATTTAAATATTTTGCTGCCTACATCTTGAATTAAGTCATATTATTCTTTGTAATTGTAATTAATTACGCAATTTTAAGAAAAATAGAATGTAGTTATTTTTAAAATCTAATAACGCTTACATTACAGTCGTACAATCACTCAGAGATGAGTAAACAAGGAAAAAGTGGATAAAAAGAAACAATGAAATAAAAAATTAAATTTCAGAGAAGAACAGGAAGAGGAAGTCTTATAATTGAGCATTTTATAGCACCGCTATATTATTTATAAACAAAATTATTTACTGTTGTTAATTTTAATACATTATTAATTCCAACCGTATTAAGGAAGATTAGTGTATTCAGAGAATGTTTACAGTACTCACTAAGCTCACATAAGTGTTTTTGTCGCGTTATTTAAAAATGATCAGATGTCTGTACTGAGCCTCTTTGTCTTAGTAGAGAATGCTAAGGTAGGCGTTGAGAAGTTTGGACCACGCTTCCTGCAGTCACATTCGGTAGAACCGTCAACAGAATGCATAAAAATGTGTTATGTGTTTGTTTATTAAGTCTACTGTTGAAATCAATATCTAGCGTTGTTTTAACTTTTCAGTTTTGCTTTCGCTGCTTCTTAATTTATCGTCTTTCTTGCTATGCTCCTTAACTTCTTACGTACCCTTTGTGCCCACCTTTTACTTGTATTACGACGGTCTCCTTGATCAACGTATAGTAGACAGTGGAAAACAAAATACAAGACACCAATGAAGTTACTAAAAACCAGCTTTAATTATCACAATTAACAGTTTGTAATCAACAAGTTATTCAACAAGATCATACTCGTACAATAATTCAACTTAAAATTTTCCACACGCAATAATAATGTCAACTAACAGAGTCCCGCACAATAATCACTTTTCACTAATAGACACTTGAAACGCACTGAGTAATCGCTCGAAGTAGACTGACTGTCCGTCGTTGGATGCTTATATTTATACCCCGCTGAAATGCCAGAATAATCGGTGACTTTCTGGATGACGTGTCGAGTAAACTGCGTATTACAGGCGCTCTAGAACCCACTAGAAACCGTGCAACAGTCTGGCCTTGAACACAGTGCGCTGACCGGTATGGTCGGGAATAGCCTCGTTTGTTGACGCATCGTAATTGTCTTTCATTTCAAAGTAGCAGTAATATGTACGCACACACATATTACAGCTGGGCTCTGCTGGGACAGCCGAGATACTTGTAGAACGTTCCATATTACGTAACATTTGTTTAGCCTAATATTGTTCTAAGGCTTTCACGGCCTGTGTCAGTTATATTAGCAGTATGTACCGGGCTGTTTGGCCGTGCTCCAGGGTTTACAAACAAACCAAACGTTTCAGCCTTCACCACAGTAATGTGGCTCTGACGTTTAACACCCCGCGTTCAGGTAGACTCGAATTCGTCGTCAGCCTTCACCACAGTACTGTGGGCCTGACGTTTGACACCCCGCGTTCAGGTAGACTCGAATTCCTCGAATTCCACTGAAGATGGCAGCCAGTTCTGCTGATGAAACGTTTGGTTTGTTTGTAAACCTTGGACCACGGCCAAACAGCCCGGTACATACTTCTAATATAACTTGTTTAGCCTAGTTTATTTTCGCTTGGGATTATACGTAAGTCGGCAGTCTTCCAAGAGCCTTGGCATTCTAGACCATGCTATCGTCTCCAGATTTTGTTTCTGTTCATTCCTGTAACATAATTTGTTTACAACTCTTCACGAGTCTATGTTTCACGTCTCAGCAAATTTCTTATTTAATTTATGTTTTTCTTGAATTCATTCCTTACAATACAGTCAGACGAAATGAATGAGAAATGTCTCGTGAATATCATATTGTTGTACTAAGGTAAGCCCAAGAAAGTAAATTACTTGAATTTTTACAAAACTTATTAAACATGGACTCTGCTCTTGCTGTCTTGTTATTGCTGCTTTTAAGCCGTAACTGTCGTTTATGAAACAGTTATGTAACTTACATTTACGTATTCACGACAGTTCCAGTAACTGTTACGAGGTAAATTGTCGTCGTTCCGTTTCTGCTCTTCCGATAATCTTTCTTATCAATCGTATTCCAGGAGGCGGAGGCCTAACAATTCGTAACCACTTGGCTATCAACACTAAAATGTGAAGTGTCAACACGACAGTATAATAGAATGGTCTCAAGTGAAAAAATGTAGAATAGTTTTCCTTAAACTAATTTTTCATTTTAAGAAATTGAATGGAGACAAACTGAATAGAGACCACCGAGATAGTTTTACAATTTTTCCTTATTGTAATGACAAAATAACTTCAACTGATGATTTCTCAGAAGTGATAAGATAAGTCCTATGTACAGATGAATTCAAACAATGATATAATCATGTCATTATTACTAATCGTACAAGAATGTTATTAAATGATTCATTTTAACTGCACAAAAACAGATATCCGCCTTTATATTGTGATAAAGATAATTAGAAGTATCCAATGTTTTTCTGCCTGAATGTTATGGTAACCTTTACATATGTTATTTTATGTATAGCATAATAAAATATTTAAGACACTATACATTGTTTTGAGGTTTAACAGCCTGTTGTTAGAATATAAGACCTAGTTTCTCAGTAGTCACTATTATTTTACTGTGTCTTATGGAATAGAAGAAAGAACGAGAATTTTCAAAAGAAGGACTTAGGAATTGACAATAACATCATAGTTTCTCCTTCAAACCAGAACAGAAAATTTTATATTCGTTATGATATACGAATATTCTATTCATGTGCGGATATAATGGTTGCAATTTTCCCAAGTAGTACTTCCAATCTGACGTATGAACAAAGTTTGATTACAGTTTGTCAACCGGGAAATTACGGTACAATGACCAAACTTTGTGATTCATTGTGATACTTCTCCGTTACAAAGATTTTGTATGTAAGTAACGTGGTAAGTTTTGATAGGCGTTATTCTTGGATTTGTTTAGAAGAAAAACGGTTCAACGTTATGAAGTCGGTACAGAAGCGACTTTGTGTTGTGAAGCTGTTGAACAAAGTTGAATCACTACTCCTAATCCAGCGTAACCACATCGTCACAAGCAACTGCAAACTGTAACCCCATTCAACACATCTCATCAAAACGGTTACTGAAGAAATACGCTCACATCGGGTGGGTAATGGTTGCTCAACTTTAGTTATCGCACTAAAGTCAACTCACGCATCTTACCTGTTTGGTCCCTACAGCTGTCATACATACGAAAGTAAATATGTATAGGGACACAGCGGCTACAATAAACGGTCGCAGCTTTAGCAAACGCTTATATCAACATATATTAAGGGATCAACGTGTGTGTGTACCTGTGTAACCTGAGTTCTATACTTATTAGTTAGTTTATCAAAATGCAATCTTAGTTCATCGTGACTGTTGGTTTTGATGACTACCTGTCACACTTGCAAACACAGCCATGGGCTTTTACAGCCTGAATCATTCTGGTAATTTCTGTGATTTAAGTTGTTCATTTCTGACGTTTAAGCAGTGCGTGCGGCAGCTTCAGAGCAGGGAACTGGTTAGGAGAATTTTCACCCAGTTTCTCGCTCTGAAGTTGAGTGCTGTGAGAGTTGATGAAACGTCAGCAATGAACAATTTGAATCACAGACTGTGGCAAATTAGCTCGGGAATTTTATGGAGTGTCTAGAAACACAGACATACGCACACGTAAAACAAGCGTCAGAAACGTGATTTTATATAAACTTAAGGCACTATACTTGAAAATAATTATATGTGTATTTGTGACACTGAACACAGTGTTGGGATGAGACGAAAAGCAGTGTCGGCATGTGATCACTGAGTGCTATAATATTCCGCCCTCTTAAAAATTACCTTAAACATAAGGTAGAAGAAACGAGTTCACATTTGTAGCTTCTCATGTGTGTACCCTACCGGTCACTATTCTCTTGTGGTGCGCGAACGTCTTTCTCGCTAACACTGCTCACACTCTATGCGACTTCTAGTTATGTCATTTTGTGTTACGTTGATGAGTTAGTAAGGTTAAATAAGTGACTTGGCACCAACTTTAAAAAGTGTACTGGAAAAAGTTATGTGAAAACTTGTTTTTTCAGCCATGCAGCATAAAATACTTGGTACATAAATTAGTAATAAGTGTTGCTGTAAAAATATTTTTTACACAATTTTATAATTTCCATATTAAACAGTATTGAATGTAAAAATTATTTTTCACTTTTTAGAACGTTCTATAAAATAATCTTAGGTGTGTTGAAATACTTTTTTCTCCTTTTTGAAGTTGATTGAAATTTTTCAAAATTTTTTACTATTATATAATCTGTATTTAACGATTACTTTGTAAATTCACAATCAGAGAAATACAAATATTATTATTTGTTTTATCGTAAATAAAATAATTTCTTTATTATAGTAGCATTGGAAGTATATATTTGGTCAGGTAGACTTAGGTTATCTTATAAAAGTAATAGGCTTAGACGCTTCTAAGCCACAAACATTTCTAAACCTTCTAAACCGTAAGAAACGTAAATATTTTGTGTACTTTTGTGAATAAAAAGTAGTCATGAAGGTTACTAAATTGGAGGTTAAATGACCTAATTGAAGGTCAGTGACACCTTTGTAAGCTGGAGGTTCATCGTACAAGTATCGAGAAATTGATCAAGTGGAACAATGATCGAGGAATTTAAGTTCGTGGAACAAGTAGTGAACTGGACAAAAAATACTCGGGAGAGAAGTCAGTTGAGATGATGATGATGAGTGAACGAACAACTGCGTGAAAAACAGAAAATTGAATAAAATTAACGTTCTGAATTGCAACACTACACGTATTGTCTGTGCCTGTATTATTCATCGTGCACACGAAGCGGTCGTAAAACTTCATTCAATATTTTGTTTCACGTCGGGTAGTTGTACGTTTCTCAGATTTACGTGCAACGGACACTCTGTTAAACTCTGTTTAAATCGTACACGGCGTGGCATAATTCCTCGGTTAAAGTTGTAATTTGCACAGTGTATGTTTATATGCAGAGCAGCTGTTTTGAGTCGTTCCTGCAGCATAGTATAACTAACTGCGTTGTAAATAATGACGTGCTTATGTATCTGTGCTTAGCCTTTACAATTTATAGTTTTCATCTAGCTTGTGAGGAAAACGTAAAAAACGTTATACACGTAATTAACGTTACTGTACAGCGTTGTTTACAATTTCCTATTGACATGTAGTATAGTCTGCTTATTACACAAATTGTGCCCTTCACAGTGAAGCCGTTAATGATGTTCTCAGTTGATCTCATACAAAGAAAAACGCCGACTGATGCCACGATATTATAGGTAAAAAAGAAAACTCGTAATAATAATAATAATAATATTAATAATAATAATTTTTCCGGTGAAGGGTTTGTGAGGATCAGTTAAAAAATATAACACAAATTTTAACTTATTTGTGTCGACGTTTTGACAGTGTTTATTGTCATCATCATGACCTGTGTATGAATACAAAAGAAATGTTAAAGACAACAGAACAATTATTTGAGTGAACGTGTTTGTGTGTATGCGTGTGTCTGCGCACACGCGTGAGCGTGCGTATGTAGTATCATTGTATATGTGAAGGAGTTGAGATAGTTTGTTTCAAATTATCAAATGTTTTCTTTAAGACAACGAGAAAATTATAATATCACAGAACTTAATTTATAAAATATTACAATTTAAATTACTCATAATGTAATGGTATTTGTAATTAATTATAAAAGCAGTAATCAACAACTAAATATTAGAATTGGTACAGAAAACGTTTATACATATACCTGCCAACATATAGCATAGTAAAATATATTATAGCTAAATACAGATTATAGGGCTGTTCAATTATGTAATTATTTATGTAATTATGTAATTAAACATGATAACTTTTAATAATTACATAACTTTTTTTTAGTTACATAAATTTTTTAGTTAATACAAAAAGCATCGGTAAAGGAAAACGATGTAGCAACAGTTGGTCCAGTAGAAGTATAAACGGTTGGAATAATTTAATGAAATTATTAGGGAAATATATTACCTTATTTTAGTAACTATATACAACATACTGACAATAATAAAATCTATCTCCTGGTGGTCAACGAATGGTTTATGGTTCCTTCAGTGCAACATTGAATACTGTTACGACAAAAGCAGCGTAAGCCAGTAGCCGTGATCGTCTAGTGGTTAGGACATTGCGTTGTGGCCGCAATAACCCAGGTTCGAATCCTGGTCACGGCAAAAGTTTTTTATACATCTAATTTTGGTTTCTACGAATTAATTTATTATTTACAAAAAAAGAAAACTAAATAAATTTGAATAAAGAAAAAAAAGAAGAATCTTTTACGTGTATTTAAGTATAGATAATAGCAGTTCAAGTGTGCCATGTCTATATTACCTCTTAGTCAGGTGCTAGCGCGCATCGAGTTTTGTAAAGTCGCCTTATATAAAAATCCACCTCCAGCAATATCTCTCCGGCAGTATCAGGTATTAAAAGAGTTCTGTCAAGATTATTCATAGTTCAGGCTGATTCACTGTAGAAGTGAAGAAAAAAACAAAACGTTTGTTAAATCGCCTTAAAAATTGTATTTTTAAATCCACTAACATGTTTGAACGATGAGTTTCAAAACAAATTTTAAAGTGAAGCAGAATAAGTTTTACTGTTGGTGTAATTTACCCTAAGAGACACCATTGAAATGTACAGACAGGCCTTGTGTGAAATTCTATTAAAATTTGTATTTATTTATATCATGTAATATCTTCAAATAAATACACTGCAAGTAGGTTTATTTTTACCTGACGCACGTTTCACAGAAATTATTCTGTATCCTCAGAGGTCTGTTTGAATTGTAATTGAACGTTTCGCTTTCAGTATAGTTAATGGATAATCGATTTCACTTCGAATCTATTTGCGAATGTTGTAATGTTTATGTAGTCAGCTATTTATTATATATTTAATGTTGTACTTTATTATTCTAATAAATGTATAATTTAAATAAATCGTCATGTTTTGTTTTTTGAATTTGTTCTTTAATTAGTAGATTATTATTATTATTATTGTGTTTGTAAATATTAAGATTTTCCCAGTTATTCATTTTGTTATTTTTGTACGTTTTAAATTAATTAGACATTTTGTATGTCTGGAAATGTATATTTATTATTTAAACAATGTGTGGCTAAATTAGATTTGTAAATATTGTAACAATACTGTTTTTGCTTGTATTATTAATATCGTTTGTGTAGGGTTATTTTAAAATAATATTCCTTGGTTAATGTTGTTAAGGCCCCAAGTTGTTGGCGCCAATTGTGTAACAAAACTTGTAGATCCGTGTTCTATTTGTATTTGAGTTGCTGCTAGAAATTGGGTTATTTATTTTTATTATTTATTTAGAATATTTTAATTGTTGTTTATTTTCGTAAATTAATCTTTCGGGTTCCTTCAATCGAGACGAATCGGCTAGGTTGACTCTTTCGTTGGTACCTGTTAATTTTGTCAGTTGTCGTAGTTTCGGTTAACAGTTGATAAGTTGACTCCTCACTGAAATTAGATTTTATTTATTAGTTCAGCACTTACTTTGAGTGAAGGTCTCAATTGTTAATCGTCCTGTTAACAATACAGAGTTGCGATGACAATTTAAAATTATTTAAATTATCTCAATTGTCGCTGCAAGTGTTGCCAACTACGGTGATCGGTACCCCTAACCTATAATCGTCTAGTCTAATGAAATAATTTGGTTAACTCTTTTATTGGATAAAATTATAGTTTATTGCTCGATAATATTCATGAAATTATGTTAAATCACTATTATATTGATGACCGTTCATTTTACAATACTGATTGACTCTATAAAATTCTCTTTCCCAGGGTTTGTTATTCTGATTCCAGTAATCACAACATGGAACGTAATTTTTTGGTTAAATTGTTTTATCTAAAATGTAGGTTCTTTTAGACTGCAAGATACACAAACGTGAAGAATTATACTACCATAATTATTGAGTAGTGGGAGAGTGATTACAATAACAAATAAAATCTTAACTACTAACATGAAATTCAAAATATGACTCTCACCAACATTTTAGGTTAAGGCTGGCATATTTGAATAGTAACCAGTTGCCTTTAAATTAATAATAATTCTTTAACAACATACAAAATACAAGTAGAATAAGATTATAAGTTCATTTAGTGATCATAAAATAATCGTCTGATTCGTTATTGGGTAAAATTAAATCAGGTAAATTGATAACTCTTGTAAGCATGATTAGCTGTTATTAAATATTTTTTAACAAGAAACAAATGAATTAACCTAGTAAGGTTCAACGCTTTATTAGAGTTCATAATAAAATATCTTATGCATCATATCTGGTAAAGTTTATCAGGTCTATGGACGACTCTGACAATTATAATCACCTATTGTTAAATATTTTTAATTTTAGATAAATTAACTGCTTTCATTATGTTCAATGCACTCTTAGTGTTCATACTACAACATCTCCTTCATTATATTTGATGCAATTTATCAAATAAGTTAACAACTGTTATAAGTAAGGTTAACTGTCTTTAAATTTCTTAATAATAAACAAAATTGTTCATTTATAATGTCCAAAGCCCTTGGTGTGTTCAATTGAAATCATCTTATTTCTTATACTCGATAAAATGTTTATCGTAAGAAGTCATAATTGCTCTAAGTATTGGTTAATTGTCACTGTAATTGCTTGTAGTGCCCTTTTCCTTAATTGCACTTTTAATTTCTTATTAATATTTAATTCACCACCTATGCGCACATACTCCGTAAAGATTCACTAAGAAAATGTTAACTCGACTTTTGTTTACTACCGGCATAACCTAACTTTCACTTTTTAGGTTATTGCTTATCGTCAGCTGGTCGCGGTTACTTCTTAAAATTGGTCTCAGGAGCGGCGTGGCTTCCCCGTCGGAATACTGTGATGGACTCTGACTGATTATGATGGTTTCTTGTTGCTGTTTGTATTTTGGTAATAATATGTACTGTTACAATATTAGGTTTTAAAAACGCATTGCGATATTGAATGAATCTCTTGGACAGTTTTTTCTTCGTCTGGCCTACGCTACATTTATTGCAAACTGGACATCCTATTTTGTAAACTCCATTTTTATTATGAATTTTGAATTTTGTTTTATGTTTTATTTGATTCAAAACAATATTTATCTGTGTTATATTTATATCACTACAACGAATTCACTGGTTCTATAGAGTTAAATTTCTCTACAATAAATTGGTTATCATTTATGGTCTGCGATGGCCAAGTTGAGTGTGCGGCCTTCAATAAAAGTAGGTAAGGACGAACATACACACACACATCCACACTCACAAACTTAGAAACAATGAGGGAGAGAAAAAAAAAGGAAAAGACAATCAGGCTACTTCCTGTCTTCTGTCCATGGAAATTAGCGTATCTAGAGTTTAGTTTTTGGGTGATCCGGAGACGGGTCGGGTTCATACAAAAGAAAAAAACAAGTTAAGGCTAATCACCAATTACTCTCTTTAAAGCGGCTGAAAAATATGCGATAACACCCTGAAATCAGCCCCACTAAAGTAAACGGTAAAAAAAAACAATAAAAATACGCGTAGTTCAGACGTTGTTAAAAGATGCTTATTGACTGAATTGATTGTCCTATATTTCATATTTCAAAGGTATACCTAATGCTGTGTAATAAACCTGTTTGTATATTTAAAATAGAGCTACTACTATATTAGCGTACACAGCAGAAAAAAACAGCCTAAAAATTAAGTGATTAACAAAGTTTGTTATATTTGTTAAAATACTATATTATTTTTTCAATTATTGATAATATACTCAGTTCCTTCCTGATAACTCAAAAGCTTAAACTTTTTTTAAATAGAATGTGCAAAGTTGTGGTTTAGCCTACCTTGACCTAAGCGTCAGAGACAATTTCAGACGCTTAATGCTGTGTATACCCTAGAGACAACGTATACCCTAATGCTGTGTAATAAACTTGTTTGTCTATTTAAAAAAGAGCTCCTATTATGTTAACGTGCACAACTGAAAAAAAATTAAAATAGCCTAAAAATTAAGAGACTAACAAAATCCGTCAACATTTTCGACCGTCTGCGGGGGGGGGGTGTCGGTCCCGTTTGTACAACTCTGACGGAAATTCGTTTTAAACTTTATAAACTCTGATAATTCACTTGAAGACGTGCCACATTTTCCCCTAGTGTATGCGTGTGTTTCATAAAAGTCGTAACAGAAAGCAAACACAATTTCAGTTGACGTGTAAAGTGTCTGTAAACACTTGAGCATTCATCGATTGTTTATTATAAACTACAAACGTTAGTTACTTCGTTTGCTTCATCTGTTCTGTTTCCCGCGATAATTACTTCCGGGAACGATGACGGAGGCGACCCGGTTATAATTTGCATACAGCAATAATTGTTACTTTCAGTAGTTGGCCATTGCTATGCTACTTCAAACGGAAGGTATTCAACCATGCGCAACACTTTAATTGTAGTACAGTAATGTTGTCTGTCGCTGTATCAAAGTGTCGCTATTCTTTGCTTAGCAATTGTCGATCTCTTTCTTTCCCTCTCTCCCACATTCTTCCTTTACCTCCTCAGCAGAGTAGTGTTTCTTCTCTTAACCAGCTTCTTGAGAGAAGATGTTGTCCTGAAGCCGCCTTTTCCCCATCGTATCGTCCATCTCGTTACACCAGATCTTCTGGTATAGTAGTCCTCTCCGTCTTCATCTTCTTTTTTCTACAGGGCTTTAGAAACTTATTCTTGCCATCCATCAGTTTGTTTTGTATTATTTTTGCAAATCTATGTTACATTGGTGTTGTTATATTTTCAAATATATTTTTCCAACATTTTGTTACATTTTATCTACTTTTTTTTTCAGTTTATACGGCCTTATTGCTCTCTGAATATTCTCACTTTTTGTCCGTCTTCCCTAACTTGTCATATTTCTCTGACACTCTTTGTATTCTCATCCTTCTATACTACGATTTGTGTTGTTTTTCTCCGACAATTAATATTTCTCCTGTATGTCTTCCTCTTCCTTTCTTACTAATATTTCTCTATCATTCACTATGCTCTATCTCACCTCTGTGCAGCAGTGTTTCTATTGTGCCACTTTGTAACGCTTTGTCATTGTCTGACTTTCTCCAGCACTTTGTCTCGTTATATCGTCCTAAAATCTTCATTCTGACCCCGTATAATATTTTAATTTTTACGTTGACGTTATTTCCACTGTCCAGAACTAATTCTGAGTGTGTTAAGTAACCTCATTATTGAGGTTTTATTTCACCTCAATTTAAGTCCACTTCTCACCAATAACACCAAACGTCAAGAGATAATAGAAGTAAAATTTGGTTAAATTTTCATTAAACCAATAACATGTTAACAGGTAACAGACTACACATGAAAACAGGAACTAGCTCTTCTTCTTCTGGTTTATTCAAGTTAAATTCGATTATTTCAATTTTTTATCTTGTTTATGAGCCAATAGAATTCGAAAAATTTGAATAATGTTTGTAACACTCTTGGGCACAACACACTTGGAGTTATGTTGTGGTTTGTTCACTCACATTTTATTTTTGATTGACTTTATGACCGTGTACGCTTTTATGCGTGGAACGAAGTCGTTTCGTTCGTTTATTAAAACGTCATCATCATCATCATCATCATCATCATCATCATCATCATCATCACCACCACCACCACCACCACCACCATATAATCAATAATGTGTAGGCATTTCGGTAGAAGTTTTATCGCATACAGATGTGCGAGTCTGATATGCAAACGCATATTTGCTGTTCATGCCGTTATGTTTACTTTACAACTTTTCTGTTTATTAGTAATGAGATAAACTGAAGCGGTCATATAAAAAGGATGCGTAAATGAAATCTGTTTATACAAATATTAACCGTAATCATATTTTTGAACTGATAAGCGACATGAAGGGAGTGTTAATTTATTAGTTACAGAGTCTTTTCTTTCACTGAGCATGATTCAATAGAGTGATGTTTAGTTTTCTTGTTTACTTAAGTTGTCTAAGATATCTGTTGGTAAAGTATTTGGATGTGTTTCTAGTTGTTGTAGACGTCTGTACTTTGCTGTCCCATAGCTTCATTGACTACTGCGGGTATTTGGAATTCACGATAGATGTAGTTATTTGTGACAAACGGCGGGATATTCTTTAAGGTAGGCATAGCACTTTGGAACACTCAAGGATAGAGATATTGGAGCTAAATGTTTCCCATAAAGGGGAACTCGAAAGATGAAGTCAGTATTCTGTAATCCACATGGGTTTGACTTTGATACTGTATACCAACAGTCTGCTTCACAGTGATGGGAGTCTCAAATTTATTGTAGAAAATATGAAAACCTGGGCTACAGCGTGTCTTATAATACAAGCAACGACGTTGTAAAAAAGTTATATAAGTTCAACCTTATGTGCGGAACCATCAGGCGAACTCTTAAGTCGGCAAGTAAAGAAACACACCTAAAATTCTGCAAGGCGATGGCCCTTCTTTATGGGTTTGAGAATTGGACTTTAACGGAAGGCCAGGCCAGTCGTATCTAACCGGCCTGAAATGAGATTTCTTAAGCACGTGGCAGGGGGTATACTCTCCGTGATCATAGAAAAAAAAAACAGATACACGGCAGGAACTGAATATTGTGATTATATTCGACAGGAGTGCCCAATATCGGCTGAATTGGTGGGAACATCTTTGCCTAACGGATGGCTGCCGCATCCCCAAACAACTGTGGAACTATATAAGCCGAGGGGACGGAGAGGTGTGGGACGTCCGAGGAAGCGGTGGAGTGACCAACTCTAGACTTTGCCTGTTTGAGACCGGAACAAACCATCCCTGGTTTAATCCTTGCAGATGATGACGATGATGATGAAAAAAGCAGCCGGAGCCTAACAAGACAGTAGGCTATATTATTAGTGGTTATAACGGAAAGGGGGGTATACACGTCATGCCTGAATGGCTGTTGAACATGATGAATTGCACTATTGTGGAATCCAAAAATTTTCAATTGTTTTGAAGACAAACCAAAGTTGTATTGTTTTTGGAAGATGACAACCACCAAATAAAAAGACAACTTGAAGACCTTTGTGCCTAGTCAGAATTTTTGGCAAACTGCTCGAAACAATGACTATGCTTATGGTTATTTGATAATAGTTTCTAGAACAGAGGCATCTGTAAAGAACGAACGTGAAAGAGCGATAAAGATATTCCGAAGTGTCAATCGGTTAAAATAATTTTGTAGTTTAGGAATACGTATATTATTCACATACCCATTGGTTAATAAGAAACATGTAAAAAAAAACCCATGCTGGCTGGTGTTACCTTGACTTTTAAACAAAATTAACCTCATGTTTTGTCAACATGTAAAGAAAAATTTGAACCACTCGTTTAACGCGATATTATTTTTCCTTTGCACAGGCTTAAAACTTTTCTGTGTAACTTTGTAAATTTTCTGTGCAAATCTGTAAAGCTAACAAACACAGTTTAATGTGTGAACAACGTCATTAAAGCCAGGAGAAATTTAAGTAAACAACCGCTCTGCGGAGTCAGCAGAAAGTCACGGTAAAGAAAATAATGTAAAGCAGGTTGCCAAAAATTACCGTGAAAAACAACAGCCTTAAGAAAATAAACGACTGTGCGTAAACGGGTCGCTAAGTTTTTTCCAGCGCTGTGTTAGAAATTCTGATTGAACGTAGTTATTGAAAACATGAAGTCACACTAAGTAGTTTGTACAGATCGTTATTTATCAGCTGCTGAAGGATTTATCACCTTTCATTCACTCGGAGACAAAATGTATTTGTCAATAGTTTTGCAGTTTTTGCAAGTTTCAGTAGAGTGGCGTGAGTACATAACAGCTGTTGCCGGTTGTTAGCCTAAAACGTAGCCTAAAAATTAGTTAGAATTTTTCCTAGTACCAAGTGTACTATGTTTACCAAGCCAAAATATTATTTTTAGAGTTTTTTCTATATTTCGATGGCAGAAGAAGAGGGCCCCGATTCAACGGGATCTGACTCCATTATAACTTAAATAGAATAAATGAGGACACAAATAATCGAATTAATAATAATAAATAAAAACAGAGAAACACGTAACTAAACGAACAAAACACAAATAAGGAGGTAATACCTGCTGCACCTTGGTTCCGAAACGAACATAGCTGCTAACTGAGCGTTTTTTCGGTTTATACAGCGGCAACACATTGGGTGGACGAATGTGTCCCCCTCCCTTTTGTACAGTGATAACTACTACGAGGTCAATGGCCACACTCAGTAAAATATTGCCGATGCCTGAGCCGGCAACACAAGACGGTGCAAGTGCACAACAGTTCGAAAGCAATGCTATGCTTTTCTTCAAGTTTACCTACTAATATTGTTCGGATTTCAAGTTATTCAATAACTAAACTATTTATTCTGTGAGATAGTTAATAGGCTATTATTTTGTTTTATTTCCAGGACTGTTGCCGCCGGAAACAACGGTTACAAGGACGCCACGCTACTGGCAAGTTCTATGCAGTTTTTTGAGGCAAGTGGATGTCACAGTATTAAGCGGTTCTTCTCTCTAATGAGTTGTAAAAAAGTGATCAATAAAACTTAAATTATTAATTTGACTGTGGTTTAAATTTTTTTGTAATAAAGGTCTTAGAAACCTAAAACACAGACAAAACAAATACAGACGCTTTAAAACTTTAAATACGTTTAGGTCACTGACAACCTAAAACCATTCATATGAACAGAAAAAACGCGCGCGTACACACACACAGACAGAGGCACAAAAGAATCAAACCAAATTATATAAATTCACGTGTGTGAGTGTGAGAGAGAGACAGAGAGAGTATATCTCAACGTGGTTTGTGTTATGTTGGAAGCAGAGGTTCAATAGAATGCGAGAGACGTTCTAATTACAAGAAAACTATGTTTGTTATGTCACCGAGAACAGTGCTTTGTTTCGGATACTGTAGAAATAATTACTTCTGGCTAAGGGCAAAGGAAAACTACGTACACAGACACTCGCGCGCGCGCCCCCCCCCACACACACACACCCGGTGAGAGTACATTTAGTGTCTAAGTTAATGTAACTTTATTAATTTGGTTTCAGTTTTTAAAATACTTTCATTTTCAAAATGGCGCCTCGTGTAGGAAAGGCAGGACACGTGATTACGTTTTCTGTTGTGTTTTATTTTAGTTTTGTTTGTGGTTTATGTTGGAAGTTGTATACGTACACTCGGTGTTTGTGGTTTATGTTGGAAGTTGTATACGTACACTCGGTGTTTGTGGTTTATGTTGGAAGTTGTATACGTATACTCGGTGTTTGTGGTTTATGTTGGAAGTTGTATACGTACACTGGGTGTTTGTGGTTTATGTTGGAAGTTGTATACGTAGACTCGGTGTTTGTGGTTTATGTTGGAAGTTGTATACGTACACTCGGTGTTTGTGGTTTATGTTGGAAGTTGTATACGTACACTCGGTGTTTGTGGTTTATGTTGGAAGTTGTATACGTACACTCGGTGTTTGTGGTTTATGTTGGAAGTTGTATACGTATACTCGGTGTTTGTGGTTTATGTTGGAAGTTGTATACGTACACTCGGTGTTTGTGGTTTATGTTGGAAGTTGTATACGTACACTCGGTGTTTTAGGTTTATGTTGGAAGTTGTATACGTTGTAATGGTACATATTTTCAACAGACACTAATGAAAAAACATGATAAGAATAAATTATTAAATACTTAACACTATAATTAAAAGGGATGAGTCAGAGATAAAAGAATGGGTAATTAAAATAATAATACGATCAAGCATATAAAAGTAATCATAAAAGTAACCTCTGATAAGAGAAAAGTAACAAGCAACGAACCAAAACGTTGAAAACAATGAGACAAGGCGATTTAACCATAATAACCCAATAGATGGTAAGTGAGAAAGTAGAACCAGCCCCAACACTAACATAAGGATATATAAATTATAACAAAATAAGTGAGAAAGTAGAACTAGCCCCAACACCAATGGAAAGATATATGGATCATCACAAAATGAAGTGAATAACTACAACCAGCCACAACACCAGTGATAGACCAAATAAAGGGAAACCAGATGAGAAGGTGAAAACCATAAAATAAATGCAATGAAATGAAATGAAAAGAAATGGTAAATCACAAACAAATAACATATAATAGAAAAGTTGAAATATTACAATCCAATAAAATAATGGAAAAAGAAACTAATGAATGATAATTGTAAATAATAATTATTAGTGTCAACCCAAACAAGCAATGTAAATGATAAGTGTTAAATTTCAATAACTTAAATTTAGAAAGGTACACTAACCAAATAAATAGAGAGTAACTATGATAAATCAATCTAATACGACATGAACATGTTAACGTTATAATTGAACCTTGTAAAGTGAGAGATAGGGAATTAGAGAAATAATGAACATTGTAAAATGAGAAAGAGAATTTAAGTTAAGCAATACCCACCAGTAACACTTAAACCAAACATATAGAGTGAAAGGTGATAGTGTAAAATACCAAATTAAATGGAACCCCATTGATAGGGATAGACACTAATAAATCAGTGAAAAAACACTAAAGATTTAAGAGTAATAAAAAACCATCAGTGAGTGGTAAAAATGAGTGAAAGCTAATAATGGCTAATCACAGAAAGGACGGTGGCAATTAATAGCAATTATCCAGTGAACACAAGTGTATTAATATCAAAATGAAACGAAGTGCAACGGACTACATAACAAGTATGTTTTAGACAATAGTAGTACTTACTACTTGTCATGTTTTAGTGTGCAAATCTTAATGTTAAGTGTTAATTTATTAGTTAATATTATTGCTCATGCATTCAAGAACGAATGATCATCATGGTGTTAATACACAGAATACCTGATTTTATTAATAGAAATAAAAATCCAATATCGTTAATTTAAAATGATACAGTAAGAATATTTTATTTTTGACAAACTGATAAAAAAAAAAGATGTTAATATTAGAATAGTAAACAGTTGTTGAAGATTCAGTTATGGCTTAATGTCATTTGGAATTAATCATAAGGAAATATCATTGTATTAATATGATTAATTAATGTTTATGTTTTTAGTTTTTATGTCATGTAATAATTATAACTCACCAAAGAGTATGAGGAGATGAAGAGAATGAACATTGTGAGTAATGACATGCAATAATAATTATGTTTAATGAATAGGAATATGGCTGTGGGAATTATACAGATCATAAACCTAAATGTTATATTTTAAGTAATACAGAATAAGAAATAATAGTTCAATTATAAACAGAAGCAATAAATAAGAAACAAGATAAATTCAGACAAATCTAATGATACTGAAAAAGCAGTTGTGACAATAGACAAGCCATAATATGGAAACTAATAAAATAACATACAATTACTATAGAACAGACATAAAACCATTCAGCAAATAAACAAATCATGTATAAAACAAACCAGAACCTATACAAGGGGAAAATAAAATGTAATCTGTATAAATTAAGAAAAGTAGCCAATTGCTGTTTAGGCCTAGGGAAATGCCTAACTGTAAAACAACAAAAACTACAAATTGTAAGAATTAAACTATAACATTAGCAAAACTAAGACAAGTAAACAATAAAGGACAATTAGGGAATCATATTAAGAGAGAAATGTTAAAGTAATAATATAAAATAAGAAAGCAGTGTAATTAGATAATATCAACATAACTGTCCAAATGTTAATACATCAGTAAACCCAAACTTATGGAATGTTAAATTAATCTTTGAAACAAAATACAAACAGTGGTGATGATATTTCATACTTAAAAAAGAATACCGAAGATTAATAGCAGTCAGAAGATATGTAACCATTTTGAATAAAAATTCAAATCTTCTAAAAATGGTCTTAAGTCAAGCTTATCCAATCAGAATCTTTGAGTTAGCATGACAACAGCAGGATATTGATGATTTTTCGGTTAGGAACGTTAGAGTCTTATAGTGACGCTTACGAGGAAGAGACGCCAAACCGTGAAGGGCCCAAATTTTATTTAAAAAACAGTAAAAGTGATCAGATTTCATGAAGTAAAGGACCGAACTAACTGATGAGGGAACAACACATTCAACCCAGGCCAAGGACCAGCTTAATTAAATCCAGATCTATTAAAATAAATCAGCTAACATGAAAAAAGACGCAAGGCGTACCTGAAGCCAAAGATGTTTGAAGAATGAAGAACCAACATCGATGAACCCAACCTACTTAACTATCTGACACTACACTTCAAAGCAACTGATGATAAGTATTGCTGAGTTAACTAAATCTCTGAAATAAATTCTCTTTAAACTTTCTCACTACACTGTGAACTCTCACTACAACTGATAGTAGTATTATTTTTTCAAAGAGTGATAAATAAAACATATTTTATGCATACCAACTAACTGAATATAACCTATGTACTAAACGAATGACACTGTCACACACTTTTGACACCAGAGCTTTGAATCTAATGTAAACCTTGTTGATATTTAATTACCACGATTGTAAAGTGATGTATTGTAGTTAATTATCTTGCTTTAAACTTCTTTGTCGTACTTAAAAGAATTCATTGGCAAATTTATTTTGTATAAATAAGAAACGTCATCTATCATGGCGACAGAATAACATTGCATTGCCAACCCAGCCTTCCGCTGAGTGAACGATTATTTATTACCGAGGCTAAAACATATTATATTAATCACATTTTGTATAAGCATTAATGAAAATTAGCAAGTTCTGAAGCCAAATAAAAAAATGTGAATCGTTACTAACTGTCCAGTAATTATTTTCAATATATTATGTATGTTGTGTTTTGTAGCAGCGAGTAGAATTAACCAACATTATTTTACGTTGGTAACACGTTCCCCTACTTAAGCGAGATTCGAGTTCCAGCCAGTTGGCGAACAATTCGAATCAAATACTACAATACCGTAAAACAACTGAGATAGAATCTTTTAATTGTTTTCTGGCAAAACAATTTGGCGCCTATCGGGAAGAAGTAAAGAGTGAGAAGGGACAGGTAAGGACACACAGGCTACCCGACCCTTTTATAACACAGAACGCGTCCGACGTACGACTTAGTAACGTTCGCAAACTTAAACACTAAAACTCAATATTAAAAATTAAATATAAATCAGGACAAACCCGTTTCCCTACAAAGTGGCGCACCAACTAGTGAGGCTAGATTTACGAGAAAAATAATATCTAGCGGCAAGTACGAAAGAAGACGAACAAGATGAAGAGGGCATCATCACTGAGGCGGACGAAGGAGGCCGAAAAAGAAGTTAGAGTGAGCGACAAGGAAGTGAGTTCGGTCGAGGACGCCGAAAAAATGTTACCTCCCATGGAGCCAATCAAACCCACACAACCAGAGGACGGAAGTTTACTGGAAATAATGAGGGTGATAACGTCATTAAAGGAAGATTTCAAGGGTGAATTGAAGGAATTCAAGGGAGAGTTGAACAAAAATAAAGAGAAAATTAATGAAAAATTGGACCAGAACAGGGAGGATACCAATAAAAACATAGAGTCATTAAAAGGTGATAACCAAAAACTCAGCCAGCAAATGGCCGAAAATAATAAGACCATGGAAGAAAAAATAGACAACAACAGCCAGAAAATGGCCGAAAATAGTAAGAAAATGGCAGTGAACATGGAAAACTTAAAGGAAGAGTTGAAACAGAACAACCAAAAAGACTTGGAGGAGTTGAAGGAAGAATTGAGCAGAACTATTGAAAATAATAATGAACAGATCAATAAGAAGATCGAGGAGAAAATGACGGGTATACGATAAGAGATTTCCGAAATACACGGAAAATGGATAAATACGAGCCATGAACTGCAACAAACGAAGGAAGACTTCGGCGACCGAATAACTAACTTGGAAGAAGACAGCCAGATTCGGATAGAATCCATACGAACCGCAACCGAACAAAACATAACGCAGGTACGGACAGACTTTGGAGAGAAATGCCGGGAGATCGACACCGCCGTAAGCGAAGTTCGCGGACAAGGTCAGCACAATAAAAACAAAATTGAAGAGATCCAGAAACGGGTGATTGCCAAAATCAGAGAGGAGCTGGAAGTCATTAATAACAGACCGCCCATAATGTCACAATACCAGCACATGGACAACCGGGAGGTCATTAATTTCAAACAATACAGGCGAAACCCGATGGAGTTCCTAGAGAGAGTGGATGAACAACTGGCTAAGACTCGGGAGAACAGATGGACCATTATCCGAGGGTATTTGGACGAGTACTTCCGTGACATAAACGATAATTGGTGGACGGCTATGAGACACGACCTCACGAACTACGAGGAGTTAAAGACGTGTTTAAAAGGAAGTACTGGTCGGAGGCAACACAAAACATCGTTCGAGATAGTATATGTTTCGGCAGGTATGACGCCACCAGAGGGACGACTTTCACGGCATATTTCTTGGGAAAAGTATGTCTGGCAAGGAATCTGGAGCCGAAAATTCCGGAAGAGAGCTTAGTAACGAAACTCGCCTTTCACTAAGAAGAGGGTGTCTCTAGAGCGCGGCTGGGCAGTCAAATTAAAACCATACAATCCATGGCAGCCCTATTAGAAGACTATGAAAGGGAGCGATACTACCGTAGGAGTCGACAGCGGGACGACAGGGGCGATAACAAAAATGTTCAGAACAGCTACCAATTTAATAACAATAATTACCGCTCAAATTATAATAGCCGTAATAATACGAATAACCACCACAACGAATCGCATAATAGACCAAATAATAATCCGGCCAGTCAACCAAACAACGGGTATAATAACAACAATAGGCCAAACAATCAAAACAATCAGTACAACCGGCCACAACATCAACCCTATAGGCCGAATAACACGAACTACAACCGGCCAAATTTCAACAACAATAACAATGACAATAGGAATCGTAACAACCCAGATCGTAGCTATCGTCAAGTACATTATGTGAGGGCCGAAAGTGACGGGAGAAATAGGTCGTATTGTCAGGGACGACGAAGTGCCGACCGAAACGCCTACGGACACCGGTACAGTAATAGCAACTACGGACGTGATAATACATTCAACAGGAGCCGAAGTCGTAGCCAAGAGGTATACAGGCGTGACCGATACGAAGAAGATCATAACCAGCCTGAACTCCGACCGTCAACGAGCGGAAGTCAGCCAACAAGTCAACAAGACAGGCGTGACGAACAGCCCGAGACGGCGTTAAACTAGGAGCGGCAGTGAAAAAGCTACTTGTACCCTCACTGAACCAGTCTATTGGGTTAAATCGCAACGTTGCACAAACCAACGACGAACTCACAATTACGATCTTACGAAACAATTATTTAAAAAATATTGTAGAAGAATTTCTCGAGGAAAGTAATAACCAATCTGATAATAAACACAGCGAAATTGCTTATATCTCAACAAAAGTTAACGGAGTACCGACACAAATCATGATAGACACGGGATCAAATATTTCGTTAATCGACAATATCGAACTTCAGAAGATCCAAGAAGCGAGTAAGACGACTATACTTACGCTACCCATCAGCAACATTGTCCTTGTAGGAGCGACCGGACGACAAAATAGAACCGTCCGAAAACAAGTACAACTCGAATTGACGAGCGACGGACAAACAGTAACAATGACGTTCTTAGTAGCCAGTGGATTACCATTCCAGATGCTAATTGGTTGCGATATGCTGCGCCAGTACTCAGCCATAATTGACTTAAGCAAATATAAGCTATTTTTGAAGAAGGGTGACATACAATGGACAACCGAATTAACCAATAGTGACGAAATACAGCCGAATAAAACCATGTATCATATCCAGAAATACCGAAATACTGAGGAACAGACACCGAATACTGGATTTTGTGACGAGACCGAAAATGAAGAAATATGGCAAGAAAAAATCGAAGAAATCCGAACTTTCCAGAGAGAGAAAACGAACGCACAATTAACCGTTCAACAAGCTGAACAACTGATAGAAGTGTATAATAGACACAAACACGTATTTTCAGCTACACCTGGGAAGATCACAGATTATCAGTGCGAAATTCAATTCCGAGAGCCTGTCAACTTGATAAGAACATCTTACCCGATCACAATTTTCATTGAAGGAGGTAGTGAGAAGAGAGATTACTTAATTAATTCTATTTCCCAATGGAACAGAATACCAGTTCGATAACGTGCAATTTCACCATAAGATAGTAGAGAAGACGGACAAGATCAGACAAAAATATAAGCAAATGCAACCGAAATCCATACAATATCAGATTGGAGAGCAAATACTACTTAGAAACAGAGTATTACCAAGTACCATGGAAGGGATAGCCAAGAAGTTATTACTACTTTACACAGGACCTTATATAGTAAATAAATACAATCAAAATAACACATATGAGATCGTAGACCCAAAGACGCAAAGAAGAAAGGAAACATATAACCAATCCCCTATGAAAAAGTATTATTAAATGCAAGAAAAACAACCTGAAACCGATTAATAAATAACTAGTGTTAAAAAAGGAAGAAAAATAAACAAAACAAATAATAAAAGATCATGTGTATCATACCCACTAATAATATCGCATCGCTAAGAGCTAAAGAGTGTGAATAAGAGAAAAAGATTATAATTTGAAATAATGTATTGTATAAACTAAATGATAATAATGTGGAGAATCCCACAAATGATATTTATTTTATAGGCGCACTAAGACTACTTATATAATTTTGTTAATGATTGACTGTAGATAAGTCCAGCAATCGTATGTATAATTGACGGCGGAGCAATGGAGTCAAAAGTACCTATCCGATCCGATTCAATATAATGTTAGGGAATTAGATATCAAAGGGATAAGAACATTAAACAAAAATATAATACAAAAATCAAGAAGAATACTGACACTCAATAAAATATTAAGAACCGATAGCTCAAAACTAACCAGTGATTAAGAAAATAAATTGATATAATGATTGATAATTTCAATCAAAAACCTGAACGATATTTGCTGAAATAATCAATTTTAGTGGCAGGGCAATATGTAATGGTACATATCTTCAACAAACACTAATGAAGAATCATGATAAGAATAAATTATTAAATACTTAAAGTAGTAGTTAGGGGGGGTACTGAAACAAACATGACTTCATGATGTTTCAGTACCCCCCCTACATTTGGGGGAAATCCTAGAACAGCTAGCTCTGACGTCATTGCAACATCACTGACATATGCCAACTAGCTCTCATGTTATCGTGTAGTCACCGGCTATGACGTCATAGTGTCGATGGTGTGGGTTGTCGGTCACGTTGTCGACATCGATCATGATGAGTACTCTGACGTCATCACGACATCACTGACCTAGGCCAACTAGCTCTGATGTCATCGTGTAGTCACCGGCTATGACGTCATAGTGTCGATGGTGTGGGTTGTCGGTCTCGTTGTTGACATCGATCATGATGAGTACTCTGACGTCATCGCAACATCACTGACCTAGGCCAACTAGCTCTGATGTCATCGTGTAGTCACTGGCTATGACGTCAAGTAGGGGGAAAATACTGGTCCTGGCTCACAAACGCCTAGATCAAAGAGATGCCACCGTTTCCACGCTCCAAGATTTTTTCCCACGTGTAGTAGAGGGAAAATGGGGTTCCTGACGCACAAAGGAATGCCGCCTTTCCCACGGTCTAGATCAAAGAGATGCCGCCGTTTCCACGGTCCAAGATTTTTTCCCACGCTCTCCCCACCACCAATGGACCCGCAGCATCCCAATGGAGCACAGCATCCGCGAATTTCCGCGAATAAAATTTTTAATTTTTTTAATTTTATTTTTTTATTTTCTTAATTAAATTAATTTGCATATCAAGGGGAGGGTGGGGGGTGGGTGGGGTTCAATGGATTACCCGCATCCGTGAATTTCCGGGAATATAATTTTTTATTTTTTTAATAAAGCTGATTTGCTTATCAGGGGTGGGTGGTGGGTGGTGGTTGGTTGGTGGGGGGTTCTAACTTGATGCATTATAGTGTATATTAAAAACATATGATCAGGGTTACCAACCTTTGCATGAGTTCAAATTTGTTGTGTGTTATAATGTATATTAAATCTATATGATCAGGTTTACCAACCTATGCATGGGTTCAAACTTGATATGTGTATTATAGTGTATATTAAAATATATGATCAGGGTTACCAATCTTGCATTATTGTGTATAGAACAGATCTGCCAACATTTTTCTGTGTGGGAAATTCAAACTATATGAGCAGACGAATTATAGTGTATAGTAAATTATATGACTGTTGATGACTACGATATCAAGTTATCAACTCTCTCTCCCCCTTCCTCTCTCTCTTTGTCTCTAGACGCAGTTATCGATCACGATATAAACTCTCTCTCTCTCTATGTGTTTATGTGCAGACGCATTATAGTGTACAGTAAATTATATGATTGTTGTCGACTACGATATCAAGTTAACAACTCTCTCTCTCCCTTCCTCTCTCTCTCTGTCTCTAGACGCAGTTATCGATCACGATATAAACTCTCTCTCTATGTGCTTATGTAACGCCTCTCTCTCTCTCTCTCTCTCTCTCTCTCTCTCTCTCGCGCTCTCTCTCTCACACATTTCTGATTACTATACACGGAATTACATATTGTTATCTGCTCGTACGCAAGGGGTATATCCTTTGCAGGTAAGTGATATTTTAAAAAATGATTTACAACATCCGACTAAAAATCATATTTTCAAGATAAAGGGTTGTGTCAAGAAATAAAATCATACTACGATCACACACACACACACACACACACACACACACACACACACACACACACACACACACACACACACACACACACACACACACACACACACACACACACACACACACACACACACACACACACACACACACACACACACACACACACACACACACACACACACACACACACACACACACACACACACACACACCCACACCCACCCACACACACACACACGCACGCACGCACGCACACACACACACACACACACACACACACACACACACACACGACATACGTTTATGCGTCGTATACATGTAACAGAAATAATGTATTGCTATCTCTATGTGTTTATGTAACGTCTCTGTCTCACATCTCTAGACGCAGTTATCGATCACGATATTATTCCTCAAAAATCTGTTGTACAACATCTCTCGCTCTCTCTCTCTCTCTCTCTCTCACTCTCTCTCTCTCTCTCTCGCTCGCAGACGTCGGAAGAAATTCCTAGTTTATAATGTAATTACCTGTGCGTGTGCTGTTACAGATGACAAATCCATACGTTAACGGCTTCACAATAAATGTTAGCCTATTGTGTGTGTGCTACGTAAATTGTTTGTACATCAATGAATAATAATATGATCATACTAGTTTAATGTATTGCTGTAGACGTCGGCAGAAATTCCCACATTCTTGAGTTTATGTAACGTCTCTAGACGCAGTTATCGATCACGATATTATTCCTCAAAAAATCTGTTGTGACTGGTTGGGCGAAGATTAACTACGTGCACACACACACACACACACACACACACACACACACACACACACACACACACACACACACACACACACACACACACACACACACACACACACACACACAACGATACAGAAATAGATATAGTTATTCTTCACTAACTTAAGCCAAGGGGTCATTGACCGTGATGTGACACGACTTTAACTGGTTTTAGAAAGCTATATTCAGCGCTGTAATTAGCGATACTAAATGTCATTAAGCGTCAGTAAGTCGTGAAAAAAAAACTCTTCTGAAATAAGGTATTTTCAAAAGTTTTGTGTACACATACAAATCCCTGTCGGACAATGTACGCACTGGTATGCAAATTAGTTTTTTTTGTCTGTAAGGACACAGGTAATCTATACCCGATGCGATTTTATTGTTACTTTTCAAGTATGTGTCATTTTTATAAAGTTAATGTACTTTCAAATAATTTCTAATCGAACCAAATATTATTATTCAACGAAACTTTGTAAATACTAATTAGAATCAATGATACATTTATCACGTACATGCAAATTCAATTATTAAAGTGTTAAGTACTGGGAGTTGAAACTACACACACACACACACACACACACACACACACACACACACACACACACACACACACACACACACACACACACACACACACACACACACACGCACATACGTACAAACACATTAGCGAGCACGAAGTTCCTATATTTTGTGTTGATAGTATTGACTGGTTCATGAAACAAGTCTACCCACTTGTGAACACTTTGATAACATGTTGATTGAACATAACACATTTGAATGTAAGTAACTATGCAGTCATTGACGTACACACACACACACACACACACACACACACACACACACACACACACACACACACACACACACACACACACACACACACACACACACACGTACAAACACATTAGCGAGCACGGAGTTCCCATATTTTGCGTCCACATTTGTTAAGACCACGATTCTGACCACCTGATATTACGTAAACGTGTTTGTTCTACATAAATATCTTCACACAATAAAGGCTACGTCTCAGTCATTACGAATAATGTTTATACAAAAGTTATATTTTAATATATGAAACAGAAATAATCATACATATTAGAGTTTGCTTAGTTTTTTATAAAGTATTATTTTAATAATTGATGGCTTACATTTTATTGTCATATAAAATTGTAGTAGTGACATTTACAAATACAAATGTATGATTTAAAGACAACTTCGTCACTAGCAATCTTCAATACACTCTTCTTCTTTATTTGGTACTTCATTAAGCTGGTCCTTGGACTTTACTTTTCTGGGTGCTTCATAAACATAAAGATCACTACCGCCAATAACTTGTGGTACAATACTTCTATTCAATGGTAAAACCTAAGACAAAAAGCATTAAATAAAACATGCAATCAGTATTAATAATAATACAAAATCACTGTTTATTAATTTAAAATACTGTATGAAAGAGTGGTATGTAATTTTCATCCAAAATATGTAAAACAAAAATACAGACTATATGAAATGTATATTAACAAATGTATATTTACAAAATAAGTATATTACAACTCAGAAAAGAGTGGTACGTAATTTTCACCCACCCAATCTTTCATAAATCTGCCATAATTTACTCCGCCTGTGTGTGTGTGTGTGTGTGTGTGTGTGTGTGTGTGTGTGTGTGCACACGTAGTTAATCTTCGCCCAACCAGTCACAACAGATTTTTTGAGGAATAATATCGTGATTGATAACTGCATCTAGAGACGTTACATAAACTCAAGAATGAGGGAATTTCTGCCGACATCTACAGCAATACATTAAACTAGTATGATTATATTATTATTCATTGATGTACAAACAATTTACATAGCACACACACAATAGGCTAACATTTATTGTGAAGCCGTTAACGTATGGATTTGTCATCTGTAACAGCACACGCACAGGTAATTACATTATAAACTAGGAATTTCTTCCGACGTCTGCGAGCGAGAGAGAGAGAGAGTGAGTGTGAGAGAGAGAGAGAGAGAGAGAGAGAGAGAGAGAGAGAGAGAGAGAGAGAGAGAGAGAGAGAGAGAGAGCGCGAGAGATGTTGTACAACAGATTTTTGAGGAATAATATCGTGATCGATAACTGCGTCTAGAGATGTGGGACAGAGACGTTACATAAACACATAGAGGCAGCAATACATTATTTCTGTTACATGTATACGACGCATAAACGTATGTCATGTGTGTGTGTGTGTGTGTGTGTGTGTGTGTGTGTGTGTGTGTATGTGATCGTAGTATGATTTTATTTCTTGACACAACCCTTTATCTTGAAAATATGATTTTTAGTCGGATGTTGTAAATCATTTTTTAAAATATCACTTACCTGCAAAGGATATACCCCTTGCGTACGAGCAGATAACACTATGTAATTCCGTGTATAGTAATCAGAAATGTATGAGAGAGAGAGCGCGCGAGAGAGAGAGAGAGAGAGAGAGAGAGAGAGAGAGAGAGAGAGAGAGGCGTTACATAAACACATAGAGAGAGAGTTTATATCGTGATCGATAACTGCGTCTAGAGACAGAGAGAGAGAGGAAGGGAGAGAGAGAGTTGTTAACTTGATATCGTAGTCGACAACAATCATATAATTTACTGTACACTATAATGCGTCTGCACATAAACACATAGAAAGAGAGAGAGTTTATATCGTGATCGATAACTGCGTCTAGAGACAAAGAGAGAGAGGAAGGGGGAGAGAGAGTTGATAACTTGATATCGTAGTCGTCAATAGTCATATAATTTACTATACACTATAATGCGTCTGCTCATATAGTTTGAATTTCCCACACAGGAAAATGTTGGCAGATCTGTTCTATACACAATAATGCAAGATTGGTAACCCTGATCATATATTTAATATACGCTATAATACACATATCAAGTTTGAACCCATGCATAGGTTGGTAAACCTGATCATATAGATTTAATATACATTATAACACACAACAAATTTGAACTCATGCAAAGGTTGGTAACCCTGATCATATGTTTTTAATATACACTATAATGCATCAAGTTAGAACCCCCCACCAACCACCCACCACCCACCACCCACCCATGATAAGCAAATCAGCTTTATTAAAAAAATAAAAAATTATATTCCCGGAAATTCACGGATGCGGGTGGTCCATTAAACCCCACCCACCCCCCACCCTCCCCTTGATATGCAAATTAATTTAATTGAGAAAAAAAAAATAAAAAAAAAAAAATAAAAAATTTTATTCGCGGAAATTCGCGGATGCTGTGCTCCATTGGGCTGCTGCGGGTCCATTGGTGGTGGGGAGAGCGTGGGAAAAAATCTTGGACCGTGGGAACGGCGGCATCTCTTTGATCTAGACCGTGGGAAAGGCGGCATTCCTTTGTGCGTCAGGAACCCCATTTTCCCTCTACTACACGTGGGAAAAATCTTGGAGCGTGGAAACGATGGCATCTCTTTGATCTAGGCGTTTGTGAGCCAGGACCAGTATTGTCCCCCTACTTGACGTCATAGCCAGTGACTACACGATGACATCAGAGCTAGTTGGCCTAGGTCAGTGATGTTGCGATGACGTCAGAGTACTCATCATGATCGATGTCGACAACGAGACCGACTACCCACACCATCGACACTATTACGTCATAGCCGGTGACTACACGATGACATCAGAGCTAGTTGGCCTAGGTCAGTGAAGTCGTGATGACGTCAGAGTACTCATCATGATCGATGTCGACAACGTGACCGACAACCCACTGTGACGATTTAATTCTAACTGTAATCGTAAATAAATAAAAATTAAGTTTGCGAGCGATTAAGTATTTTTAAATCGCACTATAAACCTAAAACCCCGTATTAACTCAGTATGAGAATGAGAAGAGATTAAAAATCTACAGAAGCACTAATAAAAATGCCGAATTGTAAAAAGTTATTATTATCATAATTAACCCTTTGCTAGTCATCATGCGGTGACCTGTTAATTCCGGACTCAACGTGTTTATCGAGTCGTCTGTAATTTAGGAAGATATAAAAAATCATAATGTTTATAATTAGAAATTTGAAGACACAAATAGTAATTAAAATAACTCACTTAAATTATATATGTATAATTAAGGTATGGTTTTTGGCAATAAAAATACTTAAATAAAAATAGGAACTATATTGTCGCGGAGTACTTGCCCCTCTCCTTTGTTATGTACCAGTTGAATCGAGCAAAAGACTCGCTATGTTGCCTTCACGCCGTACAGACGTAAGAGCGAGAGCTCTACCAAAATGTATTTGATTTGTTTGTTTTATTTAACTGTAGTATATTAGCTACCACTGCTAAACGTGGAAAGCATTGTGTCATGTATCAATAACTTAAATATGTGTTAAGAAGAAAATGTAAAATGTAACAAAAACAAACTGAACTAGTGGTAAGCAAGATGACGTCTCCCCTCAAGAGGTAACTCCAATTACAACATCACTCATGTGATCTGCAGGAACTTCATAAAGACACGTATACGATGTATAAGACGCTGCCTAGGACATCCGTGAATCTACATCTACTTACACCAAAGAAACTTCAATCTCCGCAGTGAACATCCGACCTAATTCTCGCCGAAGATACGACCCAGATGATGACGCCGACTCCAAGAATTCCCAAGACAGACACTCCAGGACGAGGTTACTACGTGCAATTGTAAAGGTGACTCGATAGCTTGGCTATCGAGAGTTAATCATATTTGATACACAACTCACTTCTAAAAGAGACTTTTCAAAGACGATTAATTTTATTTAAAAATTAAAATGAGACAGTCTAAGAATTTACTGTAAAATTCAATTATCTTACGTTGTAACGCCTTAAATGTAAAAGTAATTTATTATCACTTCAAGTAATAATGCCATTCTTCAAATGGTAGAAGAAGTCTTGCAAGCTTCTAGATGAACTGAAAATAATTAGAAGTCTTTACTATAAATATACATAAAGTAAACTCGGATCCGAGGTATAAGAATACATAATCAATTTGATCCCAAAGTTTTATGAAAAGCATTTAAATATTTTAGTTTAATTAATGATGTCATGGGATCTTTTAGTAACTGTTGTTAATAAAGAGAATTCGTCTTGTTACAGCTGAAAATGAGTGCATAAATCAGTAAAATACCTTCCCTTGTTTCCTTATACTTATATTAATTAATTTGTTCAATTAATTTGACTTTAAATACAGTTCGTTACAACGTAGGCAGCCCATGTAATTGGCAGACGTCAGTTAAGATGGGTTCCCTGGATTTGTAACGCGGCAATACGTTACACCACACCATCAACACTATGACGTCATAGCCGGTGACTACACGATGACATGAGAGCTAGTTGGCATATGTCAGTGATGTTGCGATGACGTCAGAGCTAGCTGTTCTAGGATTTCCCTCAAATGTAGGGGGGGTACTGAAACATCATGAAGTCATGTTTGTTTCAGTACCCCCCCCTAACTACTAGTAGTTAACACTATAATTAAAAGGGATGAGTCAGAGATAAAAGAATGGGTAATTAAAATAATAATACGGTCAAGCATATAAAAGTAATCATAAAAGTAACCTCTGATAAGAGAAAAGTAACAAGCAACGAACCAAAACGTTGGAAACAATGAGACAAGGCGATTTAACCATAATAACCCAATAGATGTTATGTGAGAAAGTAGAACCAGCCCCAACACTAACATAAGGATACATAAATTATAACAAAATAAGTGAGAAAGTAGAACTAGCCCCAACACCAATGGAAGGATATATGGATCATCACAAAATGAAGTGAATAACTACAACCAGCCACAACACCAGTGACAGACCAAATAAAGGGAAACCAGATGAGAAGGTGAAAACCATAAAATAAATGCAATGAAAAGAAATGAAAAGAAATGGTAAATCACAAACAAATAACATATAATAGAAAAGTTGAAATATTACAATCCAATAAAATAATGGAAAAAGAAACCAATGAATGATAATTGTAAATAATAATTATTAGTGTCAACCCAAACAAGCAATGTAAATAATAAGTGTTAAATTTCAATAACTTAAATTTAGAAAGGTACACTAACCAAATGAATAGAGAGTAACTATGATAAATCAATCTATTACGACATGAACTTGTTAACGTTATAATTGAACCTTGTAAAGTGAGAGATAGGAAATTAGAGAAATAATGAACATTGTAAAATAAGAAAGAGAATTTAAGTTAAGCAATACCCACCAGTAACACTTAAATCAAACATATAGAGTGAAAGGTGATAGTGTAAAATACCAAATTAAATGGAACCCCATTGATAGGGATAGACACTAATAAATCAGTGAAAAAACACTAAAGATTTAAGAGTAATAAAAAAACCATCAGTGAGTGGTAAAAATGAGTGAAAGCTTGTGCTGAGTCAATAAGACTCAGCGAGTTTTCAGTTATTTTACTATCGGAGAGTGGGCTGATATCTAGCGGTAAGATGGCGCGAAACAACAGAATATACGACTAGTTGTTATAGGCAGTACAGAATTAAGGCGGTAATTAGTGCTGCGCCCTACCCGTGGATAGGAAAACTACCGGTTTAGTTTAGACACTGCTTGATCGGTGTCGGCACCTGCTGACTGTCTGCGGCAGTATAAAAAAACCAGGTGCTGCTTCCTGGCGAGAAGTACCTTACGAAAACGGGGACGTTGCGGGTACTGCTGATTAGCGGCGTCTGACAAAATACCTCGTGGGTGACGGTCGCCATTTTTCTCCGGTAGAGAAGATGATTTTCAACACGAGCTGTTCTTCAAACTATGTCTAGATAAATTCTCTTCACGACTGCGGTAAGTCTCTCAAATTACTTTTATATTAATTAACAACTATATTCGTTGGAGAATACTGTTTTTTTTAGTAAGCCTGAGTAAGCATCTGTCCACCACCTGTTGAATCGTGCATTGTGCAATACGCAATGTGTTGCTAAAGTTTTTAAAACCTTATAAAACATTCCATTCAAGTGTCAGAATTTCGGCACTAAAAAGTAAAGTACATTGAACACAAAATAATTAAGTTTAAAAGTGATTTAACACCGATGTATGAGATTGTGTTGCGCACTTAGCTCATTGCACAATGCGTAGTAGTTTAAGTGGTATAAAGTTTTGCTACAATTAACAGTAAAGCTTTATATATATATCTGGCAACTTACTCAGGCACGTTTTGAAAGTAAATGATGTCCAGTTCATATTATTTTCTGTAGCAAAAAACTAGGTAAGTTAAACAAATCTTAACCACGTGGTAACTACATATTCACGCTAAGTATAAAGTTATGAGATGGTACAAAGCCATAATTAATTGTCATATTCCAAACAAGGTAACTCACATTAGGTGATGTTAATACTGGGAAGAATTATTGTTATAAAGTATTTTCAAATAAGGCATGTTGGCCATATAAATTTTATCAAGTTTAATTAAATAGCTCAATAACTATGTTGACTTTATATATGTATTTTGGAGGGTGTGCAAACCTTAGTGGGGCATTCGTGTTGTGGTCTCTGACTAAAAATATAATGTGTAATCAGGGTCCATCGATGTAGACGAGAAAGAAGACCTACTACCAGCTGAACGATGAACACCATAAGCTCCTCGCTACCGGAGGCATTTGGACCACCACCCTAACACCTAATAATGTCAGCCACGAGATCGCCACCTTCCTAAAAAACCCTTCATGGACTAAATCAGGTGACAACAAACCAATTATTATTTACACATAGAGTCAACAATCAATCATACCCAGTGACCAGTTATATACATCTGACAACTACTACATTTCAAGTTTTTAAACATTCATTTAGATCCCCAATTGATGGGACAGTTTAGTGTGTGGACTGGGTGCTAAATTAATTGTAAATTTCAATGTATTTCTGGTAAAATTGTCAGCCAGAGACTGGCATGCATTACACAAGTCACTTTCAGCATAGATTTTCCATTTATTTCATTATAGGGGTTTCTTTACAGATTTTAAGTCATTCTGGCTATTATTAATTATCATGTTCAATTCTGTGGTATACATATATATATTTTTTTTAATTAAAAATCAGTTTAATTTATTTTGTATAAAAAATTTACTGGTGAGGGAGGTGCATTTTCAACAAGTTTCAACCAAGCAGTGCCTGTCGATACAGTTTTGAACTTGTTTGTCGAGACAAGTTGAAGGCTGAATCATCAGGATGTTAATGTGTTCGTCTCTGAGCCAAGTGTATTTTTTTCATAGGGTTATAATATTATGCAATAATTCTATTTTTATTAATTGGCCCTGTTTCCGTATATATAAATTCTTTATATCATTTATGATAACTGGGGGGCGTTCATTATTTTCAATATTTTTAATTTTTCACTGTAATTAGGCACTTAGCCACTTAGCCACTTAGGCACTTAGTTTTGAATTTTATTATGTCCTGGGGACTACTGTGTGCTTTAGCATTCTCTTGTACACCTGATGTGCAATCAACCCACACCATGAGGGTAATATATAAAAATAAAGTTTGTCATCCTAACAGGGATAATTATAATGAAAAAGTAAGAATTTATATACACCATGAGGGTAATATAAAAAGGGCGTGGCAAGAGACCTTTATGTATATTGTATCGTATACTATTGTATAATGTATATGTATTGTGGAACATGTTATGTGTGTATATTTCTGTGTACATTTTGGGGGTTATAAGTGTTATGCATTTAGTGTATTTTTGGTGGGGACTTTGGATATAGGGTTTTTCTTGGTACAATGTCTTTTTATAAAAGAAAGTTAATACATGAATTCATGTAGTTATATCCTTTTCATTTTTTTTATAACAGGTATTCTATCTCAATTAATCATTGCTGATCATTTCTTTAAGGAAATAATTTACCTTATTTAACTTTATAACAAGTATATGAGTTGTCACCCTTTGAAAATTATTTAATTTGTTTTAGTAATTATTTTTTATAATTAATATTAGCAAGGAATCTATACCATTTATCTTCATTAAGTTATATGGAGCATTCTAACAGGAACATATAAAATAAATTTTATATTTTATTAATATTTTAATGGAAGCTTTATTTCAAGGTTAGTTATAGTTTCAATTTCCATTCATTGGTAGAGTGACATAGCAAATTATTTTCTTGGTTTCAATAATTATTTTCAGGTGGCCTTGTTGAGAAAGTATGCTTTATTTAATTAACTATTTAAGGGGAATTATAGATTACTGTTGGGTTTATTTATTTTATTATTAATTGTGCAATGAGATAGAATAATAAAAGGATTTGTTAATTGTTTAATTCTTGAGTTTTCATTGCAAATCCCGTCTCACTGGATCCAGCGCATTTTTGGCTTCTCTAGGCCTAAGCCTAGTTATAAGTAACTTGTGGCCCCTCTTTACAAAAAAAAAAAAAAAAAAATTCTCAAAAATTTTTCTCAAAAAAAAAAATACTCTTTTTTTTTAACCGTCGAAAGTTAAAGTGGGGTTACAAGCTAATAATGGCTAATCACAGAAAGGACGGTGGCAATTAGTTGCAATTATCCAGTGAACACAAGTGTATTATTATCAAAACGAAACGAAGTGTAACGGACTAGATAACAAGTATGTTTTAGACAATAGTAGTACTTACTACTTGTCATGTTTTAGTGTGCAAATCTTAATGTTAAGTGTTAATTTATTAGTTAATATTATTGCTCATGCATTCAAGAACGAATGATCATCATGGTGTTAATACACAGAATACCTGATTTTATTAATAGAAATAAAAATCCAATATCGTTAATTTAAAATGATACAGTAAGAATATTTTATTTTTGACAAACTGATAATAAAAAAAAAGATGTTAATATTAGAATAGTAAACAGTTGTTGAAGATTCAGTTATGGCTTAATGTCATTTGGAATTAATCATAAGGAAATATCATTGTATTAATATGATTAATTAATGTTTATGTTTTTAGTTTTTATGTCATGTAATGATTATAACTTACCAAAGAGTATGAGGAGATGAAGAGAATGAACATTGTGAGTAATGACATGCAATAATAATTATGTTTAATGAATAGGAATATGGCTGTGGGAATTATACAGATCATAAACCTAAATGTTATATTTTAAGTAATAGAGAATAAGAAATAATAGTTCAATTATAAACAGAAGCAATAAATAAGAAACAAGATAAATTCAGACAAATCTAATGATACTGGAAAAGCAGTTATGACAATAGACAAGCCATAATATGGAAACTAATAAAATAACATACAATTACTATAGAACAGACATAAAACAATTCAACAAATGAACAAATCATGTATAAAACAAACCATAACCTATACAAGGGGAAAATAAAATGTAATCTGTATAAATTAAGAAAAATAGCCAATTGCTGTTTAGGCCTAGGGAAATGTCTAACTGTAAAACAACAAAAACTACAAATTGTAAGAATTAAACTATAACATTAGCAAAACTAAGACAAGTAAACAATAAAGGACAATTAGGGAGTCATATTATGAGAGAAATGTTAAAGTAATAATATAAAATAAGAAAGCAGTGTAATTAGATAATATCAACATAACTGTCCAAATGTTAATACATCAGTAAACCCAACCTTATGGGATGTTAAATTAATCTTTGAAACAAAATACAAACAGTGGTGATGATATTTCATACTTAAAAAAGAATACCGAAGATTAATAGCAGTCAGAAGATATGTAACCATTTTGAATAAAAATTCAAATCTTCTAAAAATGGTCTTAAGTCAAGCTTATCCAATCAGAATCTTTGAGTTAGCATGACAACAGCAGGATATTGATGATTTTTCGGTTAGGAACGTTAGAGTCTTATAGTGACGCTTACGAGGAAGAGACGCCAAGCCGTGAAGGGCCCAAATTTTATTTAAAAAAACAGTAAAAGTGATCAGATTTCATGAAGTAAAGGACCGAACTAACTGATGAGGGAATAACACATTCAACCCAGGCCAAGGACCAGCTTAATTAAATCCAGATCTATTAAAGTAAATCAACTAACATGAAAAAGACGCAAGGCGTACCTGAAGCCAAAGATGTTTGAAGAATGAAGAACCAACATCGATGAACCCAACCTACTTAACTATCTGACACTACACTTCAAAGCAACTGATGATAAGTATTGCTGAGTTAACTAAATCTCTGAAATAAATTCTTTTTAAACTTTCTCACTACACTGTGTACTCTCACTATAACTGATGGTATTATTTTTTCAAAGATTGATAAATAAAACATATTTTATGCATACCAAGTAACTGAATATAACCTATGTACTAAACGAATGACACCGTCACACACTTTTGCCACCAGAGCTTTGAATCTAATGTAAACCTTGTTCATATTTAATTACCACGATTGTAAAGTGATGTATTATAGTTAATTATCTGGTTTATACTTCTTTGTCGTACTTAAAAGAATTCATTGGCAAATTTATTTTGTATAAATAGGAAACGTCATCTATCATGGCGACAGAATAACATTGCATTGCCAACCCAGCCTTCCGCTGAGTGAACGATTATTTATTGCCGAGGCTAAAACATATTATATTAATCACATTTTGTATAAGCATTAATGAAAATTAGCAAGTTCTGAAGCCAAATAAAAAAATGTGAATCATTACTAACTGTCCAGTAATTATTTTCAATATATTATATATGTTGTGTTTTGTAGCAGCGAGTAGAATTAACCAACATTATTTTACGTTGGTAAGACGTTCCCCTACTCAAGCGAGATTCGAGTTCCAGCCAGTTGGCGAACAATTCGAATCAAATACTACAATACCGTTAAACAACTGAGATAGAATCTTTTAATTGTTTTCTGGCAAAACAATTTGGCGCCTATCGGGAAGAAGAAAAGAGTGAGAAGGGACAGGTACGGACACACAGGCTACCCGACGCTTTTATAACACAGAACGCGTCCGACGTGCGACTTAATAACGTTCGCAAACTTAAACGCTAAAACTCAATATTAAAAATTATATAAATCAGGACAAACCCGTTTCCCTACAATGTATACTCGGTGTTTTAGGTTTATGTTGGAAGTTGTATACGTTCACTGGGTGTTTGTGGTTTATGTTGGAAGTTGTATACGTACACTCGGTGTTTGTGGTTTATGTTGGAAGTTGTATACGTTCACTGGGTGTTTGTGGTTTATGTTGGAAGTTGTATACGTACACTCGGTGTTTGTGGTTTATGTTGGAAGTTGTATACCTACACTCGGTGTTTTAGGTTTATTGTGTGTACAGGGGACATCCGCAACAACTTATAAGAACTATACAAGGCCTATGTAATGGAACAAGGATAGTTGTCAAAAATAATTATAGGATATCTCAACAAATATCTATCAATCAAGGTGTTAGACAAGGGTGCAGCATATCACCTACTCTTTTTAACATTGGTAAGGAATTGGAATCATCTAGTGAATCCTGGTATTAAGTTATCACAAGACAGATATTTGAATGTGCTGCTGTTTGCTGACGACTTGCTTGTACTTCAAAATACTGAATCTGATTTGCAAAAGTCTGTTTTTAAGCTTTAATTATCCTATTTGGAAACAATCCTATATGAAAATTTCCACTTTAAAAACAAAGGTAATGGCATTTCGAGGTAAGGAGCCAATAAGAACAAAAATTATGATTAGTGATCGAATTCTAGAACAGGTGAGCCACTTTAATTATTTGGGAAATGACATTGGGCATGACAGAAATTATGACATTTATGTTAAATTAGGTAAGTTCCAGACAATCTGTGACACAATTAACCGTATTGTTAGAAACAAGGTACGTCGAGATACAAAGTTACAGTTTTATAAGCTACGGCAGTAAAACGTTAAGTAGCAGTGCTTTTAAGTGGTACAAAATGGCAGTCCCTGTGCTGTCCTGTGGGTGTGAATTATGGACAACAACCAAAAAACAAGACAGTGAAATACAGGCCTTGGAAATGGCATTCTTTATCCTTTTAAGAGGAGTTAAAAGGTGTTCTAAACTTGACCGTTGTAACGAGAAGTTAAAAGTTTTTGACTTGAATGAACAATTAAAAGAGTACAAACAACGGTGGAAAGAACACTTAGAAAGAATGTCAGATTCAAGACTGGCCAGACATGTCTGGAAATACAAACCTATAGGACACAGGTGTGTGGGTAGACCCAGGAAGAAATGGCTGGAGGATTTTTGAAGGCGGAACAGACAGCACCTCGCCTATGACGTGTTGTGAAGATGAAGATGAACACAAGCAAAGTGAAAGACTTTTCTATCCTGTGTGTCGTGAATTAACTTTAGTTAATCTCTTCCTGGCAGTGCACATTGTGACACAACTGCACACTGATTTTCCTTTACTTGTTGTTTCAATATGTAGGTAGTCTTAACCGAAGGCAAACAGAAGGTAAACGGTTAACAGCTGTTTCCATCTACGCAAACATTACAAGTGACACATCTCTGTTCGTACCTCAACTTCACCTGTGCCGCTTCCCGCGATAATTATTTCCGGGGACCAATTTATATTCAGTAACTGTTAATGTTTGTGTTTAACTACCAGCAGTCACCCGTAGTCTCTTGTGACGACAGCGATTCTGTCACGTCCATAGTTTCAATTAAAAGTAACGATGTCTGTCATTGTGGTTCTTTACTAACTTACTCTCTCTCTCTCTCTCTCTCTCTCTCTCTCTCTCTCTCTCTCTCTCTCTCTCTCTCTCTCTCTCTCTCTCTCTCTCTCTCTCTCTCTCTCTCTCTCTCTCACTCTGTCCCTCCCTCCCCCCCACACACACACTTTTCCTATTTCTGTTTTTCCGATATTATCTTCTCAGAATAATTCAAAAACTGAGTACCTTATAGTAGGCGGTGAAAGTCAAGACCTAAAACTAGGAACAAAAGTGATAAAACATATTAAAAACTTCAAGTATTTGGGTGTAACAATGACATCGGATGGTGACAGCAACCAAGAAATAAAAGTAAGAATAGTACAAGCTAAGACAGCAACAAAACAATTAAACAGTCTGCTTTGGAGTTCACGAATAACAAGAAACAATAAAATCAGAATATATAAAATTATAGTCGAAAGGATAGGCCTATATGGAGCAGAACTGTGGGAATTTAATAAAAGAAATAAATCCATAATAAGAGCTGTGGAGATGGATATTACTGGCGGAGGTGCTGTAGACTAACAAGACTAGATAGAGTGAGAAATGTAGAGATAAGAGACGCGATGGGAATCGACCGTGACATTATAGAAACAATAGAAGCAAGAAGACTGAATTGGTTTGGACACCTAAAAAGAATGTCGGGTGAGAGATGGCCAAGAGGAAGGTATGGGAATGGACTCCACCCGCTAGAAGGAAAAAAGAAAAACCTAAACTTTCATGGAAAATGGACATCGAAGATGCAATGAATGCATGAGGACTTACAGAACAGGACTGTTTAGACCGGTGCGGCGCCAGTGGAAGCTAGGATGCAAGAGGCCAGCCGTAATTAAATCGCCTAAAAAAATCTCCATCTGCTTACTACAATTTCATCCTGTTTTGCTCTCTCCACAGCCTTATTCTTCTGATTGGCTTTCTCGCATATTGCCAAAATTATATCTACTCGAAAGTTCTTACTACGTAGAAATCACGACTTCTTTGAGTTAGCTTATTATTTTGTATTGATTTATGTTTTTCTACTGTTTTTCGTTCACGTCCCCTGTATTTTATGCGCTCACCCCTAGCTACTTGCAATTGTCACTCTTTACATGTTTTTAGTCTTCCGAGTCCGTCTGTTGTCTCCGTACTTGCCATTCTCTATCTAGGTCTTGGTTTCCGTCTACCTGTCTTCATTTCTGCGTCTGCCTGTCCATTGCAGAATTCGGAAAGATTGGTGGTAAAAGTGACTGTTCCCGTCAACTTACAAGCGGAAACAGATCTTTGAAACTTGCTCTGATATTGGTAAGTTCTACGCAAAACAAACATAGCGCGTGCTGACAGAAGCAATGGGGGCGAGGTAGATAGAGTGCAGGACAAACAGGTGATTAGCTACCTGGGTTGGTCACAACATTGTCTAGCGCAGTTCCTAATACTTTGAATACGTTCTCCGTACTTTCTGCAGACACGTCTATTTGCGCCTGTAGAAATTTAATTACGTAAAACCTGCGAGCTGCGTGACCTGGAACATATAATCTCTCGCATATTTAGTTCATGAAGGAAAAACAGATCCCAGGACTTTTACATTTTACGTCCCTCTTTTTACAAATCATATATTTTCAAAGCCTTTCCATTGCAAATTATTGTTAATGTTTTCCTCAGAAAATTGTAAAGTTATTATTAATACATTTGTTTTATACATGTTTTAATGGTGTTAGTCTAGCTAAATAATTAATTTTAATTAGTTTTTGTGTGACTCTTATTTTAATGCACACTGACGCAAAACTTTTGTAAAACTTTTATTCTACATAAAAATGCATTTATTTTAAATTAATTAAAAAATATTAAACATTGCATTATGTCAGTTTGAAAAGAAAGAAATGAACGTTTTACATAGTATGCATAAGTTTCAGTAAATGTTAACTAGTCGTCACAGGAAATATTATGAAATACAGTATATAAAAAAACATGCGTGTTCGAAGTGCTAAACGTGCATGACTATTTTTGTGTCTACATGTATAAGATAGGCATGGGGAGGAGCCTCAGGTGTTCCTGTAGTGCGGGACAAATCTCGACGACATGTGTCTTAGGTTCTTCACGTGTGAGAAACGTACTATGAAAACGCTGACTCGAGACATCAGTTTGCCAAGTGACTTCTCACGGCATTATGGAATTAATACTAGAAAGTAAGGTCTATTGGATAATGTTATACTGAATGAGTCTTACGTAAGAGTAAAAGCGAGAAAACTTTACGAAGATGCAAAAAAGTTACGGAAGTTAAAAGGAATGTAAGGATAACTTGGTGCCTTTGAGAGAGAAATAATGTCGCCCTGAAGTAATGCAAAAGTGAACCCATGAACACATGTTCCACATGGAGACGATAAAAGTGTGCGTTTTTCATCAATTGGTAAAAATTCCGTATTTTGAGTGTTTTAAAGATTTTTCTCAACCCATTCCGGAATAAATGCAGATACAGCACTAGCAAACACTAGATCCAATAGAGAAAGCGATATTTCACGGGCCTAAGGAGAGTAAGTAGTAAAAAAAGAGTTTTTATCCTTAAAAATTATTTTTTTCTTCCTTTTTAAAACTATATAAACGTATATGCTATAATGATAAATATTTCCCATATATAATATTATATGCTAGACGCGAATTAAACGTTGTATTGTTGCACTAGAAGATTGAAGACCACAGAAGGAGATGATGTGAACACTTGAACCGCATGCCTGATATCCGTCTACCCGTGGCTGGCTTGGATTATCACGCTACTGGGAAGAGAGATGTCGATAGACCGAGGAGGAGATGGGTTCCAGAACAGGTCTAGGGCCTAGTTCTTGGAGTGGTGATGTTGATGATGATGATAATACTATATGTGTAAGTGATATTACCGGTATATTATATTTCATGGGAAATCACCCACCATCCTACTTAGTCTCCTTCAAGCAAACGTTTCAGAATTGGAGAATATTGGTAAATTAAGAACGTTGGAAAAAAGTAAGAAAAACAAAGAAAATGTAAGGACGATGAGATTAATGTAGAAGTTTATAGCGCAGGTTCATTTTGAGTAAAAATATTATATAACATCTTCTTCTTCTATCAAGGACTAGGTAAATCACTTTTTCCAGTCCCAACTTCTTCTTCTTCTTCTATCAGGGACTAGGCAAATCAGTTTTCCAGTCTCAACTTCTTCTTCTTCTTCTTCTATCAGGGACTAGGCAAATCACATTTCCAGTCCCAAAGGAATACATCCACTTCACCAACGCTTTCTAGATCTTCTTATACTTCTTTGTCCAATAAGCTTGTATATTGTCGAACTTCCTTAAGCAACCTGCCATCTGGCATCCTATTCAGATGAGGAACCCTCTCTCTTTGTTTTTGCTGGAATAGAATCATGGATATTAAAATGTTCAACTCTGCAAATGTCTATATCGTAGAGTCTACCTCTTCGCCCACAGCCTTTAACAGATCGCAAGAAAACGAGACAAATTAGTAAGGGAAATGTTGGGGAGCTGACCAGGATTAATGGCTTTTTGATTGAAGGTGCAGTAAATAAGGGGAGCTGCAGGAAATTGTACTGGCTGTGGCAGATTGTTATGAACATAGAATGTTGTAGGTATTGGGATATGAAGACGCTTCTGGAGAATCGAAGGAACTGGAAAACCGCACGCGACTGATGACACAGAGAGACACTGAGTGTCAACCGTAGTAGTGGAAATTTGATTAAGTTGTTTATATCGAAAATAGGCTCTTTTAGCCTGCAAAATACGCAACTAGAAGAGTTACACTACTATAATAATTGAGTAGTAGGAGAGTGATTACATCAATAAAAAAAATCTTAAATTAATAACATAAAATTCAAAAAAGACTTGCGTCAACATTTTTAGGTTAACACTCGTGGGTCTGAAGCTATACCCAGTTAACCTTGATTTATGAATAAATATTTTTAACAATACATAAACCTACAAAGGTAAGAAGGTTCAAAGCCCTTTTCGTGTTCATCTCAGTTCATATTATTCATTTTGTTCGATAATTTCTATCGTACATGTTTATAATTCTTACAAGTATAATTAATTGTCACTATACTTCCCTTAATACCCGCAATTGCAACTTATTATACACTAAGCAATCGTTAATTCACTGTTACACCTTCAATAAACTTCATTGTTTTGATTAATTATTACTTTATAACACTTTAAAAAAGTTTGGTTAGATCGACCATTGTTTACATTGGACGCCCGCACTGATTTAGGTTAACTCTCGATTTTCTGGCGCGCGGAGCGGTCGTCTGTCTTGCTTCAGTAACAATGCAAAAGTGTGTCCACTTCCTTCGGCGTGGGTTCTAGCTGTTCCCAAAAAATTCACCTCACCCCTCTCGATATAGGTAATCTGATTGGTTCAAAATTGATGACATTCTTTTGTGTGTGCATATCCCCTCTTTACTAAACTATTTAATTCTCTTTAAAGCGTGGGTCTTTGGTTTGGAGATTAAAAAAGTGACACCAAATATTTTGTTAAAATTAATGAAAATACATTACAACTGATATAAAATTCTTATGTTACTTGTGATTGCCAATCTAGCCTTACCGTGATATGGCGAATGTCTGGCTCATTATTTAGACACCTCACAAGGCCCACTTTCGTTTATTATTAACAAAGCTAGTAATTTGAATCTAGGATTAATACAAATTTTAATAAACTTATGTACTATTTGACTTAAATTAACATTTGGTTATCATATCTCATAGAGATATTGCATCCCCAGTCCTTTTTACCCTTATTACTCAGTATTTACATAAAATTATGCATCAAATACATTTGTTAGGCCTAGGCTTTTGTATGCCTATAGCACTATAAACTAGATTCACTTATGATAGTTTCATAGTTGAGTCTGAACTATTTCTGACATGTCATAATTAATCTCAGATGACCAATACAACTTTTGGTCACCTCAGGTTTTGTTAATACACTTTTATTTTATTTTTAATGTTCATCACTATTTTTTCACAGCACTTAATATTTATTATTTAATGGTACTTTCACTTGTGAAACTTACTTGTTGATATTCCCTCAAACGCCGTTTCGGAGTTGTATTCTCCTTCTTCAGTGAGGTTTCAATACGGAATGTGTCAAGTAGTCGGTAATTTGTAACGGTTTTTTTAGGTGACTGTTTGTGTGTGGGGGTATAGAGATGGAAGGGGTTGGCGCGGGATTCTGAATTGTTGTATGCGTTACAACAATATACAAACACAACCAAACAACATACTCAATGACCATTTATAATTTAAATCAAACACACTATTCGACACAATAATACACAACGCATATCCACAATAATGCACAACTTCCATCTCCACACCCCACACACAAAGTCACCTAAAAAAACCGTTACAAATTACCGACTACTTGACACATTCCGTATTCAAACCTCACTGAAGAAGGATTATACAACTCCGAAACGGCGTTTGAGGGAATATCAACAAGTAAGTTTCACAAGTGAAAGTACCATTAAATAATAACTTTTATTTTGTTGGATTTAGTCATTATAATCACCTATAGTTCGGCACTACTAGGTGTCATATTAATTCTCCTTATTCTAATTTATACACTTGTAATTAAATCCTTATCTTTTACATAAACGACCATACTATTTACTATCGTGTTTTACACTAGTTGGTTTACATCTGGATATTCTTATTTGCTGTTACTTCAATAATGACTTGCATCTAGTGCCAATAGGTCATCTACCTCTTATTTATATTATTCTGAATCAATTCAGTGATAATTATTATTGGTTTACCCAACAATAGTTAGATTACACATCAGTGTTTACATAGAGATAAATTTCTTTCTCCTTTTACTAGTAATTCTAAGGTTTTTGATTGTATTTAGTGAGTAAATTCTATGCTGTTCATTTCGGTCTGTTAATTTACATTAATCACAACACACATCACCTTTTTGGGTCATTAATCTTAGTCGTAGAATGGTCCTTATAATATCTAGTTTCAGTAGAGTATAAGATACTGTAGTTTTATAACATTTTGAGTATTGATTCTTGTCATTATAAGTGAGAATGCTTAGTGAGCTAGGTTATGTGAACCCCCCACTCTAATTTACAACAATAGATTTACATGGTGTTTTATTTTAATGCATTTTACTCCCTTATTCTTATTTACTAATAGTATTAACTATCATTTATTGTTTTGGTAATTACGATTCAATTTAATTTATACTATATTGACAAGTTTAATGGTTATTTATCAGTTTTTCTGATATCCCTTGGGCTATATTAATTATACAAGTTGCAGGTAAGATACAATCTTATTGTTATCAGTTATACCTTATTATTTTATGTTAATACTGGTTTTATTTTCACTCTCCTAATCATTATTTAGTATGTTTTTATTTGAATTCAAAATTATAGTCATATTATGGCCAAGTCATTAAAAATGGTCTGTTAATGGTTTTGTATTATCCTTTGTTCTTCACTCTGGAGTTCTCTTTTTCTATTTTATTTATCTTACAGTTATACTCATTTTGGTATTGAGCGGTGGAGATATTTTATCTCTTCTTTGCTTTATATTCTTCTTTGGTTTCTTCCATGATGCCTTTTCACTTGTTGCTTTCATCGTACCTGTTGTGCCGTGGCTATATTGAAAGGTAAACACCACGGCCAGTTTAATTGTATTTTCCGTGCGTTCGGTGCATTATCGCTGCATGTTACGATGCCCGCTTTCGATATCGAGTTTCAGTCGTCCGCGGCGACCTTGATTGGTGACATCATTTGGCTGGCAGTGGCGTCTGCTTGACAACGTGATTTAGACAGTAATGTTTGAGTTTTTATAAGTTCGCGCAGCGTCTTCTTCGGCCTCTTTTCTCTTTCAACCCCACCGAAAATGCAGGAACATTCTTAGTGCAATCCGAAAGATCAGGTGGAAACTTTCCATTTATTTTATAACTTCACACACGAAATACTCCGCACGTTATCGGGTAACACACACGCAGAAACCTATTTCTAGAAAGTAGACTCACGCTTTAGAGTTAACATTACTGAACATGTTTTGTGAAGACATGCTAAAGTGTGGACAGTGATGACTGTGTTATGAATGACTTATAAGTAGTTGTGTATTGAATTTGCATAAGGTCAAGGGTTACCATTGTATAATATAAATATTTAGTTCTATTACTGCAAAAGAGAAAACCAAATTTAAAATTCATTTATTGACAAAATCCAGACCTTAAGAAAATGTAATACCCGGAGAGTACTTGCATCTGCCTGTCATATGACTTGTGATCCTGCACGTTCCAATTTTGTTTCTTATATCCTAAATTTAAAACTCCTGTTAATTTAGTTATTTATTTTTCGGTTCAGCTTGACTTTCAATTTATAATAGTGCTATAATATATTCTTATATTTAATTAACTTAAAACAAAAATGAAGCGACATATTTTAATATTTAATTAACAACAAATATACTACATATTTTAATATTTAATTAAAAAACTTCAACCTCGGTTTACTGTGATCACTGGTTTCGATTTTAATGCGATTAATCCTAGTGCTGGGGATCAGGTAGATGAAAGTACTGCAACACACTTAAGTAATTAGTTTTCTTTAAATTTATTTATTAATTATTAATTTAATTATTATCGTATTATCTAATGATCATGAAGTGTCAGCTCCAGATACTTATAATTATCGTATGTTAATGAATGGTTCATGCTTTACTAATGCAATTAAAACAATTATTTTGAAAGTAAAATACAGAAATACAAGTTTATAATAAATATAATAGATTCAGTAGGTTGGTATGTCATTATTATCGTATTATCTAATGATCATGAAGTGTCAGCTCCAGATACTTATAATTATCGTATGTTAATGAATGGTTCATGCTTTACTAATGCAATTAAAACAATTCTTTTGAAAGTAAAATACAGAAATACAAGTTTATAATAAATATAATAGATTCAGTAGGTTGGTATGTCATTATTTAATTGTTGGAGACACTTTGAAATGTTCTTGTGGTAATTAAACCACCATGTGGCTTTAAAGAGATATTAGAATTTTTGAATTGATGTTAAGAATTAAGGAAAACTCAAACCAAGGATGATTGTATAAGCAATTGATTAAAATTCAAGCTGCATAAATAAAATCTTGTTATTGTTGATCAAGTGTTTTCTTACAAGACCTGTCACTATGGGCTCAGCACATTTTATTTCCATCTAGGCCACGTGCCTAGTCTTAAATATTAAGTGACGCCTTCCCAGAGAAAAAACAAAACAAAACAAAAAAAATTAAAATTTTTTTTTTGGAGGTTAGGAAAAGGGTGTTAAGAAAAACTCTGGGACTAAAGGGGCGTTGCAATGGTAGCAGAGCGTGGTTCGTTTTGAGCCTCTGAGCCAAAAATGTGACAGGACTTGCAAGGTAGCTTGGGAGGTTTCCTTTGTGGATTTTTGCACGTTAAGATTCCGGGTACAGTAAAAGCGGGTGTGGGCACAAATAGACATGTTGAAAGAGAAAAGAGATTCAAACAGGATTTTATGAGTGTTATATGTTGATTGTATAAAATGTTGATGTTGTATTTTGTGTGATTTATATTATATATATATATATATATATATATGTTGGATTAGATGTGATATACAGATGTATTGGATGTAAACCGGAGCCAACGTAGACCTATTGTTTAGTATGAGTCACACGCACACGTTTAAATTTTTTTAAATATTGTAACGACACAAGAGGCTCGTTACCTTTAATATTGTACCTTGCTTATATCTTGGTTATTTAATGTGTATACTTTGTTAATAGTTTATAAGGATGAGTATCTGTTCAGGGGAATGTTTGTTGAGCGCTAATTTGCAATCACAGGTTGCAAATAAAATTTATTTTTTGTAAAATATTAATTATTAATCTTTATTAAAATCTTGTATTGTTTCTTTATCAGTTATAATTGAATCTCTTTTAATCTTTGCTTTTAAGAGATGAATGTGATAACTAAAGTTTAATTAGCCAAGCAGGTTTGAATGATCTGCCTTTTCTTTCAAATGAGGAGCGTTGCCATCTTAATCTAAGTGCTGAAGCCAATACACAGTCTCAAATATATTGTTTAGTATATCATACCCATTTTGTATTCATGAAATAAAGAAACGAATAAACCTTTTATCTGTATTTATTATACTCAAAATCCTTTTATTATTTTCTTTGAATTGTTTTTTTAAATAACATATATAATCATTAACAAAATCTCACCCAGCGGTTCTTTACATATGCTCAGTATGGCAGCAGTAGCATTCAGAGATTCTTCATCTCAAGGATCACCATTACATTTATTAAATAAAATACAAATATATTGTGTTATGTTAGGTCCTTTTGACTACGATATAAACAACAGTTATTAGAAGAAAAGTACCAAAATACATGGGGTTATAAATAGTTACAAAGTACCTTAACAGGATTATATGAATAGTTTAACAATGTTCAGTGTTTAGGTTATGTTTAGTAAAATGTTTTTTAGACTTAGTTCACTTTATATTATAGTAACATTATACATTAATGGTTTTTCATACTGATGGTCAGACTATTCATTAATATTGTTCTCAGTGAAAGTTCCAAATGGTTTTTATTAAAAGTGTAATCAGTGTCTTTGAAACCTATAGCCTAGACATAACAGGGAATGGTTCAGTTTAATTTTATATCAAAAAATACTTCTCTTCCTGTGTCAGTTGATTGAATTTCTTCAGAGATTCACTGGTTTACTTCTTTATAGTCATGTAGCACCTCCTTCTTCTATTTAGTCTGGTTGAGGATGATTATTTAAATTTTTTATTTAGGTACACTGATATAAAATGTCTCATAATTTCATTTAGTCACTATGTGGTGTTTAATTCAACCTTTCTCATTCAGATCCAATAATACAATTCTTATTTCATTTATTATAACATATCAGTTGCTAAGGTCTATATCAGCTCTTTTACTGGTTTCCAATGTAACATTTTTATGTCACCCTGGTGATATAACATAGTAATAACATAAACAAACTCTTACTATTTTATCTGTCATTTTCTTTAAAATTATATACCTTTTTTATAAGAGCTTTGATCTTCACCTAAGAGTAACAACTATTCTAACCTAATCCTCACCCGACCAATCACCCCGTGCATGTTACAGTGCTCGTTGGCCCCTGCCCATAATAATAACTTTTGAGTGGCGCCTTAGCTCTCTACACTCTAAAAAAATAATAGTAACTCTTGCGTTACTTTAAATATCCCCTCAGAATCATATTGCCTTCTTACCTCTTCTTATTATTATAAATTGCATCCCAGCAGTTCCCCTTATTTTCACGTAACTTCTTTTCAGTTTTGGTAATATCATTTGTATATTTTTTCTCTTCTATTTAATTTCATTTCGTTGTTAATTAATTCATTTGCCACTATCTTCTTCATCTTCTGTTTCAATACCTCTTTTCAGCAGTTACTACCATAGTTATTGTTATTCTATTTATTTATAAGCATCAATTCTTTTTTTTTCTGCAAGTTCATTATTTATTTTATTTGTTTTAAGTACTTATTTTCTTTACTTATTATTATATCCTTATTATCATTCTTAACCGTTATCTTCTTTTCTTAATTAATTCAAAATAATTCTTCTGAAGTATCCTGTAAGATGATCTTACTTTTTTAGAATTTTGGGGTTTCTTCTTAATAGATTCAAAATAATTTCTCTGAAGTATCCTGTAAGATGTTTTTACTTATTTTAGAATTTTGGGGTTTTTCTATTTATTAATTTTTTTTTCTGAATTTTCATTTGTTATTAACTTTATCATTATTTTTCCTGCTCATTTCTCCAATAGTTTGCCTTGTCGGTAATCATACAATGAGTCCCTTTTCTCTATAGTTTGTGTTGAATCCGTTTAACCATTTTCGGTATCATCCACAATCCGGATTGCCCCACTATTACGTTTTTCCCGTGGATTTTGTCTGTTGAACTCGTCTACAAATCTTGCAATGGGATTGCCCCATTGTGGATCACTCCCATACATTTAAATGTTGTCATAGGTATATCTTCTTTCATCTTTATTACTGGGACCAGGATCATGTCCTTGGTTTTCCCGACGGTTAACTCGTTTGTCCACCTTTCTTTGTTGCTGTTCATCGTGTCTCCTCGAATCAATCTCCTCCGCCATTATATAGTTTACTTGGGCTTGATTGGTTCCCTGATTGTTATTTGGTGGATTTCCAGAGGGTATGTCTCTATTTCTATCCCCACTTCTGGACCTCCGATATTCTTCACCGTTATCGTTCCATTGTCGTCGGTTGTCGTTGTTTCTCCCATCTCGTCTATCATAATTTTGTTCCTGATTAAAGTCTTGACGTCTTCCTTGAAATCGCCTGTTATTCGGGTTTCTATTATATCCATCTGTCCGTACGTGGTTTATTGGCTGTCGATTGTCGTGTGGTTGTTCGTTGTTCCTATCACTTCAATCCTCGGTTCTTCTTCGACTCCTGTAATAATAATTTTCCCTCTCAAAACCTTCTAAGAGAGCCTCCATCTCTCCAATAGTTTTTATTTGTCCACATCAACGAGCACGTACAATATCTTCTCCAAAATGATATGACAATTTGGCTATGAGACACTCTTCAGGGATTTTTCGTTGTAAATGTCGGGCTACCCAGTCTTCACCCAAAAAATAAGCAGTCAGTGTTTGTCCTCTTCCAGCATCATATCGGCCAGTGCTCAAATTGTCCCTAACTATATTTTGGATGGACTCAGACCAATACTTTACTTTAAAAATTTGTTTAAATTCAATATAATTGGTAATTTCGTTTCTTACTGCTTTCCACCAGTTATCATTAATATTTTTAAAATTATCATCGAGAAGATTTTTTACTATTTGCCACCGATTTTCTTTGGTTCTATTCAAACCTTCTTATAGGCTTTCCAAAAATTCTAGAGGGTTCTGACGATATTCTTTAAAATTTATAGCTTCTTTATTTTCTCCGATTAGTGTAGGTACATAGTTTATTAGTCTATGTTTTAGTATCTCTATTTCTTCCTTAGGATTTATGATATCCTTTTGTTGAATTTCTTCTATTTTCTCCCTGTTGTTGGTAACTTGATTTTGTACCTGTATTATCTTGGTTTCTGCCTGATTGGATTGTTCCCCTACCTTATTTTGTAGTATCTCTAATTGCTCCTGAGTATCTTTGTGAAGTATAACCATACTAGTTTTACTGTTATCTTCCACTTCAATTATTTTGTTTATCAACTCTTCGCGCAATTGACTTAAATTTTCCTCGGTTTTCTCAACCTTCTGGTTAGTTTCAGTAATTCTATTCCTTATTTCTTCTTTATACTCCTCTAACTGCTGTTTTAATTCCTCTTTATTCTTCTCACTCTCTTCTTTCAACAGTCCTTTTAATTCTTCATTACTCTGTTTAATATCCTCCTTCAACTGTTGTTGTAATGTTTCATTATTACTTTCGATGTGCCTCTTTAATTCTTCATTATTCTTCTCATTATTTTCTTTCATTTGCTTTAATGTTTCATTACTGCTTTCGATTTTTTTATTCAATTCCTCACTATTTTGTTTCAATTTTTCATTATTTTCTTTCATTTGTTTTAATGTTTCATTACTGATTTCGATTTTTTTATTCAATTCCTCACTATTTTGTTTCAATGTTTCATTATTTTCTTTCATTTGTTTCTTTAATTCCTCACTATCTTGTTTCACAGTTTCTCTGTCTTCCTTTCTTCGTTCTTCCATTTTTGAATCATTTCCATTAATCTCTCAAATCTCATTTCTTCTACAGTCTGATTTGGTTCTTTTTGTGTGGGTTTATCTGGTTGGTCCCCTGGTGTATCACTTACCACCGTTTCCCTTCCTTCAGTCACTGTTACTGGGGTATCTCTTACCATTACTTCTACTTCTACAGTCACTGTTACTTCCTGGTCTTCCATATTTAACTCTATCTCTTCTCCCTCCATCCGTTTACGTGACGTTGCTCTTCTCCTTGACATTTCTGTTGTTTAACCGTAGCCGCCACTAGAGTAGAAATCACTGTAAAACTCATAATAATAATACAAAGTTATTCTATCTCTAGCCTCACTAGTTGGGCTCCAATTCTGTAACGATACAAGAGGATCGTTACCTTTAATATTGTACCTTGCTTATATCTTGGTTATTTAATGTGTATACTTTGTTAATAGTTTATAAGGATGAGTATCAGGGGAATCTGTATCTGTTCAGGGGAATGTTTGTTGAGCGCCAATTTGCAATTGATGTTTAATTCAACCTTTCTCATTCAGATCCAATAATACAATTCTTATTTCATTTATTATAACATATCAGTTGCTAAGGTCTATATCAGCTCTTTTATTGGTTTCCAATGTAACATTTTTATGTCACCCTGGTGATAACATAGTAATAACATAAACAAACTCTTACTATTTTATCTGTCATTTTCTTTAAAACTATATACCTTTTTTATAAGAGCTTTGATCTTCACTTTATTGGTTTCTTTAATCTTCTGATAATACACTGATTATTTTGACACCACTTTTGACTATCTTCTGTTCTATATTTCTTGAGTTATTAATTTACACTTTTTATTTTATTTGTTCCAAACTTATTTATTATTAGTTATTCTTGTACTTTTCACTTTCTTAAATTTATTTGACACCTTTAGTAATCCTCTAACATATCCTGACATTGTTTCATTATTATTTTAATAGAAATTCTTATTCATATAACTTAACTGTCTAAGCTCAATATGCCTAGTTTTACAAAAATCTATTACTATTATTTTGGTACTTTCTTGTTAAGATAAACATTAGTGTTATTAACACTATCATATATAATATTAATTAATGTGACCCAAACTAATTACTAATAACTCTTAGTAATATATTGCAATTCCCCTTAACTTACTGTATTTATAAATTTACAGTTTGTATAAATAAAACAAAATTTCATAAGTAAGTTCATTAACATTGTCCTCCTTACTTATCATTATTTTACCTGTGATAGACATAATTATTACAGTCTTCGTTAACATAAATTAAACAATAAAATAAACAATATTCAATTAAGTCTTTCATTACTGATTTCTTGAAAATCTTATGTTTCTTGGTATTTTTTTGTTAAGATAATTAAAGTATATTTATGTTAAAATGGCATGGCAAAAATGTCATGTAACAATATATATATATATATTTTTATATATTGTAACGAATTAATGCCGTCCGCCTCGTTTAAAACCCCACGTTGGGCGCCAATCTGTAACGAATTAATGCCGTCCGCCTCGTTTAAAGCCCCGCGATGGAAGCCAATCTGTAACGAATAGACTCGGTCGTCTCTGTAAAAATAGTGTATATGTAGTGTGTTCGCCTCACACTGGAGTCGTTACATCACAATCCTTGCGCTAACGAAGTCCGTAGCGATGCTATAATTACCAGTACCACGCGGTAGTAACCTTACCTGCTATTAAATAGGGGTTTGTGAATCCCGGGTGGCGCCAAATTGTTTATTGAAAACAATTAAAATTCTTAACTAATGTATTAATAAGGTGTTCTTGGCGATGACGGCCGGGGCATTCAAATAATTCCCGCCTTGGTTAAACCGACTGACTCGATCAGGTAGTTTGTCGAGTTGCAGCGTGAGCGCTGGCCGTCAAATCTAGTTCGCTAACAAACACAAATTATATGATACACTCCCTATGAAATAAAAACAATGGTTACACTCTGTATTAGTTATTTTAATGGTTGATTTGTAATGTTTCAGTTTGACAATATGATTATGCGTGTTGATTAATAAATTTGCACCGACATTAGTTTTGAGACGTTTTTCTCTAGGGTTGACGAATCGATTTTGGAACGATATTGTCAGTCCAGCATGGCTGCTGTTTTGTTAGTGGATAACTGTATTCGTTCAAAATCTGGAGTTCTTTTGATTATAAGACAAATATTTTCTATGATTACAATAAAAAGTACATTACCTTATATTATTTTGTACTGAAATAATATAGTGTTTTGTTATAATTTGTTCTGTGGTGTAGTTAAGTGTGTTTCTAAAGTTCATATTCGATCAACAGGTTATATTCTAAGTTAACAAATTTTCAGCGTTTTATTTTTCTTAATTAATCTTTGAAAGAGAATATTCGGTTTATAGTGAGAGTTCAAATCACTTTTAGAAATATTTAAAGTGAGTTTAGATTTGGAATTTAGGTAATTCAAGGATACTTATCGAATCAGACGACTTGATATAATCAATCATTGAGTCGTAATTGGATTGGGCTGCAATCGTATTCAGTTTTCATTAATCTTGGGGCTTAAGTATGTCTTGCGTCCTTTTCATGTTGGATGTGGTCGTACTTTCATTTAATTTCCTGGTAAAATGGTCCTTGGCATCAGTTAAATATTCTGGTCGTTCGTCTGCTTCTTATTGGTTCATCGTTTGGAATTTTGTTTACTTTTTTGACATATTAAATTAAAAATTTGGCCGTTCAAAATTTGGCTTCTGTTCTGCAAGAGCGTCACTTTACGAGTAACGATATTCAACCGACATTTCGTAACTAACGGTGGTTGTCAAGGTTACTAATTACATCTGATTGGCTTAGATTTACAAAAAACCATTGTTATCATATTTGAATTCTTTTCAAAATCCTTGTATATCTTCTGATTGCTTTTATTCTTTTATCTTCCTTCCTAAGTATTAACTATTATCACTGTTATTTGTATTTCCATTCAAAGATTATTTTGATATCCCATAAGATTGGGTTATTTTATGTTTTATAATTTTGCAATTATTTTAATATTTGCTAATTACATTTCTCTTTTAATTTAAGTCCTTATTCTAATATTTTGCTTTTAATATGATTTACAATTTATCCTTGGTTAGTTATTATCCTTAGATTTGCTAATTTCTTTGTTAATTTATTACAATTTGTAGTTGTTTGTTTTGACAGTTAGGCATTTCATAGGCTTAAGTAGCCATTATTGGCATTTACTTATTTCGTACAAATTACATCTCATTTTAGCCTAATGAGCTTTGTTTTGTTATTATAATTGGTTGTGTTATTTGTTGATGTGTTTTGGATCTGTTTTTGTGTTATTAGTATGTTACGATTATTTTATACATCATGGATTGCTAATTATTTACTAACTGGTTTTCACGTTTTCTAAGTCATACATTGCTTTACTTTCTTAGTTATTTAATTTGCCAATAATAACAATGTGGCTATTATTTACTATTTGTGATCACATAAAATACAACATCTAGGCCTATGGTCTGTATAATTCCTCCAGCTATATCCTATTCCTTCATTTGCTTAAACAATTATTTAACAATTATTAGATAATATTTGTTTACAGTTCATTTCATTTTATATTATTTTTTGGGTGATAAACAACATTACACTTTTTGAACTTACTTAAATAATTATCCCTTATAACATGGGGTGTTTATTGATTTGTCTTAACTTCTTATTTTTTAAATAATCTTTACCTTCACTCCATGGTAACACTATCTGTTTCCTCTTTCATGGGATTCTCCCTTTTAAATACTGTTGGATACTTTTAATCTTAACAATGAGATTCATTTTTTAATTAATACTGTTATCATCACTCTTCAGTGTTCATTACATCTTAATTAATTGTTTACACTTAATACTATTCTTAACAACTTTCTTAATTACTAATATTTTTCACTGTTAATCCTTTAGTGTTTCTTATTGATTTATTAAGTGTTTATTCTTTTATTCTTCACTATTTTTCACAATATTAACATTCTTTATAATACAGTATTCTTATTTATTCATCACCTTCACTTTTAAATTATCTATTGTTTATTATAATTTATTTAGTGTTTTTTCTTTATCACTTTACTTTGGGGTTTTTACACTTCCACATTTACTCTTTTTAAATGTTTTTGTTTTAAGTGTTTCTAAATCGGTAATCCCTATAATTACTTTCTCACTACCGTACTATCTCTTTCATTACAAATATCATTGATAATATTAACAATTTTATGTCTCTATTGATTTCATCATTACATCTAACTCTAATTTGTGGGTTAGTTTGCTATTATATTTAACATTCTTTAATTGAGTTTCATCAAATATCATTTACCTTTATTAATTAATTGATAATAATATCTATTTATTACTTAGGTTAGTTATTGGTTTCTTTTTCAATATTACATTTGAGTGTACCATTCCTCCTGCTTTTATTCTTTATTACTTGTTTGTGTCTTATCATTTGGTTTCCTTTTTATTTATTTCCCTTTATCTTGGGTTTGTTTCTTTTTCATTTTTCCTCCTTCTTCACTTTCAGTGTATTTGAGTATTTGATTTAAATCTTGGTTCTCCATCTTCTCCTTTGGTTTTATTTTATTTTGTTGCATTGAGTCATTCAATTCTTGTTTTGTTTCCTTTTGTTGGGTCAATCACTTTCTTATTTGGTTTTATTCTTGTTTGTTTTTGTTGTTCCCTTCTTCTTTTGGTTCTTTTTATTTTGTTCAATCACTTGGGTTAGGTCATGTCGTCGTTTGTCGTGTCATCGTCATTTTATTTACTTTATATTAAACATTTTATTTTATATGAATTATTTTTTTATATTCAGATTCATCTTTTTTATCCCTGGTATTGGGGTGGCTTATTTGTGTTGTAACAATATATATACTGGCTCACTTTCTTGTTGGAGTGGGTTATTGTTTGTTCATTTTTGGTTGGACGAAGGCACTGTTGATTGATTGATAATTCCGGAGCAGCGGCCGCCCTATTGGGAATATTTTCTGGGTAAAATAATTTAAATTGATTTCTTTCGCGGAGAATGCGGATATGGTCGGGCCATAAACTTGTTTGTGTATTGTCATTTTGCTGTAGTGGATTTTAAGTCCATTTTGCCAAGGTTGTTTTAGAGAGAGAAATGTATTATATATATATATATATATATATATATATATATATAATATATCGGCTGTTGATTATTTCATTGTTACTGAGTATGTTGTGTTGTGTCCGTTAACTGGTTAGTGTTGTGGTTGTGTTTTTGTGTTGGGGGAGGCTTACTATGCTCTTTTCTACTGGCCCTTTCCTCTCGCAGCGTTAGGGGAATCCTGAAGCCACTTGAGAATTCTCAAGTTTTTCCTGTTTTGTCGTGTTGAATTGTTGTCTGTGTAGTGTTAATTATAAAAATTTTGGGGGTGATAATTCAGCAGTTTGAACTGAATAATTTGTTGGCAATGTATCGTGTGGAGCGTAGGTCGATGAAAAGTTAGTTGGGAGGCAGTAAGGTGAGGATGACTATGGATTTTGTTATGGCCCTGTTCGCGAGAGAGTGCATGCAAATGAAACTATGCACGGGAGAGATATTAAAAAAAAATTGAATATACACTATTATGAAATTAGATCCAATACATAGTGAGGCGAACGAGGTATGCCGATCCGAAAGATAACCTTTGGCTAGCTGATAGCCGCAGCGGTAACGGTATTTCTAGCCTTGATGCCTGCTTATCTGGTAGACTGTGCATTGTTGTGTGACTGGCTTTCTGAAGTCAAAGACACGTTTAATTGTTTTCTGTTTGACCAGCTGTTCGAGTGATGTAAAATGTAGGTCAGTTATTAATGGGGATTATTGTTTGGCCCGTTCCATGCCGCATTCCGGGTTGCGTCCCCAGTTTGTTTGGGCGTCTATTATATGATGAGTCTAGGCTGTGCTGTAGAGAAGTTACCCCCCTTTTTCTCAAGTATTGCTGTTCATGTGTATGTGAGGTGATTTAGGGTTTAGGGTTGTGTGCCCGTGCGGCTCTTCCACTGTGTTCTGTAGCGGGGCCGTCCGCCCTATGGTAGGGAAGTGGACCGCTCATGTGTCAAGGTGGATGTTCCCTTGTTGTGTAGTACATGGGTGGTCGTGATAGCAGGTGGAGAGAGGGATCAGGTGGTCGTTCACGTATCAAGGTTATGGTACCTTGTTAGCCTTTGGGCATCTGTACGTGAGCAAGTAAGTAGGGTGGGATCACCAGTGATAGTGACGTTGGGGCGGTCTCGTGGGAGGCAGTGGTGGTGGAGGAGTCGTATGGGAGGGATAACGGTTATATGGTCCTGGTAGGGGACCAGTAGTTGGACTGTGTAATTATCATTTAGGGGTTCTCAGTTTGTAAGTTTAGAGGGCCTTAGGAGGTCAGAACTCAGAACCATGCCCGATTCTCTTCTTTCTTCCTTTCTCCTCCTGTCCTCTGGTTGCTGTGTGCTGGCCCTGGGCAGGTCAACATGCAGTTCTGCACACTCATACACATCCACCTATTCAGGCACACATGAGTACATACTCCATTTCTTCCTTCCTCTCGTTTCGCTTTCACTCTGAGCCTCTGTTCTCCTAAGTGCAGATACGTATCTGAGATTTCGCGGCAATGCCAAGTAGGTGATGTGGAAGTAAAGGTCTAGAGAACCGGGGTCCTAGACTGTGGCAACAGCCTTGAGTTTTGTTGGCAACCAAGTTGCCATTTTGGGGTGAGGGTGTGCCGTGGTTATATTGAAAGGTAAACACCACGGCCAGTTTAATTGTATTTCCGTGCGTTCGGTGCATTATCGCTGCGTGTTACGATGCCCGCTTTCGATATCGAGTTTCAGTCGTCCGCGGCGACCTTGATTGGTGACGTCATTTGGCTGGGAGTGGCGTCTACTTGACAACGAGATTTAGACAGCAATGTTTGTGTTTTTATAAGTTCGCGCAACGTCTTCTTCGGCCTCTTCTCTCTTTCAACTTGGTGCGGTTTGGATTGTGACGGTGTAACGTGTGACACCACTATGACTAGATAGTTCGATAAAGAGCTTCAGGTTTCCCCGCTTTAGTCGGGAGGAAAGGGGTCGACGTGATGGGACCTCTACATCTTCGCCCATCCGCTGAGCCTGCGTAAGAAGCCCCAACGCCGTCACACCATCCGACATCGCTCTTCACACCCCACCGAAAATGCAGGAACATTCTTAGTGCAATCCGAAAGATCAGGTGGGAACTTTCCATTTATTTTATAACTTCACACACGAAATACTCCGCAGGTTATCGGGTAACATACACGCAGAAACCTATTTCTAGAAAGCAGACTCACGCTTCAGAGTTAACATTACTGAACATGTTTTGTGAAGACATGCTAAAGTGTGGACAGTGATGACTGTGTTATGAATAACTTATAAGTAGTTGTGTATTGAATTTGCATAAGGTCAAGGGTTACCATTGTATAATATAAATATTTAATTCTATTACTGCAAAAGAGAAAACCAAATTTAAAATTCATTTATTGACAAAATCCAGACCTTAAGAAAATGTAATACCCGGAGAGTACTTGCATCTGCCTGTCATATGACTTGTGATCCTGCACGTTCCAATTTTGTTTCTTATATCCTAAATTTAAAACTCCTGTTGATTTAGTTATTTATTTTTCGGTTCAGCTTGACTTTCAATTTATAATAGTGCTATAATATATTCTTATATTTAATTAACTTAAAACAAAAATGAAGCGACATATTTTAATATTTAATTAACAACAAATATACTACATATTTTAATATTTAATTAACAAACTTCAACCTCGGTTTACTGTGGTCACTGGTTTCGATTTTAATGCGATTAATCCTAGTGCTGGGGATCAGGTAGATGAAAGTACTGCAACACACTTAAGTAATTAGTTTTCTTTGAATTTATTTATTAATTATTAATTTAATTATTATCGTATTATCTAATGATCATGAAGTGTCAGCTCCAGATACTTATAATTATCGTATGTTAATGAATGGTTCATGCTTTACTAATGCAATTAAAACAATTCTTTTGAAAGTAAAATACAGAAATACAAGTTTATAATAAATATAATAGATTCAGTAGGTTGGTATGTCATTATTTAATTGTTGGAGACACTTTGAAATGTTCTTGTGGTAATTAAACCACCATGTGGCTTTAAAGAGATATTAGAATTTTTGAATTGATGTTAAGAATTAAGGAAAACTCAAACCAAGGATGATTGTATAAGCAATTGTTTAAAATTCAAGCTGCATAAATAAAATCTTGTTATTGTTGATCAAGTGTTTTCTTGCAAGACCTGTCACTATGGACTCAGCACATTTTATTTCCATCTAGGCCACGTGCCTAGTCTTAAATATTAAGCGACGCCTTTCCAGAGAAAAAAAAAAATAATTAAAAATTTTTTTGGAGGTTAGAAAAAGGGTGTTAAGAAAAACTCTGGGACTACGGGGGCGTTGCACTGTTGTTTGGTCTACTCACCTACCGAATCTATTGGGTATTTGGGTTAATCACATTTGGTATAGTATCTTATTTGTTGTTGTCTTCCTTACTATATTATTCATTGTTTGTTGATTCACTATTTATTTATGAATTCTTGAACTGAATTTAATAATTGTTATACAATTCCTTATACTTGGTTGTTTATGTGTCAGCTGATGGTTATTTTATGTTTAATCGTGGTTCTTTGGTATGGTGATGATATGTACCGTTACAATATACGTATTTTCCTCTGAACTTATCATGCCGCATTTTTTTAGGATTGTTGCTCAGGTTTAGAGTACTTTTAAGAAAATATAAGAGATAGTTGAAGAACAACGTCTTAAAGCAAATTTTATCAAAAACTATTCCTCATAAATTTGCTTTTTGCTTTTTTACACTATCAGTATAAAGATATTTTTTGTATCTTTATACAAAAATATAAAGAGTTTAATCAAATTTCGATGGAAATCATTATCTGATGTCTTCGTCAATTTTCAAGAAAGTTTTCAAGAACTAGTAACATTACTTTAACATCTTTAAATGGTTAATTGTGTGTAATAAGTTACAACATTTATAAAAGTATTTAAGCTGTTATAGAAGTTTTAGACGTTTTTCATGGGACGTGTTTTTTTCTTGCGTAACAAAGCACAATAAAAGTAATTAAGCTACATGTTTTCTCAGAATTCAGAAAAACACGTATAAAAACGTAAATTTATTTTATTTAGTAAGTAATTTAACTTTTTAATTTCATTTTAGTAATTGAAAGATACAAATTTTTTACAAGTACTTTTAAAGAAAACTATAAAAAAGTTGCCGTGACCAGGATTCGAACTTGGGTTATTGCGGCCACAACGCAATGGCCTAACCACTAGACGATCACGGCTACTACGACATATTATTTTCCAGAACAACTGTGATTGTTATGTTGCGAGAAATCTTGTAAATAACAGTATTTATCAAATCATGTTTAGTGATTGTCTCTGTGTCGTCTTGGAAGACCCTATACAACACTTCATAAGTTTTTTAAACAATAAAAAGCTTGTATGTTCTTACAATGCATAATTATGAGTAGTATAAGATTTACGTTTTTATTTTACTTTGAAACAATAATTATTTTTATAATACACATATAATATGCCCGCAATACTAATATAATGTTTTTCAATGTGTACCAATATAACATTTAACAAGTAGGGTTAATATGTTTATTAGACGTCCAGAGATTAAAACTGATCATTATATGGCAGTTTCTAAAATTGAGATTTGGACAGGATGGAGGAAAGTTTTTGGGATATTTCTGGGACACATAGAAAAGAAGCCTTTAAAGTACTGCTCCATGAAGAGAATATCCCTGATCTGTAGCAGAAGAGGTTAACAGAGTATGCATAATTGGTCCATAGCAAAGAATACAGAAGAAGAATGACAGAAGAACACACGGAACCTTTAGGAGAAAGTGGGTAATGATGTGCTTGGAAAGAAACGAATAAATACTCGAACAAGAGGTTTAAAAAAATGAAACTAAGAGAAAGGACAAACGATACAAGAAAAGAAATCACATTATCACAAATACTTTCAAACCACTTTTGGTGAAAAGAGGTATGAAAAAGGTAAAACCAAACTTGAAATTTATATAAGAAAAGCCCCCTCTATACATAATATTAGCAGCAACCAACACGTTTTCAATCGTTTAAATAAGAGCATCAAAATATTCATTGATATCGTTAATCGTACAGGTGATTTTTAGCAGATTAAAGTATTGTGTTTATTGTAATTTATTATATGTTCAGCACGGTGAAATAATCTTTAGCCAATTGAAAAAATATAAACTATATTTTGAATGTCTAGCTAAGATAATTTTGATCATTGTGGAGTCTCAGCCTAGTTAAATCTATTTCACTTGGGACACATTTTGTACACAGTTTTTGCTTCGTCAAGCAATTTTATACGCCTTAAAATTCCAGCAAATGTAATAACAGAGGAAACAGGTTTCGCAGGTCGACATTTTCTAATTTTACGAAAGACTGCCATGAATAAAATATTACCCTTTCTTTGTTATCGTTGCTACATTTTTAAACACTTGTAGTTTGGTAATTAACATCCATAATGCTCGTTGTTAAAGTAAGTTAAATATTTAAATAATTAATACGGTTAGTGTCGACTTAGAAACCTTGATTATATATAAAGAATGTGGGATTTATATGTACAATCTTTTATGGGATACATGGATGTTTACAGGCTGTATAAATATTAACACGTAAACGCACGCCCCCCCACACACACACACATAGCAACAAACCAGATTTGTTTGTCGTTTTGTGCTCGTAGATAAGCTTGCCATTCTAAATGGAGGTTTATAAACCCCACCATAGCTGGTGAGACCTACGATCTACCTTAGCATTGTAAAAATATGTCGTTCTAACGTATTAGAATAAACTGTATTTTTGTGAAATGTGGCGTTATGAAACAAGTTAATATTATGTGCATGCTGGAGAGACACTTGGTTTTAAATTATGAAATTAATTCTGACAAGCACAGATGATACTGTGATGGTAGCGAAAAAACGAGTGTATAAGGCGAATTAGTGTGTAAAGATTTGTAATTTTCACAACAATATAACAATATTTTATAATAGTTAATAACCAGAACAGAACAAAGTCTAAAATAAAAATGAGTGTGTCGTGGGATACATGCTAGAAATGAGGACTTCTGTGTCTAGTGACGCGTAAACTGATTCAACTTGTAAAAAGTTGCTCGTATGTATTCGGAGTAAGAGAGATTTTATTATAAAGAATTAAGATTCCAATAAGAGTGAACGGATAAACAAGTGGGATGAGGGCATAGTAATGTATGTATGTATTATATTATAAGAAATCGGTATTTACAATACATAAATATCGATGAGATGGGACCATATGACACGTCGTATTATTTAGAGCAGCGTTTCTCAACCAGGGGCGACATGTAAGGGCGCGAAATAATAACAACTTAACACATAAAAAATAATAAAATCGTTTTATGAGAAAAAATTAATTTATTATAAACACCTAAATTATAAACACTTTTACTTACAATTATTATTAATACAGTCAAAATATAAAAAAATTACCCATAATTTCATGTAAAATAAGAATATTAATTAATGAGTGAGATGGTTGTATTTGTTTTTCATTTAAAGTTTCTCCATACGTGGATCCACGTTAGAAACACACAAAAGCAAATTATTTTCGAGTGATAAAAGACGATTCCTGTATTTAGTTTTTAGCGCAACCATAGACGAAAGCCCTTTTCACAGAGGTAAGACGTGGAGAAAAGGATTAATATTTTCAATGCTTCTGTGCCACTAAAGTGCCATATTCACTTCGACCGGAAAGCCAAAACGTATTTAAATCTTCAGATGTGAATTGTAGTTGTAGTAGTTTATCGACAGACATTTCAATGAGCTGGTCGTGAGTCTCAACTAGTAACAGCAGCAAGTTTTTATTAAATGGATTCAGTACCCATCTATTCCAGAAATCATTTCTATCGTCCGGGAAATATTCAGACAACTGAATTTTTAGCTCACGCAAATGCAACTTCATGCTATCCAAACTGCGGTAAATAATAGTGTTTTCTTGATTCAAATTTTCTCAATATAATCGGAAGTGAGTGGAAACATATCAAAATTTCTGTTTTCAAGGCAAATAATCTAAATACCAAGCTTCTTAGTGAAAGCATGGACTTTGTCTGCCATTAATAACATGTTTTTATAGCGTCCTTGCAAATTCAGATTCAAGTCATTTAAATGCGAAAATATATCTTTTAAGTAAAGCCAACGTCAACATAAACTCATTATTCTGTAAGAACATTGAGAATGACGTTTGTTTATCCTGTAAAAATATTATTAGTTCATCTAATAACCGGGTTAACACTTTTCCCCGTCATAACCACCTGACTTCAGTATGGGAAAGAAGAGATTTTTTCTTTTCGCCCATTTCGTCGCTCAGTTTAGCAAACAGGCTATTTTGTAACGATCGACTTATAATAAAATTAACCATATTTACAGCTTCACAAAATTTGTTTTGATATTTCCAGGTATATTTTTTGTGGCAAGAGCATGTATGTGAATGAAGCATTCCTTCCTTGGCATTAAATCTTTTAATTTTATTATCAATCCACTGTTCTTTCCTGTTATCACATTTGCACCGTCGCTACATACTGCAAATATATTTTGTCAAGTCTATATTATAGTTTTTAGTAGCATTATAAAAAACATCAACATGCATGCATGACCTGCTTGTCCTGTTGCATGACTAGGTATTGATTTACAAAACAACATATTTTCTTCAATCGATCCATCACATTCATTCCTCACAAAACATAAAAACTGAGAAATGTTTGCCACATCTGTTGATTCATCAAACTGAATAGCAAAATAATTCGCTTGAACTCACTTTCTGAATTATCTGATCGCGAACATAGGCAGCCGTGTCATCGATTCGCCTTGATACAGTGTCGTTAGAAACCGGAATCTTTTTTAATTTTTTTTCTTCTTCCGCGCCTATTAAACATTGACCATATCAATTGCATCAGGTATTATGAGGTTTTCTGCGATTGTATGTGGTTTGGACATCTTAGCTACTCTTAATGCTACGAGATTGGATGTTTCAAGTGTAGCTTGATTTACAAATAGAAGCTTGTTGATTTTTCAAAGTATGTAATTTTCTCTCGAAAAATTCAAAGGGTTTCATGGATGTTTAGTTCTCCAAGTGACGAATCAATTTTGATGGCTTCATACTTTCGCCGGAGAACTTAAAAGCAAATAACGCACTGTGGCTTTGCATCCAATGAAATAAACCCATATTTTAAATAACTGTCATGTACAATCTTGTCCTTTTACCAACCAATTCACCGGATGTAGATGGCTCACTTCGTTTTTTCACAAATTTATCCATTTTGCATAAGGATCTACACTAATTGGAAATAAATCAGTTACCGTTTGAGTGCCCAGTAAAAAACCGAAACTTCACACTAAAACCACAACCTTAATTATTATTATCACTAAAACTACGCTTTTAAATGTTAAATAAATTCACCACACGCACGCTTAGCACTCGAAACGAAACTGACTTTCTGCAATCCCTTACGCTTCTTTTATAACGCAGTACTAGAGGTGGGCCGATATATCTGTAACAGGTATTTTGGAACGATAATTTTGTGGAACGGATGTAACAGTGACTGAAAAGTTGAAATACCTGTTAATCGCGGCGACGCTGTTCCGAGTCGAGACACGCCGCCTTCGCTGTTCCGAGTTTAGGCACTCCCCCTACGCTACACACACACACACACACACACACACACACACACACACACACACACACACACACACACACACACACACACACACACAGAAAGTACGAAAGTAACAAGTAAACGAATACGCCAAGGCCAAATACTAGGCGTACAAAAATATCGCTGGTACGCAAGGAACAGCCAGTACACGAGTATTTCAAATACTAGGGGTATCACCGATACACAAGGAACAAGTAAACGCGTATTACAAATACTAAGCGTATCAGAGGAACAGTACAACTTGTGTACTTTATGACGGCCGCCAACCTTGGTGAAAGCAGTGTGCGCAGAACACTGTGTTTTGTCAGTGTAACGGCACGTCTCACTGAGTGCATAAGTGTTGATGCGTTTTCAAAAAAATTTACCGTGTAGGCCTGTACTGTATTTCATTTAATTATTTAGTTTGTATCGTTACTAGTGTTTAGTTTGGGACTGTGACATGTGATAAATAATCTAATTACATTTTGATATCATTTAATATTGTCTGTGGTTGTGTTTTCAGACATCACGTTAAGTTAAACTGAATTTTATTTTGCTTAACGTATTGTTACTTTTACAGTACATTTTATTTCATTACGTAATCAGAAAAAATGCCTCCTATTAAATCGAAGTTAGGTAAAAAGAATGTGCATAGCCAAGCTCGGGAAGTCATTTCTAATATATGTAAATTTATGGAAAGTGAAAAAAATGGAATTAGTATTCCACTAAAAAAGGTTCAAAAACGAATAGCGTCAGCAACAGGAGTTTCTGAAAGAACGATTCGCCGTATTAAAAGTGAGGGTATAACAATAGAAAATGAACAGTCACCACACTTTATAACACCTCGTAAAGAAAGAAAGAGGAGGTCAACAAAATCTAATATTGATGATTTTGATAAATGTGTGATAAGACGAACAATTTACAATTTTACAACACAAAAAACATATCCTACGCTACGAAAACTTCATCAACTTCTGAAGTCTGGTGTGAACTTTCAAGGTAGCTTATCATGTTTAAGGAAAGTTATTATAAACTTAGGGTTTAAGTGGAAGAAGATTAGAAATAATAGAAGTGTGTTAAATGAACGTCAAGAGATAAGGGCAAAAAGAATTGAATACCTTAGGAAAATAAAACAATTCAGAACAGAAAACCGGCCAATCGTTTACACAGATGAGACGTATATACACACGTCTCATGCAGTAAAAAAGTCGTGGTACGACGAAAGTGGTGAAGGCGCGAGTGTACCGTTTAATAAAGGAGACAGATTCATAATAGTTCACGCGGGTACAGTCAAGGGTTCATCGATGGTGACTTATTGGTTTTTAAATCGGGAAAGAAAACAGGTGATTATCATGGGATATGAATAGTACAAATTTCGAGAAATGGTTAGATGAAAAGCTAATTCCGGGATTACCAAAAAACTCAGTGTTAGTATTAGACAATGCACCATACCACAATTACCAATCTGAAAAATGTCCCACATCAAATTCTTCAAAAAGTGAGTTAATGCAGTGGTTATCTAATACAAAAATTCCTTTTACACCTAATATGTTTAAACCAGAGCTACATAAGTTAGTAAAAATGAATAAACCGTTAGAAAAACCCTTTAAAATAGATAGTATTTTAGGAAATCACGGCCACACTGTTATTCGTCTACCTCCGTATCATTCTGATCTAAACCCCATAGAACTTATTTGGGCTCAACTTAAACACTCTGTTGCAAAAAACAACACCACTTTTGATAATAAAAACGTAATAGATTTAACTACGCAAGCATGCCAATCAACAGAAAAACAACAATGGACATCAGTGTGTGAACATGTAATTAAAATTGAACACGAATATTTGGAAAGAGAAGGAGTAACAGATGAAATGCAAGATAGGCTTGTAATTAACTTAGACGAAGATGACGATGACGACGACGACGACGATGACCTATCAAGCGCTGAATCTTCTTCAGACGATGGCAGCTATATCTCCGGTGTTGAAGCAATTTTGGACAGAGAAACATCGCCGGATTTGGAGAATGATACTGGATTCCCAGTTCATTCTGACTTCATATATACTTCTTTATAAGTCGGTAAGTTACTTAATGAACTTATATTCATTACTTACATATTAATTTTAAAATTTGTATTAATAATTGTATTAAATGCAAGAAAAATTAATGGGCTCGATTTTATGTGATATTTTATATAAAGTATGCACATTTTTATGCCTGGTTACCCACTTTTACCCACTTTTTTCGTTTACGTCCTATTTTAGCAGCACTTGCATAAAGCATATTTATGGTCATTTTGGATTTAGATTTCTCTATTTCTTCTATTAGTATTCCACTTGCTTGCTTTACACTAGTAATTATTTATTATTTACATTATGTAACAAATAACATTGTTATGGTATTACAAATACATATTTCACACAATTTCGAGTAATACTGAGTAGAATTATAAATAAGTTGAATGAAATCCGGAAATATCAACAATGTGTAAAACAATAGTTGTAATAATTAAATAGTTAAGGGCACCCATATTTTAGTTAGGGGCACCCATTAAATAGTTAAGGGCTGTAGCAACAGTAAGACGGACGTTTTTGAAACCAAGTGTTACAACTTAGCACACTGAGTCTCCCCACTACCCCCACTTTTCGCGCAGCTATGGAGAGGCCACCGTAAAGTAACGTGGTTATAGTATTTTAGGAACACCTAGTATTTTAGGAACAGGTAGTATCAAGCGTATTTCGAGTAGGAACTAGTACGAACTTGTACGAAGCCACTTTTTCGTCCTGAATACTTCATTCTGCGCAAAGAGACGAAGCCGTTTTTAATAAAGGAAAAAATTCATCCTGATGTTACATTTATTCTCGTGTGATATGCAGATATATAATACAGAGTATATGCTAATAAATTATATATTATACTAATCACCAACTTGGTAAATTTTGAAATAACGAATTATATTGTGTTATAACCTATAGAGTGGCTGATGTTGATAGGCTATAATATACTTTTTATTAATGTGATTTTAACTGCACTACACATCTCACGTACATGATGAGATTTTTGTAATGGACGTTTATGCACTTTATCAAGTCCTGTTCCTTAAATCTAATTCCTTAAGGGTAATCGGTTTAAATTATGTCTGATGAAAATTTATTATTGTTTTGAACATAAATTTGTATTTATTTATTTTTTAAGTAAATACTTTTTTTCCTAGCTAGGTCTTCTTGCTTACCACTGGTGGTATGCCTACCACCGATCGGGAACCCCTCTCCGTACTATGGGAAGCCTGTTTAAGTATTGCTGTGACAGTTGTGGGTTGTGTTAGGTTAGGTTCGCATACGTTTTATTTTTAAAATTTTGGTGACATGGATCCAAGAAGAAAAACGAGTGACGTGTGGAGTTTTTTTGAACCAGTTAGTAACTATATTGCATTGTGCAAGATTTGCAAAACAAGTCTATCGTATAAAAGTTCAGTTAGTAATTTAAAAAAACATTTACAAAGAAAGCATCCAACAGTTGCTCTTCCTACTATATCCACCCAAACTGCTGTGCAATCTTTGCCAAGAACAGAAACTTCTTCAGGTGGTATATTGCAAATAGGACCAGATGTGCAAGAAAACTTAGTAGTTGAATCTTCCTCCCATTTTTTTAGTCCAGAGAGACCAACAACTTCAAGAGCTACTGACACCTTCCAAAATCAACCGTCTTCATTTCAGTTGCCTGTTCCAACAAGTAAAAATCAAATGTCAATATCAACTTACATACACAAACAATTAACAGTATACTACTACAAAAAATTAGCAGTATCTGATAAAAACAAAATTGATGAGGCCATAATGAAACTTTTTATTTGGGATCTTCAACCATTTACAGTTGTTGAAGACAGAGGTTTCCGAAATTTGATGAATATTTGTGCCCCTAGTCATCAAATTCCTTCTAGAAAGTATTTTGCTAACACACTGTTACCAGCTTATTATGAAATAAAGGTAAATGAAATGAAAGGATCTATTAAAAAAGATGCACCAAGTGTTTGCTTAACAACTGACACATGGTCTTCTTCAACAAATGAAACTTTTAATGCAATTACTGCACATTACATTAATCAAGATTTTGAAATGAAACATATACTATTAGACTGTTCAGTTATCAAAATAAATAAAACATCTCAAAATTTAGCGGATGAAATTTTGCGTATTATAAATGAATGGGACTTGTCTAGAAAAATTTCAATTGTTATTACTGATAATGCCATAAATATTACTAGTGCTATACAAAGGATACTTAAGTGGAAGCATTTTGGATGTTATGCTCACACATTAAATTTAATTGTTCAAGATAGCCTGTTAATTGTAAATGACATAATCAAAAAAGTAAAAACAATTGTAACATTTTTTAAGAGAAGTAATATTGCACATTTAAAAATTACAAAATATCAAGAACAGATAGGTGTTCAGCAACCTAAGAAACTTCTGCAAGATGTTGTAACACGCTGGAATTCTGTTTACTATATGCTTAAACGATTTGTTGAACTGGAGGACGCTGTAAAACACTCTCTGGCATTACTAACAACAGACACAGAAACATTAACAGCTGAAGAATGGGGAATTTGTAAAGAACTGTGTGCTATTCTGCAACCTTGTGAGGAGGTAACAAAAGAAATGAGTGGAGAGAAATATATCACCGCCAGCCAGATAATAGTCTACCTATAACCCAAGGATTAAAATTATCAATACAACAGGTACCTAAGTGTGAACTAAACCACTTGTCAGAGAAATTGCACTTAAACTTCTAGAAGGAATTTCTGTAAGGTTTGCTAATTTGGAAAAAAGCAAAACAATTTCACTTTGCATGATGCTTGACCCCAGGAACAAACACTACTGTTTTGAAGACAATACTTCTCTAGAAAATACAAAAAAATATGCAGCTGAACTAGTATCTTCACAAATTACAAAAAATTCAAGAACCAATACAAGCATTGAAACCAAAGGAAATCTGCAACCTAACATAACAGAGGAGGAAACAGTTTCAATTTGGAACCATTATAAAAACCAGATAAGCAAAGTTAAACAAATAGGGACACCTTTATCAATGGCTATACAAGAAGTAGATAAATATCTTCAAGACACACCAATAGAGAGAAGCGAAAATCCCTTACTGTGCTGGAAAGATCACCAACGTGTATACCCTAATCTCGCACATTTGGTCAGAACTAAATGTAACATGGTTGCAACATCCGTTCCCTGTGAAAGGATATTTTCCAGGGCGGAAATAATTTTATCTGAACGGAGAACACGATTAACATCCAGGAAAGTTCAACAGCTGATATTTTTAAATACAAATTTGAAATAGTGTCTGAATAACTGAAATTCTAGTATTTTAAAAACCATTCAATAGTTTAATTTTACCTATAATGTGTTATTTGAGTGAAGCAAATTGTAATGTGAATAGGTGTGACAACGATTAGTTCATGACTTGTATATTCTGTGTACACTGGTGAATGGATCTGAAGATTATCCAGGTATGTAATGTATTTAATTTACTTTTGTTGTTCCTTATTATTTATAAGTTTTTATTTATTTATTTATATTTACTTTATTACAATTGTTTTTATTATTTTTATTTGTAAAATTTTGTTTATTCACTCTTGTGGCTTACTATTATGTTTTTATTAAATGTTTCTGATGTTTTTTCACATTATTTGTTGTGGTATTACGTTTACTCTAAATTATTTCATTGCCCCGAGTTTCGCAACTGATTTATCTAACCAATGTTAGTTTGTTTACTCCTAGTAAAAACTTAAATTGGTATTTCCAAAGGGAGATAGGCCTATAAATTCTCTTGTTTCTTATTTTGTTTTAAACAGTAAAGTTTGTTTAATAAAGTCACAGTGTAAAGTAACACTGTTAATACATTTAGTTTCAATTTATTTCTTATAACAAATTATATAGTATAGGTTATATAATATCTTCAAATAAATACACTGCAAGTAGGTTTATTAATATATTAATAGGTTTATCTAGGTGAAAATAAACCTACTTGCAGTGTATTTATTTGAAGATATTACATACGAGACCTGCAGGAAACTCAAAACGACTTACTTACAAAGGATAATATAGGTTATGTATAATTAGTATGTAATAACAGGTATTTGTACCTGTTATTTTTTTGGAACGGTATTTTCATACCTATTATTTAAAAATAACAGTTTAGCCCACCTCTACGCAGTACCGCTGCGAGCACGACGTGTCTATATGCATGTTTGAACATGCCGTTCTCACTGCGAATATTGCTTACAAGGTGCACGTACACATCAAGTTAGAACCTGTAAATTGCTCATGTTTGTACACTTCATACATACATGTTCACACCCGTCGCTCACAACGCAGCTAAACAGTTTTAACTAGCCGTTTTTGCAGTTGTATTTACTGTTATTAAGCTTTCGTCAGAGGGGGGGGGGTCGCGAAGTCTTCGTTCTACGTGTCTTAAATTTGGGGGGGGGTCGCGGAGCTGAAAGGTTGAGAAACACTGATTTAGAGTATACACACATGTACAAACAATACGTACTAAATATTTTTTTTTTTAATGTAACAACTTGATATTTAGTTGAAAAATAGATGTGATTGAGCAGTATAATAATTAAATTTTTTCACAAAAAATATTAAGAGATTATTGATTTAATTAAGCTGATTGTGTAATTAACAAATCTTGTTTGGTTCTGCACTCCGGTGGCGAACCTGAAGTTAACGCTAATGTAACGTGATACACTACGACGTAAAAAATGACCGTAGTGCTGCGCTCTGGCGGCGGACGTGAAGTTAACACTAATGTAACGTGATACACTACGATGCAAGAAATGGCCGTAGTGCTGCGCTCTGTTAAACGTCAGACGTTTTGTCATAAAAGTAGTGCTGCGCTCTGTTAAACGTCAGACGTTTTGTCATAAAATGTGATCAAACGCCGAACAGATTAATTAAAACAATTTTTAATATCTACGTTATTCTTGTAATAGTATTAAAACATTTAGGATATGCCCAGACGTTTTAAAATATTACGCTTTGCTTGAGGCGTACATATTTGTGGCAGTGGGGATATTTCGAGTAACTGTGTGGGGAAAAGTGATTTGATTGTCAATGGTAAAATGTTTTGAAACAGTAACGTTTTGGTTGCACTAGGCTTCTTCGAGTCAATTATTTTAAACACATAAAACACATAAATTACGCAAACACTGGTCTGTCACTTAAGTGATAGAGAACCGGTGTCAACGATAATAAGCTACAAAAATAAGCGAAACGACTTATATCGCAAGTTGTCAAGTAAATGAGACAGAAGTCTCACAAACCATACACAAGTAGTGCAACCTGGTTGTAATCAAATATTTAATTATCAAGTACAGACAAAATTAAAGTTCTACAAAGTTATGGAGTCTCTGTGTTGTTCTATGGGTGTGAATTATCGACAGGAACCACGAAACAAAACAGTCGAATACAGGCCTTGGAAATGACGTTCTTAAGAGGAGTTAAAAGCCGTTCTAAACTTGGCCGTATAAGTAATGAGGCCACAAGAAAAGAGTTACAAGTTTTTTTAACTTGAATAAAAAATTACAAGATTACAAACAACGGTGGAAAAAACACTTAGAAAGAATGTCAGATTCCAGACTGGACAAAAAATCCGGAAATACAAACCTACAGGACAGACGTCAGCTGGGTAGACCCAGGAAGAGGTGACTGGAGGATCTTTGAAGGCGGAACAGGCAGCATCTTGCCTATGCCGTGTTGTGAAGATGGTGATCAAGTACAGCAGTTCAAGTTTTTAAGTTGCGTTGTACACTTTTTTGTAAATTAGACGTGGAACATAAAAGCGAAGACATCTAGTAGACATGTCACGCTGTAAGCAACACTCTAAGAAATAAGGCAAGAAGACATACAGGATGACAGATTTTATAAACCGTGGCCATTCCTTTTGGTTTGTAGATTGGTTTCAGTGCAGTCAATTAAATTCCTACTTGTAATGCTAGACGACGCGACGGTAGAAATACGTTTTTTACGTTCGTGATAGATGTGCGGACAAGAGCCTAGAACAAAAACGATGATGTGAAGGAAACACTACGCACGATATACACAACTTGATCGTAGAAATTCCGGAATATCAGAGGAGCTGGTAGGTGCATGTGAAGCGGGTGATCGAGAGTCGTCTGTTAAGTTCTTTGCAGTGCCAGCCAAAAGGAAATAGGAACATTGTAGAGGACTAATTATTGTTAACTTTAACCTAGAGAAGAAGAAGAAGAAGAAGAAGAAGAAGAAGAAGAAGAAGAAGAAGAAGAAGAAGAAGAAGAAGAAGAGGAGGAGGAGAAGGAGGAGGAGGAAGAAGAAAACGCAGTTATCTAAACTATGGAGTAACTGAAACCAAAAACAGACAATACCTGACTGATATTTAAAGCCAATAAAAAGATTGGAAGATTAACTACTTACATTGGATCTGTTAATTACTAATAACTATGGATCAAAAACGGCTGCTTCCTGTAACACTGAAGTAGCTTCGGAGTATGAGAAAGGCAGGGCTGCCTGACTCGGGACACAAAAAGAGGCGATTGGTTACAACTGCGCTTTAGCTGTCCATTATCATAATTTGGATATTATGCTAGACATTATCCTGGTAACTGAAGTCGAGTCCTTTAGATTAGCAGTCTGGAGGCATAGCCATTGGTATGCAGAGACTTTGTATATTCCAATTATGATATATTTTATTAAAAAAAAGCCGTTAATTTTCCTGATCAATTGTGTTAAATTTATTATCGTTATTTGTTATCTTCAGCACAAGAACTATATAGAAAAACAATAAATGTGTAGCAAGTCTCTGCATGGGAATTGTATTAACGGCGGTGTTATCTGGTTATCTGTGTGATGAACCTGATAATAGCATGTGGTAGCTGTCTATTCTAAAGATTCCTACAGTCGAACATTATTTATGACCGTACAACCTTTCATGGATCCTGGACAAGAAGAAAGAAAAAGCAAACGAGAAGAAGAAGAAGAAGAAGAAGAAGAAGAAGAAGAAGAAGAAGAAGAAGAAGAAGAAGAGGAAACTACGTCAATAGGACAGGTGAACTATAAACATATACATTTTTAAATTTAAATAGTAATCTCCATAAGAATATATAGAGCATGGAACTGATAATACTAAACAACTACAACAATACAATACCACACATACAATTTATTCAGAAAACCTACTCAAACGTCTTTAATTATTCTAAAAAATTTAATTCATAACACTCTATACGAATATGCTGTATTTAACTGTATGATGCATACAGTGAACAATATTACTTTAAATAAAGTAGAAAAACAACAAGAAAGAATTCTATATGGTATTACAATACACAGTGGATATAACCACCAAATTATTGAAAACATGGCAAACACAATTAATAAAAAAATGTTAAATGATTCTTGTTAAAAAAATAAACACAATAGTCAGAAAATTAAATATATTAATTTCACATACATAGGCAGTATTGATCATAAAATTACAAAACTATTCAAAAACAAAAATATAATAAAAATTACATATAATAGTAATAAGACAGATTTTTACAGAATCTTTAAAAAAACGTTTATAAGAAAGATTTGTTGAACACCGTAATTCATATTGTAGCGTGACAGAAAATCCACTACATTTTAAGTCATGTGAAATCATAAAGTTTAATTACACCAACAAATGTTATAATAATATTGAATGACATTTAAATAAATCAGAGGAATGAACCACAATAAGATAAAAATCCTCACTACATAATATATAAAAACCACTGTTAAAAGAAACCAAAGAAAGTATTGAAGCAACTCATCAACTCATAGTATAATACCAGTAAGTTACCCAGGAAGCTCAGAGCAGTAAACCAGTTATATAAGACTATATCAAAGAAAAAGAGACTCAATTAAAGGGTGGTGAAGACCAAATACCCCAAAAACAAGAAGAGGGAAGAATAAAGTTTGTGAACAGGAAGAAAACAATACCCTGAAGCCTGTATAGAAGAATAAAGTCAGTTCAGTGAATAAATTAAATACTCCAAACTAAACCTCAGTCGTGATAACACCAAGTACCTTGGTTTACCCAAGAACGGAAGGAAGACCAGAAGAGTGAAGACTAGACGAGGGACAAGAATGAAGACTAGAAGAGGGACAAGAATGAATACCAGAAGGAAGATATGAAGAAGGACAAGAAGGAAGACAGGAGGAGAGGAAGAAATAGTATGAAAGAAACACCGTAGTAAAACCTATTATTATATAAACTACTATCAATCCCAAACCCACAAAAACTATGCAAAAGAAAGTATAACATACCCAAAATCTTATAAAATGTAATTATTGAGAAAACTAAAGTGCTGTATAGCGTTATAAGAAGTGCACCGGCTAAAGCTATTGTGTAATAAAGAAATAAACTAGTCTTAACGGTCCATGATTACTAAAGGTCTGGTCTGAGATAATAAGACTCAAAATATCAGAACCAACAGTGAAAGTGAATTTGTGTAAGTGTTTTTTAAAAAAAGCAATAAACTTAAAGTTGGTGATACTATAACTTAGTAGTATGCTATATCACAACTTTAAAATCTAAATAATAAACAGCATAATAAAATAATAAAATGGAAGGTTTCCAGTATTTTATTATGTTTAATGTAAATCTTTATTTACAAGACATTTGTAAAAAAAAATGATAATAAATAGAATATGGGAATTAATGTTTGCTGATGTGGGGGATCACAGTAGTAATGGTTTGAACCAGAAAGGACTGGTACTAATATAGTATGAATAAGGGTAACATGTTTAAATAGACTGTTATTTCACAATCCTAAAATCAATGTGTTAAATAAATGTATTTGTAAGGTTTATTAGAAAATAAGATTTATGTTATGTGTTTTAAAAAGAATTATGTTTGATAAATAATAACCTACATACCAGTAATAATGTACTAAAAGGTATGCTATGTTAGCTCAAAAATAGTTGAAAGATATATGTTCAAACCATATCTGCAATGTGTTCAATTGTGCAGATTGCTGAACCATGTTCATAATTATTTATTTTAAATATGTAGTGTTAATTAACTACTACACAATACAATAAGTTATAAATCATGTTATTTTGATATAATTGTAATTATGTAAAGTCAGAGGAGGAATTAAGTTTAAATTATTTGAGAAAGAAAGAAATATAAAATTCTAAAATCTAGGCCATTTGGGTGAAATCAGAGAACCAATATAAAATAGTATAATTCACTTATAAATCCTGTAAACTACCCAGATTTATATAAGATAACACAATTAACCACTACTAGGAATGATCCTATGAATTAAAATGACAATAAGGAAATATACCTTAACATTTTGTAAATTGTCAAAATATATAAATTAATTAATTTTAAAGAGCAATGTCAAATTTACAAATTAACACAAAAAACCAGTTCAAAGGTGTAATTTATATGTATTTAAGGAAAGGGAGAGTAATATGACTAATTAAAATTTATTATAATAGTATTAATAATATTTAAAATGGAAGGAATTTTGTATAAAGACGGAAATCCAATTTTGAGCCTATATTTCCAAAGTGTGAACAAAATTTGTTAATTTCCACAAAATGTCTACAGATATGGACTATAATACATCAATTTAAAGGGAATGAGATGATTAAACCAATGATAAGGTTAGTAATTCATAAAAGTAAGGAATAAAATAGAAAAATTCCATATATAATGTAATATTTTCTAATGTGTATGGAAGTCGAAAAATGTTAACAATACTTTTTCAAGGATTAACTGGGCAAGATTTATGACCAAGTTAATTAGTCTTTTGTTGAATATCAAGCTGAATAGGTGTGTGACAAAAACGTTCTTAAAATCGAGTCGAACATGATGCTAACGTTTAGCCATTGAAATCAGTGAACGAGAGTTAGACAAATTAAACACTTTTTGAAGCCAATACTATAAAAACATTCACGACAATAGTGAAAACAAACCTCTCACTTCACTATACGAGTGACAGTAAACAGTAAAACATTATATTTCAACTGATTCACCTTACAAACCTAACCGTAACTTGAAAAACTTAACCCCAGAAGGGAAAACAGACAAAATAACCAAATTAACACAAGTTTACACGGAACACTTCACCAGACTACACCAACTAACTTAACAGACATATTACACCAGTGCGGGAAGATTTTAGACATTCACAAAGGTAATTTTGTCGTGATTTTGGGACATGCCGAGTTCACAGTAACTACGCAAGAAATAGTAGCGGCCATCTTTTAATTCTACAGAGACCGCCTTCACGATATCACAGTGACGTCATCGTCTGCGTATGGTTTGACAGCATTCATTTACATTACATAGTGGAATTATTTAAATACTATTGAATAGTAATTATTGTATTAATATCTTTAATTGTTAACGTTATACTTTCTCGTCACCCTTCTCTGACTATTAATCCTAATCGCTCAAAGAACCTGTCTTTTAATATAATATAACATAAAATTTTGTTCTGTATGACACAATCGATAATTCCTGAGACAGAGTCGATAATTGCTCTCCATCGATAAAATATCGATTATTTATTTAAAATTGTCAATAAATCTTTATATTTCCATTATTTTGTATCTGTACTTATTTCACAGGGTAATTTAAGGGTATTTATAAGGCTGAAGGCATTAAGTGAGAAGAATATATTCTATTTTGAACAAGATATTGGACCAGTCAGGAAAGTCAACAATCGATTATTACCTGGAGTTAATCTATTTAACTCCAGACTTGGTGCAAATCTTCAAGAAGTGCTCGACGGTCAATAAATACCTACCTGTTATTAAAATTTTACCAGAACCTTTTAAAAAACAGATTTATCTATTATACATACCTCTATAAACATAAAAAAAATTATTTTATTATTTGAAAATTCTATTATTATTGAATTTTCCCTTTTATTTTTATTCTTTTGTAACGACCGGCATACAGCGGTCTGGTGACCAAGTGGCTAGCCCAAACAGTGGGACAGACAGATTATAGCCACACATACAGGGGTCCTCTTACAAAGTGACGAACCCAACACGGGGTGTTAAGGAAGAAGGCAGTACCCCATAGGTCATCCTGTTACAAAGTGGCGTCCAACTTAGAGGGCTTAATAATCTAAGCTTGGCAGCGATTGATTAATAGACAGCAGAAAGATGCAAAGACGAGCTACATCGAAAAAGAGGGCGGCAGAGGCCGAGAAAGAGATTGACATGGGGGATAAGGAGGCAACACCTGTTGAAGATCCAGAAGTGTTACTACCCCCGGTAGAAGATAAACAACCCGTACCGCCAGGGAAACAACCTGAAGTAACAACGCAAACAGGGGAAGTTAATATCCCAGAGAAGGAGAAGCCATCGCAAACCGAGGACATGACAACACAAGGAATGCTCAGGCAGATGATGGAGACAATGAAGGAACAGAATAAAAGGATGGAAGGAATGGAAAATAAAATGGATTCCACGAACAAGAAGATGGACGAAAGTAGTAAGGAAAGGAAGGAAGATAACCATTCATTAAATGAAAAACTAGAGGATCTGAAGGAAGATAATCGATCCACAAAGGAAGAATTGGGCCGTAAGATAGAAATTACTAATAAGAGGATCGAAGAAACTAGTAGAAAGATGGAAAGGAAAATGGAAGAAAATAATAAGAATTTAGAAGAGAAGATGGATGAAAATAATCAAAGGCTGAGAGAAGAACTAAGGGAAGTTAACCAAGAGAACATGAATAAGTTAGACGAGAGGATTGAGTTAGCCAAAGATGAGATAAATAAAAAGATAACTGAGACGAAGAAGTCCATTGTAAGGAAATTAGAACAGGAAGTTGTGGTTGTTAACCAGCAGATCCGAGAAGTAGACGAAAGATGTCGGCTAACAGAAAACGAAGTGCTGGAAGTCCGTGAAGTAATAACAAAGGAAATTACTCAGGTCCAAGAACAGCAGAAAACAAAAATAGAGGAGACCAAGAAATTTGCTCTGGAGGAAGTAAATAAAGTAAGAACCCAAGTAACAGAAAGATGCGACGGCGTGGAAGCCGCCATGGTAAACATAACCGGACAGATGCGTCAGAGCCAGGAGGAGATAGAGTCAATCAGAAACAGACCATCGGGATATCACAGTTTCCCCATGTCAGAGAACCGAGAATGGCTGAATTTCCGACAATACAAACGGAAGCCAATGGAGTTCTTGGCACGAATAGAGGAGTACATCGAGAAACACCGAGGGAACCGATGGGTCCAGAATAGAGAGATCCTTGACGAGTCGTTTCGGGAGGTGAATGACCATTGGTGGATGGCAAACCGGAGCGACATCAATAACTATGAACAGTTCAAGAGCATGTTCAAAGCCAAGTACTGGTCAGAGACCATGCAGAATCTCATCAGAGATAATATCTGCCACGGCCGCTACCAACCACAGGTCGGCAGCTCAATGACAGCGTATTTCCTCGGCAAAGTGTGTATGGCCAAGCACTTAGAACCAGCCATACCGGAGGAATGCTTAATAAACAAGCTGTCTTACCATTATGATGAGGAAGTGATTCGCGCTAGGAGGGGCAGCCAGATAAAAACCATCCAAACAATGACCGAACTCCTGGAGAATTATGAAAACGAAGATTACTACAGGCAGAGTCGCAGAAGAAGTGATGGGCCCGAACCAAGGACGTACCTGAACAATAATCAGGGTGCGAACCACATAAATACTGGGTACCAAGGAGTTCGGGCATACCCGCGAAGTAACAATTATAATAGTGGAAATAATGTAAATAATACCAATTACAATGACAGTAATAATACGGGTCCCAACCAGCAAAACCCGAATCGACCCTCTAATGGTTATCAGGGTAACCGCAATCCCAACCCTGGTAACGTAAATAGTCAGAGAAGCCCCAGTTATGGTAATAGTCCTTACCATAATAATGCTAATCGTGTGGGTCCCAATAATAGTAATTTTAGTAATAATAGGTTTCCTCGCCCAAGAGTGAACTTCATACGGGCCACAGATGGAAGACAGCGAGGTTTCAACCACCATAGAGGGAACAGTTACCGAAGATACGAAGAAAGGCGGAGGAGCCTAGAACGGGACCAACCGAGGTACTATCCGGCGCGTAGGAGTAATAGTTTGGACAACACTGAACAGAGGTCGCACCATGAACGACCGGAAGACCATAGAACAGATCGGCAAGTAACCACTCTGAGCATCCCGAATGAGGCATCGAATAATATGGCTCAAAGAAACAATGATGCCGAGCCTTTAAACGGGCACAGGCAGTAAGAAATAACCAGAACCCATTACTGCTTCTGACTACTGGGTATGATAATGAGAATGAGTGCAATATCGTAAATAATCACAATCGTATTACAATCATCGGGTGCAACTACCTGAAGGACATAAGACAGGAGTTATTGGAAGAGGATAACAGGAGTCCCACCAATAACTTCAATAATGAAATTATACATGTTGACGCCAAGGTAGAAGGCATCCCAGCCAAGTTAATGATCGATACTGGGTCAAACGTATCAATAATAAATACGACGGAACTGGAGAGGATACAGCAAGAGTGCGGGAGAACTTTACCAACACTGCCGTTGAATAATATTGTTTTGTTGGGAGCAACCGGCCGACAAAACAAAACTATACGTAGACAAGTCTCCGCCAGTGTGATAAGCTGTGGTATAGCGATTGACATGGAATTCTTGGTGGCGAGCGGTCTGCCATTTAATATATTGGTCGGGTGTGATGTGCTTAGGAGGAATTCCGCCATCATTAATCTAAGAATTGAAACATTATCACTGTTTCCTAGCGGACATACTTGGACGGCGAACTTGGTGGGTAGTGACCAAGTCGTTCCCGATAGTATCCATCCGCAAATCCGAAAAATTAATTACATCCAACCAACATCCATAATTGAACAGAGAATAGACGACACCTCCAATGAGGATTTATGGTCGCAAAAAATCCAGGAGATCAGGGATTTCCGGAGCGGTATAACTGGCGAAGGTTTAACAACAAACCAAGCGAACAAATTAATCGATATATACAATAAATATAAATCAGTCTTTTCTGATGAGCCCGGTAAAGTGAAGAATTTCCAGTGTACTCTACAATTCCGAGACACTGTAGACTTTAACCGGAAGTCTTACCCCATTGCGCAATCACGAAAGCAGGCAGTAAGAGCTGAAATAGAGCAAATGATTAACCGTGACATTATAGAGAGTAGCCATTCCCCTTACACAAGTCCTATCGTGGCTATTCCTAAGAAAAACGGACAAGTCCGTTTATGTTTAGATGCGCGGCAAATAAATAAGATGATCATAAATGACAGGACTTCGCCCGGTGAGATTGAGGAGATCTTAAAACGATTCCACGGTACCAAATACTTCACTACCTGGGATACGGTGTGCGGATACTGGCAGGTGGAATTACATCCACAGAGTCGCCAGTATCTGGCCTTTATATTCGAAGGGCGGAACTACCAGTTTAAGAGGTTGCCCTTCGGACTGGTAAACTCAGTCGCAGTCTTTGTGCACTGCATAGATCAGATACTTGGCCAAGAAGCACTAAAATTCACCACCGTATACGTCGATGACTTGCTAGTGTCCTCAGAAACTTGGGAGGAACACTGCTACCGTGTGGAACATGTCTTACAGAAGCTAGCAGCAAACAATATTACTCTGAAGTTAGCAAAGTCTCATTTTATTGCTAAGGAGATACAATTCTTGGGCTTCATATTAAATGATAAGGGAATCTCACCGTCGGCTGAAAAGGTCGAAGCAATTCAGAACTTCCCTACACCAAAGAATCGAAGGCAGTTACAGTCGTTCCTGGGACTCTGTAACTACTACCGCAAGTTCCAGGAAAAGTACTCCGAACTGACTGCCAGATTTCAGCCCCAACTGTCATCTAAAAATAAATGGATCTGGGGTAATGAACAACAAAACATATTGACTCTCATAAAACAAAAATTCCTTAAACACGTTATACTCCGTCATCCAGATTTTAACAAGCCTTTCTTTGTTAATTGCGATGCCAGTGACATCAGCCTGGGCACTACTTTATATCAAGAGGATGAGGAGGGCGAGCATCTTGTAATCTGTTTTGCCAGCAGAGCTCTGAACCAGAGTGAGAAAAACTATCATGTGACAGAGAAGGAGTTATTGAGTGTCGTGTTCGCGTGCGGAAAGTTCCGTACATATATTCTTGGTTATCCCGTTACCGTCCGGACAGACCATAAATCTATCTCGTTCCTTAAGAGATGTAAGCTGAGCCATGGAAGATTAACGCGGTGGATACTATTGCTGCAAGAATACGACCTTAAGTGGGAGTATATCCCCGGAAGGAAGAATGTCGTCGCGGACGTATTGTCTAGAGTTGACATTGACAAGCAGACGTTCGAGGGGGAGAAGGAGAGTATTCTGAAGGTGTACCATATTCTCAGCAGCAGCGCCGGTCTACAATCAGTTCTAGAACAACTAAGCACACACCAACAAGCTGACCCGAAATTAATTACTATTATCTCAAGATTGGAAGCAGGAGATGAAACCATATCCCAATATTATACTATACATAAGGGAATCCTGTTTTCCAAACCATCATTATTTAAGGAGGAATGGAAGGTAATAATTCCAACCCATATCGAGAAAGAGGTAGTGATCAGTTATCATATTCGATATGGGCATATGGGCGCTTTAAAGGTGGTAAAGGCCCTGGAAGAAAGCTGCTATATAAAAGACATCAATCGGAAGGTACGGAGGTATATTAGAAACTGTCGCATCTGCCAACTCGTAAAAACTAATAACGAGAAAAGAGAAGGGCAGATGATTCCAATAACATCACAGTTTAAACTTGAGAAGGTATTCCTGGATATCTGCGGGCCATTTCCCCGCAGTGGAGGCCGCCACCGATACAAATATGTCGTCATCATTATGGACCATTACACTAAGTTCGTAAAGCTATACCCAGCAAATCGGGCGACTACGAAGAAAGTTCTTAATATCCTGATCGACCAGTACTTCCCAAACGTCGGAAAACCGGTATCGATCATAACCGACCACGGAACGCAATTCAAGGGGAGGAGATGGCGGGATACACTGCTGTCCATGGGGGTTCACACATACAAGACATCCGTATACCACCCAAGCAGTAACCCGGCCGAAAGAGTCTTGCGAGAGGTGGGGCGCCTATTAAGAACATATTGCCATGATCAGCAGAGAAGGTGGCAAGAATACTTGGAGGCCACTGAAGAATTCCTCAACCTGGCCTACCATCCAGCCATAGGAATAACCCCATACTCCGCAATGTACGAGAGACAACCCCCTAGAGAAATTGCAGACATCTTGGAGTTCCCAAGAGAACATAAATATAAATTTAATAAAATTCAATTTTGTAATAAGGTGGCCGAAGATCAGGAGAAACGGCGGAACAAATACAATAAATGCATGGGTAAGGTTATTCATTATACCGTTGGAGAGAAGGTGTTGTTGAAGAATAGGGAATTACCTAGTTCCCTAGAGGGGATAACAAAAAAGTTATTGCTCCTGTATACTGGTCCCTATATCGTCTCAAAAGACAATAATAACAACACCTACGAAATCAAAGAAATAAGTTCAAGCAAAGTCAAGGGTGTCTTTAACCAGACATCCATGAAGAAATATTATGATTAAACTAAAAAAAATTCAAAACATACGTAAGATCACCTTACATACCAATTATTTAAGAAAAACTTTATGGCGATGATAGAAGAAGAAGAATTAGAATTTAAATCAACAAAATTCAAAACATAAGTAAGATCACCTTACATACCAATTATTTAAGAAAAACTTTATGGCGATGATAGAAGAAGAAGAATTAGAATTTAAACTTCCAAAATTCTAAAATACATGTAAGCCCACCTTACATAAAGTTTATTTAAAGGAAAACCATTTAGAAGATATAAGATAGAATTTAAATTCAACAAAATTCAAAACATACGTAAGTTCACCTTACATACCAGGAAAATGTGAAAAACTTTATGGCAAGAATAGAAGAAGAATTAGAATTTAAAATCCACTAAATTCTAAATAAAAAAAAAATGTAAGCCCACCTTACATACCAGATGTTTGTGAAAAACTATGTGGCAATAATACCAGAAGAATTTTGAAATAAACAGCCAAATTCTAAAAAGAAATATAAGCACATATTATCTACAATTATTAGAAATTTTTATGGCTAGAAGAATATATAAGATAGAATTTAAAAACCACTAAATTCTAAACACAATGTAAGCCAATTGCATACAATTTATTTGAGAAAACTTTATAGAATAACATAAGAAGAGTGAATTTTGAATTATGAATAAATCAGGTTTCCCAAACCAAGTATAAGTACAACTTACCAACCAATTATGAATAAAACACTATGATGAGATAAACTGAAGGGATTTCATACCATATTTATGGTAAGCATAGAAGATAATTACCATGGTAACAAAGAATCATAATGGGATGAAGAAAGGAAACAGATTTAGAATTAAAACAAATAATTCTGAACAATATGATAAGGTCTAAGTTCAATTTGAAGAGTAAAAACCTTTCCGTAAAATGGTGATGAAGGAAATAAAAAGGAAAAAATTTCTTTAATACGATTGGAGTGATTGAATAGAATAATAAAGTACAAAAACTTCTTTGGAATTATGAGAGAATGAAACTTTGAAGTGGTATGAGGAGAAATTATGACCTCATTATGAAATTAATAAAAAACCATCATTCACAAGTATAATAACAATGACCGGAATAATGTGAAAATAATGTCAAAAATTTATGTAATTAAATGAATTAATATAAAATGATTTATGAATTAAATGACAATTATGATAATGACAGTTATAAAAATTCTAGAAAATAGAACAAGTGGAAATTTTAAGAACGATGAAACAGTCTAAAAATGTCACAAAGATATGCTACTATAAATAATGCAGATTATAATGAAAAAACCAGAAGGCAATAAAGAATTTATAACCAAAAGATTTATATGATAAGAAAAGTTAAAAAAATGTAATAATAGAAGAGCTTCCTACCATAATATCAAATGAAAGAAACATCCAGATAATAAGTCAGATGAACAACTGAGATAGAAATATTAAAATCTCTGAGAAGTATAATAAGTAATAAGTGAAGTATCCCAAAGATATTTTTTAAATAGTAACAAATGTGTACTATTCTGAATAATTTTTTTAATCTGTCTGATGATAATTCCAGCAGGATTAATATATTTTTTTGAGCAGAGATGATTTGCCTCTGTACTCAAATATGTGTGAAGTATTGGACAGCAGAGGAAAGTAGCGTACAGTGCCTCTCTGAACTGAACCAGCTCACAAAGTAGGGAACGATAGGGAGAAAATATCCCAAGGAGAAAATACTAAGAAGAAATATAAAAATGAAATAATAAATATGAAACTCAGAAGACTATTACTATCAAGGAAGATCAAGTGAGAATGATATAAACTCAAATATAAATAAGAGAATTTAAAATGGAAGGAAGTCCAAAATAATAACAAACTTTGAATAATTATCATAAGCAATTGTTTCAGACAAAGCAAGTATAGTCTGAAAAAATTACTTCTGGAGAAGGGCATTCTGTAGCGTGACAGAAAATCCACTACATTTTAAGTCATGTGAAATCATAAAGTTTAATTACACCAACAAATGTTATAATAATATTGAATGACATTTAAATAAATCAGAGGAATGAACCACAATAAGATAAAAATCCTCACTACATAATATATAAAAACCACTGTTAAAAGAAACCAAAGAAAGTATTGAAGCAACTCATCAACTCATAGTATAATACCAGTAAGTTACCCAGGAAGCTCAGAGCAGTAAACCAGTTATATAAGACTATATCAAAGAAAAAGAGACTCAATTAAAGGGTGGTGAAGACCAAATACCCCAAAAACAAGAAGAGGGAAGAATAAAGTTTGTGAACAGGAAGAAAACAATACCCTGAAGCCTGTATAGAAGAATAAAGTCAGTTCAGTGAATAAATTAAATACTCCAAACTAAACCTCAGTCGTGATAACACCAAGTACCTTGGTTTACCCAAGAACGGAAGGAAGACCAGAAGAGTGAAGACTAGACGAGGGACAAGAATGAAGACTAGAAGAGGGACAAGAATGAATACCAGAAGGAAGATATGAAGAAGGACAAGAAGGAAGACAGGAGGAGAGGAAGAAATAGTATGAAAGAAACACCGTAGTAAAACCTATTATTATATAAACTACTATCAATCCCAAACCCACAAAAACTATGCAAAAGAAAGTATAACATACCCAAAATCTTATAAAATGTAATTATTGAGAAAACTAAAGTGCTGTATAGCGTTATAAGAAGTGCACCGGCTAAAGCTATTGTGTAATAAAGAAATAAACTAGTCTTAACGGTCCATGATTACTAAAGGTCTGGTCTGAGATAATAAGACTCAAAATATCAGAACCAACAGTGAAAGTGAATTTGTGTAAGTGTTTTTTAAAAAAAGCAATAAACTTAAAGTTGGTGATACTATAACTTAGTAGTATGCTATATCACAACTTTAAAATCTAAATAATAAACAGCATAATAAAATAATAAAATGGAAGGTTTCCAGTATTTTATTATGTTTAATGTAAATCTTTATTTACAAGACATTTGTAAAAAAAAATGATAATAAATAGAATATGGGAATTAATGTTTGCTGATGTGGGGGATCACAGTAGTAATGGTTTGAACCAGAAAGGACTGGTACTAATATAGTATGAATAAGGGTAACATGTTTAAATAGACTGTTATTTCACAATCCTAAAATCAATGTGTTAAATAAATGTATTTGTAAGGTTTATTAGAAAATAAGATTTATGTTATGTGTTTTAAAAAGAATTATGTTTGATAAATAATAACCTACATACCAGTAATAATGTACTAAAAGGTATGCTATGTTAGCTCAAAAATAGTTGAAAGATATATGTTCAAACCATATCTGCAATGTGTTCAATTGTGCAGATTGCTGAACCATGTTCATAATTATTTATTTTAAATATGTAGTGTTAATTAACTACTACACAATACAATAAGTTATAAATCATGTTATTTTGATATAATTGTAATTATGTAAAGTCAGAGGAGGAATTAAGTTTAAATTATTTGAGAAAGAAAGAAATATAAAATTCTAAAATCTAGGCCATTTGGGTGAAATCAGAGAACCAATATAAAATAGTATAATTCACTTATAAATCCTGTAAACTACCCAGATTTATATAAGATAACACAATTAACCACTACTAGGAATGATCCTATGAATTAAAATGACAATAAGGAAATATACCTTAACATTTTGTAAATTGTCAAAATATATAAATTAATTAATTTTAAAGAGCAATGTCAAATTTACAAATTAACACAAAAAACCAGTTCAAAGGTGTAATTTATATGTATTTAAGGAAAGGGAGAGTAATATGACTAATTAAAATTTATTATAATAGTATTAATAATATTTAAAATGGAAGGAATTTTGTATAAAGACGGAAATCCAATTTTGAGCCTATATTTCCAAAGTGTGAACAAAATTTGTTAATTTCCACAAAATGTCTACAGATATGGACTATAATACATCAATTTAAAGGGAATGAGATGATTAAACCAATGATAAGGTTAGTAATTCATAAAAGTAAGGAATAAAATAGAAAAATTCCATATATAATGTAATATTTTCTAATGTGTATGGAAGTCGAAAAATGTTAACAATACTTTTTCAAGGATTAACTGGGCAAGATTTATGACCAAGTTAATTAGTCTTTTGTTGAATATCAAGCTGAATAGGTGTGTGACAAAAACGTTCTTAAAATCGAGTCGAACATGATGCTAACGTTTAGCCATTGAAATCAGTGAACGAGAGTTAGACAAATTAAACACTTTTTGAAGCCAATACTATAAAAACATTCACGACAATAGTGAAAACAAACCTCTCACTTCACTATACGAGTGACAGTAAACAGTAAAACATTATATTTCAACTGATTCACCTTACAAACCTAACCGTAACTTGAAAAACTTAACCCCAGAAGGGAAAACAGACAAAATAACCAAATTAACACAAGTTTACACGGAACACTTCACCAGACTACACCAACTAACTTAACAGACATATTACACCAGTGCGGGAAGATTTTAGACATTCACAAAGGTAATTTTGTCGTGATTTTGGGACATGCCGAGTTCACAGTAACTACGCAAGAAATAGTAGCGGCCATCTTTTAATTCTACAGAGACCGCCTTCACGATATCACAGTGACGTCATCGTCTGCGTATGGTTTGACAGCATTCATTTACATTACATAGTGGAATTATTTAAATACTATTGAATAGTAATTATTGTATTAATATCTTTAATTGTTAACGTTATACTTTCTCGTCACCCTTCTCTGACTATTAATCCTAATCGCTCAAAGAACCTGTCTTTTAATATAATATAACATAAAATTTTGTTCTGTATGACACAATCGATAATTCCTGAGACAGAGTCGATAATTGCTCTCCATCGATAAAATATCGATTATTTATTTAAAATTGTCAATAAATCTTTATATTTCCATTATTTTGTATCTGTACTTATTTCACAGGGTAATTTAAGGGTATTTATAAGGCTGAAGGCATTAAGTGAGAAGAATATATTCTATTTTGAACAAGATATTGGACCAGTCAGGAAAGTCAACAATCGATTATTACCTGGAGTTAATCTATTTAACTCCAGACTTGGTGCAAATCTTCAAGAAGTGCTCGACGGTCAATAAATACCTACCTGTTATTAAAATTTTACCAGAACCTTTTAAAAAACAGATTTATCTATTATACATACCTCTATAAACATAAACAAAATTATTTTATTATTTGAAAATTCTATTATTATTGAATTTTCCCTTTTATTTTTATTCTTTTGTAACGACCGGCATACAGCGGTCTGGTGACCAAGTGTCTAGCCCAAACAGTGGGACAGACAGATTATAGCCACACATACAGGGGTCCTCTTACAAAGTGACGAACCCAACACGGGGTGTTAAGGAAGAAGGCAGTACCCCATAGGTCATCCTGTTACAATATTTACAAAGAAAAAACAAAAATAATTTTTTTTTGTAATTGACAAATAAGATTTAGCTACTCACTCAAAATCACACATTCCCAGATTTAAATAATATCACTTTATTATAATGTCCAAAACATCACACATTTGCAAATGTCCAAAACTGACCGTATGAGAAAATTTAGAAATATTTAAACAAATAAAGTAAATAATAAATTAACACTTGAACAAATTTATATAAAAAAATGATAGTATTTCTAAAATGAATAACTTAAAAAAATACTAAATATTTATGTTATGTTTATACACTTATTAATATACCATATTTTTTATATACATACTTAAAAACATACATAAATTTAGTCTAAGCGTACATATAAAACAACTGTTACTAACAATTGATTTTAAAATTTTATTAATTTGTAATATTCTAATGATGACAGTTTAAACTATCGAAACATTGTAAAATATTCAAAATATCGGCATGGAGAACCATACATGACTACCATGTTCTAAGATTTATATTTAAAATCATTTACTTGAATTCGGTTCGATAATTTCTAAAGACATATCGCTCACCGTCAAACTATTTTCACTATTTATAAATACTTTAGTTATTATGGGGTAGTCGTTTAATATAATGTTATTTTCGAGTCACTTTATCTATAAAAATTAGGTACTTTATTCTTATGAAGAAACTACACAGGAGAACTCCTCCCCAAACGATCCCCACCATTAATGATATTTACACTTTCATAGAGTAATAGTTTTATCATATGTATTTTTTAGGGTATCGTATCGTTCAAAATAAAATATTCGTTCTTTACTTGATTTCAGCACAGCAATTTTAAAAAAATCACCTCATCCCTTCAACTACTCACTCTATTTATAAATGATCTCATTTACCATTTTACAGTGGATTAATATGACTTTATTTCTGGGGCACTTATTTATTAAAATGAAGTACTTTACTCTTGTTAAAACACAGAACAATGAAGGTAAACTACTCCTTCCTCCTAACCGAACAACCTGGTTGCCTTGCAAAAAAAATTATTTTATTTTTAACAATTACCATTGTTTGAAAAAGTTTAAATGAATTTTTAAAAACGTTTCTCTTGTTAAAACGTAAACGTTGCAGGTAAACTACCCCCTCCCCTTAACCGATCTTTACCAAAATCGATAGGCCTTGAGTCCTCTACAACTCGGACACATATGCAACAAATTATTTGATTCTGTTTGAATTTGCGGCAGCCATAGAAAGAATTCTACACAAAGACACAGACACTTTTCGGAAAATTACTTTTCTTCATGTTTCTTCTTGTACAATCAGAATCAGCCCTTATCTCGAACACGATTTTTTTCGCTATCACCATACTTACATTTTCTTACGGAACATGGAAGTTAAAATATACTATGATATATTCTTGTAAGAAAAGTGTTATTTATTATTAATAATGAATATATAAAAGTATTGTTTACACCAAATTATTCAGTGAAGGGGAAAGGAATGTAGGAGGTGGCAGAAAGAAAATCAGAACGCATAAACGGGGCAATTTGTAAACAGAAAACTGGTATTAAGTTTGAAATACCAGCCAAAGTAGACAGTCACGATATTACAGTATATTAGTTTAACCAGAAATAACCGACTTAGATATGAAGGAATGTTTGCGGTACAGACACTGTAGAAGGGAGTTGAAACACTGAAAACACCGAAAGGATGGTACACAATATATGAAAAAATATGATAATGGGGAGAAATATTTTGTAAACAAACAATGCACGATGCTGGAAAAAGGGCGAGAGAAAGAAATTAGATGATTTAGTGCGAAACACAGTATCGGATGATTTAAGGCAGTGTTTTACGTGCAAATGAAAATAAAGGGGCGTGTGAAGACGCCTTTCACTGAGAATCAGAAATTTTACTTTCATATGGTGCACACCTAGTGATTAATTACTACAGTAACTTACAGTTACTTCATATTTAACAATTTTTGATACTTTTAATTGATTGTGACCAGTAATAGACGGATACTTACGATTTTTAAAAGTAAATAATTTTAACACATTTTAAGTCAAAGAACTAAAGACCATTTACTCGTAGCTAGTTTAATGATTTATAAGGCGTTTTGTTTTTGAATAAATACATAATGATGACGGTAGTTTCACACACGCGCGCGCGCGCACCTTCTTCTTCTTCTTCTTCTTCTTCTTCTTCCTTAGTTAGCAATCCGCAGATTGATTTGTAGCAGTTCCGACCTTCCCTGTGCTTTCCATTTCATCTCCTCATAGCAATTACAACTTACATCACCAATAATCTGTTTCATATATTGGAGTTTCGGTCTTCCTCTTCTTCTTTTCCTTTCTTTTCCTCTTTTCTTTTCTGTAACCTTTTATTATCGTTTTTATCAAGTTCTCGTGACGCATAATATGGCCAATAAGTTCAGCCCTTCGCTTTACAATATTTTGTCAAAAACTTCTTGTTTCTCAAACTCCAGCCAGAATCTCATCATTACTAACCTTGTCGACCCATCTTACTTTCAGTAACTTCCTATAACACTACATTTCCAGTGCTTCAAGTCTCCTCCTTTCCTCTGTTCTAAGTTTCCATGTCTCACATCTATATAGAGCTATGCTCCATACGTAACTCTTCAGGAAACTCTTTCTTGTTCCCAGAGCTAATTCTTTAGAAGTCTCTTTATATATATTCCGAGAGAAACTGTGGAAAATTAATATTCATCATAGGAGGGTCCGCACGCGTATAGTGTGTGGGACTCACACCCACCACAACCACGAACCCTTACTTCTAGACGTCAGTGCACCTCGGAACAGCTTTCGCATTACTTCAGCGTGGCGTCAGTCATACTACACATAATAAAACACCGTCATATTTATTTTTTATGTATTAACAAACAGCTCCAGTCATAGTTCGCGTGGTATGCGTTGATTTTTATTTTCGTCTCTTTTCTTGTGGCGTAGAAAACCTTCTGCTTAGACAGCCACCTTATCCCATCGTTCCTCACTACATCATTAATGTTATCAGGGGGTAATGCGCCTTACTTCGGTTTTGAGGTGTTCTCGTTGTATCACCCGGCTGTGACATTCAAAGAATGTTTGAAATGTATCATCACGATACGATCTACTTCCCCCATTTTTATGAGATAGGCACAAAAATATCTATGACCTGAGACAAACTGCGTTAGGTAACAGTTGACGTTACCATGTCTTCGATTGATCCATCTGTTCAGATGTCTAACAAGTCTGGCGGTCCACCTTCCTCTAGATTCTTGATCCCAGAGTACCTGCCAACTGCGTGTCGCCTGTAATCTCATTTTATCCTTACCAGTTGTTCCGAATCCCATTTTCCTCTCAAAGCTAATTTTTCTCTTTCGTCCCAACAGCTTGCCTCACTCCGCGTGAACGGGGACGAGAGCTGACACTATTCTCTCCGTGGTAACCGCCTTCGTGGAGTTAGATGACGTCAGGACACCCAGTTTTAGGGTTACCCAGTCCCCCAATTAATAATAATAATAATAATAATAATAATAGTCTTTTTTATTTACAAGGAAGACTATGGTAAACTAATGTTTGCCGCAGGAGGGTCCACACTCCTACGGTGTGTGGAACTAGCACCCACCAAAACCACAAACCCTATTGCCCACGGTATGGATCCACCTCGGGACTCAGCTTTTGTAATACTTCAAGGTGGTGCCATTTGTTATTCGTCCTGTGGACGTTCATCTGTTTTAAACCTTCAGCGGGTCCACGTTACCTATTTTTGTGCTATTCTATCAGCGGCCCTAGCAAGATCATTTTCAGCTTCCTTCTTTTGGCTTAGTAGGCTCTCTATGTAGGCTGCTACATGATCCCAGTGGTGTTCGCTCTGCAACATTATACCGATGGTATTTTCGGGCGAGATCTGTCCCACTACATTTCCATGTATCACAGGTGAAAAACGTGTGGTGCATATCGTCTAGTTCCTGTTTGCAGAAAATGAAGTCTGGTCTGTGTACTTTAAGCCCGGAACAGGCCGCGACCAGTTAGAAACTGCGTTGTGAAATAATTAATCTCGTCATGTTTGCGATTAGTCCACTCAGCTAACTGCTTTATGGACCCTAGCGGTCCATCTTCCCTTCGTGTCACTGGTCCGTCTTTCCTGCCACTGAGCCATAGTACGGGCCCTGGCCTCCTTGTGAGCTTTTACATTATCTACTTCGGCCCTTCACATGTAAACCTGTTTCCGCTCGTGTGCCACCAGATCGATTGGAATTATTCCCGCGACGACAAGAACGCGTTCGACTCCAAACTGTGACGCCATAGGAGAAGTTGAAGAAGGAGAAGAAGAAAAGAAGAAAAAGAAGAAGAAGAAGAAGAAGAAGAAGAAGAAGAAGAAGAAGAAGAAGAAGAAGAAGAAGAAGAAGAAGACACAAGATAGTTACTTATTTTTTTAAATATACCAAAACAATAATTTTTTTTCTTCAAAAATATGAAGAGTGAGTTAATGCAAAACAAGTGTCGTAGGGTAACCAACTCTGATGTAAAAATTCCTGAAATAACCTAGCTGTTAGGGGAAAGAAAGGGCCATGCATAATTTACGCAGTTCTTGTCTAATTAGAAAGAGGTCGACATGCGAAATCCAAGCTGCCTGCTGTTGGATTACTGAGAAAATTACTCTGTGTTTGAAGCTAAACTCTAATTTATGTTTATTCAACTTAAAAAAAAGAGAAATGAAAACACAAGTTTTACACATAATTCTTCCTTATAGGCAGAAAGATTTTTCTGTGGGAAAGGTGAAAAATATTTGATAAAGTAAGCATATTTAATGTGTAAACAGCATAATTAGAGCCAACGAAAATTTAAGTAAACACCCGCTTTGCAAAGTCAACAAGCAGAAAAATAATGGAAAGAAGGTTAGAAAAATTCACAGTCAAAATACAAATTTTTAAGGGAATAAATAATCATGAGTAAGGGTTTTCATAATTTTGAATGCTTGAATAAGGTAAAATATTCGAAAATTATATTGAGATTTGAAAAAGTGATTTTAAGCAGTTTACATAGTTTCAGTTAGACCTGACAATCTTTGACAAAAGGATATTGAGGAAGATATACTTGTATCGTAAACTCACACGACCGGTGTTAATAACGGGTTGGAACCAGGTTGGTCGCTCTTACACGGAAAAAGTTGTCGGGTATCGTTGCGCCGTACTTGTTTTTACAACTCTGTCGCTTTGGCGGCCTGCAGAAGATCCCCGAGGGTGAGATTCGAAACGTTGCCGACGATGTCGCTACTAAATAGCAACCGACCACTGCTAACAACCCGGTCTGTAATCAATTGAAAAATATGAGGAAGACATATGTTAACATGTACAGAGACAATAATTCAGTGTAGAAAAAAAAGAACCTTGAAGACGATCAATTAATGTACAGAGTGCAGTTTATCAAACTCAAAGAAAAGCGAGGATAAAATTCTTCTAAAAATATTAATGAGAATGTCGCGGAGCATGAACTGTAAATATATTGCTGCTATACCTTGAGCGTCCCTGAGTAATTGTATTTATAGCCGCCGAAAATCTAGACGATTCCTAATTGCGTCGAAGCGTCCGTATGAACTACGTAATTAACTGCGGCCTTGACACAGTCCGCACGGCTGGCGGTATCGAGAAGACTATCGCAAATGTGTCTACAAGCACGTACGCCACACACAGTAAAGCGAGATTCTTCTGGCACATTCGACAAACACGTAGATTGTTCTGTGATGTCGTAACACTGCCTGTTTGTCCCGAACTGGCAAACCGTCTCTGAAGTAGTAATTAGCCAGGCGATCTAGGTGGCCGACCTTGAACTTTCGCTATCCTTCCTGTTGAATCCGATAAACAACATCGTTAATTCTTTTCTTTCACAGTGTAGGGTCCTTCCCAGTTAGACTGACGCTTAGGTGAGCGACCACGACGACGCTTTGGATTGAACAACCAGACCTGATCTCCTTCCTGGAAACCCACACTATTGCTGCGAATGTCATACCGAGTTTTCATTTTATCACTAGCAATCTTCAGCCGTCCTCTTACCAAGCGATTCATTTCTCACAGTTGGTTTTCTAATAGCAAGGAATAGTTCTGCGGCTCTTGGGACTGAGTCTCAGGTGATCCGAACATCACGTTCCCAGGAATGCGAGTCTTCCGCTCAACCACTAGTTTTGCTGGAATCACTCCCGTTGAGTCATGTACTGATGACCTAAACTTCACTGACTGATCCAAGTTTGTTTGAAAAGAATTGTCACTGGTGATGAAACATGGGTTTCTTACGAGACACCAGAAACTAAACGACAGTCACTGCAATGGCGGCATACTGGTTCCCCGAAAGCCAAGAAAGCAAAGCCACCTCTTTCTGCAAAAAAATCATGTGCACCGTTTTTTGGGACTGTTAGGGAATTTTGTTAGTGGAATTTATGAAACGAGGCACAACAATCAACGCAGAAGTTTACTGAGAAACATTCAAAAAGTTACGGGGAACAATACAAAACAAAAGGCGTGGACTACTGACTTCCGCAGTGGTGTTTGTGCATGACAACGCGCGACCGCATACCGCACGTGTAACGACGGTGCTTGTTGGTTCATTTCGCTGGGAACAATTCAGTCATCCTCCTTACAGTCCAGATTTGACTCCCAGCGATTTCCATTTGTTTTTGGATCTGAAGAAATTTCTTGCCTGCCAGAAGTTTGAAAGTAATGATGAGATAAACGGAAACGTCCAGCAGTGGTTGAAGTCGCAGGCGGCCGAATTCTTTGAAGTGGGCATATTAATATTAGTGCCAAGATACGACAAATGTCTCAACTTGCATGGTGACTATGTAGAAACGTAGATTAAGGTATGTAGAATTTTTGAAAAATAAAATAATTTGTATCATTTTCTGAATGCCCAAACGGTACTTACTTTCTTGATAAGCCTCGTATAAACAAACAACAAAACTTGTCACCAATATTTCCCAAAAAGTCAACTTACAATTATCAGATGAATATTGTACACAAACAGATAACATACTGAAATTACAGAGCGTAGATTAGTTAACATAAAATAACAATCTAATAGGCTTTGATTGATACAAATAATACATTTTGTAATGGTATTTTAAGCATAATGAGTAGCAGGGTTTTCTGTGATAGGAAGCTAATAACAGTGCACCAAAGAAACTGTTGTGTGAACATGAGTGTACTGTTTTTATTTGGGCGTGAAAAGATAAGTTACTATTCATTAGTCATAACGGGTTACGACACATTGATTTAAAGGTGTTGTGTATAAAATTGTCTGTCTTAAGAAAAGTAATCTTTGGTTGTTGCAGGAAGAGAATTTGTGGTCATCTTTGATTTTCCGGGTAAAGATTCAATTAGGTACTACAATGAAGTTCCTGTTGAAAAACGGGTATTCAAAAACTTGCAACTCTTCATTGAAAGCAAGAAAGGCAGTGATGACCTGTTTGATCGTCTTAATGTAAGTTGGTATATGGTAGAAAGGCATTAAATAATAAATTGATGATAAATACGTACATAAACATTAATTGTAGTTTGATGTGTGTAAATTGTGTATCCAAAAGTTTCACGATTGTAGTTATAAACATATAGCATTAAGAAATCATATAAGAATTAAAATTATAAATTATTATTATTATTTTTTCCCAGACTACTGTTTTAAACAAACACCTGAATGAACTTATGGAAGGGTTGACAGACAAAGTTTTCCGTACATACAACGCATCATCAACTCTCCACGCACAGTTAAAGGAACTGTCTGATCCAGATTCAACAGTTGCAGAAAAGGTAAATAATTATTTTGTGAAAGTATGTTGTTTACTTTGGTTAAAAAGAAATGAACATGCCAAGAGAAGATCTTCTTGGCTTCAGGCCCATCTTGACTAACCTGTCATCATCCGTGCTGTCGACACGGTTATTCCAGAGCTGTCGCTTTTTCTGTATCCAGTCTAATGTCTGTCATATGGTACGTTTCTCGAATATCGACATTTGTTATTATATCTTGCCGTGTTATGTCAATGACTTCATATCGGCAACCTGGATTTATCTTCTCGTCGTGGTTTCTGATCTTGCCTCTCCTCCATACGTCAGTGTTGGCCTCCTCCTCCTCCTCCTCCTCCTCCTCCTCTTATGGCGCTAAATCCCGAAGTCGAGACTTGGCCTCTTCTATTCTGACCCTCCACCCCCTCTATCAGTAGCAAAAGACTTCCATCCTCGCACTACCAACATCTCTCTTGCATCCACAGCGACAGCATCTTCCCAACTTTTCCTTGGACGGCCTTTTCCTCTTTTGCCATCCATATTCCCCATAAGGACTTTTAGGTGTTTGTTTGTCGTCCATTCTTACGACATAGCCAGCCCATTTCAGTCTCCTCAGTTTTATGTACACTTCTAACTTTGGTTTGCTTAAGTGACAATATATCTCATAATTATGTCGTATTTTCCATTCCCCATTTCTATATATGGATTCAGAATCCATCTCAGGAGCTTCCTTTCAAATATCTACAGGCGTGATATTATATAATGCTAGGATTTGGAATACCAACAAAACTGGCCAGTCTAACAAAAATGACCATGACAGAAATACTAGCACAGGTGAGAATACAAAATAAACGCACCGAACCACTTGAGCTTACCCAGGGGCCAAAACAGGGCGGTGGGCTGGTCCCTCTCCTCTTTAACCTGCGATAAGAAAAATGGCATTCTCCTCTTCTCTAGAATATGCCATAAGAAAAATGATTGTAGATTGCTCAAGAGTACTTTATTGCTCAAGAAAGTAAGGGGTATATTTATAATTTGTGCATAAGCATTTAGCAGATCATCTTTGGTCTCAGCTATAAGTACGTCGTCATCAGCATAGCAAATAATGTTGAAATTAGTATTATATATGTTACAACTACCTTCATATCTTTTATGGCTATTATTATTTTGTCTATTATTATTCTGAAAGTTTATTAATTCCAGATCCTTCTCAATCTGGAGTCAACGCAAGATCTTCCATTGCGTAAACCTTGTTGCTCGTCTTGATAAATATATATATATTAATATATATATCCTGTATTAATAGGTCTATTAACTAATATTAATAAATCAACAGTATATATTAGTATGTTAATTTAATTTAACAATAAAAGAAAATGTTACTGGATGGCATACGTTTGATGTACGGAACTTAATTGTTTGCACTGGAGAGAGGGAATATTAAGTTTAATACACGTTACCGGTGGTCTTCCCCTGGTAAAAAGCTAAGTTTATATAGAAAGAACAGTGTTTTGTTAACTATCTACTTCAGCACTAAGCCCAGGCTTCCAACACTATACTCTCCAAAGTCTCCTGTCCATTGCCATTTCAGTGTAACCCCTCATATCCATTCTTATGAGACCTTCTAGCACATCGTCCAACCATCTTATCCTAGGCCGGCCCACTTTCTACTTTTATAGACCTGCGCCCTCAGAATTTTCTTTGGCATACGCTGATCACCCATCCGTTCTAGGTGACCTAACCACTGTGTATTCGTTGAGCCTTTGTAATTTATAATATTCATATCTTACAATGTCTTCGTGATTCAATAGCTCATCTCTCTTACGGTTATTTCTTATTCTCCATTCGTCACCTTCTTTAACCGGGCCATAAACACGTCTTATGATCTTTCTTTCATACCTTCTTAGTATTTTTTTTTTCATTTTGATCTGTGTCTATGTCTCGCCTCTGTAAGTAACAACCGGTCCGATAAGTGTCTTATATATTTTTATTTTTGTATTACGATTAATGAGTTTGTTTCTCAATAGTCTGCTGTTGGCATAATATCTCCTATTTCTTGTTTGTATCCTGTCATGTAATGTCGTGTTTATGGAACCTTCATTAATGTTGACTGACCTCTATAATTAATGAACGGCTTAAACAATTGGCAGAAAAACTAGGGGAATACCTGTGTGGCATTCCGACCGAAAAGAATTACTTCTCATCAGTTGTTTTTTATCACGCAAATTATAGAAAAGTGCTATGAGCATGATATAGATCTTCACATCCTGTTTGTGGACTTTAGACAGGCATTCGATAGTGTGCGAAGGGTAAAATTATATGAAGTCAAGCGGGATATGGGAATGCCTTTGAAACTTATGAAGTTAACGAAGTTGGCCATGATTTTCACAAAAGGTCAAAATTAAGCATGAGAATATGCTGAGTGTATCAGTTGCATTTAATAAGGGAGTTAAGCAAGGTGATGGCTTATCTGCCACTCTCTTTATTATTGCGCTACATTATGCCATTGAAGACATAGATCAGCGAGGAACAATACTTAAATCTTGTTGATTATATAAGAGAAAAATAGAAAGGATTTTGTCGTCGCTATTGAAACAATACGAATTCAAGATAGACGAAACTCTCAGTATTCTGAAATAGCTGATTTCGTGCCAGTCTTGGTTAGTGTTTGTTGTTGGTAACCTATGTCTTTCTATTAAACCTCAAAGTCTTAGTATTTTGCGAGTTTTAAGCTGAAAAAAACTTGTAATAATTTTATTTGATGTGTTCCAAATAAGTTTGGTTAGTTATTATTCACAGCGTCGTTATTTGTATTACAAGACACACTGTAGACCAGGTAAAATTGCTGACTTGTTTCAGGACAGTACCATATATAACAATTTTTGCCCGTACGGGATCAGTCCACGAAAAGCCATCACCTTGGTCTTAAGTGTAGATATTTGTATTCCAGAGTCTTAGCAGATTCGATTTAACAAATGTGTACCCATCTGCAACCTGTTTTATGTTATTTTTGTAATTTTGTATAAAATTATTGCATAGGCTAAAATAGGGATTTGCATCATGCCACGAGAAAATACGGTACTTTTGTTAAAACGATTGTAAGCAGGGCTGTAAGGCCGTAGTCCCATGATACTTAAGCCAGACGTTTCGGCCTCACCAACGCATGTTATCTATCTTTAGTGACGCCGACCGTGAAATCCTTAGAACAATGATACGGTAATTTATGCACCATTCTGCACGTACTCGGACTCATGCACATATACGTGTATCACCTGAGATACGCAGTCAGTATAAGCAATTAAATCTTATTGAGAAGAGAGGTTCTTCCGAATTTGTTATGAAAATACGTAACAACACGGTTTTCAATTGGATCAGTGTGATCTGGGTCTAGTATTGTATCTCCTGCTTATAGCGTACTTACCAGCTAATCAAGTGAACACTACAACATTTGTGGACGATACCGCGATACTGGGTGAGCACGAAAACCCGAAGTAAATTAATAAAAATAAAAAATTAGAGCAAAATATGCCTACGGCAAAGGAAGTCGTTTTACAATTTATTGTCAGATGCATCAAACGATTTGAAATACAGCCAAATCCATAAATCCCATTGGACAACGGTCAGATGGTTCGACGACTCGAGATCACCAGTCCATTGGGTTTACTCTTTGGTTATTAAGTGCAAGACATTACAAATGTAAAAAAAAAAAAAAAAATAGCTGAAGTTGTAGTAATTACATTGAAAACTAATCACTGGAGAAGTTCTCTTTATGCCAATTTTGATCATCAACCATGGTTATCGATTAATGAAAGTAAGCTTTCATGGCGTGGTGTTCACATTAAAACAATTTCCGGGCAGTTTGGCCGTGGTTTCGATTGTCTGTATTTATTTCCAGACGTTTGCGATATAGTTGGCTAAAAATGACAAATCAGCACCTTAAAAGAACTGTATAAATATAAGTACGTCAGCGCGACGGAACAGTCTGATGAGAATGGTAGAATACATCACGGACGCCGGGTGTCGGAGAGAACAGACCGTTGGCTGTTTCCTAGATGTAGAAAAAGCCTTCGACAACGTATGGCATGATGGGCTTTTATTCAAGCTTAGGGAAATCTAGCTCCCGGACTGCTACCTTCATCTGATTGCTAGCTTTCTGACGGAGAGGACCTTCTGCGTGAGAGTTGGCGATTCTGGCTCTTACGAGAAACGAACCACAGCCGGCGTCCCTCAATGTAGTGTTCTTGGCCCCTTCTGTTCTCAGTCTACATCAACGACGTGCCGAGACAGCCTGGAGGCCAGGTGGCCCTCTTTACGGACGACACGGCCGTATTTACGGCCAACCGTCATGTAGAACGGGCGGTCTTACGACTGTAGCGCCAGCTCGACTTGCTCGGGGACTGGACTGATAACTGGAGGGTGTCTCTCAACGCAACCAAGAGTGTAGCTGTCGAATTCTCTAGGCGACGGAAGCACCCTGTTAGGCAATTACGCATCGGCAGGACGTACTTGCGCTGGTCCAACGAGGTCAAGTACCTCGGAGTACACTTTGACCGTCGACTTACCTGACGTACCCACGCTCAGACAGTTCATAAGCGAGCATCCGCTCGTCTGAGCGTACTGTTTCCACTCCTGATCAGCTCAGCCATGACCAGGAACTTGGGCAAGATGATCGTCGGCGCGTATTTGCTGCCGGTCATTACCTACTCTTGCCCGGTCTGGGGTTACCTCGCCGCAATGCATAAAAAGAAGTTGCAAAGCGTCCTCGACACGTGTTTTCGGCTAGCGGCCAAAGTCCCCCGTCGCTTCTCATGTCGCCTTCTGAGGAGAGGACTTGCATCCGATCCTTAGACTACACTTTCAGGCGGCTGGCACGCAAATTTTATGTTCGTGCGGCGAGGTTCCCAGACAATCCTCTAGTGGCTGGGCTGGGCAGGTATCGTATACGTCTAGGTGACTCATGGAAACTTCCTCGGTGTAGACTGCGCTAGTGTAGGCTAGCACAACAGCCGAGAAACGGCCTGCTAGAGAGCACACGCACTACTTTGCTCAGGGCCACGAGGCAGGAGCTCCAGAAGGTAGCTCGGAACTCAGTTTCCGTAGCTATTCGTGTCTCTGCGACGCTCAACCGTGCAGCCCAGAGTCAGTCAGTCAGACAGACGGAACAGTCTTTGTTTGAATTCGTTTGCGGGTCGTTGTAATCAGTGTTACTGCACCACCGTTCGTATTCGTTCGCGGTTATTGTGCTCAGCTTTTCCGGGGTACTGAAGATATCCCGCCTTGGTACAGACAAAACGTTTGGAAATAAATCTAGACAATCGAAACAACGGCCTAACTGCCTGGAAAATTGTAATAATGATAAACATGTTTGTTCTTACTTTGTAAACAAATTATTTAAACCAATAAGAAGATAAAAGGAAGGACAGGAAGAAGAGAGATGGAGACAGGGGCGGATTTACGCACAGGCAGACTAGGCACTTGCCTGGGGCGGCAAATTTTGGGGAGCGGCAAAATTTGAGTTAAGAAATGATATTTTTGGATTCAAACAAATTTGCAAGTATAAAGCCAGTTGAATTAAGCACACACGAATATAAAAATTATCTTCACTTATTTGTAACTATAACGCAGTTATCGTTTTTCACCCAAAAGTAATACGGGCGAATGTTTATGTTTTCAACCGTTGAAATATTTGACGTTGATCATCCGAGAGATTTTAGATGTTGGCAATCCAGATCAAAGTGAGAAATGTAGATCTGTCAATGTAATACCGAATTGTAGGTTGGTTCCAGAAACCGAGGCAAGCTAATATTTAAGGAATCGAGACATTCTAGTGATACCGACAATAACTGTGATAGCAGTGAAGGTGAAGATACTGTTCACACAGTTCAGCCAGAGAGGTCCGTTGTGGAGGAACCTTCATTTTTGAAGAACGAAGAGTCAGTTCACGTCAAAAATCATGATGAAATGTCATCAAATCAGGTAGGGAAGGTCTTAGATTCTGATCCTATTAATTGGCAAATGAACGAGAGCACACGCGATTATGTAGCAAAGTTTGGATTTAAACAGAACACTAGTGCGGACTGTAAAACCAAAGAGGGAATATAATGATGCCTCCCCCCCCAACAGTGATTTGTGGGAGGGGGCAAATTTATACTGCCTACGGGCGGCAAAATGTTAAATCCGCCCCTGGATGGAGAGAGAGAGAGAGAGAGAGAGAGAGAAAATAACAGTGAGAAAATAAAGAGAAGGGGAGACTGTGTGGAATTCAGGAAGAAAGTAAACGGGTTTGGGAGGAACCTTGGCTTTGTACGCGATTATACTGATTTTTATGTACACGACATGACGACATATTTGATTTCCTTTAACGTCATTTCCCTTATAAAAGTTACAACCAAAGGTAAACAGAATCCGTTGACACGTAAAATGTTTACACCGTCCTTAGCGAAGTGCCAATGTAAACACTGCAATATTACTGATTGTTTATTACAAACGGCACGTCTCGGTTGCTTTGTTAAGTACAGCTGTTCGTTTCCCGCGACAATTGCTTCCGTTGACGGACGAGTTGGTCAGGTATAATTTTATATAATTGATCAATTCTATTGCTTTCGATCACAAGTCAGAGGCGTTGTTACTCATTGAAACGGCGGGCGTTCAACCGCGCGGAACGTTCCAATTATAGGAAACGTTGTCTTTCACTTTATGTAAGCGCTACTTTGTTTCTCCTTTCACTCCACTACCTTCTTTATTTCTCTGTCTCAGAACTGTAACTTGTGTTTTTCTACATCATCTATATTTAATTGTATCACCTATTTAATTAACTCGCCTGTATTTTCTCCTTTATATGGCTTTCCTCAGTAGTCCACGCTCTGTCAGTTAGTTTTGTTTGTCCTCAATATGGTTTTGGAGCGTCTTCATAGTTTTCGCTCTCTCTTTTGTTGTCCGTCTGTCTAACTGTCTAATTATCTCTCTCTCTACCTCTCCCTTTCACCGGCTTCTTTCTATACCTACTCTTTATTGTATTATTACAGAGCTGTACGTACTCTTTCTTCTTATGTTCAAAGCTTCCTATCAAATTAATTGAAACTGTGGCAATCATTAAAAATCTTTTTCCAATTTTTGTAGACTTGAGGTTAACAGTGATGGGGTCAGAAAATCAGGAGAAAGTGCGATCACACCGGAGCTTGGTCTCCTACTTATCGATTGTAGAGTAAACGATTACTCATTGTAATAAAATGTGACTGTACTGTTATAATAAGATTTTTATATTTTCTGGTTCTGAATTATTTGTTGTTGAGTAAAAGACAGGCTGTTGCCGTTTTAATAACGGACGAAGCGACTTTATATATTCCTTCTGCACAAGTTGACTAGTTAATGAGATAAGCCGAATCCGTATCTCTTGATCTTTTATATAATATAACAGTCATAAGTTTAGTTACTTTTTATACATATACTTCTTATATGTATAAAACTAGAAGTGGCTAGTGGCCACGGATAAACTTCGGTAGCCCAAAAAGTTTTAAAAAATTACCTATAAAATGACAAGCAAGACCTCACAAGATCAAACTAAAACTTAAAAATATGATCTAAAGTTATAACAAAATCTATCTTTTTATCTATTAGCGAAATAGTAAATATTTATGTTATAAGTAATAGTGAATTTCCTACTGAAATAATAAACATGGAATGAAATTATAACAATATGCGTAATACGGTATAAGCTTACTTAAAATGATGATGATGGTGACAATAAAGTTAAACTTCATACAAGTGTTCATATCTTGTGATGGCGTTTTTTGCGAGAAATAGTTGAGAAGTTTTTTAACTGAGGTTTTGAACCCGACAAATATGTTGTTAGACGAGACATCTTTTATCTGCTGTCATATAAAATAGTCAACATCAGGCATAATCAGAGTACGTATATTTGCAGTTATTCACACCAAAACGGGATAGGAACACGTTTAGTTTTTAAATTAAGTGACTGCTCTATTGACAGTAAATACCCCTTCTAACAGCGACATGTCGTGATAGGAGTCCGGGATGTTTTAGCCATACGAACAAACACTGATGGCTACAAAATCTGACGTCATTAAACAATTTAATGAACGATAACTAAACTATATATAGAACGTATTATCTATTAAATCATCTGAGAAGATAGTTTTCAACTGTCAGTATGTGAGGTTGAGATGTGATACAGTCCCTTAAACGTTTTAATTAGAATTGCATAACATGTACATGGACTTGAATAGCGTAATCATAAATAGCTTATGACCTCAAAAATAAATGAATGGAATTAGTATTTGGATGTAAGTGGATAGTGACTCTAAATTAGAGACAGATTTTTGTACATACAAACATGTTGAAAAAAAGAACAACAATGTTACCGTGATACTACTATAGGCCTATATGGCCTATTCTAACATGGTTTATTTAAGAGGAACTGCAAAAAAATTATTTCCACTTTGAATGTTGAAATGCCAGTAGACGAATACCAGGGTATCAGTAGGCAATGGATGGAATGACGACGGGAAGGGCAGGAAGAGAAGTCGACTTATATTTTAATAACAAGTCAATATAGCGATAATCATTAGATACAGTCGCATATTGGAAGGCTCTAATTCAGGAGTATACTCAATACTGGGAGCAAAAGATGTAGCTGACGAAGAAGAAGAAGAGGAAGAGAAAGAAGAATAAAAAGAAGAAGGTAGAGGAATACGAGCAGGAGGACTATAACGATGGTAATGATGGCGATAATGATGAAGATGAAACAGAAGAGGGGGAAGAAGAAGATTATGCTCTAGACAGTCGATGCAAAAAGATATTTATATATCTGCTATCCATGTTATGCTGGAGAATAAGAAAAAATTAAGAAGAAGGAGGAGGAGAAGGAGAGGATGAAGAATATTGTGATGTTGTTGTAGTTGATGATGGTAATAATGACGGACGAGAAGAAGTCGGATATAAAAAATAAGAAATAAGAGGAGTGGGGGAGAAGAAGTTGGGGCAGGAAGAAGGAGATGCAGAAAAGATAACGAATATGAATAAAGGGGAGAAGAAGAAGATGAAGAATGTTATGACGATGATGGTAATAATAATAATGACGGACGAGAAGAAGTAGGATATAAAAAGCAAGATGTAGGAAGAATGGGTGGAGGAAAAGTAGGAGTAGGAAGAAGGAGATGCAAAAAAAAAAATGAATAAGAAGAAAGAGGAGGAGAAGGAGAGGTAGAAGAAGAAGAAGAAGAAGAAGAAGAAGGAGGAGGAGGAGGAGGAGGAGGAGGAGGATGGGGAGGGAGCAAGAAGAAGAAGAAGAAGGGGAGAGGAGGAGGAGGAAAAGAAGAAGAAGAAAAAAGAAGGATAAGGAAGAAGATGAAGAAAGTAAGCGTGTTTTAGGCTTTCACGGCTGGAGTCGATTATATTCTGATGTTAAATTCCGTGCCACTCTTACTGCCCGACACGTTTCAAGGGATTCATTGTGTCGCCACACGTTTCTTGTAATCATCAGAATGGAGACCGACGGCGTGATGCTAAATGTGTCCTCCAAAAGTTCGGTAACAAAGAAAGACAAATGTTATACTGAAGACACTGTAAAACATACGGTACTTCTTGTCAAACCTTATCAGCTGACAGTCTTTCCTTAAACCGTACAGAGTGAAGTGAAAATGAAACGACATTTTACCTACTCAGTGATGACAGAAATTGTAAACAAAAAAATAATAAAATGGGTAAACAAACGTATCGGGTGAAGAGATAAAAGTATTCCTAGAATTTGTATATACAAAAGCTGAGGATGAGAACACAATGGTTTTCGAAACATGTTCCTAATAAGGAAAAAAATATCTTGAGGTAATTTCAGTATAAATATTAAATATATTATATACATCAAGAAACGAACTGTAGCAGAAAGTGTTTGAATATATATATATATATATATATATATATATATATATATATATATTGTAACGTACCGCTTTTGATGAGGTCTTACGAAACGTATACCTTTAGTCAAGCCCCAAATGTTGGGTTCGCCAAATCTGTAACGTACCGTTTAATGTGAGGTACTTGCGAAACGTACACCTTTAGTCAAGCCCCAAATGTTGGGTTCGCCAAATCTGTAACGTACCGCTTATGTGAGAGGTGTACTTGCGAAAGTGTTATTATATGCCTCACGCAGTATGCGTCACTTCTGAATTATACTAACTGATGTTTTCAAAAGTATAAATAAAGGATTTTGTTTATTTTGTTTTACTCCATCTAAAGAGAAATCGAGAGTGTGTGATTTGTGGTCAAGGAGGGAAGTTGTTCAGTCTTATGCAGAAGAGAGAGTAAGTATCATTATTTCCACTCAGTTGAGACGATTTCTTCTGTTTGTTGTGCTGAAATTTTTTATAACTACCCACTACAATAAATTATAACACTTTATTATTCAATATTAATTTTCAATAATATTGCTTTATTTATTATTGACTTTTGTCTCCTGCCATCAAAATATAGGTATCACAATTAATCTTATCTGAAAAAAAAACATCATCTCGACTTTACCGAGTAAACATAGAGCTGTCTAAGGAGCAAAACATATATGTTGTTATTTACCCAATATTACGCTATAATAAAAAACATCAATTATTACATAATTCTTAATAATTCCCCAGGGTTCAGGGTGAGTTCTTTGTGTTACGAGAGTGTCAGAAATGGATAATTACTACGCTTTACAAATACCGAAAAATTAATAAATAATTTTGTTTATTTTTCATGTAGTAAGTAGTTCCCGGAATTGCCGTAAGAGAGCTGTGTATATTTGTTTACTTTGAAAAAACATATGATCAAATGATTATTTTTTGTTCTATTTCACCGTTCAAAACGAGTTTTCTTCTGGAATTATGACGAAAAAATGTTTATATTACCTCGCTCCGTATGGTTCTTACGGGATTGCAGCTTTTCTGTGATGAGGTCCTTCTTGCGTTACAATTTCCTTTTCGTTTGAAGTATTTTCCAATTGTCCACGGGAACTAGGCCGAACCATGTTGTATCCGCAGAAGGTTTTCATCCACTGTTTATTAATGTTTATAACCATTTAATTTGGATTAATCAGGTATAATTAGATAGTGGTCACTCTGTTTGTTAATCTTGCGTTAATTTCAACTCCTCCAACGTCCCAAAAAAGGTTATTTTTTATAATTTTTGTCGCATCGTTTCTTCAACTCTCTGGTTCAGTTCAAAATTTTTATATCTTATTAACAATACTTGTTATTTTTCATCACTCTTAGTAACACATAGTATTTTTATTATGCAGGCAGTTTGTAATTATTATAAATTTACATTTTATTTCTGGAAAAATAATTCCTTTCCATTCCGGTTTCTTTACTAATTTAATTTACATAATAAGTTTTGGTTAATTTTTTTTATGACATTGTATATAAGTATTTTATCATTTTATTATCCTTAAATAAATTTATATATTATTTATTTAGTCTCGAATAGTATTCATACCCGGCACTACTTCCTGTTGCCATTTCCTTCATAGTATTATTTTCATTTATTATTATCTTTGGTAATTAAATTTTTATGTCCTTTAAAACAAACCCTGGGTTTTCTTATAATCTAACACAATTATTTGAAAAAACATAATATTAACTTGGGTATAACAAGTGGTGGTACATACACTATAACTTACAATAAATAAATAAAATTACAAAAATTAATCAGTATTATTACATCCTACTTCCATAGTTTTATCCTTTCCAAAACATACAGCACAGTTTGGTAATACTTTACTTTCACTTTTGTTTTTCACCTCAATGGGTACACTAGAACTCACTTTGCACTGTATACCACTCGAATTGTTTATCATGTTGAGTGACATAATTAAATTTTGAGCGAGCTTTAGTTTACCCATTTCTGACTTTTATTATCATGAGTTACTTTATTGGGACCGGTTTATGTAACGTTACATAAAGCCCCCCCACTAGAACAAATTTATTTAGTTCAACTTGTTTATTAAAAATAAATTGTTGATTATTTCCATTTTCTTAACTCCTCTTTATCTTCATAATAGTGTTTTATTTCTGACTGATTATACACTGACTGGTAATTCCGACTGGTGGTAATTGCTGTTTTCTTACTATACTCTCTCTCTCTTGGAGGCAAATTCATCAATTATTCATTTCTGGGTAGTGGTACTTCCACATTTTATTTGATAAGGACTGGTCACACTAATCATATTAAACTTGTTTTAACACTCATTTCTATTTACTTTTATATACTCGCTTTATCAATTAAGCATCGGTCTGCTATCTTCCTTCTATTTTCTTCATCTATACTCCTGGAATCTAATATCACTCTCTTCAGCTATTTTATAATTATTATCCCTTAAATATTCAATTTCCCTAACATTTTTCCCTATCCTGTGCGGTGGTTCCAGTCGGGTGGCCACTCTGGGTCCATACACCGCTGTCCATCCTTACACCTTCTGAGACCAGGGGAACATCATCCCTGCTCATAAAAATTATTGCCGTAACATTTCTACGGTCAATACATAAAAATAAAAAACTTATAAGTAGTAGTCAATTAGCGACTAGTACCAAACACTTTTGGGATTCTTCATACTGTAGCTGTTTGTATTTATTTATATATTTCTTCTTCTCCTTGATTCCTTCTTCTTTTCCATTGACTAATAGCATATAACATCATTGATAGGCCTTTATGTTAAAATTCTTTTGACTTTACTTCTTGTGACATATTTCTCCGTATCATTTCTTCTTATATAATCTTCAATTCCGAGAAATTCTAATTATTGTATTAATTATCATCCTCCTTCAGTTTCATTGGAGTCATTAAATTATTCTTTATTCTTCTTATCTGAGCACATTACCATCAATTGTTTATTTATTTATTCTTCTTTTGTTACCATCAAAATATTATTTTTCCTATTAGTCCATTTTAAATCAGTTCTTTATAATTAAATTATATAATCTGTTCTTATATACTCTTCACTTTAAATTATATGGTTTCAAAATAACTTGAGTAAGATGTCCTTACATGCTTTTTAGAATTTTGGGGTTGAAAAATATCTTAAGTAAGTTGTACTTACACACTTTTTATTAATTCTAATGGTTGCAAAATATCTTAAGTAAGTTGTACTTACACACTTTTTGAATTTTGGGGTTTTATCCTCTTCATTCTAAATTATATGGTTTCAAAATAACTGGAGTAAGATGTCCTTACATGTTTTTAGAATTTTGGGGTTTTTTAGTTTCTTCATTTTAAATTATAGTGTTAAGTAATAAGTAGTGAAATAAGTAGAGTAAGATGTCCTTACGTCTTTTGGAATTTTGGGGTTTTATATTTACAATGGGTTGCTTGGTCCTGTATCCATAAAATCCGTCCCTTTTTTTCTGGTTTGTTTGGAGTCTGTTTAACCGTGGTCCATTATTTCAGGTACTCCATGTTCTCGGATTGCTGGGGTGTTCGTAATTAATTCTCTCCTTGATAATCTTCTTACCATCCGGCTCTCCCAATTTGCTGCTATGAAACTTTCACTTAAGTACCGGTCTTCCGTCATAATTTGTTCCTTTTTAACTAATAAGTATCGTACCTCCTCTAACATAACATAGTTGCTCATTTTTAATCTCATTTCATTCCCTTTTACCTCTGGATTATTTGCCCAATATTTGCATGTTGTCTTCCGTCTTGAAGATACGGCTGATATTGTCTGATACACTTCCATCGTTGACACATTTAACTGGGATGTAAACTTAATTAACTCCCTTTGTTCGTTAATTGGAAGGTTGAATACATTAATTAATCCACCTGTAATCATCTCCCATTCTTCCTTGGTATTTATTATTTTCTTTCTACTTGTTTTTATTATTTCCTTGGTCTTCTTTTCCACGGTTTGAACATCCTTTTTGTTGTGGCTATTTTTATTTTCAGATGGCATTACACCTTGGTATTCTGTAATTTCTATTTCCTTCCTCCTCTCTTCTGTATTCGAACTTACTTTAATACCTTCTAAAGTGCTGTCCAATGTTTCATCCAAATTATTGAAACTATGGTCCATTTGTTTATTTGTCTCCTCTTTGTATGTATCTGCTTTTTGGATACGCGTATTAACATTTTCAAACTTCTCTCCGAAAGTTTTCCATATCTCCTTATTGACATTCTCCATTTTACACTCAAATTGTTTTAAATTCTTATTATTCTCTTCAAATTTTGCATTCATCTCTTCTCTTTGTCCTTCAACCGCTTCCTTCAGTTCATGGTATTGTTCATTCATGGTTTGTTTTAAGTTTTCCTCCTGTTTCTTAAAATTCTCCTTATTTTCCTCATTGGTTTGTTTCAAGGCTTCCTCCTGTTTTCTAAAATTTTCATCTATTTTGTTATTGGTTTGCTTTGAAGTTTCCTCCTGTTTTCTAAATTGTTCTGCCATAAATTTCATCATGTCTTGCCAATTAGGTTCTTCTCTGGCTACCGCTTTGTCTGGTTGATCCCCTTGGGCATCCTCTTCCACTATTTCTTTTTCCGGGTCCATAACTACTTCGGTTTCTTCTGTATCACCTGTCTGTTGGTCCATTTCACTGTCCGTAACTAATTCTATTTCTTGTTCCTGTCCACCTTCTTCAATCTCCTTTTCTTCTATTTGATTATATTTCTTCCTCCAGTGACACATATCTTCTCGGGATAGTTCAAATATCACCCTGATCCATTCCCTTAATTCTGTGTTTTCTGTTTGTATTGGGTTTTCAGGTGGTCTTATTTCTCGTTTCCATTGTTCATAATCTTCCTGAGTATATTGTTCTGTCACCTGGGCGTATACTCCTATTCTTTCGGTTTTCATTTGTTCTTCATTATCGTCCCATCTTTCCCAATCTTCTTCAGTCATCCTTTCCACCTTGTTATCATCTTTTTCGCTAGTCGTCCCAATAGTCTTTCCTTTATTACACCTGGCATCTAACTCCCACAATTCATCATAAATCTCTCTCAATGTCATTTTGTCGTCTGGTGTTCCCAACGCATTCGCGCGACTCATTTGCGCTCTTTCGTGGTCATTGGTATTCTTTTCTATGTATCCCATCTCTTTGCTGAATTTCTTAAATAGCACCGTCATCCATTCCGCGTAACTCAATCGTCTCTCTTTTTCGGACATTTTCGTTTCCTGTGGTATCATAGCTCTTTATCGCATTTCTTGTTTTCTCGTAACTGCCAACGATAATTAGATTTTTTGGTATATATTTTATTAAATATCAAAATTCTTTTCTAATTACCGCCCCACGTTGGGCGCCAATTCTGTAACGTACCGCTTTTGATGAGGTCTTACGAAACGTACACCTTTAGTCAAGCCCCAAATGTTGGGTTCGCCAAATCTGTAACGTACCGCTTAATGTGAGGTACTTGCGAAACGTACACCTTTAGTCAAGCCCCAAATGTTGGGTTCGCCAAATCTGTAACGTACCGCTTATGTGAGAGGTGTACTTGCGAAAGTGTTATTATATGCCTCACGCAGTATGCGTCACTTCTGAATTATACTAACTGATGTTTTCAAAAGTATAAATAAAGGATTTTGTTTATTTTGTTTTACTCCATCTAAAGAGAAATCGAGAGTGTGTGATTTGTGGTCAAGGAGGGAAGTTGTTCAGTCTTATGCAGAAGAGAGAGTAAGTATCATTATTTCCACTCAGTTGAGACGATTTCTTCTGTTTGTTGTGCTGAAATTTTTTATAACTACCCACTACAATAAATTATAACACTTTATTATTCAATATTAATTTTCAATAATATTGCTTTATTTATTATTGACTTTTGTCTCCTGCCATCAAAATATAGGTATCACAATTAATCTTATCTGAAAAAAAAAATCATCTCGACTTTACCGAGTAAACATAGAGCTGTCTAAGGAGCAAAACATATATGTTGTTATTTACCCAATATTACGCTATAATAAAAAACATCAATTATTACATAATTCTTAATAATTCCCCAGGGTTCAGGGTGAGTTCTTTGTGTTACGAGAGTGTCAGAAATGGATAATTACTACGCTTTACAAATACCGAAAAATTAATAAATAATTTTGTTTATTTTTCATGTAGTAAGTAGTTCCCGGAATTGCCGTAAGAGAGCTGTGTATATTTGTTTACTTTGAAAAAACATATGATCAAATGATTATTTTTTGTTCTATTTCACCGTTCAAAACGAGTTTTCTTCTGGAATTATGACGAAAAAATGTTTATATTACCTCGCTCCGTATTGTTCTTACGGGATTGCAGCTTTTCTGTGATGAGGTCCGTCTTGCGTTACAATTTCCTTTTCGTTTGAAGTATTTTCCAATTGTCAACGGGAACTAGGCCGAACCATGTTGTATCCGCAGAAGGTTTTCATCCACTGTTTATTAATGTTTATAACCATTTAATTTGGATTAATCAGGTATAATTAGATAGTGGTCACTCTGTTTGTTAATCTTGCGTTAATTTCAACTCCTCCAACGTCCCAAAAAAGGTTATTTTTTATAATTTTTGTCGCATAGTTTCTTCAACTCTCTGGTTCAGTTCAAAATTTTTATATCTTATTAACAATACTTGTTATTTTTCATCACTCTTAGTAACACATAGTATTTTTATTATGCAGGCAGTTTGTAATTATTATAAATTTACATTTTATTTCTGGAAAAATAATTCCTTTCCATTCCGGTTTCTTTACTAATTTAATTTACATAATAAGTTTTGGTTAATTTTTTTTATGACATTGTATATAAGTATTTTATCATTTTATTATCCTTAAATAAATTTATATATTATTTATTTAGTCTCGAATAGTATTCATACCCGGCACTACTTCCTGTTGCCATTTCCTTCATAGTATTATTTTCATTTATTATTATCTTTGGTAATTAAATTTTTATGTCCTTTAAAACAAACCCTGGGTTTTCTTATAATCTAACACAATTATTTGAAAAAACATAATATTAACTTGGGTATAACAAGTGGTGGTCCATACACTATAACTTACAATAAATAAATAAAATTACAAAAATCAATCAGTATTATTACATCCTACTTCCATAGTTTTATCCTTTCCAAAACATACAGCACAGTTTGGTAATACTTTACTTTCACTTTTGTTTTTCACCTCAATGGGTACACTAGAACTCACTTTGCACTGTATACCACTCGAATTGTTTATCATGTTGAGTGACATAATTAAATTTTGAGCGAGCTTTAGTTTACCCATTTCTGACTTTTATTATCATGAGTTACTTTATTGGGACCGGTTTATGTAACGTTACAATATATATATACTGTATTTGCAACAAAGCAGCATTGTTGTTTACACTACATTGAACATATTAAACAAGTGTCTAAACCACACTGAAAAGTAACAATATTGAGTCGCTTTATTAATGTAAATTATTCTTGTATTCTGAGTGTGGGTATATTGAAAATAAAGCGACCACTTATTTATGAATTAAAATATGAGTTCACATACAGCAGAAAAAAACATATTTTAATAGCAAGACAAAGAAGCATCGGTGGTTCAATGGTAGAATGCTCGCCTGCCACGCGGGCGGCCCGGGTTCGATTCCCGGCCGATGCAATTGTTTTTTCGATCCTGAGCTGATTGTGTCTTATCGTCATTTTGTTGTTTCTCATTTTCTGTTTTATAAATAATACGAAGGACGTGGTAGACTGGATAGATTTTTAAAGTTTTCATTGATAACTTACAAGTGACAAATATATTTTTGAAAAACAAGCACATTGTTGACTACAGCAATATTTCTCAAGATTTAGCAGTTTCTGTGGCAGTTAAATGAGGAAAACTTCTCAGTCATTGACTCTACGTCTTTACAAAATTGAATTACTCTCTTTACAAAACATTCAATCACACTCAAACGAAGTTTGTCTTGGAAACATTATTTGTCGGGTTGTTAGGCCGTGGTCCATCGTTTGTGTTTACAGACGTTTCGACTCCACAATCCGAGGCCATCTTCAATGTTGGAAGTAATTGTTACGGTGTCAGTCAATTCACCCTAGTGACGAGGTAGAGAACTGTTTTCTCTCTCAAAAGCCTCCTATTGAATAGAATTTGGCATGCTGTGCTGCCAAGCCAATCAGATATCACTTGAGGCTGATTGGTTGATGCTGCTTTCCAGCTCAGATCGTGCTGGCAGGAAAATCTATGCAAGTGGGCCTTCTTAGGCAAAAACACAAGTCTCTAAAGTCGGTCACGCACTAACGATCCCCGCTGTCCAGCATGCCCGATGTCGGTGATGGATGTGCGCAACACACTGTCGTGCAACTCGTCCAGCGTGCCAGACGTTCATTAGTTCTCGTTGTATTTTGTAAAAATCATTATTGATTTTTTCTGTATTAAAATTAAAAAGTTGTTCTGATAATTAAATTTGTTGAAAATCATGCCACCTGTTTTATTATGTAATTTTTATTCATGTAATCTGCCGAGGATACGTCCCACAGACATCTATTTAATTTATATTTTTCGATAAATTTTGATGTTATTTCACGGTCCATTATGAACTGTAATTAAAACAAATTAATAACAACAATATTTAAAATAATAACTGCTAATGATATTTGAATGTTTTATGTAAACTAAGGGTAAACTAAACTAAATATTAAACTGAAATTTTATCTGAATCGTTACTTATTAAATATAAACTAAAGAATGAATGTAACGTAAAATTAAACAGTAAACATTTATTAAAAGAATGTGCTCTAAAAACATGTACTATACTTGCTCGAAAATGACGATTTGATAGACAGCAAGCGTACGCATGATTAAACGTGCAAGATGAACTATTCCTTGACATCCGTCAACACTACACACAATCGTGCGGCTTGAGCTGATGGTCTTGCTGGACTCATTTTTCGTCGTGCATATCCTTTAAAAAATACACGACGTGCGGATGGATGTCAAAGCTACGCACTGTTGTTTTTGACTTGCTGTCCGTCATGACGTCCAGCGACGATGGTTAGTGCGTGACGGGCTTAACTCATAACTAGGGTGAATTGGCGGACACCGTGCCTGTTGCTTCCAACACGAAGATGGTGGAGCCGCAACAATGGACTACGGCCTAACAAGCCGGCAAATAATGTCTCCAACTTTGTCGACCCCGGCCGTGAGAGACTTAGAAGTGTATCTTATTCTAAAACGTATTCAGACAAACGTAGTGTCTTTAATGTAAATTTATTATTACCAGAAATTTTGTGATCAAAACTTAATGTTCACGTCATGTAGAGGGAACGTAAAACATGTCTGAATAATTTCTGAGTAAAACTGACTGAAATAATGTCGGTGTCTCCAGAAAGAAGAAAGCGTAATGTATTATCCCGTCAGACGAGACTAGTTGGCTTCCTGAGCTACAGAACTTGCTCCCTGTTTTGAAATACATTTTTTTATTCCATACATTTAGTCAGGTAAGTTTCAGACAATGTTTAGGACAATAAACCGTATTTTTAGAAACAAGGTACGTCAAGATACAAAATTAAAGTTCTACTAAGTTACGGAGGTCCCTGTACAGTCCTATGGATGTGAATTATGGACAACAAAGAAGAAACAAGACAGTAAAATACAGGCCTCAGAAATGGCGTTTTTAAGAGGAATTTCAAGGTGTTCAAAACTTGACCGTGTAAGGAACGAGGCCATACGAGAAAAGTTACAAGTTTTTAACTTGAATGAAAAGTACAAAGATTACAAACAAAGAGCACTTAGACAGAATGTCAGATTCCAGACTGGCCAAACAAGTCTGGAAATAGAAACTTATAGGGCATAGGTGTGTGGGTAGACTCAGGAAGTGATGGCTGTAGGGTTTTTGAAGGCGGAACATGCAGCACCTTGCCTATGCTGTCTTGTGAAGATGATGGTGATGAAATACTAAATTGCTAATAAATTGTCTTATTAAATACTATGGAAAACTCCTTCAGGGGTAGAAACAGTAGTCATTATTGTTTACAAAAAACCGTGATCGATGGAAATAAAAACACTCGCATCAATGTCGACACCTTGTTTCTTTATCGTTATCACAAATAATTCTTCACAAGAAAATATATAACACGCAAAATACAAATTTCGATTCACATCTGTGATATCGATTATTGATACAACCGTAATTTGTACAAACAACAACACAAATGTAATACTGGTCTACAAATGTGGTAACAAAACACACACTGACTCTATATCACTCACTTAACCGAACACACAGTAAATACTGATTGACTGACTGACTTCTTCGTTTTCTACCGTCATATATAGGTTGGTACTGACGTCATTCACCACATCTAGGCACTTATTCTGGAATCTCGTAGAAGAAACTACGTTGACCTATGAATGCAAAGTACATTTATACAGAACGTTCTAGTGTCTATCAATAAATTGTGGATAATGTGAATACACGTGAGTACGTGCTTAACCTACCTAAGTAACATAACCTACGTACTATTCTAAGTAGTTTTAATAATACCAATCACAGTATTACTTAATATATTGTGCTGTTACTTTTTTTTCAGAAATAGACACAAACAAAACATGGTCAATACAAATAGGTTTTATTTTTTATAGCATGAACATAATAACGTACTCATAACTTCAGGGGCAGCATATAAAAATTATATTTACAAACACATTAGTTATTTTTGACTTATTTTGATTAATACAAAAATTAATTAACAATAGTTTAACTTAAGATATTCTCTTTTGAAATTGTACTTGATTTTTGAATTATCGCTAGTTCAAACTCCCGCCACTATACCAAGAGCGCCAACTGGTTAAATATGAGGCTTTATTTGTTGTCTTAGTTTAGAATTAAATCTAAATGTCAATGTTTTTACACAATTTGAACTTGTTGGTGCGTTATTTTGAAAAATTATTCTGATTGTCTTACACAATTATATGTAATGTTTGTATATTTTAACTCTGTCCTTATTTTCACTAACGAAGTTTATTGTATTCCATTTATTCGTTATAATTTACTTGGTACATTTCCAGATTAGTTAATATTTGAATATGTTATTACGTTTTTGTTACCCGATGTTTATCATAAGTTCTATATTTGGATTGTTTTGGCTTACTACTGTCTTCTTAAACTGCTTAGAACCTTTTTTAACTAATAATTCATTTACTTTTTATACTATCCTTGGTATACTGAGTTACTGTAATCTTGCTATAAACGCCTTTATTCACTAATTTTTCTCAGTATTTCTACTATTATACTGATATTTAGTTGTAAAATTATTATCTCTCTCTACGAGAAGTTTTTTGTTTGATGGTTCTGGATGGAGTGACAAAATTAATTGTTGCATTGTTGAAGCCAGGACTTTCTTCTTCTCCTGGTTTGGTTTTACATTAAAACATTTTTTAATTTTTTTTCCTGCACTGTACATTAACATTCCTGCGCTGCTATTTTACATTGACAACTAATTTTAATACACTTCTTTCCCAGTAGTTTACAATATTTTATGGTTATAAATTATTAGTGGCTTATACAGTTTATTATAATACATAATTTTACATAAAACCTGTGACAACTTGATTATTCTGTATTGTTTTAAATTATATGTTTTACCAATTACTTTCGCGTTTAATAAATCATAATTTACAGAATTTTGAGTTTTATAATTTGTACATATAGTTTGAAAGAATTAATCTGCAATTTTTTAAATACATTTGTTACTGTTAAATATTACAAATACCATTATTTTAAATAATTTTACAAATTTATAATTGTATTTCAATTTGATACCTTTTAAAATCTAATTGGCTTGCCACTCTGGTTACTTTTGCAAAAATGAACATTCATAATTTTTGCAGATTAGCTTATTTGGCAGGTGAATTTACAGCAGTGCAGTATTCATAATATTACTTTGAACGTAGGTTGTTGGTTCCCTAGTATACAATTGTAAATAGTTGTCAATAATCGACAGCGTTAAAGCGGAACAGTGCTGTACAGTCTAGAATAAAAAGATGCAAACAAATGTATTAAGTATATAAAAATTAAGCAAAAGACACGACTCAAAACGCTTAGATGTTAGCCAGTTTGTAACAGGATAGATTAGTGTAGCTCAATAGTGAACAGACAGCAGCACTAACTTAACTGCAATTAAAAATGAGCAAAATAAAGAAAATAAAGCCAATCGTAAATTGTTACTTTATTGTTGTACGAGCTCTGCTCTCTGCTTCAACGTGAGCGTACACGAAGCACGACAATCCTCCCCACGAGACTGTGATGACACTATGCCGAGTGTTCTGCAGACAGTGTTACAATACTACGTTATTAATTGTACCGACTCAGGAATTGCGCCCCGGAGACTGGAACGCTTTACCGAACTGCTCCAATGAGTTAAATGGAGTGCTCTGCATCGTGTCTGTGTTAATGGCGATGAGGTGTTATAGGGGAAGTGACACGTCTACGTCATCTAACGAAAACCATTAAGGAGAGTACAAATTAAAATTAACCAGTAACAGATATTGTTTTCGTTAGATTCTCACGTTAACACAATTTCACTGCGATAAGGTGTAATCGTGTTTTTACATGCATAGCTAGATAAAAAAATTCATAGGTAAATAGATAGACATCTGCTACCTACCTGTAGGTATAGATAGCCGTATACACGGAATACGGCGGATTAAAAGCGCGTGGTGCCCTGTGCTGCCATTAGACTGGTGATTCAAAACTTAACCTTTTATCCATTATTTATACCGATAAATTGCATGCACAATTCGAAAGTTAACAATTATTTTATTAAACACTCAAACTACAACTAATATTTAGCTAAATAGTGATTACAATGGGCATAGTAGTACTTACGCTTAGAAAATACTAATCGATCCATTTTTTCTAGATTTTGGCTTAACGAAGGCTTGTGTCATTTTTTTGTAAATCGAGCAACTCAAGTATCTCGCTTTCAGTATTCAGCCTTGCTGACGAAGATAATCTCTCATCTCCCATAGCTGAAAACAACATATCTTTAATGGGTGTTAATACAGAAAATAATCTTTCATATTCGCAGTTAGCTATTGGATTCATCAAAAGCAGACGATAAGCAATGTATATATTCAGAAATACAACAATCAATTTACAATCAATAATCCAGTTTAATACTTTGATCCTGCAAACTGTAGTATCATGAAATCTATTCATCTTCATTTCAACGATTTTAAAAAAACCTCTTTCTTGCAAATTTTACTCGTGGCACAAATTGCTTCAATTCTTTTAGAAGATCGTCGAAAAGTGTGCACACAACTTTTTTATGATTTTGGTTTGAGAACATTTGTTTTTTCACATTTATTATCTTCAAAACGTTCTTGTGACTGGACTGGATGGTGCCCCCTTTGACAGCTGAGGCCCTAGTGCCCGGTGCTACAGCATACCCTAGCGTCATGGATAATCCGCCATGGATAATACTTAGGTAGATGGAAAGATAGATTGACTGACATATAGACAGATAGAAATAGAAAGAGAGAGAGTGAGGGGAGAGTGAGAGAGAGAATGTGTAAGCGAGAAAGTGTATCTATGCTGGTTATGTTCATTTATCTATTAATTCATGGTCATTTTAGCTTTGTTACGCCATCAAACTAGGCGACAGACATATTTCGTCTTGTTTTGCTTGTTGCATGTCCGACGAAAGTCGAAACACCAGGAAAACTGAGCTCATTGGCAGGTGAAATGTTCACACATGCCTTTTGTAACATAAACGTGTCAATACTTACACCACATTGTTTATTGTAAGCAACATATTTCAGCTGCTTCGTTAAGTTTACCTGTTCGTTTCCCGTGATAATTACTTCCCGCTAAAGCGAGCAGTTGTTTTTCACAATTCTTGATTTTAGCCTTATCGTCGATCAGTAACAAGACGTTGCCTACTTAAGTTACCGTCGCGTCGTTTATTCCCGCGTAATGGTTCACTGTGTCACGTGCGGCATCTATGTCACTGTTTGAAAGGGGCTCGCACAATTTCTTTGTTTTTTTTTTTTTTAAGACATTCCGTTTGTAAGGTTTCCTTTCTTGTTTATCTATTTATTCTACGTATAATAACAATCAGTTTGCTTTAATTTTCCATAGTCAGTTAGTACCATTCCTAAAAATTTACATTCTCCTTCCTCTGTGTATATAGCCATCTGTCAGAGTAAGTTGTCCTCTATTCTCGAAGAGCCAACAAAATAAGAACCAGTAGAGAGAATGGTAAGTCTACAGTATACAAGTGTCGTGTAAAAGAGAGATGGGATCGTATCGTGGAAACTGAGCAAAAAAAACAGCTGTACAGTCAAAACAATTTAGGAACGTAGCTGCAGACTAAAGAGATACTGAACTCCTGCAACTATTATATTTTTTATATGCAGAGATGAAGAAGACGAACGAGAAGAAGAAGAAGATGAAGAAGAAGAAGAAGAAGAAGAAGAAGAAGAAGAAGAAGAAGAGGAAGAAAAGGAGGAGGAAAATAAGTAGAAGAAGAAGAAGAAAAAAAAGAAAAAGAAGAAGAAATAGGAGGAGAAGGAGGAGAGAAGAAGAAGAAGAAGAAGAAGAAGAAGAAGAAGAAGAAGGAGGAGGAGGAGGAGGAGGAGGAGGAGGAGGAGGAGGAGGAGGGGGAGGAGTTGAAAAAGAAGAAGAAGAAGTAGGAGGAGGATTTGAAAAAGAAGAAGAAGAAGAGGAAGAAGGAAAAAGAAGAAGAAAAAGAAGACACGAAGAAAACAAAGACAAAAACATTAACGATGACAAGTACAAGAAGTAGAATACCGGTATTATTATAATATGCAGTAAATGCTAATAATGACAAAGCTTCTAGTTGACATTATAATGCCAAGTATAAAGCTTCTAGTTGAGAGCTGTTCACTTTCTAGTACAAAAAATTTGGTTTCATAATAAACAAATGGTCTAAAAATAACTGAACGTAATTAACAGAAGATGCGAAAGAAAACTATAATTGTTTGGGGTTCATATTTAACTTTTGTACAGTAAAACAAAATGTTTTTTTAACGGGGGGCCCAAGGTCGACTCAACCTATGGCTGTGGGTACCTGGAGCAATAACCTGGAGTTATAATAGGCGGTCAATCGTAGTGTTGATCACACTTTCTTTTATGCCGGATGGCTCACATAAGGCACCCTATCCTGTCTTAACTTCTAGACTACTTCGGCAGCACAAAAAGGAACCAATACATATTTTAATTACAACAAAACATTAAACTACACTGAATGCAGTGAACCTGGAAATGTATTGAAAGTTGTTTAGCAATGTACGAGTAACTGTTATGAACGTTAGTGTTTAAGAGCGTGGGTATAACATAACTTATTGAATCCGAGTATGTATTCGTCTACTACGACTGAAATATGTATTTTTATAACATAAATAAGTAAGATCGGTGGTTCAGTGGTAGAATGCTCGCCTGCCACGCGGGCGGCCCGGGTTCGATTCCCGGCCGATGCAGTTGTTTTTTTTATGCTAACAATTGAGTATTTTATGTTTTTTATGCCCTTAACAATTGAGTATGAAATACTCGTATTTTTTAGGTAATACAAATGCTTCTTTCTACAGTCGTTTTTTAGATAATGCACAAGGTTTTATATATTTTCAACTAACTGGAAACTTTATCACCCCTTTGCTTTTATGAATGTTCGTATATATCTGACACTGTCAGCTGCAACCTCTGTGGTAAACCTGTTAACTTTGGGGACTACACAAGACAATGCCGTTAGAAATAACCTAAACATGTACAATGTGATGGTGAGCTCAACACATATTTCAAAAAAGTGTAATGGCGAATTTCCAAAACTCTTCATGTTTAAAGTTCTAGATGATGGTGTAGTGACAAAAGGATTTGGAAAATGCAGAAGTAAAACGTCCTCAAATCCGGTACTAGAGAAAATCGAAAGAATCAATAGCAACTTGACGGTTTTCCATGGAATAAAACCCAACAGCGAAGTCGTGTGGCTCAAACATCGTGGCTCCGTTTCCAGAATCAAGCGTCACATGCACAAGTGTAGAAACCTGGATATATGACTACATGAAAAAATGTGTGCTGACGCCCAAAACAGTATAACTCGAGGTCAGAGTGATCATAAACAAACAAACAAGGAATAAAAAACCTAAGTTGTTAAAATTTAACAAGAATTTTTAATAAGAACGAAGTAATTGTAAACAAAGAACTTTAACCAGTCTTACAACAGCTCAACAGACAAGAAGAATTGTCTTAACAAAAAATTATTTTATGTTTTGATAAAATAACCTATTTTCTTCGTATGGATTTAGCAAACGCTTTATATAAGGGAGCAAGGGAGGAAGTAACAAAAAAAAACAAAATAATTAAAATAAAAAAACATAATGACAATAGTCCAAGGATTGTAGAAATTAGTAATGTATGCTAACGGGCTCTTCTAAAGCAGTAAGACGTAAGACCTGTTGAGGATTAAAACAGAATTATGTCTAATTTCGGAGACCCAATTGACTAAGGATTACTATAAAGAATTTTCTTCTTCTACTGGCACTACAACCCAGTTTGGGTTTTAGCTTCTTCAAGGAGTTTTTTGCATTCTCACCACTCTCACCTCTCACCAGATATTCTTCTCCATCGTTTTATCACAATACTGATAGGAGCCTTCTCAACATCCTCTATTCATCTCTTCCTTGGCCTTCCTCTTGATCTCCTGCCTACTGGTCTCCATTTTACAAATCTGTCTTGTTCCATTCTCATTGTGTGTCCCAGACAGGCTTTCCATTTACTCTATACAAACCTTACTGTGTCAGCTTCGTCGGTCAGATTATTTATTTCTTGATTCCTTCGTATTATCTAGAAGCCGTTGTTACTTTGCACTGGCCCAAAACTTTTTTCTCAGTATCTATCGTTCAAATATTCTGAAATCCTGTTTGTCTTTTTGTGTATGGGGATTACCCATGTAAAATCGGAAGTAATAATTGGTCAACATACGTAAATATAAGGAAGCAAGTGTATTGGTCACAAAAACAAAGTAAGGTTCCTGACTTAACTGATTTCTTCTATTAGAAAACTTACGCAGTTTTATACATGTTTGATAGATGTTTTATAGATCTTGATTTATATTGCAACTCATCAAATGTTGTGACCTTATGAAAAACTATTTTTAACAAAAATTGCATAATATTTTAATCCGTTACATTCCTTCAATGAAATATTTCTAACATAAAGTATTTTTTCTACAATGTTTTGTCGTTAAGAAGACGATTCAGGAAGAAACAGCTTACTTGTCGTGAATTTAAAAAAAAATCTGAAAGAGGTTTTAAAAGAAATTGAAAAATGTGTTTTTTTGAAAACATAAATCACGCACTAGAAACATAAACGTGAAAAGGAAACGGAATCGGTAACGAAGGGAATGAATCCATGCTAACAATAACGGTGTGTAAGGGCAAAAGGCAAAAGGGATTGTATAATTCACACGCTTTAGTGCCGCCCTAATTACCTAAGGGTTGTTCAAGAGGACTCTCCTCTTTGATGACCTTGTTCCCACACGTGTTGTTTTAGCGACCTGTAGCAGTCTCTTGACAACTTTGTTATACATTTTATTCCGTGTTTTTTTTTCTGTGAATATTTTATAAGTAAGATAAACGAAAAACAGAGATTTTAAATGACTGCATTTGTTCTCTGCAAAGGCAAAAATTGGTGTAACATTAGAATAAGGGAATTGTTTCTAAAATTTACATAAGCATTACATGAAGTCTAGTGAAAATAGTCAGCTAGCGAACAAGATACAAAACTGACGAAGGAGGAAAGGAGGTGGGGTGACTCGGAAATGCTGCTTCCCGTTATGGAAAACAACTTTGATCATAAGTCGGTTTATAACATTATTCGCGTCATTCTTATCTTTCTAGGCCATTCTCAACTTTCTAGGTCATTCTCAAGGTCTCTCTCCTTGTCTCATATCATTGTCCGTGCATTCCCCCTTGATCTGCCTAGTCACCTTTGCGTTGGATGGTGACTTCATCACTTCCTTTGAGTTTCTGTGTTCAGTCATTCGGTGTACACACACACGCGCACGCACGCGCACGCGCGCACGCAGTACGTGTCACGGAGAAACGAAAATAATTTCACAATTGTGCTTTACTGGTGAGAATGGGCAAAAATGTTTATGTAAGGATAGGTCTGAAAACGTTTTGGCTATCGAAATACTTTGCCCTGTTTTCTGGACCAAAGAAAAATGTTGCTGAAAGCCTTTGGGCAAAAAATGTTAGGCGCATTTGACGTTTTTTAGATTATTATGAACTGAAAACATGGGGAAAGTGGATCCCACAACTGAAGCACCAGTGTTTTCCGAGACAATCGTCATAAAAGCCCAAGATATATAACAACACTTGTACAGGATTTGAATCTAAGAGCATTTACGTAAGTAAACGCAATTGAAAACAAATAAAAGTTTAGGATATTTTACTTTTATTCAAAACAAATGAGCAGAGAAATGTGAGAAAAATATTATTCTCAACATTCAACCAAATCTTTTTGGTACCGAAAGACTACGGAAACAGAATTAACTTTCTTTTTAGATAAAACAAAATAGACGAAACAGTAAACGTAAAGCCAGCGTTATAGTAGTCTTTAAAGTTAATTGAGTATAGTACACTTCAATTATGAAGATATGAAGTTATATTCAAAACGGAATTAAAAAAAATTATTTATCTGAAAAATTATGGAGGATACTTTGATAAGTGCATGTTATTTTAATATTACTGTTTTGTTTATTTTACCTTAATCGTTATCTCATATTTTGGTCTGGTCTCTTATAAAGAAAAATCGATTTTCTTAAACTTTTATTTGTTCCAATTGTTTTTACGGCAAATTTTTTCATAATTAAACGCTCTACTAAAATTGTATTACAAATATTTCGCTTTGTACTGATAAAATATGACACCTAAAAAAATATTGTTCAACTCGAACGTTTTAGGCTTCACAAAAAATGTTATTAGAGAGTACTGTAGATACAATGATGGGATGAATTTCCAGATACAAAAACATATAAAAACACCAATTTTGCCTGACAATTTGTTTCTTAAGAATTTCAGTGTATAGAAAACATTTCCCGTTGGTATAGAAAACAGGGCGAATTATTCGTTAGCCATAACTCGACAGTAAAACGTTTTCTTCGGGATTATGTTTATATATAACTTTTTTTATTTCACCAGAACACATCCTAAGATAATTTTTTTTTTAGACACTGTATACATATCAGTGGGCAAAGAAAGTAAGTTGCTTGTAAAACTCGGAGATTTTGCAAAGGCATGAAAATATATGATACTATAAGAAACATTAGGGGAGTATAAACGGTGCGTGATTTTGGGAAAAGAGCAAGATGAAACTCGTTGATTTAGTGAGAAATACGTTATTAGGTGATTTATGGTCAGGTGTTTTGTGTAAAAATTGTTACAACACAAAAAACCACCCCAATACCAGGGAAAAAACTATAATGAATCAACTGTATCAAACTAATGAAAATAAAATGACTATGACGCGACAAATGACTATGACCCGACCCAAGTGATTGACCCAATAAAAGAAAATAAAATAAGAAGATAATGAAAAAGACACAAACAAATAATAAAGAAAATAAAATGAGAAGGAATATAAAAAAGACACAAACAAATAATAAAGAAAATATAATGAGAAGGTAAAAACTCAAATAATGATGAAAAAGACACAAACAAATAATAAATGTAAATGACAAGTATTAAAATCAAATAAAATAATCTCAATTAAAGTACACTAACCAGAGAAATAGATATTACATATTATGAATAACTCTAGGATGATAAGTGAATCAGAACTTGAAATTTGTTAAAATACTAACTAATAATTGTGAATAAAATAATAAAAAACCCAGAAGTGAGGGATAGGTAGGAAGTGAAAGTGATTAAGTGAGTAACAGAAATCAATATTAGGGAATAACCACTAGTAACGCTAAAGTACAGTAAAAAAGTGCAAAGTGCCAGTGTAACCCAAAATAAATAGGAAACACAACATATAGGTAAAGACACCCAAAACCAGTGAATAACACTATAGTTTAAGGGTGAAAAATACCAAAAAATAAGAATAACCAGAATAATGTTATTAAGTGATAGTAGATTAGGAATACAATGGTATTCAGGATAAAATTCCCATAATGATTAAGAATGTTATTGTTACAATGATTAAGTAGTAAAAAATATAGAGTAAATGATAAAAGAAGAATAAACTAAATAAAATGAGTGCAAAATAAATAAAACATCCTATGTTAATCAAAATGTTCAAAGGGATAATTAGCAAGACAAAATAAATGGTGTTATAATGTTATTCACCAAGATAGTTATTTGTTCAATGAATTTTATAAGAAGGAATATGGCTGAAAAAAGTAAACAGACCATAAACCTAATTTTTGTGTTATGTTTTATAAGTAATATTAAATGGTAGACAAGTTATAAAAAATGGCATTATAGATAATTAAGGACATAAAAATTTTACAAACATGTTAATAATCTTTAGAGTAAAGACAGAAAAAGAAATTAGAGAATAACAGACAGGCAAAGATTTTGTAAAGTAATAAGAACATACAATTATTGTAAAACAGCCCAAATTAATTCAAGGGGCAAACAAGTCATAAGTGACACCAAGCAGAACCTATGTAAATGAAAAATAATCTTTAATTTATATAAAATAAGAAGTTATAGCCAATTACTACTTAGGCCTATAAAATACCTAACTGTATAAATCCAAAATAAACAAATTATAAGAAATTAACTATTGTATTAGAAAATCCAGGGCAAGTAACTAATTAAGTACAATTAGTGAACCATATTAAGATGTCAAAGTTAGATTAAAAACATAAAATAAGAAAGAAATGTAATAACATAATATTAACATTATTGTCAAAACATTAATACATAAACAAACCCAGCTTTGTGGGATGTCAAAATGATCTTTGAAAGAAAATATAAACAGTTGTGATAATATCTAATACATAAATAAGAAGACAAAAGAATAATAGCCATAAGAAGATATTTATTCATTTTGAATTAAAATTCAAATATTATAACAATAGATATAAATGTAATCAGCCAATGAGAGTACAGACAGTTGCCATAACAACGGAACGTTATTTAATATAATTCCGTTATAAAAAATTAGTTCATTATTGACGCTCAAGACATACAGAAGCCAAACCATATTCGACTCAATTTTAACTAAAAATAATCAAAAATAAGTCAAAAGTTAATAAAATGAGGATGCAAGAAGTCTGATGAAGAACTAGTCAAATCTACAGAGACACTAGACCAGATTTTCATATTCTAAATTAATTATTTAATCCACATCATTCGAAAAAGAAGCCAGACGTAATCCAAATTATAAATGATGGAAGACTGATGATCATATGGACCAACCTAACTAAAAACTGAATGACTCTTCACCCGAATTCAACAGATTTGTTAAGTATATCTGAAATACCCGAATTTATGGAATAAATTCTGATTAACTTTTCTCACAACACAAATAACTCTCACTCTGAACTGATAACTAAATTTCTTTCAAGGATTAATTGAAAATAAAAACTAAACTTGTATGTAACCAGGAAATAACCTGTGTACAAATTACGAATCCTTAACACACACTTTTTAACACTTCGAAACGAATTGTAATTAACTATAATAGTATATAAGTACCATTGATGTAAGGTAGTGTACTTTATTATCATCTTAATGGTATTTTTTCGTAACCAAAAGAACTCAAGATTAAACGAACTGTAGAAAATAAACACAAGACGACAGCCATGTCGATTTAGATTCGTTTAAATCATCTTAGCCAACCTGAGAAAATTATCTATTTATGGCTGGAGCAACTTTATTTAATAACAGTATATATTTTTGTATTTAAATGAATGACTATTAAATATTTCACGTGGCTATTACAGGGTGGCGCAGGGAAACGGGAAAATTTGAAGTTGATGTTGGCAGCCCTGTAGATGTAGCAGAAGTGAAACTGTCTGTCCAGCAGGAACGGACATTTAGTTACCATGGAGCAATGGAGCGTTGCAGAGCGTGCGGTCGCCGTAAGGGCGTTTTACCGACATGGTGACAGTTTGACAGCTGCACAACGAGAGTTTCGGCGCCACTATCAGATCCCGCCCCGCGGTCAAGTTCCTTCGTTACACGCAATCGAAACGTGGGTTCGTAATTTTGAAGAGACTGGTTCAGCTTTGAAGAAAAAGCCTAGTGGGGATGTACGGTCTGTACGTACCCTAGAAAACATTGATGCCGTGCGAGCTGCCATCTTAAGGAGTCCTCGTCTTTCGGTGCGAAAAATTGCCTCGTCATTGGAGCTCGGAAGTCGGAGCGTTCAAAGAATACTTCATGAACTTCAATTTCATCCGTACAAACTTCAGATTGTGCAACAACTGAATGCTAATGATTGTGTATTGCGCCTGCAAATTTGTGAACAATTGTTGGCTAAAATCAACGAGGATGCTAACTTCATTAAAAATCTTTGGATGTCCGATGAAGCCCATTTTCACTTAAGTGGATACGTGAATAAGCAGAACTTCCGTTACTGGGCTCACGGAAACCCTGCTCAGCTTCACCAGCGGCCATTACACGGTACCAAAGTTACCGTATGGTGTGCAGTGTCGTGTCATGGGGCAGTGGCGAATGTAGAATATATTTTTGGGGGGGGCCAAGATTAATGTAAGGTTAGTTAAGCAATTTTAAGTAGACACCACATGATACTTTATATCAGTTTTGCTGCTCATATTCAGAGGGTAATTTGCGCTGAATGCCCCTTTTACTTTACCGAGATCACGCTTCTTTATTGTTGACATTAAATCATAAAAAATATATCTATTTTTAAACAAACCAAATGATGAAAAGATCTGTTACTATATTTCAAACATTGGTCAAGATTTTAACAATGTCTCATCTGTGAACACTTATCCGAACTAAAAGAGTGAAATACGTGATTGTGATTATCGTGTTTGGAGGGGTTCTAGCTATAAATATTGTTTTGTTCTGTCATGTATGTATAAATTGCCAAGACCCCTATTTTTTCTTTTTGTGTATACACGCATATGTGTGTTTTATCAACTATCATTCAAAAGACTGTTTTGAGTATTGTTTTGGAGAGACCTTAAAAGAAGGTTTAATAAAGTGACTGTTTGATAATGCAACAAAATTAGTTTTATTAATCGTTTATCCAACTGACAATAAAAATAATACATAAAAGAATACATAAAAAGGAACTCCACTTTTTATTTAGACCAATGGTTATGAAACAAAGTCCAGGTTTCTTGGTACACTTGCAAACTTATCAAGAACTTCATCATCACTAACTATAATGTCTCTGTGGATAGAAAGTAAAGCAAGCCCGTTAAGCCTACTTTCAGATGTGCTGTTCCTTAGGTAAGTCTTCAGTCTTCTCAGGCTGGAGAAAGTTCTCTCTACGGTTGCGACAGAAACAGGAAGAACTGCGAGTAATTTCAGAAGGGTATAAATGTTGGGGAAGAAAGTCTTGTCACATTTTTCTAGAGAACTTATAGCCGTTTTTGGAAGATTTGAAGGATTTTCCTGACTCCACTTTTCTTTCCACAACATAAACTCACTTTGTACAATCTCTTTATGTGACAAATCTTCTTCATAGAAACCAAAAGCAGCCTCCAATGAACCGAAATCTGTTATGATACACAATTGTGGAAGGATGTTTTGTAAGGATGCAACTGTTTCCTTGTGAGATTCAAAGCGTTCTTTCAGTGAGTTACAAAAATCGTCCAGGTATGGCACATAAACAGCTCGTCGATAGTATTCTTCTTCTGTGGTGTAAGGGACGTTGCTACGTGCTGTTTGAAGGCGGCAAATTCTTGGAATCTCTTCCTTAATGTCAAGTTTGGCAGCGAATGACTTTACTTGATTATACAAGGCTTTAAATGAGTCATCAGCATTTGCCCTCTCCTTCGACAGAAGGTGTAAGACACTCGTAACGTTAGTCAAGGCCTGTGGAAGATCTATATTTTTGTTTTGAAGCTGCTCAGATAAGTTATGCGTGGTTGATAGCATCCGGCGCAAAACAAAAAGATTAATAAGAAATGCAAATTGACTAATAGCACTACTTAGAGTGTGAGTCACCTAATTCCTCTTCTTCTATTTTGCAAAGGGAGAGAAAGATAGGTTCCAAAATGTCTTTAAATAAAATTACTGAGTCGTGCCTTTCTACCCATCGGGTTTCGCACAGTGAAATAAGTTTCTTTTTCTTTTGTTCTGGACAACATTCAGAAATCATTGATTTCAATATTTCTGTTCTTTTGGCTGACATATGAAAGAATCCACAGACTTCTTTTATGACACCCATACAGTTTCTTATAGAAGGTATTCTGCTCGCATCTGACAAACACAAATTTAGAGTGTGTGAAGAACAATGTGTATACAGGGCCAACGGTAGCTTTTCTCTGATGGAAGCTTGTACTCCTCTGAATTGCCCACTCATCGTGGCAGCGCTATCGTACCCTTGGCCTCTCATTTTGTTTAGATCAAGCCCTAATGTTGACAAGGTCTCCAATATTGTGTTAGCCAAACCTGCTCCAGAGACGTCATAAACGGGGACGAATGTCAGAAAATCTTCTCTGATTTTGAAAGTTTGGTACTCTACGTAACGTACACAGAGAGAAAACTGTTCGATTTGGCTGATGTCAGTGGTTTCATCTGCTAAAACGGAATAAAAAACAGACTTTCTGACATTTTCTACAATTTTTGATTGTATTAAGTGACCGAATATGTTAATAAGTTCGTTTTGAATGAAAGAACTTGTGTACATCGTCTTCCCACCACTGGTCGTTAATTGGTCTTTAAGAATATTATCTCCACTGTTGGCTCGGTATCTCAACAACGATCAAAAATTCCCATCATTTTGGTCCGGTTCTTCAGGGCTTATTTGTCCAGAGTCACGATGACCCCTTAGAGCTATTTGCTGCCTCCCGCAAAATCGTATTGTTTGTATTATAGGGATTAGCCGTTTTCTATTATTCTAAATATCCAGTCTTCTTTGGGCATTTACTTGATTGATAACACTTTCAGCCTTTTTCTTAACTATAGCTTTTGTGTTTTCAGCGATCAAAACATATTTCTTATGATAGGATAAGTTTTCATGTTTGCTAAACATTTCCCTGGCTTTTTTTAAATTGGTAAAAGCCTGAATAACCAACGCCCCTGCTACTTGGTGATCTCCTTTCCCTACATTTTCGGTATGGGAAAATAACACGCAGTACTTGCAAAAAGATCCAGATTTTTCCTCTGAATAAGCTAACCACGTAAATTCTTCTAGCCACTTCATTTGAAAAGATCTAGTATGGTTTGAACTAGTAATGGAGGGAAATTTGTATCCAGGCTGAGGTTTCCAAACATTTTCTAATAAAAAATTTTTTTTTTCGTTTGTGAAAGACTGAACGGAATTGTTTTGACAATAGTTTCCAATATCATAGATATTTTTCCTTACCTGATTAGGCCTACTATCCTCCATAACCGGAACTACATTAATTGAGCTCGAAGTAGCGACATCACAAGAAGCAATTCTACCAATGCAGCCGACTTCAGCATTGTCACCGTCAGGCCTATTTGCACTTTGTCCTTTCGTAACACTACCGACTTCAGGACTGTCACCAACAGGCTTATTGACACTTGGTTTTTTGGCGAAAAAGTTTTGAATAGAAGCTTGCCTCTTCATTACAATTGTGGTTCACTTACGGCCAACTTCAATATGCTGATAAAGTACGTAAACATTAACACTTAAAACACCACCATACTTCAGTACAACAGATGTCGAATAAACGTAAACAACAAACAATGGCTGCCACTGAACTGTTCAGTTGTCCGCACGCGTAGAAGGCCGGGCTGGAGCCCGAGTCGGACCGAATCAACCCGAACTGGCACGAACTTCACACCACTACCACCCCACTCCCCTCACCAATACGGGGAATTATCACTGTCTGCCGCGGCGATGCCTTCGCGCATGATTCATTAAAATAATTCAGATTACGTTACTTATTTTTTCTTTATATTCATTATTTCGGGGAGGGCCCGGGCCCCCTGGGCCCCCCCTTATATACGCCCCTGTCATGGGGTGATAGGCCCTTACTTTTTTGAAGATGAACGAGGCACTGCTGTCACTGTGACGGCTGAACTTGTCAACATGCTAGAGACATTTTTGGCTCCAAGACTCCATACTTTTCCCAATCTTGACATTCAGCACACCTGGTTTCAACAGGATGGAGCCACCTCACACACTGCCAGACAGTCTATGGCAGCAGTGAAACGTTTGTTTGGGTATCGCATAATTTCAAGGAATGCTAACATCGCTTGGCCGCCCCGATCTCCAGACCTTTGAGTCTGTGACTTCTTTTTATGGGGACATCTGAAGAGCATCGTGTACCAGACTAGATCAAGAACCCTTGTTCAGCTCAAGACACAGATTGAAGAGGAAATCGCCAAAATCCCAGATGACACATTGTGCCGCGCTATGCAAAACCTACAGAAACGACTTACTGAATGTGTACGGCAAAATGGGCAGCATTTAACTGATGTAATTTTTAAAAAGTGATGCCTAATGTAATTTCCAGTCTTGTAGAACATATTTTGAGCCTCAAATAAAATTTTGAAAAGTTCCTTCATTTTTTCTAATTATTTCAAATTTTCCCGTTTCCCTGCGCCACCCTGTAGTACTGAGTAGTAATAACCGTCCTTTATTTCATTGTAAATTGCATTATAAAGTTTGTGTACTTTAGTGACGAGCGAAATTGTCGGCCAGCGTTAGACGTCGGCAGCACGGCGAACTACTAGCAAGATTCATACGCCCGCCAATTGCGAGGGTAATTTGAATTAGTCAACACCGTCTAGAACGACCGCTCAATTCACATTTTTTAATTGTTTTCATAAATAATTTGGCGCCACCCGGGAATTAAAATTACTCATTAAAGGACACGTAAGGTTTACTATCGCGAGATATTGGTACTGGTAATTCGTGAGTTCGCGACGGACATCGTCAGCGTGGAGAGTTAAAAAAGTAAGTAAGTAAACTTAAAGTAACGACTACAACGTGTGGGGCTAACACACAAAACATACTTTTAAAGAATACATACAGATCTAATCGTTACAAAATTAATATAAATATTCGTGTTTGCTGTATACAAGACAATGTACGTTGAAAGTAAAGCGCATTTTAAATTGAATTTAAACGTATATGTAACAGGTATAATTTTAAACTAGGAACAGGTTACAGAGATTTTCACGAACCTAATTTACTTCGCTTCATTATGTTTCACGGCTTTCTATCGTTTTCCCAGTGTTTGGCTGGCGTCTGTTGTTTGATAACCAGTCGGACGTTTCTGTTAGAGAGCGGTAATCTATTTCCAATAACTATCTTGACTTTGTCAGCGACAGAAGGGAATTCATTTACCTACCTTACTTACTTACTTACTTACTTACCTTACCTACCTACGGGTGGTAGGCTACCTACGGGTAGTGAGATGGCTGGTAGCGTTTTTGATTGACTACGGTCTCGTAAACTCGTTCCTAAGGACAACATAGTTTATTACGCTACGTGGTGTAACACACATGTATAGCTTTTTCTTCTCCGTCCCTCCCGACATGATGTAGGTGTTGGCGTAGTTCCTCTTCATTTTCTTCGTCCTCCTGAAAGATGCATTTAGAGCATTATAGACGTTTTTAAAACCTGACTCCAAACCTACAATCCTGTCAAGTCTCCAGAACGAGAATTTGATTTTCGCGCGACTGCTAGTGAGTCAAAACTTTCTTCTGTCTTCAGAAAAGAATCGTCTCCGGAGACGCTGATAGAGGATTCGTCAGCAGGCAGCAATCAATCGGGTGATCGGCAAGTTGAGTTCTGACTTCCTGGCCATCCAACAATGCTGTTCAAAACTCACATTAGACAGAATACTGTCTAGTTTGACGTGGAAGAGGAGCTGATACCGCAACGCCCTCCTGGCTGGGCCGTTCGAAGACTTCCTGGTCGCCCGGAGGAGAAGACTGAATTCTTGGTCACGTGTTTCGAGCGAAAGATCGCTGATAACCTGTCCCCAGACTGGTACTTCGACGGAAAGCCAAGGTCAAAGTGAATAATTTAACTTAACTTCCCATTATTAGTGCCCGATTTAATTTTTAGGGATGAGCTTGTGGTTTCGTTTGTAGGGTGTCTTGAATATCACCTTCCGACACCATTGTGAAAAAAAGGAATTCTTTTCTTTCAGGATCGCGGTCTTTAACGCGTGAATTCGACTGGACTACTTTCCAAAGAAATGGAAGAAGGCCGTAGTAATTGTGATCGTTAATCAGGGGAATGATGACGAAATTTTATAGTCATACATACATACATACATCCTCGGCGCTACAGCCCAGTCCGGGCCCTGGCCTCCAAAAGAAATCTTCCCCACTGGTCTCTACTCCCGGCCAATGTCCACCAGTTTGCTGCACCCAGCCTCACTGCCTCCTTACCAACCTGGTCCAGCCATCTTGTACGCGGTCTTCCCTTCCTTCTCCTTCCCATCGGCAAATAATTCATCACTCTTTTTGGGATTCTATCCTCCGCCATTCTCTGCACATGACCAGCCCAACGCAATCTGTTAATTTGTATGAGTTGCACGATCGGAAGATCTTTAAACCTTTCGTACAACTCTCGATTATGCAATCGCCTCCAAATGTCGTTTTCCCTCACAGGGCCATAGATTCTCCTCAGTACCCTCCCCTCAAAAACGGATAGTTTCTGCTCATCTAGTTTTTTTACCACCCAGCTTTCCGAGCCATACATCAGGGCTGGTCTAATCAAGGTCTTGTATAGGGTGGCTTTTGTATCTTTACTTATTAATTTAGACTTAAAATGTTTCACCAGTCCGTAGTAACACCTATTAGCAGATAATATCCGTCTTTCAATATCTCTAGAGGAGTCATTTCCAGAGTCCACATATGACCCGAGATATGGAAAACCCTGAACCTTTTCAAATTCATAATCGTTAATGCGCAGGGACAGGGCACGAGTGTTGGCACCTACAACCATATATTTGGTTTTGCTTTTGTTTATAACCAAGCCCATAGCCTTAGCGGACAACTCCAGTTCCCGAAAGGCTTCCTTTAAGCCAGATTCAGACCTACTTATGACGTCAATGTCATCGGCATAGGCCAGAAGCTGTACCTCCTTGTGAAATATGTGTCCGCTAGTTTGAATTCCTGAATCAATGATGACCTTTTCTAGAGCTATGTTGAACAACAGACACGCTAAGGCATCTCCTTGTTTCAACCCATTCAATGTTTTTAAGGAGTTAGATAGATTTGATTGTATTCTGATTTGGCACTTAGAATTGGACATAACTACTCCAACCATACGCACCAACTTAGATGGTATATTCAACTCCTTCATAGCTCTATATAGCATTTTCCGGTTGATTGAATCATATGCCGACTGGAAATCCACAAAGAGATGGTGAGTGGCCACTCCATATTCCAACGTTTTTTCTAGGATTTGCCTTAGTGTAAATATTTTGTCTGTTGTTGACCTATTCCTAGTGAATCCACATTGATATTCTTTTATGTTTTCCTCAGCGTAGGGAAGCAGCCTAGAAAATATGATGTTGGACAATACCTTATACGCTGTATTAAGTAGAGAGATGCCCCTATAATGTTTACATATGAGCGGATCACCCTTTTTATGTATTAAACACACCACCCCATTGTTCCACTCATCAGGCATTACCTCCTCCAGCCATATTCGCTCTATGAGATGGGCAAATTCCTTTATGAAATCTCCTCCTGCGCTCTTTAATAGTTCCCCTGGTAAACCATCGGAAACTGCTGCCTTGTTATTTTTAAGCTTTTCTAGAGCTTCATACACCTCGTCATAGGATGGCACCAACTCCTCTCTATCATCCTCGAATTCTCCTGCTTCCTCTTCATTCTCAGATGCCTCCATCGAAACCTCCCCAACTGAGCCTAGCAACTCTTCGAAGTGTTCTGTCCATCTCCTGATTACGCCAGCATTATCACTCACAAGGCCACCATTATTATCCCTACAGGCATTTGTTCTAGGCTGAAATTCCTGTCTCATATCATTCACCTTCCTGTACATATCTCGGCTCAGCCTTTTACTCTTATATTCCTCTATCTTTTTCATCTGTCGCATCATATACTCCCTCTTTTTTCCTCTATGAATCTTCTTTTCCATCCGCCTGGCCTTCCTGTATTCCTCTTGAACAGTCCTAGTGCATTTCCTTTGGATCATAAATTTGTATGTCTTGTTTTTGAAGTCAGCTGCCTCTTCACACTCCTTATCAAACCACTCATCTCGCCCATGTCTCTTCTTCAAACCAACGATTTCTTCTCCCGTGGTCACTAACATGTTTTTTAGATTAAGCCAGTGGTTTTCTATATCTTGTTCCTCACAGCATTCAAGTCTCCACTGTCTAATTTTCTCATTAGTAACTTCCTCGAACCTCCGTTTTATTTCTTCTTCCTTTAGTATTTCTGTATTGTATCTAACAGTCTTTATTCCTTTTTCATTTATATTATTGGAGATTCTAGCTCTCAGTTTTGCAATTACGAGATAGTGATCGCTATCCATGTTGGCACTTCTATAAACTCTAACGTCTTGTAAGTTTGACTTATGGCGGCCATCCAATAGGACATGATCTATTTGATTGACCGTTCTCCCATCTGGAGAGATCCATGTGCCCTTATGTATGTCTTTGTGGTCGAAGAAAGTCCCTCCTATGATCATATTTTGACCAACTGCGAAGTTCAATGATCAGAAACCATTGTCTGAGTGTTCAGAGTGTAAACTATACTTTCCTATATTACTACAAGCATGGCTGCTTCCCACTTTGGCATTTAAGTCACCTATGATTATTTTTATGTCATGTCTAGGGCTGCTAGCATACGCATTCTCCAGCAAGTCATAAAAATCATCTTTCTCCTCCTCAGGCTTATCATCAGTTGGGGCATGCACGTTTATTATAGTATAATTAAAGAAGATTCCCCTAAGTCTTATTTAACACATTCTAGGTGCAAGGGGTTTAAAATCAATGATATTTGCTTTCATTCTACGGCTTACCAAGAAGCCAGTTCCAAGCACATGGTCCCGGTTCTGACAGCTGTAATACACCGAGTAGTCCCTTCGATCCATGATTCCAGCGCCAGTCCACCTCATCTCCTGCATAGCCAAAACATCTATCTTATATTTGAGAACCTCTCCTATTAATATCTTCAAGGCTCCAGGTCTGTATAAGGAACGCAAGTTCCACGTCGCAAGTTTAAAATCTTTGTCCCTTTTCCACGATCCAGTCCCAATTCCATTAATCCGTCCGGCTTTTCCTTTTTCTCTCGGTTTCATAACAATATTATTTTATGGGGTGGGTTGTTAACCCTACGCCCAACCCCCAACCTGGAGGACCAGGGGTTTTATGTTTATAGTCAGGCTCGTCAAAGGCCCTCGAGCGAGAAGAAAATGATAGAACGTTACTGCTAGCGTGACCAAATGAAACTACAAGGAAAAATAGATCGAGGTGTTACTGTTAGTTCCAGATATCTGCGTTCTTGTTTATATTGAGAATAAACATTTCTAGAAATAAAAATTAAAGGTAACTTGTTAATTAATTACTGCACCTACAATTACTCTAGGTAACATTGAAAAGGATCTAACGGTAAATTTTAGGAACAGCACTTACTTAGACTGTACTTATCAGAAATGTCAGAAGTAGAAATTTAATGCCATTAAAAGAACGAGTTTTCATCACCATCACCATCACCATCACCATCACCATCACCATCACCATCACCATCACCATCACCACCACCACCACCACCACCACCACCACCACCACCACCACCACCACCACCACCACCACCACCACCACCATCATCATCATCATCATCATCATCATCATCATCATCATCATCACCACCACCACCACCACCACCACCACCACAACTCGGAAATCGGTGCTGCCTGTTCCGCCGTAAGATTCTCCAGCCATATCTTCCTGGGTCTACTACCCACACACATGTGTCCTATAGGTTTGTTTTTCCCGACTTGTTTGGTCAGCCTGAAATCTGACATTCTTTCTAAGTGTTCTCCCTACCGTTATTTGTAATCTTTTAATTTTTCATTCAAGTTAAAAACTTGTAACTCTTCTCTTATGACCTCATTCCCCTAACACGATCAAGTTTAGAACACCTATTATCTCCTTTTAAGAACGCCAATTCCGAGTCCTCTATTTTACTGTCTTGTTTCTTGGTTGTTGCCCATAATTCAGACTCATAGGACTATACAGGGACTATCATAACTGTGAAACTTTAATTTTGTATCTCGACGCACCTTGGTTCTAAAAATACGGTTGATTGTCTCACAGATCGTCTGGAACTTACCTAACTTAACATCATCCATAATTTCTATCGCAACCAATATCATTTCCCAAATAATTATTGTGGCTTACCTGTTCTAGAATTCGATCACTAATAATTATTTTTAATACAGAAGGAGTTTTTAAAATTAAAACATTCGTAGTATAAACACCTCGTTATCAGTTCATTTAGGCCTACTCCACACTGTTGTCTTCTGCACTGCTACATTCATATTGTGCCATATGGTATAGCTTAACTACAGATTCTAAAATGCATTGCAACTTATGTTTACAGGTCTATAAATTTCTGTCTTCATCAGGCCGTTAGTGTTATTCCTTGCCTTATGACACATATTCTCCGACCTTTTTTTATTCAACTATATGTTTTTGTTCAGCTAATGTTTTTGTGTCTCACTTGCAATTTCGTGTCTTATATCCCCAGATCTTCCTTGGCTAACTTTCTCTCCTTCTTGGTGGTTTCTGTTCTGGAACCTTCTTGTTTCTTCCCTCATTCTTTGTAAACGGTCGCAACGCATAATTTGATTTATTGTTATCTGTTAACGCGCACAACGCGTGTGTACGTCCTAGCGTTGTTTGGTATTTCTCCAGTCCGAGATTTTCCAGAAATAGCTTTGTTGCAATGAGTACTTCTATTGAGAATTTCGTCTAAGTTTTGTTTTTGTACTTCTACCCTTTGATTTTGCTTTTCCAACAAAACTAAATGTGTTAACAAACTGAAAACACGTTTCAACCATAGTAAACTTAAAAATAGAAAGCGTGTAAATTTTATACTAATCACTGGTTAACATCCAATAATTAATAACAGACAAGTATTTAATTCTTAGTACAAAATCTGCTTTAAGAAGTAGATATTAAAATTAGAATAGAATTCGAAGTTAATAATTATGAGATAAGCAAATGAGCGTCAAGAACATAACTTTTTGCTTAGAAGGGGTGAATACAAAATGAAATTGGTAGGAGGATTTTCCACGTAAAAATTACTAAAATACGTTGGTGTCTGGACAAAGACGGGGCAATGTATTATTCACACAATCCCTGTCCAAATCGGCTGACAAGGTGTAATCCCTCATTGCTCGGCGTTACGTTTATAAAACAGATTATATCGTGTTTTCTGATAATTTATATTCTCTTTCTAGAGCAACTTTAAAAAGATAAAGGACAGTATAAATATTGTGCAGACAAGAATGTTTTATTAAAAGTTTCTAATTCGACACAGATTAAACGTAAACAGATGCGTAAACAGAATTACTAGAAGGAAATTGAAGCTAGTTCCAAACGATCAAGAAAAGCTACCAGAAGGCAGTAGAAACAAAATTATTAAACAATTTCTATTAAAAACGAGACATTAACGTTTTGTCTTTTTTCCTTATGTGAGGCTGTAGCATTTCCTATTGGCAATATTTTGAATATGATGTGGCGATGTTGCATAAATAGAAACGTGACAGCTGATCTTGAGCGCTTGAACAGTGGAAAGCGCGGAACCAACATAAGGCCGGGCGGCCATCAGAAGCGGAGCGGAGAGGAATTGAACGTAGTGGACTGAGCTTGTAAAATCTAAACAATGTTGTTCAATGAAAGGGCGGCCACCAAAAGCGGAGCTGAGTGGAGTGGAGTGAAGCGACGTCGCACGGGTCAATCCGCTCAGCTTTGCCTCGGCCGAAGTCCGTTTTGAAGCTGACTTCGCTTCCCCCACCACACCACCTTCCCACTGACAACCATACTCAGTTAGCAGCTAGCAATGGCAATGGAAGATGACGAATTGTTGATTGAATGCGTGAGGGAACAAAATGTGTTGTACGACCCAAGTGGTAAGAAGTATATGGATAACAGTCACAAAACCTTCGGACAATATATCTAATTCATCATTATTGTTCAACAATTTGTGTAACTTATTCATTGATATCTGTAAATTTCTATTGTTGTGTTGTAATTAATATATAAATAAAAAATTACCTTAAACAAATTGCTAACTTCTCTTTTGGCCCTACCGCCTTCCGATAATTAGTATCACATGCTGTTACGCGTATATCATTACGAATAAAGTCGAAAAGTTTGTTAACTTGTCGCGTGACATTCTGAAATCATTTTTAAACTGATCAGCAGTCAAATCATTAGTCATTTCGTCGTCTCAGATAAAGACTTTCCCATTTTTTCTTGCGCTTAGTAGCTAACACACTCCAAACATGATAACTAAATTCAGTGTCTGAATCATCAGATTCCTAAGAAGTATCGGATATCCCATCTGTTTCAAATTTTGGACGTCTGACATCGCCGAGTTTATAAACGCAACTGACAGTACACTCCGTTTTCTATTGCCGCCCCCTAAGTGACTCAGCTCAACTCCACTGCGCTCAGCTACGCTCCGCTCCGCTTCACTCCACATCTGGTGGCCACCTAGCCTAAGAATTACCTCCCCACCGCACAACTTAAAGGTATTGCATGCGTATCTAGCGAGAAGAGTAGGCGTCAACCGTTTGCTGTCTCACACTATCTCTCTTTAACACATAATGTTGCTTCACAACGACGCTTGCATGCTTCTGTTGTTCTCGCCAGCCTTGTCGCTGCCGATGTACACACTGGAAACACTGGACAAGACCGTCGTACGCATACGTGAAAGGAGTGAAAATTTTGCTATCCTCGCAACGAGGTGTTTATCCAATGCTCATCTCGAAGTCGGTGTTCAAAATCAATCGTTACATACATCCTGCCTCGTACTGCAGACTCATCACAAAGCGATGCACAAACAACCGGAAAATACCAATTTTATCAACATATAGAGTCGTCTGTGATTCAGAAACATCAATTAAACAAATAACATCTGCAAACATCTGTATCAGGTACCATGAAGTTGTTTATATTCCGAAATCCTTCAAAAAACAGAGCGACGGCAGTCACGTAACCACAGGCCTATAAATTCCTGTTTTCATCAGGTCCTTAGTGTTCTTCCTGGCCTTATGACACCTATTTTCCAATCTTGTTTATTCAGCTAATAAACTTGTATTGTGTTTTGTTCAAGATCCCTTTTTGTATCTCATTTGTAATTGTTTCTTCCATCTAGATCTTCCTTGGTTCAACTTTCTCTCCTTCCTTTGGTGGTTTCTATTCAAGAACCTTTATCGTTAACAGTTCATTCCTCATTCTTTGTGAATGATCGTGATACATTATTAATTAATTTATTATTATCTTTTATCATGGAAGAAACATTAATTGAGTCAGTCAGGAATCAGTCACGTGTGCTAATTGTTTTACTGCGACTAAAGTCCGGTAGTAACAGAAGTGTTAAATTTTAATTATTTTGATTTTTAAATTTAATGTGTAATGTTGTCACCTGTCAACTAGCTAATATCTATTGCGTAGAAATAAGATGTGGATCGGAAAACACTAGAGAATTAATGTTAACGTAAGTGTGCGATTATTTTTATGGGCGAGTTTCCAAATCTTGTAACTACTATTTCTCTGGGACTTAATAATTAATTCTACTGTTATATAAAATAACGTTTCACGCTAAACTTACAACAACAACAGTAATAAGAATAACAATTCTTTGATTTTCCGGTTATTTGTAATGGCATATATCCAGATACTTGAAAAATTGATTGATGTATTGTATACAGTGGCTGCCCACGATCAAACCGTATTGGATGGGGCTATTTAAAAATTGCTACTTCTTAAATATGGCAAATACCTTAGTGTTTCATTAATTACAGCGTCTTCTACAGGGATTTAAAATTCAAATGGGTTATCTACCAACCAAATTCAAAGTTTTGCAGGCAAGACTACAACAGTCAAAACTACAAAAGCAAGACCACAAAACAAAGGTTTTGTAGAGAACAGTCTACATCACTACCAAAACTTTGAAGCAATCCACTGCTAGACAACGTAGACACAGAAGAAAGACTTAAAAAAAAAATAGAAAGTAAAACCTTTTGGGTCAATGTCAATGTGAAGTGTTAGGTCTGATTAAGCGTATACAATAAACGCAAAATAATAAAGCAAAGTTTTTATGTTTAGTTCAGAAGAAAATAGTGGATTTCTTTTGAATTAAAGAAGCTAAGAGCAAACATTCATGATGACAAATTCTGAAAAACAATTTAATAAATTTAGGTAATTACTGGCTATGGTAAAGATGATGGTATAGGCCTACGTGTTAAGTAGATAAGTTCCAGACGATCTGTATGACAATTAATTGTATTTTTAGAAATCAGGACCATCGAGTGACCTTACTTGTAATTAAAGCTTTATAAACCTTCGTAATAACGTTTTAAAAAGAGTATGAAATATAAGCGAGAACTACAGAAGCGAGAAAGTATAATACGGGCTTCAGAAATGATATTCTCAGGAGGAGTTAAAAGATGTACTGAAGTCGATCGAAAAAAGATTGAAAATATAAAAGAAGAAGAATCACAAGTTTTCAACGTCAGTGACGGGTTAAAGAATTGTAAACGATAATCGAAGAAACATTTCTAAAAAATGTCAAATTCATGATTGGCAAAAAAAAATGTATTGAAGTATAAGGCTATAAGACAGAGATCTGTGGGTAGACTTAACTGGTGCTGGAGAATCTTTGAAGATGGTTAGACATCGTTTTACCTATAAAATGACGTGAAGAAGTGGAAGAAAAAGAGGAAGTTAGGTTTTATTAACATCGTTCATTAGTAAAAATTGGCTTGATCGGAATTGTGTAAAAAATGGATACGAATTAATCATGGATTTGGACAGTAGTTGGGACGAGTAATAAAAAATTAGTTGCGCGTCAGTTAACTTGGTTCTGCTGAATTCTAATGATTCAGAATTCAGTGTTTAACAACAGTACGTTAGTTAAATCTGCTGACTAAACCTAGCACATTGTTTTTAGTCTACTTAAGTTCATTGAGTCAGTATCGATTAAGTAACAAGGAAACAAACCGCAGCTTCATTTTAGTTTTCAGTAAAATCCCACATTAGTTTTTAGTTAAGGAACTGGGGTGTGAGTTGTTAATAATTAATAATAAAATAATTAGACATGAAATGGGTGTCTGAACGCGCTAGTGTCAAAAAAACTCATTGCGTATGCATAGCTTTGACTCGTTGTTTTCCGTCCAATCATTTTGTGTTCAGAAGAGCTGCATGGCTGGTGTATCACATATTGTGTGTTATGGTGGTAACCTCACACTCCAGCTCCCGAACTGCCTTCCGTGCTAGCACTAGGATCTCCGCGAACCGTTTCATGTCTTACTATTTAATCTGTGCATGCAATTACTGCAATATCTGGGATCAGTTTTTTAATTTATGAAAGTTTTTGCAAATGGAGTGATAGGAAGAGATAGTAAGCAGGAGAAATTGATAGCCAGACAGACAGACACATAGATAGATAGATAGGTAGATATATAGATAGACGGATAGACGGACAGACAGAGATAGAGAGAAAGATTAATGTTTGAGGATCTGGACAAATATAATTACGAAGCAACATTGTGGTCTAATGTTTACCGTTGTATTTAAAGTCATAGTAAATTAAATTCGTTTTTGTGTTACATTATTTAATGCATTTCCGTAGTTTTCCAGCGCAAAACTAATTAATACATTATGCAGTATTCAACACTACGTTTGCGTTGTTGCGTCTTGTGTGGTCGTAGATTTTGAACTGACGCTAGTTTGCGTTGCTTTATCACAACTTAATATGCACATATGGTAAAAAAATGAATCTAATCTGACGTTTTCAAAACTGTTTAGAATATTATTTGTTTTTTTTTTTATTTAATTAGGATACTATAAAAAAATTTACGCAACTGTATCCTGCCATATTGTTAAGCGTTGTTACACAAAGTTTTTTGTGTATTTATTGAATTATAGTAAATAAAATGAAATAATTATAAGACAAGTCAAAGTTAATCGTTTTCAGGATAACAGTGTTTAAGTTATTTGTGTGTGGCTTGTACAATTCACACATTACATATTGGAATGAGATATTTCTAGACGAGGAGCCAATAAGAACAACAATACTGATTAGTGATCGAATTCTAGAAGAGGTGAGCCATTTTAATTATTTGGGAAATGATATTGGCAATGATAGAAATTATGACATTGATGTTAATTTAGGTAAGTTCTAGACGGTCCGTGGAACAAGCAACCGTATTTTTAGAAACTAAGTGCGTCAAGATACAAAATTAAAGTTTTACAAAATTATGGCAGTGCCTGTACTGTCCTATGGGTGTGAATTATGGACAACAACCAAAAAACAAGACAGTAAAATACAGCCCTTGAAAATGGTATTCTTGAGAGGAGTTGAAAGGTGTTCTAAATTTGACCGTATAAGAAATGAGGCCGTCAGAGAAAAGTTACAAATTTTTAACTTGAATGAAAAAATAAAAGATTACAAACAACGGTGGAAAGAACACTTAGAAAGACTATCAGATTCCAGACTAGCCAAATAAGTCTAGAAATACAAACCTATAGGACACAGGAGTGTGGGTAGACCAGGAAGAGATGGCCGGACGATTTTTAAAAGCGGAAAATTGCAGCAGCTTGCCTATGACGTGTTGTGAAGAAGATGACGATGATGACATACATGAGCTATTGCTACACTTTGTTGTGCAGGCAGTATTAATCTTTGTTCCCCACATTAGTGCGTAAAAGAGGAACTGTCTCTTACATGTACGTCACAAGACATGTTAACAACAAGACATGTTGTTAGGTCTTTCAACAGAGGTTTTCACCCACCACTCACAGCTTCTTACACAACTCCTGATTCTAGGGACTGAAATCAAATGTAAAAATATTACGTTGAAGGCAGTTCGAGTAGAGGGTTTGCCTGTTAGAAATCACTCATCGCTTAATAGTTTTAAAGAAACATCTGTAATATGTCTGAATGAGTGAGTTTAAGTTCTAAATACCACTTACTGATTGACGATTACAACTCCGAAGAAATTTGACCTAGGAAGTTGAAATTTTCAGGAAAATTACTGATTTTACTTTGGAGCTCGCTATGAAAGCATTTGAAAAATTCGTATTTTAAGGGATAAACTAGGAGTTCCATACAAAACAATAAAAGTTACAAATGTTAGTTTGTGTGGAGTCTAAAAATGTCATGGAAGGTACCAAATTAAAGAAAATTTAAATCCCAACTAGAGTTTGCTATTCTGGGTTGAAAAAAAAAAATCAAAACGTGAATGCACCTGGCAAGAAATTCATTTTTAAAGGGAATTAACACTGAATGTTGATATGATGCGGAGTATTTACTATAGGCCTATACTTATCCACACGGGGATGCCTGACGTAAGGTGTTTGTGGCAAATTTGAATAGTTTATTTGAATAAGATACGTTTATTGCTGTCATAATTTAATTTAAAATTAGTTAAAGCACACTTAACGAAGCGCCGGTTTCATATCCATGAGAGAAAATATTGATTCTTCAGGGTTGCAGATCAATGTTTATACTGCAGTTTGCTGCTTAAGCCTGGTGTAGACAGTTAATATCCTCTGTTGTTTATTAAACATGGTAACGAATTATCCCTCGAAGACTGGCACAATTTACTGAAACGTTTCAATGATTAGATGGTGTGCACCGCAAGTCTGTGTTAATGGGAATGAAAGTGTTTCATATGTGTCTCGTACTCAAGTGTCGTTAAGCTGTAGGCCTATTTGGCAGTAAGATGTTTTGCGCTCTGGATCATCATAGACCGGTTCACAGCGCTCTTTAACGTTTCCCGATTTTATTCTTCATCTCTTTCCGTCATAACATAAGTCATCACGGTCCCTCTCGCTTATGGTCTCCTGTCTATGGCGCCTCTCCAGTTTCTTGTTGGACTCCTTCTGTCTTTGTGTTGGCAAATCATAATCTTTCATATCTTTTACCAGTCTGCATACAGCCATTCTTTGGACACAACCACACTCCATCAAAATCGTAATTGTGACGCTGTCTATGACATCCCATAATTTCATTTATCCCGCCATTTGTTGTCCTTCCTCTTCTGGATCTCCTACCAGCTTGTCTCCAAAACTTCATGTTTAGATTACTCTTATTGCTTTTTTTTCTAAGTATTATTTTTCAATGGTCATATCCTCTAAACGTTAAACTGTTGAATTATAAATTTTGTCTACGTTTCCCTGTGTAATGCTTACTCCTTAGCTTACTGATTAGTACTATCATTCACGGGTTCTGTGAAAAAAGTATACAGGAGCAGCGAAAGTTTGTAGCCCTGTCGAACCGACGGTATATCCCCCAATAAATGTGAGGAACGCTTTTGGTTGTCACACCAACTTTTAGTCAAGTATCGATGTATTGTTGGTTGCAGTTTCGAGAAGTAGGGTTACATAAGTGCGGTACAACAAGAAGTGTATACACAACTTTTTGATACACGTGTGTATAAATGTAATCCATGTGTGTAAAATTATAACTATTCTTCTCATTGGATTACCCAACGTTACCTCCGTCAAACGTTTACCCACATACATTTATGTTCTTTGCGCTGCTTTGTCTTTCCACTATCTTTCAACATTATATCTTTTTTGTGTTCTCCAGTACATTGTAGCGTGACAGAAAATCCACTACTTATTAATTCATATAAGATAATAAACAATAATTACATTACCTATACTAAAATAATATCGAATGAAATTTAATGAATTCAAAGGAATAAACCACAATAAAATAAAAATCCTCATTAAATTATATAAAAACCACTAGAAAAAATTAAAGAATAATTAAGAGCAACTCATATTATAAAATCAGGAATTTACCCAGGAAGTTAGGAGCAGTAAACAAATTAAATACCACAAAATGAAGAAGAAAGAATCAGTTTAGGAGTGGTGAAACAACAAAATACCCCAAACACAAGAAGAAAGAAGAGTAGAGTTTATTATCAGGAAGTAAACAATACCCTGAAACCTTTAACGAAAAGCAAAGTCAGTATCAGAAAATAAAATAGATACTGCAAACCAAACATCAGTCAAGATAACACGAAGTACCTTGGTTTACCCAAGAGTGAAGACAAGAAGAAGGAAGACCAGAAGAAAGACAAGAATGAAGACAAGAAGAAGGACAAGAATGAAGACAAGAAAGAAGACAAGAAGAGAGGAAGAAATAGTATGGAAGAAACACCATAATAAAACCTATTATTAACTACCATCAACCCCAAACCAATAGAGACAATTAAAGAAAGTATAACATCCCAAAACCCTATAAAATGTAATTATTAATAAACCAAAAGTGTTGTATAGTATAATAAGAGGTGCACCAACTAAAGCTATTGTGTGATAAAAAAAATAAACAAGTCTTAACAGTCCATGATGACTAAAGGTCTGGTCTGAGATAATAAGACTCAAAATATCAGAACCACCAGTGAAAGTGAACTAGTGCAAGTGTTTTTGGAAATACAATAAACTTAAAGTTGTAGTGATACTGTGACTTACCAATATGCTATATAACAACTTTTATATTCAATAATACACATCATCATAAAATAATAAAATGGAAGATTTCCAATATTTTATTATTTTAATGTCACTTTGTTATTACAAGACATTTGTAAAAATGATAATAACTAAAGTATGGGTGGACATGTTTACTGAATAAGGGGATAATAAATAATAATGGTTTAGACCAGAAAGGACTGGAATTAATTTAAGTATTCATAGGTTTAAAATGTTTAAAATGGCTATTTGTTCACAGCCATGAACTCAATATGTTTGTAAGAATTTTTAGTCAATAAGATTTATATGTGTTTAGAATAAATTATATTTGTTAAATAACAGCTTAAATACCATTTAAAATGTTTCAGTAGGTATGCTGTGTTAATTAAAAAAAGAGTTAAAAGTATGTTTTCAAACAATGTCAGCAATATGTCCAATTGTACAGAATGCTAAGTAATGTTCATTATTATTTTTATATAACAGTAGTATTAATTAGATACTACACATCACAATAAGGTTATAAACCATTTTATTTTTATGTCATAATAACTGTTTAAGGTCAGAGGAGGAGTAGGATTAAATTTATTTGAGAAAGCCAGGAATGTAAAATTCTAAACTCTAGGCCATTTAATGAATTCACAGAAACCATATAACCAAGTTAATTCACTTATAAATCCTGTAAACTGGCAAGATTTAGGTAAGGCAAATCAGTTAACAACTACTGTGAATGAGCCTATGAGTTAAAATGATAATATGAAAATATACCTTAAATTATTGTAAATTTTTGAAATATAAATTAATTATTTTTAAAGAGGAGTGTCAAATTCAGAGATTATCACAAAAAACCAGTTCAAAGGTTCAATTTATATGTATTTAAGGAAAGGAAGAGAAATATGACCATTTGAGATTTATTATAATGGTATTAATAACAATTAAAATGGCAGAAAAATTATATGAAGGCGGAAACCAGTTTTTGAGCCTAGATTTCCAAAAAGAAAGAAATTTGGTAATTTCCACAAAAATGTCAACAGATATGGACTATAATATATCAATTTAAAAAGAATGAGATAATTAAACCAATGATAAGGTTCATAATTCATGAAGGTGATGAATAAACTAAATAAATTCCATATATAATATATTTTTGTATCATGTATATGGGAAGTCGAAATTATTTTAACAATACTTTTCAAAGATTAACTGGGCCAGATTTTGACTAACGTGAAGGAAGTTAGTTAGTTCTTTGTTAATGATCAAGCTGAGCAGTTTATGTGAGAATACGTTCCTTGAAACCGAGAAAAATGGTGTACTAAGATTACCCAAGAAATTCAGTGAAACGAGAGTTACGTAAATTAAACACTTTTCCAACTAAAACCACAGAAAACTTTAACCACAATAGTGAAAACAACATCAACACTACATAATATCAGTGCATAAAAACAGTAAAACTACATATTTGTGATAATTTAATCTACAACAGTATAACCGTTTTTTGCGTAGCGAACAAAGAGAAGTGAACACCAAAAACATATAACATAATTAACACCAGTGATCACTAAACACTATTCCAGAATACACCAAACAACATATTAGACCAGTTACACCAGTTCGGGGACATTTAAAACAAATATGAAGGTAATTTTGCTGTGAGATTTTAACGCGACGACATCGCAGTTAACCTCGTCATATTTTGAGCGGCCATCTTGGATATGCCCACCAGTGCCAACCACATCGAATGACTACAGCGCTTGCAGAATTGGTTTGACAAAACAACAATATTACATATTTTATAAAATTTATTCACATTTTGTTAGATAATAGTTATTGAAACCACTTTATTTGTAAATGTTATACTTTCTCGTCTATCCTTCTCTGACTATTAATAATATAATCGCTCCAAGAACCTTTTTTACTGTTTGTAATAATTTATAACCTGTATGAACAAATCGATTATTTCCTGAGACGGAGTCGACAATTGCTCACAGTCGATTAAACATCGATCATTCCTTAATTTTGTTAATAAATCAATTTATTTCAATTGTTTGTATCTATAACTTATTTCACATGCTAGTTTAAGGTTTATTTTTTGCAACGAGACTTCCTGAAGAAGAAAATATCTATAGAAAGTGAGATATTGGACCAGCACGAAAAATCATAAATCGATTGCTGACCGGAGTTAATCTGATTAACTCCGGACTTAGTTAAGATCTTCAAGAAGTGCAAAATAATTAATAACTGCCTTATTAGTTATTAGAATTTTTATCAGAACATTAAAACAGAATTATTTCTCAATTACAGACTTCAATTAAAACATAAAACATTTTTTTTTGAAATTTTTTTTTTTAAATAAAATTATTTCTTTATTTGTAAAGACTGCATACAGGGTCTAGTTACAAATTGGCTAGCCCAAACAGTGGGGCTCGAGATTAAAGGAAGAAGATCAGAAGACAGAATATCAGAATAAGAAAGAGGAGTGTTACAAAGTGGCGTCCAACTAGAGGGCTTATTAATTTAAGCCTGGCAGCGGTTATACCGTCAGAAAGAAGGGCAACAACGATAAATCAAAATGGCAGAATGTACACCAAAAGAGAGGGAGATGATGGAAAAGTTGTGGGAAATGATGAAGGAGATGAGTAAGAAACTGGATGATTGGGCCGAAGAAAGGAGAGAGAACAATAGATTATTCAGGGAAGAATTAAGAAAAGAGAAGACCGAAGAAATAAAAAATGATAGCAAACCAGAACCAGAAGAAATACCAAACGAAAAAACCTTGGAACAAATAGTAGTATTACCTGAAAAGAAAACTAACGGGAACAAAGAAAATACCAAAGATATGGAAGTGGAACCAAGGGAAAGGAGGAAAACGCTTCCAAGGAAATTAATGAAACCAAGGGAGAAATAGAGATGATGAACCATGGTTTAATGGATGTAAATAATGTCCCAATTACCAACCATGAAAAAATCAAGAATGCTAGAGAGATTACGGCAGGAGATTGAAAGTAATCTCAGAAATAATGTACCAACAGACAGTAGTTTACCAATGGGAAAGGACCAGAGGTAAACGGAATACGACATGTGGACCAGATCAGTTCAGTGTGGGACTGGACAGTGTATTCCAGATAGATGGAAATGTGACATCTTATCATACTGTGGTGACGGCACAGATGAATCACCAGAATGTGTTCCATTAGTGTACCATCCAGGACAGTTCCGGTGTACAGTTACACAAAAATGTATTCCTTCAGGGTGGATATGTGATGGTGAACCAGATTATGGGCTTCAGATAAGCAAATAATTAATAATTCAGATGAAGATCCTCACAGATATTTTTCATGCAATACCACATATGGACCAGAGACGTATTGGTATATAAAACAATATGATAAAGGAAACTACATAAGCTTTGTGGCCAACAAAGGAATAACGGCTAGAAGAATGAAATACAAGGCGAAGGCTAAAAATGTCACTGGTACCGGAACAAGTATGAAGACTATGGTCATCCGGACAATGAGAGCAACTGAAATGACAGACTATGGTTAAATCAAATACCACACACCTCCATAAAAAGGGACTGATGTCATGATAACCGACAACGGCAAAAACCACGACAAAGAAGAAGAAAATAATTACCCATGAGGAGAAATAATAAGAAGAATGAACGAAGAACCAAAACGGGATTTAAGAAAGAAAATTAATTAAGAAACTACACATTACAAAGGAAATATGAGCAACTGTGCAACCTAATAAAAATCATCCACCTGGGTATAAAAGAAAAATAATAATAAGAAATACTTTTGAAATAAAGACAAGAGAGAGAATCATACAATAATTATGAAACTAATATGATATGTTTACCACATAATAATGAAAACTATGACAATTATTTGTGAAAACTTTATAGAAAGATAAAAAGAATTTAGAAAAATCATCTAAAGTACATACAAGTATTTGAGAAAAACTATTTTGGTAAGAATATAGAAGGAGAAGAAGTTTGAGAAATCATCCAAATTCTAAAAAATATTGTAAGCCCACCTTACAAGACAAAGATTTGTGAAAACTTTATGGAATTATAAAAAAGAATTTAGAATAAATCGACTAAATTCTAAAAACAATGTAAGAACACATTACAGACAATTATTTGAGAAAAAACTATATGGCAAGAATGGAAAAAGAATTTAGAAAGAAACCATCTAAATTCAAAAACAATATAAGATTACATACAAATTATTTGTGAAAACTTTATGGAAATATAAGAAGAATGAATTTTGAATTGTGTATAAATCATCAAAATTCCCAACCAAGAGTAAGCACAACTTACCAACAAATTATTTATAAAACACTTTGGTGAAATAAACAGAAGAGAAATAATACCATATTTATGGTAATCATAAAAATATATTTACCATGTTTATAAAGGATCATTATGAGATAAGTAAAGGAAACAGACTTTAGAATTAAAACAAATAATTCTGAAGAAGTATGATCATGTCTAATTTCAATATAAAGTGTAAAAAACTTTCCATAAAATGATACGAAAGGGAATAAACCGTGTGATACGATTTGAGTGATTAAACATAATAAAATACAAAAACTTATGTGGAAATAGAAGGTAATAAAACTTTGAAGTGGTATGAGGAGAAATTATGACCTCATTATAAAATTAATTAAAACATTCATTCGAAAGAATAATAACCATGACAGGAGTAATGTGAGAAGAATAATAAAGATATGATGTAATTAAACAAATTAACATAAAATGATAATGAATTAAATGTCAATTGTAATAGTGACAGTTATAAGAAAGTTCTAGAACATAGAACAAGTGGAACTAATAAAAACAGAGTAACAAACTAAAAATGTCATAAAAATATGCTACTATAAACCAATGCAGATTGTAATAAAAAACCAGAAAGTAATAAAGAATTTATAGCCAAAAAAATTATATGATAAGAAAAGTTGAAAAAAGTATTAATAGAAGAGCTTCCTACCATAATATCAAATGAATGAACCATCAAGTTAAAGAGTCAGAAGACCAATTGAGATAGGAATATTAAAATCTCTGAGCAATATAATAAGTAATAAGTGAAGTATCCCAAAGATATTTTTTAAATAGTAACAAATGTGTACTATTCTGAATAATTTTTTAATCTGTCTGTAGATAATTCCAGCAGTATTAATATGTTTTTTGAGCAGAGATGATTTGCCTCTGTACTCAAATATGTGTGAAGTATTGGACAGCAGAGGAAGTAGCGTACAGTGCCTCTCTGAACTGAACCAGCTCACAAAGTAGGGAACGATAGGGAGGAAATATCCCAAGGAGAAAATACTAAGAAGAAATATGAAAATAAAATAATAAATATGAAACTCAGATGACTATTACTATCAAGGAAGATCAAGTGAGAATGAGAAGGATGTAAGCTCAAATATATTAAGAAAATTTTTAAAATGGAAGGAAGTCAAGAATAATAACAAACCTAGAATAATTATCATAAGCAATTGTTACAGACAAAGCAAGTATAGTCTGAAAAAATCACTTCTGGAGAAGGGCATTCTGTAGCGTGACAGAAAATCCACTACTGTTGAATTATACACTTAGTCTACGTTTCCCTGTGTAATGCTTACTCCTTAGCTTACTGATTAGTACTCTCATTCACGGGTTCTGTGAAAAAAGTATACAGGAGCAGCGAAAGTTTGAAGCCCTGTCGAACCGACGGTATATCCCCCAATAAATGTGAGGAACGCTTTTGGTTGTCACACCAACTTTTAGTCAAGTATCGATGTAATGTTGGTTGCAGTTTCGAGAAGTAGGGTTACATAAGTGCGGTACAACAAGAAGTGTATACACAACTTTTTGATACACGTGTGTATAAATGTAATCCATGTGTGTAAAATTATAACTATTCTTCTCATTGGATTACCCAACGTTACCTCCGTCAAACGTTTACCCACATACATTTATGTTCTTTGCGCTGCTTTGTCTTTCCACTATCTTTCAACATTATATCTTTTTTGTGTTCTCCAGTACATTATAGCGTGACAGAAAATCCACTACTTATTAATTCATATAAGATAATAAACAATAATTACATTACCTATACTAATATAATATCGAATGAAATTTAATGAATTCAAAGGAATAAACCACAATAAAATAAAAATCCTCATTACATTATATAAAAACCACTAGAAAAAATTAAAGAATAATTAAGAGCAACTCATATTATAAAATCAGGAATTTACCCAGGAAGTTAGGAGCAGTAAACAAATTAAATACCACAAAATGAAGAAGAAAGAATCAGTTTAGGAGTGGTGAAACAACAAAATACCCCAAACACAAGAAGAAAGAAGAGTAGAGTTTATTATCAGGAAGTAAACAATACCCTGAAACCTTTAACGAAAAGCAAAGTCAGTATCAGAAAATAAAATAGATACTGCAAACCAAACATCAGTCAAGATAACACGAAGTACCTTGGTTTACCCAAGAGTGAAGACAAGAAGAAGGAAGACCAGAAGAAAGACAAGAATGAAGACAAGAAGAAGGACAAGAATGAAGACAAGAAAGAAGACAAGAAGAGAGGAAGAAATAGTATGGAAGAAACACCATAATAAAACCTATTATTAACTACCATCAACCCCAAACCAATAGAGACAATTAAAGAAAGTATAACATCCCAAAACCCTATAAAATGTAATTATTAATAAACCAAAAGTGTTGTATAGTATAATAAGAGGTGCACCAACTAAAGCTATTGTGTGATAAAAAAAATAAACAAGTCTTAACAGTCCATGATGACTAAAGGTCTGGTCTGAGATAATAAGACTCAAAATATCAGAACCACCAGTGAAAGTGAACTAGTGCAAGTGTTTTTGGAAATACAGTAAACTTAAAGTTGTAGTGATACTGTGACTTACCAATATGCTATATAACAACTTTTATATTCAATAATACACATCATCATAAAATAATAAAATGGAAGATTTCCAATATTTTATTATTTTAATGTCACTTTGTTATTACAAGACATTTGTAAAAATGATAATAACTAAAGTATGGGTGGACATGTTTACTGAATAAGGGGATAATAAATAATAATGGTTTAGACCAGAAAGGACTGGAATTAATTTAAGTATTCATAGGTTTAAAATGTTTAAAATGGCTATTTGTTCACAGCCATGAACTCAATATGTTTGTAAGAATTTTTAGTCAATAAGATTTATATGTGTTTAGAATAAATTATATTTGTTAAATAACAGCTTAAATACCATTTAAAATGTTTCAGTAGGTATGCTGTGTTAATTAAAAAAAGAGTTAAAAGTATGTTTTCAAACAATGTCAGCAATATGTCCAATTGTACAGAATGCTAAGTAATGTTCATTATTATTTTTATATAACAGTAGTATTAATTAGATACTAACATCACAATAAGGTTATAAACCATTTTATTTTTATGTCATAATAACTGTTTAAGGTCAGAGGAGGAGTAGGATTAAATTTATTTGAGAAAGCCAGGAATGTAAAATTCTAAACTCTAGGCCATTTAATGAATTCACAGAAACCATATAAACCAGTTAATTCACTTATAAATCCTGTAAACTGGCAAGATTTAGGTAAGGCAAATCAGTTAACAACTACTGTGAATGAGCCTATGAGTTAAAATGATAATATGAAAATATACCTTAAATTATTGTAAATTTTTGAAATATAAATTAATTATTTTTAAAGAGGAGTGTCAAATTCAGAGATTATCACAAAAAACCAGTTCAAAGGTTCAATTTATATGTATTTAAGGAAAGGAAGAGAAATATGACCATTTGAGATTTATTATAATGGTATTAATAACAATTAAAATGGCAGAAAAATTATATGAAGGCGGAAACCAGTTTTTGAGCCTAGATTTCCAAAAAGAAAGAAATTTGGTAATTTCCACAAAAATGTCAACAGATATGGACTATAATATATCAATTTAAAAAGAATGAGATAATTAAACCAATGATAAGGTTCATAATTCATGAAGGTGATGAATAAACTAAATAAATTCCATATATAATATATTTTTGTATCATGTATATGGGAAGTCGAAATTATTTTAACAATACTTTTCAAAGATTAACTGGGCCAGATTTTGACTAACGTGAAGGAAGTTAGTTAGTTCTTTGTTAATGATCAAGCTGAGCAGTTTATGTGAGAATACGTTCCTTGAAACCGAGAAAAATGGTGTACTAAGGTTACCCAAGAAATTCAGTGAAACGAGAGTTACGTAAATTAAACACTTTTCCAACTAAAACCACAGAAAACTTTAACCACAATAGTGAAAACAAACAACATCAACACTACATAATATCAGTGCATAAAAACAGTAAAACTACATATTTGTGATAATTTAATCTACAACAGTATAACCGTTTTTTGCGTAGCGAACAAAGAGAAGTGAACACCAAAAACATATAACATAATTAACACCAGTGATCACTAAACACTATTCCAGAATACACCAAACAACATATTAGACCAGTTACACCAGTTCGGGGACATTTAAAACAAATATGAAGGTAATTTTGCTGTGAGATTTTAACGCGACGACATCGCAGTTAACCTCGTCATATTTTGAGCGGCCATCTTGGATATGCACACCAGTGCCAACCACATCGAATGACTACAGCGCTTGCAGAATTGGTTTGACAAAACAACAATATTACATATTTTATAAAATTTATTCACATTTTGTTAGATAATAGTTATTGAAACCACTTTATTTGTAAATGTTATACTTTCTCGTCTATCCTTCTCTGACTATTAATAATATAATCGCTCCAAGAACCTTTTTTAATACTTGTAATAATTTATAACCTGTATGAACAAATCGATTATTTCCTGAGACGGAGTCGACAATTGCTCACAGTCGATTAAACATCGATCATTCCTTAATTTTGTTAATAAATCAATTTATTTCAATTGTTTGTATCTATAACTTATTTCACATGCTAGTTTAAGGTTTATTTTTTGCAACGAGACTTCCTGAAGAAGAAAATATCTATAGAAAGTGAGATATTGGACCAGCACGAAAAATCATAAATCGATTGCTGACCGGAGTTAATCTGATTAACTCCGGACTTAGTTAAGATCTTCAAGAAGTGCAAAATAATTAATAACTGCCTTATTAGTTATTAGAATTTTTATCAGAACATTAAAACAGAATTATTTCTCAATTACAGACATCAATTAAAACATAAAACATTTTTTTTTGAATTTTTTTTTAAATAAAATTTTTTCTTTATTTGTAAAGACTGCATACAGGGTCTAGTTACAAATTGGCTAGCCCAAACAGTGGGGCTCGAGATTAAAGGAAGAAGATCAGAAGACAGAATATCAGAATAAGAAAGAGGAGTGTTACAAAGTGGCGTCCAACTAGAGGGCTTATTAATTTAAGCCTGGCAGCGGTTATACCGTCAGAAAGAAGGGCAACAACGATAAATCAAAATGGCAGAATGTACACCAAAAGAGAGGGAGATGATGGAAAAGTTGTGGGAAATGATGAAGGAGATGAGTAAGAAACTGGATGATTGGGCCGAAGAAAGGAGAGAGAACAATAGATTATTCAGGGAAGAATTAAGAAAAGAGAAGACCGAAGAAATAAAAAATGATAGCAAACCAGAACCAGAAGAAATACCAAACGAAAAAACCTTGGAACAAATAGTAGTATTACCTGAAAAGAAAACTAACGGGAACAAAGAAAATACCAAAGATATGGAAGTGGAACCAAGGGAAAGGAGGAAAACGCTTCCAAGGAAATTAATGAAAACCAAGGGAGAAATAGAGATGATGAACCATGGTTTAATGGATGTAAATAATGTCCCAATTACCAACCATGAAAAAATCAAGAATGCTAGAGAGATTACGGCAGGAGATTGAAAGTAATCTCAGAAATAATGTACCAACAGACAGTAGTTTACCAATGGGAAAGGACCAGAGGTAAACGGAATACGACATGTGGACCAGATCAGTTTCAGTGTGGGACTTTACAGTGTATTCCAGATAGATGGAAATGTGACATCTTATCATACTGTGGTGACGGCACAGATGAATCACCAGAATGTGTTCCATTAGTGTACCATCCAGGACAGTTCCGGTGTACAGTTACACAAAAATGTATTCCTTCAGGGTGGATATGTGATGGTGAACCAGATTATGGGCTTCAGATAAGCAAATAATTAATAATTCAGATGAAGATCCTCACAGATATTTTTCATGCAATACCACATATGGACCAGAGACGTATTGGTATATAAAACAATATGATAAAGGAAACTACATAAGCTTTGTGGCCAACAAAGGAATAACGGCTAGAAGAATGAAATACAAGGCGAAGGCTAAAAATGTCACTGGTACCGGAACAAGTATGAAGACTATGGTCATCCGGACAATGAGAGCAACTGAAATGACAGACTATGGTTAAATCAAATACCACACACCTCCATAAAAAGGGACTGATGTCATGATAACCGACAACGGCAAAAACCACGACAAAGAAGAAGAAAATAATTACCCATGAGGAGAAATAATAAGAAGAATGAACGAAGAACCAAAACGGGGATTTAAGAAAAAAATTAATTAAGAAACTACACATTACAAAGGAAATATGAGCAACTGTGCAACCTAATAAAAATCATCCACCTGGGTATAAAAGAAAAATAATGATAAGAAATACTTTTGAAATAAAGACAAGAGAGAGAATCATACAATAATTATGAAACTAATATGATATGTTTACCACATAATAATGAAAACTATGACAATTATTTGTGAAAACTTTATAGAAAGATAAAAAGAATTTAGAAAAATCATCTAAAGTACATACAAGTATTTGAGAAAAACTATTTTGGTAAGAATATAGAAGGAGAAGAAGTTTGAGAAATCATCCAAATTCTAAAAAATATTGTAAGCCCACCTTACAAGACAAAGATTTGTGAAAACTTTATGGAATTATAAAAAAGAATTTAGAATAAATCGACTAAATTCTAAAAACAATGTAAGAACACATTACAGACAATTATTTGAGAAAAAACTATATGGCAAGAATGGAAAAAGAATTTAGAAAGAAACCATCTAAATTCCAAAAACAATATAAGATTACATGCAAATTATTTGTGAAAACTTTATGGAAATATAAGAAGAATGAATTTTGAATTGTGTATAAATCATCAAAATTCCCAAACCAAGAGTAAGCACAACTTACCAACAAATTAGTTATAAAACACTTTGGTGAAATAAACAGAAGAGAAATAATACCATATTTATGGTAATCATAAAAATATATTTACCATGTTTATAAAGGATCATTATGAGATAAATAAAGGAAACAGACTTTAGAATTAAAACAAATAATTCTGAAGAAGTATGATCATGTCTAATTTCATATAAAGTGTAAAAAACTTTCCATAAAATGATACGAAAGGGAATAAACCGTGTGATACGATTTGAGTGATTAAACATAATAAAATACAAAAACTTATGTGGAAATAGAAGGTAATAAAACTTTGAAGTGGTATGAGGAGAAATTATGACCTCATTATAAATTAATTAAAACATTCATTCGAAAGAATAATAACCATGACAGGAGTAATGTGAGAAGAATAATAAAGATATGATGTAATTAAACAAATTAACATAAAATGATAATGAATTAAATGTCAATTGTAATAGTGACAGTTATAAGAAAGTTCTAGAACATAGAACAAGTGGAACTAATAAAAACAGAGTAACAAACTAAAAATGTCATAAAAATATGCTACTATAAACCAATGCAGATTGTAATAAAAAACCAGAAAGTAATAAAGAATTTATAGCCAAAAAAATTATATGATAAGAAAAGTTGAAAAAAGTACTAATAGAAGAGCTTCCTACCATAATATCAAATGAATGAACCATCAAGTTAAAGAGTCAGAAGACCAATTGAGATAGGAATATTAAAATCTCTGAGCAATATAATAAGTAATAAGTGAAGTATCCCAAAGATATTTTTTAAATAGTAACAAATGTGTACTATTCTGAATAATTTTTTAATCTGTCTGTAGATAATTCCAGCAGTATTAATATGTTTTTTGAGCAGAGATGATTTGCCTCTGTACTCAAATATGTAGTATTGGACAGCAGAGGAAGTAGCGTACAGTGCCTCTCTGAACTGAACCAGCTCACAAAGTAGGGAACGATAGGGAGGAAATATCCCAAGGAGAAAATACTAAGAAGAAATATGAAAATAAAATAATAAATATGAAACTCAGATGACTATTACTATCAAGGAAGATCAAGTGAGAATGAGAAGGATATAAGCTCAAATATATTAAGAAAATTTTTAAAATGGAAGGAAGTCAAGAATAATAACAAACCTAGAATAATTATCATAAGCAATTGTTACAGACAAAGCAAGTATAGTCTGAAAAAATCACTTCTGGAGAAGGGCATTCTGTAGCGTGACAGAAAATCCACTACTGTTGAATTATACACTTAGTCTACGTTTCCCTGTGTAATGCTTACTCCTTAGCTTACTGATTAGTACTCTCATTCACGGGTTCTGTGAAAAAAGTATACAGGAGCAGCGAAAGTTTGAAGCCCTGTCGAACCGACGGTATATCCCCCAATAAATGTGAGGAACGCTTTTGGTTGTCACACCAACTTTTAGTCAAGTATCGATGTATTGTTGGTTGCAGTTTCGAGAAGTAGGGTTACATAAGTGCGGTACAACAAGAAGTGTATACACAACTTTTTGATACACGTGTGTATAAATGTAATCCATGTGTGTAAAATTATAACTATTCTTCTCATTGGATTACCCAACGTTACCTCCGTCAAACGTTTACCCACATACATTTATGTTCTTTGCGCTGCTTTGTCTTTCCACTATCTTTCAACATTATATCTTTTTTGTGTTCTCCAGTACATTGTAGCGTGACAGAAAATCCACTACTTATTAATTCATATAAGATAATAAACAATAATTACATTACCTATACTAATATAATATCGAATGAAATTTAATGAATTCAAAGGAATAAACCACAATAAAATAAAAATCCTCATTACATTATATAAAAACCACTAGAAAAAATTAAAGAATAATTAAGAGCAACTCATATTATAAAATCAGGAATTTACCCAGGAAGTTAGGAGCAGTAAACAAATTAAATACCACAAAATGAAGAAGAAAGAATCAGTTTAGGAGTGGTGAAACAACAAAATACCCCAAACACAAGAAGAAAGAAGAGTAGAGTTTATTATCAGGAAGTAAACAATACCCTGAAACCTTTAACGAAAAGCAAAGTCAGTATCAGAAAATAAAATAGATACTGCAAACCAAACATCAGTCAAGATAACACGAAGTACCTTGGTTTACCCAAGAGTGAAGACAAGAAGAAGGAAGACCAGAAGAAAGACAAGAATGAAGACAAGAAGAAGGACAAGAATGAAGACAAGAAAGAAGACAAGAAGAGAGGAAGAAATAGTATGGAAGAAACACCATAATAAAACCTATTATTAACTACCATCAACCCCAAACCAATAGAGACAATTAAAGAAAGTATAACATCCCAAAACCCTATAAAATGTAATTATTAATAAACCAAAAGTGTTGTATAGTATAATAAGAGGTGCACCAACTAAAGCTATTGTGTGATAAAAAAAATAAACAAGTCTTAACAGTCCATGATGACTAAAGGTCTGGTCTGAGATAATAAGACTCAAAATATCAGAACCACCAGTGAAAGTGAACTAGTGCAAGTGTTTTTGGAAATACAATAAACTTAAAGTTGTAGTGATACTGTGACTTACCAATATGCTATATAACAACTTTTATATTCAATAATACACATCATCATAAAATAATAAAATGGAAGATTTCCAATTTTTATTATTTTAATGTCACTTTGTTATTACAAGACATTTGTAAAAATGATAATAACTAAAGTATGGGTGGACATGTTTACTGAATAAGGGGATAATAAATAATAATGGTTTAGACCAGAAAGGACTGGAATTAATTTAAGTATTCATAGGTTTAAAATGTTTAAAATGGCTATTTGTTCACAGTTATGAACTCAATAAGTTTTGTAAGAATTTTTAGTCAATAAGATTTATATGTGTTTAGAATAAATTATATTTGTTAAATAACAGCTTAAATACCATTTAAAATGTTTCAGTAGGTATGCTGTGTTAATTAAAAAAGAGTTAAAAGTATGTTTTCAAACAATGTCAGCAATATGTCCAATTGTACAGAATGCTAAGTAATGTTCATTATTATTTTTATATAACAGTAGTATTAATTAGATACTACACATCACAATAAGTTTATAAACCATTTTATTTTTATGTCATAATAACTGACTGTTTAAGGTCAGAGGAGGAGTAGGATTAAATTTATTTGAGAAAGCCAGGAATGTAAAATTCTAAACTCTAGGCCATTTAATGAATTCACAGAAACCATATAAACCAGTTAATTCACTTATAAATCCTGTAAACTGGCAAGATTTAGGTAAGGTAAACCAGTTAACAACTACTGTGAATGAGCCTATGAGTTAAAATGATAATATGAAAATATACCTTAAATTATTGTAAATTTTTGAAATATAAATTAATTATTTTTAAAGAGGAGTGTCAAATTCAGAGATTATCACAAAAAACCAGTTCAAAGGTTCAATTTATATGTATTTAAGGAAAGGAAGAGAAATATGACCATTTGAGATTTATTATAATGGTATTAATAACAATTAAAATGGCAGAAAAATTATATGAAGGCGGAAACCAGTTTTTGAGCCTAGATTTCCAAAAAGAAAGAAATTTGGTAATTTCCACAAAAATGTCAACAGATATGGACTATAATATATCAATTTAAAAAGAATGAGATAATTAAACCAATGATAAGGTTCATAATTCATGAAGGTGATGAATAAACTAAATAAATTCCATATATAATGTATTTTTGTATCATGTATATGGGAAGTCGAAATTATTTTAACAATACTTTTCAAAGATTAACTGGGCCAGATTTTGACTAACGTGAAGGAAGTTAGTTAGTTCTTTGTTAATGATCAAGCTGAGCAGTTTATGTGAGAATACGTTCCTTGAAACCGAGAAAAATGGTGTACTAAGGTTACCCAAGAAATTCAGTGAAACGAGAGTTACGTAAATTAAACACTTTTCCAACTAAAACCACAGAAAACTTTAACCACAATAGTGAAAACAACATCAACACTACATAATATCAGTGCATAAAAACAGTAAAACTACATATTTGTGATAATTTAATCTACAACAGTATAACCGTTTTTTGCGTAGCGAACAAAGAGAAGTGAACACCAAAAACATATAACATAATTAACACCAGTGATCACTAAACACTATTCCAGAATACACCAAACAACATATTAGACCAGTTACACCAGTTCGGGGACATTTAAAACAAATATGAAGGTAATTTTGCTGTGAGATTTTAACGCGACGACATCGCAGTTAACCTCGTCATATTTTGAGCGGCCATCTTGGATATGCCCACCAGTGCCAACCACATCGAATGACTACAGCGCTTGCAGAATTGGTTTGACAAAACAACAATATTACATATTTTATAAAATTTATTCACATTTTGTTAGATAATAGTTATTGAAACCACTTTATTTGTAAATGTTATACTTTCTCGTCTATCCTTCTCTGACTATTAATAATATAATCGCTCCAAGAACCTTTTTTAATGCTTGTAATAATTTATAACCTGTATGAACAAATCGATTATTTCCTGAGACGGAGTCGACAATTGCTCACAGTCGATTAAACATCGATCATTCCTTAATTTTGTTAATAAATCAATTTATTTCAATTGTTTGTATCTATAACTTATTTCACATGCTAGTTTAAGGTTTATTTTTTGCAACGAGACTTCCTGAAGAAGAAAATATCTATAGAAAGTGAGATATTGGACCAGCACGAAAAATCATAAATCGATTGCTGACCGGAGTTAATCTGATTAACTCCGGACTTAGTTAAGATCTTCAAGAAGTGCAAAATAATTAATAACTGCCTTATTAGTTATTAGAATTTTTATCAGAACATTAAAACAGAATTATTTCTCAATTACAGACATCAATTAAAACATAAAACATTTTTTTTTGAAATTTTTTTTTTAAATAAAATTTTTTCTTTATTTGTAAAGACTGCATACAGGGTCTAGTTACAAATTGGCTAGCCCAAACAGTGGGGCTCGAGATTAAAGGAAGAAGATCAGAAGACAGAATATCAGAATAAGAAAGAGGAGTGTTACAAAGTGGCGTCCAACTAGAGGGCTTATTAATTTAAGCCTGGCAGCGGTTATACCGTCAGAAAGAAGGGCAACAACGATAAATCAAAATGGCAGAATGTACACCAAAAGAGAGGGAGATGATGGAAAAGTTGTGGGAAATGATGAAGGAGATGAGTAAGAAACTGGATGATTGGGCCGAAGAAAGGAGAGAGAACAATAGATTATTCAGGGAAGAATTAAGAAAAGAGAAGACCGAAGAAATAAAAAATGATAGCAAACCAGAACCAGAAGAAATACCAAACGAAAAAACCTTGGAACAAATAGTAGTATTACCTGAAAAGAAAACTAACGGGAACAAAGAAAATACCAAAGATATGGAAGTGGAACCAAGGGAAAGGAGGAAAACGCTTCCAAGGAAATTAATGAAAACCAAGGGAGAAATAGAGATGATGAACCATGGTTTAATGGATGTAAATAATGTCCCAATTACCAACCATGAAAAAATCAAGAATGCTAGAGAGATTACGGCAGGAGATTGAAAGTAATCTCAGAAATAATGTACCAACAGACAGTAGTTTACCAATGGGAAAGGACCAGAGGTAAACGGAATACGACATGTGGACCAGATCAGTTTCAGTGTGGGACTGGACAGTGTATTCCAGATAGATGGAAATGTGACATCTTATCATACTGTGGTGACGGCACAGATGAATCACCAGAATGTGTTCCATTAGTGTACCATCCAGGACAGTTCCGGTGTACAGTTACACAAAAATGTATTCCTTCAGGGTGGATATGTGATGGTGAACCAGATTATGGGGCTTCAGATAAGCAAATAATTAATAATTCAGATGAAGATCCTCACAGATATTTTTCATGCAATACCACATATGGACCAGAGACGTATTGGTATATAAAACAATATGATAAAGGAAACTACATAAGCTTTGTGGCCAACAAAGGAATAACGGCTAGAAGAATGAAATACAAGGCGAAGGCTAAAAATGTCACTGGTACCGGAACAAGTATGAAGACTATGGTCATCCGGACAATGAGAGCAACTGAAATGACAGACTATGGTTAAATCAAATACCACACACCTCCATAAAAAGGGACTGATGTCATGATAACCGACAACGGCAAAAACCACGACAAAGAAGAAGAAAATAATTACCCATGAGGAGAAATAATAAGAAGAATGAACGAAGAACCAAAACGGGGATTTAAGAAAGAAAATTAATTAAGAAACTACACATTACAAAGGAAATATGAGCAACTGTGCAACCTAATAAAAATCATCCACCTGGGTATAAAAGAAAAATAATAATAAGAAATACTTTTGAAATAAAGACAAGAGAGAGAATCATACAATAATTATGAAACTAATATGATATGTTTACCACATAATAATGAAAACTATGACAATTATTTGTGAAAACTTTATAGAAAGATAAAAAGAATTTAGAAAAATCATCTAAAGTACATACAAGTATTTGAGAAAAACTATTTTGGTAAGAATATAGAAGGAGAAGAAGTTTGAGAAATCATCCAAATTCTAAAAAATATTGTAAGCCCACCTTACAAGACAAAGATTTGTGAAAACTTTATGGAATTATAAAAAAGAATTTAGAATAAATCGACTAAATTCTAAAAACAATGTAAGAACACATTACAGACAATTATTTGAGAAAAAACTATATGGCAAGAATGGAAAAAGAATTTAGAAAGAAACCATCTAAATTCCAAAAACAATATAAGATTACATACAAATTATTTGTGAAAACTTTATGGAAATATAAGAAGAATGAATTTTGAATTGTGTATAAATCATCAAAATTCCCAAACCAAGAGTAAGCACAACTTACCAACAAATTATTTATAAAACACTTTGGTGAAATAAACAGAAGAGAAATAATACCATATTTATGGTAATCATAAAAATATATTTACCATGTTTATAAAGGATCATTATGAGATAAATAAAGGAAACAGACTTTAGAATTAAAACAAATAATTCTGAAGAAGTATGATCATGTCTAATTTCAATATAAAGTGTAAAAAACTTTCCATAAAATGATACGAAAGGGAATAAACCGTGTGATACGATTTGAGTGATTAAACATAATAAAATACAAAAACTTATGTGGAAATAGAAGGTAATAAAACTTTGAAGTGGTATGAGGAGAAATTATGACCTCATTATAAAATTAATTAAAACATTCATTCGAAAGAATAATAACCATGACAGGAGTAATGTGAGAAGAATAATAAAGATATGATGTAATTAAACAAATTAACATAAAATGATAATGAATTAAATGTCAATTGTAATAGTGACAGTTATAAGAAAGTTCTAGAACATAGAACAAGTGGAACTAATAAAAACAGAGTAACAAACTAAAAATGTCTAAAAATATGCTACTATAAACCAATGCAGATTGTAATAAAAAACCAGAAAGTAATAAAGAATTTATAGCCAAAAAAATTATATGATAAGAAAAGTTGAAAAAAGTACTAATAGAAGAGCTTCCTACCATAATATCAAATGAATGAACCATCAAGTTAAAGAGTCAGAAGACCAATTGAGATAGGAATATTAAAATCTCTGAGCAATATAATAAGTAATAAGTGAAGTATCCCAAAGATATTTTTTAAATAGTAACAAATGTGTACTATTCTGAATAATTTTTTAATCTGTCTGTAGATAATTCCAGCAGTATTAATATGTTTTTTGAGCAGAGATGATTTGCCTCTGTACTCAAATATGTGTGAAGTATTGGACAGCAGAGGAAGTAGCGTACAGTGCCTCTCTGAACTGAACCAGCTCACAAAGTAGGGAACGATAGGGAGGAAATATCCCAAGGAGAAAATACTAAGAAGAAATATGAAAATAAAATAATAAATATGAAACTCAGATGACTATTACTATCAAGGAAGATCAAGTGAGAATGAGAAGGATATAAGCTCAAATATATTAAGAAAATTTTTAAAATGGAAGGAAGTCAAGAATAATAACAAACCTAGAATAATTATCATAAGCAATTGTTACAGACAAAGCAAGTATAGTCTGAAAAAATCACTTCTGGAGAAGGGCATTCTGTAGCGTGACAGAAAATCCACTACTGTTGAATTATACACTTAGTCTACGTTTCCCTGTGTAATGCTTACTCCTTAGCTTACTGATTAGTACTCTCATTCACGGGTTCTGTGAAAAAAGTATACAGGAGCAGCGAAAGTTTGAAGCCCTGTCGAACCGACGGTATATCCCCCAATAAATGTGAGGAACGCTTTTGGTTGTCACACCAACTTTTAGTCAAGTATCGATGTATTGTTGGTTGCAGTTTCGAGAAGTAGGGTTACATAAGTGCGGTACAACAAGAAGTGTATACACAACTTTTTGATACACGTGTGTATAAATGTAATCCATGTGTGTAAAATTATAACTATTCTTCTCATTGGATTACCCAACGTTACCTCCGTCAAACGTTTACCCACATACATTTATGTTCTTTGCGCTGCTTTGTCTTTCCACTATCTTTCAACATTATATCTTTTTTGTGTTCTCCAGTACATTGTAGCGTGACAGAAAATCCACTACTTATTAATTCATATAAGATAATAAACAATAATTACATTACCTATACTAATATAATATCGAATGAAATTTAATGAATTCAAAGGAATAAACCACAATAAAATAAAAATCCTCATTACATTATATAAAAACCACTAGAAAAAATTAAAGAATAATTAAGAGCAACTCATATTATAAAATCAGGAATTTACCCAGGAAGTTAGGAGCAGTAAACAAATTAAATACCACAAAATGAAGAAGAAAGAATCAGTTTAGGAGTGGTGAAACAACAAAATACCCCAAACACAAGAAGAAAGAAGAGTAGAGTTTATTATCAGCAAGTAAACAATACCCTGAAACCTTTAACGAAAAGCAAAGTCAGTATCAGAAAATAAAATAGATACTGCAAACCAAACATCAGTCAAGATAACACGAAGTACCTTGGTTTACCCAAGAGTGAAGACAAGAAGAAGGAAGACCAGAAGAAAGACATGAATGAAGACAAGAAGAAGGACAAGAATGAAGACAAGAAAGAAGACAAGAAGAGAGGAAGAAATAGTATGGAAGAAACACCATAATAAAACCTATTATTAACTACCATCAACCCCAAACCAATAGAGACAATTAAAGAAAGTATAACATCCCAAAACCCTATAAAATGTAATTATTAATAAACCAAAAGTGTTGTATAGTATAATAAGAGGTGCACCAACTAAAGCTATTGTGTGATAAAAAAAATAAACAAGTCTTAACAGTCCATGATGACTAAAGGTCTGGTCTGAGATAATAAGACTCAAAATATCAGAACCACCAGTGAAAGTGAACTAGTGCAAGTGTTTTTGGAAATACAATAAACTTAAAGTTGTAGTGATACTGTGACTTACCAATATGCTATATAACAACTTTTATATTCAATAATACACATCATCATAAAATAATAAAATGGAAGATTTCCAATATTTTATTATTTTAATGTCACTTTGTTATTACAAGACATTTGTAAAAATGATAATAACTAAAGTATGGGTGGACATGTTTACTGAATAAGGGGATAATAAATAATAATGGTTTAGACCAGAAAGGACTGGAATTAATTTAAGTATTCATAGGTTTAAAATGTTTAAAATGGCTATTTGTTCACAGCCATGAACTCAATATGTTTGTAAGAATTTTTAGTCAATAAGATTTATATGTGTTTAGAATAATTTATATTTGTTAAATAACAGCTTAAATACCATTTAAAATGTTTCAGTAGGTATGCTGTGTAAATTAAAAAAGAGTTAAAAGTATGTTTTCAAACAATGTCAGCAATATGTCCAATTGTACAGAATGCTAAGTAATGTTCATTATTATTTTTATATAACAGTAGTATTAATTAGATACTACACATCACAATAAGTTTATAAACCATTTTATTTTTATGTCATAATAACTGTTTAAGGTCAGAGGAGGAGTAGGATTAAATTTATTTGAGAAAGCCAGGAATGTAAAATTCTAAACTCTAGGCCATTTAATGAATTCACAGAAACCATATAAACCAGTTAATTCACTTATAAATCCTGTAAACTGGCAAGATTTAGGTAAGGTAAACCAGTTAACAACTACTGTGAATGAGCCTATGAGTTAAAATGATAATATGAAAATATACCTTAAATTATTGTAAATTTTTGAAATATAAATTAATTATTTTTAAAGAGGAGTGTCAAATTCAGAGATTATCACAAAAAACCAGTTCAAAGGTTCAATTTATATGTATTTAAGGAAAGGAAGAGAAATATGACCATTTGAGATTTATTATAATGGTATTAATAACAATTAAAATGGCAGAAAAATTATATGAAGGCGGAAACCAGTTTTTGAGCCTAGATTTCCAAAAAGAAAGAAATTTGGTAATTTCCACAAAAATGTCAACAGATATGGACTATAATATATCAATTTAAAAAGAATGAGATAATTAAACCAATGATAAGGTTCATAATTCATGAAGGTGATGAATAAACTAAATAAATTCCATATATAATATATTTTTGTATCATGTATATGGGAAGTCGAAATTATTTTAACAATACTTTTCAAAGATTAACTGGGCCAGATTTTGACTAACGTGAAGGAAGTTAGTTAGTTCTTTGTTAATGATCAAGCTGAGCAGTTTATGTGAGAATACGTTCCTTGAAACCGAGAAAAATGGTGTACTAAGGTTACCCAAGAAATTCAGTGAAACGAGAGTTACGTAAATTAAACACTTTTCCAACTAAAACCACAGAAAACTTTAACCACAATAGTGAAAACAACATCAACACTATATAATATCAGTGCATAAAAACAGTAAAACTACATATTTGTGATAATTTAATCTACAACAGTATAACCGTTTTTTGCGTAGCGAACAAAGAGAAGTGAACACCAAAAACATATAACATAATTACCACCAGTGATCACTAAACACTATTCCAGAATACACCAAACAACATATTAGACCAGTTACACCAGTTCGGGGACATTTAAAACAAATATGAAGGTAATTTTGCTGTGAGATTTTAACGCGACGACATCGCAGTTAACCTCGTCATATTTTGAGCGGCCATCTTGGATATGCCCACCAGTGCCAACCACACCGAATGACTACAGCGCTTGCAGAATTGGTTTGACAAAACAACAATATTACATATTTTATAAAATTTATTCACATTTTGTTAGATAATAGTTATTGAAACCACTTTATTTGTAAATGTTATACTTTCTCGTCTATCCTTCTCTGACTATTAATAATATAATCGCTCCAAGAACCTTTTTTACTGTTTGTAATAATTTATAACCTGTATGAACAAATCGATTATTTCCTGAGACGGAGTCGACAATTGCTCACAGTCGATTAAACATCGATCATTCCTTAATTTTGTTAATAAATCAATTTATTTCAATTGTTTGTATCTATAACTTATTTCACATGCTAGTTTAAGGTTTATTTTTTGCAACGAGACTTCCTGAAGAAGAAAATATCTATAGAAAGTGAGATATTGGACCAGCACGAAAAATCATAAATCGATTGCTGACCGGAGTTAATCTGATTAACTCCGGACTTAGTTAAGATCTTCAAGAAGTGCAAAATAATTAATAACTGCCTTATTAGTTATTAGAATTTTTATCAGAACATTAAAACAGAATTATTTCTCAATTACAGACATCAATTAAAACATAAAACATTTTTTTTTGAAATTTTTTTTTTAAATAAAATTTTTTCTTTATTTGTAAAGACTGCATACAGGGTCTAGTTACAAATTGGCTAGCCCAAACAGTGGGGCTCGAGATTAAAGGAAGAAGATCAGAAGACAGAATATCAGAATAAGAAAGAGGAGTGTTACAAAGTGGCGTCCAACTAGAGGGCTTATTAATTTAAGCCTGGCAGCGGTTATACCGTCAGAAAGAAGGGCAACAACGATAAATCAAAATGGCAGAATGTACACCAAAAGAGAGGGAGATGATGGAAAAGTTGTGGGAAATGATGAAGGAGATGAGTAAGAAACTGGATGATTGGGCCGAAGAAAGGAGAGAGAACAATAGATTATTCAGGGAAGAATTAAGAAAAGAGAAGACCGAAGAAATAAAAAATGATAGCAAACCAGAACCAGAAGAAATACCAAACGAAAAAACCTTGGAACAAATAGTAGTATTACCTGAAAAGAAAACTAACGGGAACAAAGAAAATACCAAAGATATGGAAGTGGAACCAAGGGAAAGGAGGAAAACGCTTCCAAGGAAATTAATGAAAACCAAGGGAGAAATAGAGATGATGAACCATGGTTTAATGGATGTAAATAATGTCCCAATTACCAACCATGAAAAAATCAAGAATGCTAGAGAGATTACGGCAGGAGATTGAAAGTAATCTCAGAAATAATGTACCAACAGACAGTAGTTTACCAATGGGAAAGGACCAGAGGTAAACGGAATACGACATGTGGACCAGATCAGTTTCAGTGTGGGACTGGACAGTGTATTCCAGATAGATGGAAATGTGACATCTTATCATACTGTGGTGACGGCACAGATGAATCACCAGAATGTGTTCCATTAGTGTACCATCCAGGACAGTTCCGGTGTACAGTTACACAAAAATGTATTCCTTCAGGGTGGATATGTGATGGTGAACCAGATTATGGGGCTTCAGATAAGCAAATAATTAATAATTCAGATGAAGATCCTCACAGATATTTTTCATGCAATACCACATATGGACCAGAGACGTATTGGTATATAAAACAATATGATAAAGGAAACTACATAAGCTTTGTGGCCAACAAAGGAATAACGGCTAGAAGAATGAAATACAAGGCGAAGGCTAAAAATGTCACTGGTACCGGAACAAGTATGAAGACTATGGTCATCCGGACAATGAGAGCAACTGAAATGACAGACTATGGTTAAATCAAATACCACACACCTCCATAAAAAGGGACTGATGTCATGATAACCGACAACGGCAAAAACCACGACAAAGAAGAAGAAAATAATTACCCATGAGGAGAAATAATAAGAAGAATGAACGAAGAACCAAAACGGGGATTTAAGAAAGAAAATTAATTAAGAAACTACACATTACAAAGGAAATATGAGCAACTGTGCAACCTAATAAAAATCATCCACCTGGGTATAAAAGAAAAATAATAATAAGAAATACTTTTGAAATAAAGACAAGAGAGAGAATCATACAATAATTATGAAACTAATATGATATGTTTACCACATAATAATGAAAACTATGACAATTATTTGTGAAAACTTTATAGGAAGATAAAAAGAATTTAGAAAAATCATCTAAAGTACATACAAGTATTTGAGAAAAACTATTTTGGTAAGAATATAGAAGGAGAAGAAGTTTGAGAAATCATCCAAATTCTAAAAAATATTGTAAGCCCACCTTACAAGACAAAGATTTGTGAAAACTTTATGGAATTATAAAAAAGAATTTAGAATAAATCGACTAAATTCTAAAAACAATGTAAGAACACATTACAGACAATTATTTGAGAAAAAACTATATGGCAAGAATGGAAAAAGAATTTAGAAAGAAACCATCTAAATTCCAAAAACAATATAAGATTACATACAAATTATTTGTGAAAACTTTATGGAAATATAAGAAGAATGAATTTTGAATTGTGTATAAATCATCAAAATTCCCAAACCAAGAGTAAGCACAACTTACCAACAAATTATTTATAAAACACTTTGGTGAAATAAACAGAAGAGAAATAATACCATATTTATGGTAATCATAAAAATATATTTACCATGTTTATAAAGGATCATTATGAGATAAATAAAGGAAACAGACTTTAGAATTAAAACAAATAATTCTGAAGAAGTATGATCATGTCTAATTTCAATATAAAGTGTAAAAAACTTTCCATAAAATGATACGAAAGGGAATAAACCGTGTGATACGATTTGAGTGATTAAACATAATAAAATACAAAAACTTATGTGGAAATAGAAGGTAATAAAACTTTGAAGTGGTATGAGGAGAAATTATGACCTCATTATAAAATTAATTAAAACATTCATTCGAAAGAATAATAACCATGACAGGAGTAATGTGAGAAGAATAATAAAGATATGATGTAATTAAACAAATTAACATAAAATGATAATGAATTAAATGTCAATTGTAATAGTGACAGTTATAAGAAAGTTCTAGAACATAGAACAAGTGGAACTAATAAAAACAGAGTAACAAACTAAAAATGTCATAAAAATATGCTACTATAAACCAATGCAGATTGTAATAAAAAACCAGAAAGTAATAAAGAATTTATAGCCAAAAAAATTATATGATAAGAAAAGTTGAAAAAAGTACTAATAGAAGAGCTTCCTACCATAATATCAAATGAATGAACCATCAAGTTAAAGAGTCAGAAGACCAATTGAGATAGGAATATTAAAATCTCTGAGCAATATAATAAGTAATAAGTGAAGTATCCCAAAGATATTTTTTAAATAGTAACAAATGTGTACTATTCTGAATAATTTTTTAATCTGTCTGTAGATAATTCCAGCAGTATTAATATGTTTTTTGAGCAGAGATGATTTGCCTCTGTACTCAAATATGTGTGAAGTATTGGACAGCAGAGGAAGTAGCGTACAGTGCCTCTCTGAACTGAACCAGCTCACAAAGTAGGGAACGATAGGGAGGAAATATCCCAAGGAGAAAATACTAAGAAGAAATATGAAAATAAAATAATAAATATGAAACTCAGATGACTATTACTATCAAGGAAGATCAAGTGAGAATGAGAAGGATATAAGCTCAAATATATTAAGAAAATTTTTAAAATGGAAGGAAGTCAAGAATAATAACAAACCTAGAATAATTATCATAAGCAATTGTTACAGACAAAGCAAGTATAGTCTGAAAAAATCACTTCTGGAGAAGGGCATTCTGTAGCGTGACAGAAAATCCACTACTGTTGAATTATACACTTAGTCTACGTTTCCCTGTGTAATGCTTACTCCTTAGCTTACTGATTAGTACTCTCATTCACGGGTTCTGTGAAAAAAGTATACAGGAGCAGCGAAAGTTTGAAGCCCTGTCGAACCGACGGTATATCCCCCAATAAATGTGAGGAACGCTTTTGGTTGTCACATTAAAACTTTTAGTCAAGTATCGATGTATTGTTGGTTGCAGTTTCGAGAAGTAGGGTTACATAAGTGCGGTACAACAAGAAGTGTATACACAACTTTTTGATACACGTGTGTATAAATGTAATCCATGTGTGTAAAATTATAACTATTCTTCTCATTGGATTACCCAACGTTACCTCCGTCAAACGTTTACCCACATACATTTATGTTCTTTGCGCTGCTTTGTCTTTCCACTATCTTTCAACATTATATCTTTTTTGTGTTCTCCAGTACATTGTAGCGTGACAGAAAATCCACTACTTATTAATTCATATAAGATAATAAACAATAATTACATTACCTATACTAATATAATATCGAATGAAATTTAATGAATTCAAAGGAATAAACCACAATAAAATAAAAATCCTCATTACATTATATAAAAACCACTAGAAAAAATTAAAGAATAATTAAGAGCAACTCATATTATAAAATCAGGAATTTACCCAGGAAGTTAGGAGCAGTAAACAAATTAAATACCACAAAATGAAGAAGAAAGAATCAGTTAGGAGTGGTGAAACAACAAAATACCCCAAACACAAGAAGAAAGAAGAGTAGAGTTTATTATCAGCAAGTAAACAATACCCTGAAACCTTTAACGAAGAGCAAAGTCAGTATCAGAAAATAAAATAGGTACTGCAAACCAAACATCAGTCAAGATAACACGAAGTACCTTGGTTTACCCAAGAGTGAAGACAAGAAGAAGGAAGACCAGAAGAAAGACAAGAATGAAGACAAGAGGAAGGACAAGAATGAAGACAAGAAAGAAGACAAGAAGAGAGGAAGAAATAGTATGGAAGAAACACCATAATAAAACCTATTATTAACTACCATCAACCCCAAACCAATAGAGACAATTAAAGAAAGTATAACATCCCAAAACCCTATAAAATGTAATTATTAATAAACCAAAAGTGTTGTATAGTATAATAAGAGGTGCACCAACTAAAGCTATTGTGTGATAAAAAAAATAAACAAGTCTTAACAGTCCATGATGACTAAAGGTCTGGTCTGAGATAATAAGACTCAAAATATCAGAACCACCAGTGAAAGTGAACTAGTGCAAGTGTTTTTGGAAATACAATAAACTTAAAGTTGTAGTGATACTGTGACTTACCAATATGCTATATAACAACTTTTATATTCAATAATACACATCATCATAAAATAATAAAATGGAAGATTTCCAATATTTTATTATTTTAATGTCACTTTGTTATTACAAGACATTTGTAAAAATGATATTAACTAAAGTATGGGTGGACATGTTTACTGAATAAGGGGATAATAAATAATAATGGTTTAGACCAGAAAGGACTGGAATTAATTTAAGTATTCATAGGTTTAAAATGTTTAAAATGGCTATTTGTTCACAGTTATGAACTCAATAAGTTTGTAAGAATTTTTAGTCAATAAGATTTATATGTGTTTAGAATAAATTATATTTGTTAAATAACAGCTTAAATACCATTTAAAATGTTTCAGTAGGTATGCTGTGTTAATTAAAAAAGAGTTAAAAGTATGTTTTCAAACAATGTCAGCAATATGTCCAGTTGTACAGAATGCTAAGTAATGTTCATTATTATTTTTATATAACAGTAGTATTAATTAGATACTACACATCACAATAAGTTTATAAACCATTTTATTTTTATGTCATAATAACTGTTTAAGGTCAGAGGAGGAGTAGGATTAAATTTATTTGAGAAAGCCAGGAATGTAAAATTCTAAACTCTAGGCCATTTAATGAATTCACAGAAACCATATAAACCAGTTAATTCACTTATAAATCCTGTAAACTGGCAAGATTTAGGTAAGGTAAACCAGTTAACAACTACTGTGAATGAGCCTATGAGTTAAAATGATAATATGAAAATATACCTTAAATTATTGTAAATTTTTGAAATATAAATTAATTATTTTTAAAGAGGAGTGTCAAATTCAGAGATTATCACAAAAAACCAGTTCAAAGGTTCAATTTATATGTATTTAAGGAAAGGAAGAGAAATATGACCATTTGAGATTTATTATAATGGTATTAATAACAATTAAAATGGCAGAAAAATTATATGAAGGCGGAAACCAGTTTTTGAGCCTAGATTTCCAAAAAGAAAGAAATTTGGTAATTTCCACAAAAATGTCAACAGATATGGACTATAATATATCAATTTAAAAAGAATGAGATAATTAAACCAATGATAAGGTTCATAATTCATGAAGGTGATGAATAAACTAAATAAATTCCATATATAATGTATTTTTGTATCATGTATATGGGAAGTCGAAATTATTTTAACAATACTTTTCAAAGATTAACTGGGCCAGATTTTGACTAACGTGAAGGAAGTTAGTTAGTTCTTTGTTAATGATCAAGCTGAGCAGTTTATGTGAGAATACGTTCCTTGAAACCGAGAAAAATGGTGTACTAAGGTTACCCAAGAAATTCAGTGAAACGAGAGTTACGTAAATTAAACACTTTTCCAACTAAAACCACAGAAAACTTTAACCACAATAGTGAAAACAACATCAACACTACATAATATCAGTGCATAAAAACAGTAAAACTACATATTTGTGATAATTTAATCTACAACAGTATAACCGTTTTTTGCGTAGCGAACAAAGAGAAGTGAACACCAAAAACATATAACATAATTAACACCAGTGATCACTAAACACTATTCCAGAATACACCAAACAACATATTAGACCAGTTACACCAGTTCGGGGACATTTAAAACAAATATGAAGGTAATTTTGCTGTGAGATTTTAACGCGACGACATCGCAGTTAACCTCGTCATGTTTTGAGCGGCCATCTTGGACATGCCCACCAGTGCCAACCACATCGAATGACTACAGCGCTTGCAGAATTGGTTTGACAAAACAACAATATTACATATTTTATAAAATTTATTCACATTTTGTTAGATAATAGTTATTGAAACCACTTTATTTGTAAATGTTATACTTTCTCGTCTATACTTCTCTGACTATTAATAATATAATCGCTCCAAGAACCTTTTTTAATACTTGTAATAATTTATAACCTGTATGAACAAATCGATTATTTCCTGAGACGGAGTCGACAATTGCTCACAATCGATTAAACATCGATCATTCCTTAATTTTGTTAATAAATCAATTTATTTCAATTGTTTGTATCTATAACTTATTTCACATGCTAGTTTAAGGTTTATTTTTTGCAACGAGACTTCCTGAAGAAGAAAATATCTATAGAAAGTGAGATATTGGACCAGCACGAAAAATCATAAATCGATTGCTGACCGGAGTTAATCTGATTAACTCCGGACTTAGTTAAGATCTTCAAGAAGTGCAAAATAATTAATAACTGCCTTATTAGTTATTAGAATTTTTATCAGAACATTAAAACAGAATTATTTCTCAATTACAGACATCAATTAAAACATAAAACATTTTTTTTTGAAATTTTTTTTTTAAATAAAATTTTTTCTTTATTTGTAAAGACTGCATACAGGGTCTAGTTACAAATTGGCTAGCCCAAACAGTGGGGCTCGAGATTAAAGGAAGAAGATCAGAAGACAGAATATCAGAATAAGAAAGAGGAGTGTTACAAAGTGGCGTCCAACTAGAGGGCTTATTAATTTAAGCCTGGCAGCGGTTATACCGTCAGAAAGAAGGGCAACAACGATAAATCAAAATGGCAGAATGTACACCAAAAGAGAGGGAGATGATGGAAAAGTTGTGGGAAATGATGAAGGAGATGAGTAAGAAACTGGATGATTGGGCCGAAGAAAGGAGAGAGAACAATAGATTATTCAGGGAAGAATTAAGAAAGGAGAAGACCGAAGAAATAAAAAATGATAGCAAACCAGAACCAGAAGAAATACCAAACGAAAAAACCTTGGAACAAATAGTAGTATTACCTGAAAAGAAAACTAACGGGAACAAAGAAAATACCAAAGATATGGAAGTGGAACCAAGGGAAAGGAGGAAAACGCTTCCAAGGAAATTAATGAAAACCAAGGGAGAAATAGAGATGATGAACCATGGTTTAATGGATGTAAATAATGTCCCAATTACCAACCATGAAAAAATCAAGAATGCTAGAGAGATTACGGCAGGAGATTGAAAGTAATCTCAGAAATAATGTACCAACAGACAGTAGTTTACCAATGGGAAAGGACCAGAGGTAAACGGAATACGACATGTGGACCAGATCAGTTTCAGTGTGGGACTGGACAGTGTATTCCAGATAGATGGAAATGTGACATCTTATCATACTGTGGTGACGGCACAGATGAATCACCAGAATGTGTTCCATTAGTGTACCATCCAGGACAGTTCCGGTGTACAGTTACACAAAAATGTATTCCTTCAGGGTGGATATGTGATGGTGAACCAGATTATGGGGCTTCAGATAAGCAAATAATTAATAATTCAGATGAAGATCCTCACAGATATTTTTCATGCAATACCACATATGGACCAGAGACGTATTGGTATATAAAACAATATGATAAAGGAAACTACATAAGCTTTGTGGCCAACAAAGGAATAACGGCTAGAAGAATGAAATACAAGGCGAAGGCTAAAAATGTCACTGGTACCGGAACAAGTATGAAGACTATGGTCATCCGGACAATGAGAGCAACTGAAATGACAGACTATGGTTAAATCAAATACCACACACCTCCATAAAAAGGGACTGATGTCATGATAACCGACAACGACAAAAACCACGACAAAGAAGAAGAAAATAATTACCCATGAGGAGAAATAATAAGAAGAATGAACGAAGAACCAAAACGGGGATTTAAGAAAGAAAATTAATTAAGAAACTACACATTACAAAGGAAATATGAGCAACTGTGCAACCTAATAAAAATCATCCACCTGGGTATAAAAGAAAAATAATAATAAGAAATACTTTTGAAATAAAGACAAGAGAGAGAATCATACAATAATTATGAAACTAATATGATATGTTTACCACATAATAATGAAAACTATGACAATTATTTGTGAAAACTTTATAGAAAGATAAAAAGAATTTAGAAAAATCATCTAAAGTACATACAAGTATTTGAGAAAAACTATTTTGGTAAGAATATAGAAGGAGAAGAAGTTTGAGAAATCATCCAAATTCTAAAAAATATTGTAAGCCCACCTTACAAGACAAAGATTTGTGAAAACTTTATGGAATTATAAAAAATAATTTAGAATAAATCGACTAAATTCTAAAAACAATGTAAGAACACATTACAGACAATTATTTGAGAAAAAACTATATGGCAAGAATGGAAAAAGAATTTAGAAAGAAACCATCTAAATTCCAAAAACAATATAAGATTACATACAAATTATTTGTGAAAACTTTGTGGAAATATAAGAAGAATGAATTTTGAATTGTGTATAAATCATCAAAATTCCCAAACCAAGAGTAAGCACAACTTACCAACAAATTATTTATAAAACACTTTGGTGAAATAAACAGAAGAGAAATAATACCATATTTATGGTAATCATAAAAATATATTTACCATGTTTATAAAGGATCATTATGAGATAAATAAAGGAAACAGACTTTAGAATTAAAACAAATAATTCTGAAGAAGTATGATCATGTCTAATTTCAATATAAAGTGTAAAAAACTTTCCATAAAATGATACGAAAGGGAATAAACCGTGTGATACGATTTGAGTGATTAAACATAATAAAATACAAAAACTTATGTGGAAATAGAAGGTAATAAAACTTTGAAGTGGTATGAGGAGAAATTATGACCTCATTATAAAATTAATTAAAACATTCATTCGAAAGAATAATAACCATGACAGGAGTAATGTGAGAAGAATAATAAAGATATGATGTAATTAAACAAATTAACATAAAATGATAATGAATTAAATGTCAATTGTAATAGTGACAGTTATAAGAAAGTTCTAGAACATAGAACAAGTGGAACTAATAAAAACAGAGTAACAAACTAAAAATGTCATAAAAATATGCTACTATAAACCAATGCAGATTGTAATAAAAAAACAGAAAGTAATAAAGAATTTATAGCCAAAAAAATTATATGATAAGAAAAGTTGAAAAAAGTACTAATAGAAGAGCTTCCTACCATAATATCAAATGAATGAACCATCAAGTTAAAGAGTCAGAAGACCAATTGAGATAGGAATATTAAAATCTCTGAGCAATATAATAAGTAATAAGTGAAGTATCCCAAAGATATTTTTTAAATAGTAACAAATGTGTACTATTCTGAATAATTTTTTAATCTGTCTGTAGATAATTCCAGCAGTATTAATATGTTTTTTGAGCAGAGATGATTTGCCTCTGTACTCAAATATGTGTGAAGTATTGGACAGCAGAGGAAGTAGCGTACAGTGCCTCTCTGAACTGAACCAGCTCACAAAGTAGGGAACGATAGGGAGGAAATATCCCAAGGAGAACATACTAAGAAGAAATATGAAAATAAAATAATAAATATGAAACTCAGATGACTATTACTATCAAGGAAGGTCAAGTGAGAATGAGAAGGATATAAGCTCAAATATATATAAGAAAATTTTTAAAATGGAAGGAAGTCAAGAATAATAACAAACCTAGAATAATTATCATAATCAATTGTTACAGACAAAGCAAGTATAGTCTGAAAAAATCACTTCTGGAGAAGGGCATTCTGTAGCGTGACAGAAAATCCACTACTGTTGAATTATACACTTAGTCTACGTTTCCCTGTGTAATGCTTACTCCTTAGCTTACTGATTAGTACTCTCATTCACGGGTTCTGTGAAAAAAGTATACAGGAGCAGCGAAAGTTTGAAGCCCTGTCGAACCGACGGTATATCCCCCAATAAATGTGAGGAACGCTTTTGGTTGTCACACCAACTTTTAGTCAAGTATCGATGTATTGTTGGTTGCAGTTTCGAGAAGTAGGGTTACATAAGTGCGGTACAACAAGAAGTGTATACACAACTTTTTGATACACGTGTGTATAAATGTAATCCATGTGTGTAAAATTATAACTATTCTTCTCATTGGATTACCCAACGTTACCTCCGTCAAACGTTTACCCACATACATTTATGTTCTTTGCGCTGCTTTGTCTTTCCACTATCTTTCAACATTATATCTTTTTTGTGTTCTCCAGTACATTGTAGCGTGACAGAAAATCCACTACTTATTAATTCATATAAGATAATAAACAATAATTACATTACCTATACTAATATAATATCGAATGAAATTTAATGAATTCAAAGGAATAAACCACAATAAAATAAAAATCCTCATTACATTATATAAAAACCACTAGAAAAAATTAAAGAATAATTAAGAGCAACTCATATTATAAAATCAGGAATTTACCCAGGAAGTTAGGAGCAGTAAACAAATTAAATACCACAAAATGAAGAAGAAAGAATCAGTTAGGAGTGGTGAAACAACAAAATACCCCAAACACAAGAAGAAAGAAGAGTAGAGTTTATTATCAGGAAGTAAACAATACCCTGAAACCTTTAACGAAGAGCAAAGTCAGTATCAGAAAATAAAATAGATACTGCAACCAAACATCAGTCAAGATAACACGAAGTACCTTGGTTTACCCAAGAGTGAAGACAAGAAGAAGGAAGACCAGAAGAAAGACAAGAATGAAGACAAGAGGAAGGACAAGAATGAAGACAAGAAAGAAGACAAGAAGAGAGGAAGAAATAGTATGGAAGAAACACCATAATAAAACCTATTATTAACTACCATCAACCCCAAACCAATAGAGACAATTAAAGAAAGTATAACATCCCAAAACCCTATAAAATGTAATTATTAATAAACCAAAAGTGTTGTATAGTATAATAAGAGGTGCACCAACTAAAGCTATTGTGTGATAAAAAAAATAAACAAGTCTTAACAGTCCATGATGACTAAAGGTCTGGTCTGAGATAATAAGACTCAAAATATCAGAACCACCAGTGAAAGTGAACTAGTGCAAGTGTTTTTGGAAATACAATAAACTTAAAGTTGTAGTGATACTGTGACTTACCAATATGCTATATAACAACTTTTATATTCAATAATACACATCATCATAAAATAATAAAATGGAAGATTTCCAATATTTTATTATTTTAATGTCACTTTGTTATTACAAGACATTTGTAAAAATGATAATAACTAAAGTATGGGTGGACATGTTTACTGAATAAGGGGATAATAAATAATAATGGTTTAGACCAGAAAGGACTGGAATTAATTTAAGTATTCATAGGTTTAAAATGTTTAAAATGGCTATTTGTTCACAGTTATGAACTCAATAAGTTTGTAAGAATTTTTAGTCAATAAGATTTATATGTGTTTAGAATAAATTATATTTGTTAAATAACAGCTTAAATACCATTTAAAATGTTTCAGTAGGTATGCTGTGTTAATTAAAAAAGAGTTAAAAGTATGTTTTCAAACAATGTCAGCAATATGTCCAATTGTACAGAATGCTAAGTAATGTTCATTATTATTTTTATATAACAGTAGTATTAATTAGATACTACACATCACAATAAGTTTATAAACCATTTTATTTTTATGTCATAATAACTGTTTAAGGTCAGAGGAGGAGTAGGATTAAATTTATTTGAGAAAGCCAGGAATGTAAAATTCTAAACTCTAGGCCATTTAATGAATTCACAGAAACCATATAAACCAGTTAATTCACTTATAAATCCTGTAAACTGGCAAGATTTAGGTAAGGTAAACCAGTTAACAACTACTGTGAATGAGCCTATGAGTTAAAATGATAATATGAAAATATACCTTAAATTATTGTAAATTTTTGAAATATAAATTAATTATTTTTAAAGAGGAGTGTCAAATTCAGAGATTATCACAAAAAACCAGTTCAAAGGTTCAATTTATATGTATTTAAGGAAAGGAAGAGAAATATGACCATTTGAGATTTATTATAATGGTATTAATAACAATTAAAATGGCAGAAAAATTATATGAAGGCGGAAACCAGTTTTTGAGCCTAGATTTCCAAAAAGAAAGAAATTTGGTAATTTCCACAAAAATGTCAACAGATATGGACTATAATATATCAATTTAAAAAGAATGAGATAATTAAACCAATGATAAGGTTCATAATTCATGAAGGTGATGAATAAACTAAATAAATTCCATATATAATGTATTTTTGTATCATGTATATGGGAAGTCGAAATTATTTTAACAATACTTTTCAAAGATTAACTGGGCCAGATTTTGACTAACGTGAAGGAAGTTAGTTAGTTCTTTGTTAATGATCAAGCTGAGCAGTTTATGTGAGAATACGTTCCTTGAAACCGAGAAAAATGGTGTACCCAAGAAATTCAGTGAAACGAGAGTTACGTAAATTAAACACTTTTCCAACTAAAACCACAGAAAACTTTAACCACAATAGTGAAAACAACATCAACACTACATAATATCAGTGCATAAAAACAGTAAAACTACATATTTGTGATAATTTAATCTACAATAGTATAACCGTTTTTTGCGTAGCGAACAAAGAGAAGTGAACACCAAAAACATATAACATAATTAACACCAGTGATCACTAAACACTATTCCAGAATACACCAAACAACATATTAGACCAGTTACACCAGTTCGGGGACATTTAAAACAAATATGAAGGTAATTTTGCTGTGAGATTTTAACGCGACGACATCGCAGTTAACCTCGTCATGTTTTGAGCGGCCATCTTGGACATGCCCACAAGTGCCAACCACATCGAATGACTACAGCGCTTGCAGAATTGGTTTGACAAAACAACAATATTACATATTTTATAAAATTTATTCACATTTTGTTAGATAATAGTTATTGAAACCACTTTATTTGTAAATGTTATACTTTCTCGTCTATACTTCTCTGACTATTAATAATATAATCGCTCCAAGAACCTTTTTTAATACTTGTAATAATTTATAACCTGTATGAACAAATCGATTATTTCCTGAGACGGAGTCGACAATTGCTCACAATCGATTAAACATCGATCATTCCTTAATTTTGTTAATAAATCAATTTATTTCAATTGTTTGTATCTATAACTTATTTCACATGCTAGTTTAAGGTTTATTTTTTGCAACGAGACTTCCTGAAGAAGAAAATATCTATAGAAAGTGAGATATTGGACCAGCACGAAAAATCATAAATCGATTGCTGACCGGAGTTAATCTGATTAACTCCGGACTTAGTTAAGATCTTCAAGAAGTGCAAAATAATTAATAACTGCCTTATTAGTTATTAGAATTTTTATCAGAACATTAAAACAGAATTATTTCTCAATTACAGACATCAATTAAAACATAAAACATTTTTTTTTGAAATTTTTTTTTTAAATAAAATTTTTTCTTTATTTGTAAAGACTGCATACAGGGTCTAGTTACAAATTGGCTAGCCCAAACAGTGGGGCTCGAGATTAAAGGAAGAAGATCAGAAGACAGAATATCAGAATAAGAAAGAGGAGTGTTACAAAGTGGCGTCCAACTAGAGGGCTTATTAATTTAAGCCTGGCAGCGGTTATACCGTCAGAAAGAAGGGCAACAACGATAAATCAAAATGGCAGAATGTACACCAAAAGAGAGGGAGATGATGGAAAAGTTGTGGGAAATGATGAAGGAGATGAGTAAGAAACTGGATGATTGGGCCGAAGAAAGGAGAGAGAACAATAGATTATTCAGGGAAGAATTAAGAAAGGAGAAGACCGAAGAAATAAAAAATGATAGCAAACTAGAACCAGAAGAAATACCAAACGAAAAAACCTTGGAACAAATAGTAGTATTACCTGAAAAGAAAACTAACGGGAACAAAGAAAATACCAAAGATATGGAAGTGGAACCAAGGGAAAGGAGGAAAACGCTTCCAAGGAAATTAATGAAAACCAAGGGAGAAATAGAGATGATGAACCATGGTTTAATGGATGTAAATAATGTCCCAATTACCAACCATGAAAAAATCAAGAATGCTAGAGAGATTACGGCAGGAGATTGAAAGTAATCTCAGAAATAATGTACCAACAGACAGTAGTTTACCAATGGGAAAGGACCAGAGGTAAACGGAATACGACATGTGGACCAGATCAGTTTCAGTGTGGGACTGGACAGTGTATTCCAGATAGATGGAAATGTGACATCTTATCATACTGTGGTGACGGCACAGATGAATCACCAGAATGTGTTCCATTAGTGTACCATCCAGGACAGTTCCGGTGTACAGTTACACAAAAATGTATTCCTTCAGGGTGGATATGTGATGGTGAACCAGATTATGGGGCTTCAGATAAGCAAATAATTAATAATTCAGATGAAGATCCTCACAGATATTTTTCATGCAATACCACATATGGACCAGAGACGTATTGGTATATAAAACAATATGATAAAGGAAACTACATAAGCTTTGTGGCCAACAAAGGAATAACGGCTAGAAGAATGAAATACAAGGCGAAGGCTAAAAATGTCACTGGTACCGGAACAAGTATGAAGACTATGGTCATCCGGACAATGAGAGCAACTGAAATGACAGACTATGGTTAAATCAAATACCACACACCTCCATAAAAAGGGACTGATGTCATGATAACCGACAACGGCAAAAACCACGACAAAGAAGAAGAAAATAATTACCCATGAGGAGAAATAATAAGAAGAATGAACGAAGAACCAAAACGGGGATTTAAGAAAGAAAATTAATTAAGAAACTACATATTGCAAAGGAAATATGAGCAACTGTGCAACCTCATAAAAATCATCCACCTGGGTATAAAAGAAAAATAATAATAAGAAATACTTTTGAAATAAAGACAAGAGAGAGAATCATACAATAATTATGAAACTAATATGATATGTTTACCACATAATAATGAAAACTATGACAATTATTTGTGAAAACTTTATAGAAAGATAAAAAGAATTTAGAAAAATCATCTAAAGTACATACAAGTATTTGAGAAAAACTATTTTGGTAAGAATATAGAAGGAGAAGAAGTTTGAGAAATCATCCAAATTCTAAAAAATATTGTAAGCCCACCTTACAAGACAAAGATTTGTGAAAACTTTATGGAATTATAAAAAAGAATTTAGAATAAATCGACTAAATTCTAAAAACAATGTAAGAACACATTACAGACAATTATTTGAGAAAAAACTATATGGCAAGAATGGAAAAAGAATTTAGAAAGAAACCATCTAAATTCCAAAAACAATATAAGATTACATACAAATTATTTGTGAAAACTTTATGGAAATATAAGAAGAATGAATTTTGAATTGTGTATAAATCATCAAAATTCCCAAACCAAGAGTAAGCACAACTTACCAACAAATTATTTATAAAACACTTTGGTGAAATAAACAGAAGAGAAATAATACCATATTTATGGTAATCATAAAAATATATTTACCATGTTTATAAAGGATCATTATGAGATAAATAAAGGAAACAGACTTTAGAATTAAAACAAATAATTCTGAAGAAGTATGATCATGTCTAATTTCAATATAAAGTGTAAAAAACTTTCCATAAAATGATACGAAAGGGAATAAACCGTGTGATACGATTTGAGTGATTAAACATAATAAAATACAAAAACTTATGTGGAAATAGAAGGTAATAAAACTTTGAAGTGGTATGAGGAGAAATTATGACCTCATTATAAAATTAATTAAAACATTCATTCGAAAGAATAATAACCATGACAGGAGTAATGTGAGAAGAATAATAAAGATATGATGTAATTAAACAAATTAACATAAAATGATAATGAATTAAATGTCAATTGTAATAGTGACAGCTATAAGAAAGTTCTAGAACATAGAACAAGTGGAACTAATAAAAACAGAGTAACAAACTAAAAATGTCATAAAAATATGCTACTATAAACCAATGCAGATTGTAATAAAAAAACAGAAAGTAATAAAGAATTTATAGCCAAAAAAATTATATGATAAGAAAAGTTGAAAAAAGTACTAATAGAAGAGCTTCCTACCATAATATCAAATGAATGAACCATCAAGTTAAAGAGTCAGAAGACCAATTGAGATAGGAATATTAAAATCTCTGAGCAATATAATAAGTAATAAGTGAAGTATCCCAAAGATATTTTTTAAATAGTAACAAATGTGTGCTATTCTGAATAATTTTTTAGTCTGTCTGTAGATAATTCCAGCAGTATTAATATGTTTTTTGAGCAGAGATGATTTGCCTCTGTACTCAAATATGTGTGAAGTATTGGACAGCAGAGGAAGTAGCGTACAGTGCCTCTCTGAACTGAACCAGCTCACAAAGTAGGGAACGATAGGGAGGAAATATCCCAAGGAGAACATACTAAGAAGAAATATGAAAATAAAATATTAAATATGAAACTCAGATGACTATTACTATCAAGGAAGATCAAGTGAGAATGAGAAGGATATAAGCTCAAATATATATCAGAAAATTTTTAAAATGGAAGGAAGTCAAGAATAATAACAAACCTAGAATAATTATCATAATCAATTGTTACAGACAAAGCAAGTATAGTCTGAAAAAATCACTTCTGGAGAAGGGCATTCTGTAGCGTGACAGAAAATCCACTACTGTTGAATTATACACTTAGTCTACGTTTCCCTGTGTAATGCTTACTCCTTAGCTTACTGATTAGTACTCTCATTCACGGGTTCTGTGAAAAAAGTATACAGGAGCAGCGAAAGTTTGAAGCCCTGTCGAACCGACGGTATATCCCCCAATAAATGTGAGGAACGCTTTTGGTTGTCACACCAACTTTTAGTCAAGTATCGATGTATTGTTGGTTGCAGTTTCGAGAAGTAGGGTTACATAAGTGCGGTACAACAAGAAGTGTATACACAACTTTTTGATACACGTGTGTATAAATGTAATCCATGTGTGTAAAATTATAACTATTCTTCTCATTGGATTACCCAACGTTACCTCCGTCAAACGTTTACCCACATACATTTATGTTCTTTGCGCTGCTTTGTCTTTCCACTATCTTTCAACATTATATCTTTTTTGTGTTCTCCAGTACATTGTAGCGTGACAGAAAATCCACTACTTATTAATTCATATAAGATAATAAACAATAATTACATTACCTATACTAATATAATATCGAATGAAATTTAATGAATTCAAAGGAATAAACCACAATAAAATAAAAATCCTCATTACATTATATAAAAACCACTAGAAAAAATTAAAGAATAATTAAGAGCAACTCATATTATAAAATCTGGAATTTACCCAGGAAGTTAGGAGCAGTAAACAAATTAAATACCACAAAATGAAGAAGAAAGAATCAGTTTAGGAGTGGTGAAACAACAAAATACCCCAAACACAAGAAGAAAGAAGAGTAGAGTTTATTATCAGGAAGTAAACAATACCCTGAAACCTTTAACGAAGAGCAAAGTCAGTATCAGAAAATAAAATAGATACTGCAAACCAAACATCAGTCAAGATAACACGAAGTACCTTGGTTTACCCAAGAGTGAAGACAAGAAGAAGGAAGACCAGAAGAAAGACAAGAATGAAGACAAGAAGAAGGACAAGAATGAAGACAAGAAAGAAGACAAGAAGAGAGGAAGAAATAGTATGGAAGAAACACCATAATAAAACCTATTATTAACTACCATCAACCCCAAACCAATAGAGACAATTAAAGAAAGTATAACATCCCAAAACCCTATAAAATGTAATTATTAATAAACCAAAAGTGTTGTATAGTATAATAAGAGGTGCACCAACTAAAGCTATTGTGTGATAAAAAAAATAAACAAGTCTTAACAGTCCATGATGACTAAAGGTCTGGTCTGAGATAATAAGACTCAAAATATCAGAACCACCAGTGAAAGTGAACTAGTGCAAGTGTTTTTGGAAATACAATAAACTTAAAGTTGTAGTGATACTGTGACTTACCAATATGCTATATAACAACTTTTATATTCAATAATACACATCATCATAAAATAATAAAATGGAAGATTTCCAATATTTTATTATTTTAATGTCACTTTGTTATTACAAGACATTTGTAAAAATGATAATAACTAAAGTATGGGTGGACATGTTTACTGAATAAGGGGATAATAAATAATAATGGTTTAGACCAGAAAGGACTGGAATTAATTTAAGTATTCATAGATTTAAAATGTTTAAAATGGCTATTTGTTCACAGCCATGAACTCAATATGTTTGTAAGAATTTTTAGTCAATAAGATTTATATGTGTTTAGAATAAATTATATTTGTTAAATAACAGCTTAAATACCATTTAAAATGTTTCAGTAGGTATGCTGTGTTAATTAAAAAAGAGTTAAAAGTATGTTTTCAAACAATGTCAGCAATATGTCCAATTGTACAGAATGCTAAGTAATGTTCATTATTATTTTTATATAACAGTAGTATTAATTAGATACTACACATCACAATAAGTTTATAAACCATTTTATTTTTATGTCATAATAACTGTTTAAGGTCAGAGGAGGAGTAGGATTAAATTTATTTGAGAAAGCCAGGAATGTAAAATTCTAAACTCTAGGCCATTTAATGAATTCACAGAAACCATATAAACCAGTTAATTCACTTATAAATCCTGTAAACTGGCAAGATTTAGGTAAGGTAAACCAGTTAACAACTACTGTGAATGAGCCTATGAGTTAAAATGATAATATGAAAATATACCTTAAATTATTGTAAATTTTTGAAATATAAATTAATTATTTTTAAAGAGGAGTGTCAAATTCAGAGATTATCACAAAAAACCAGTTCAAAGGTTCAATTTATATGTATTTAAGGAAAGGAAGAGAAATATGACCATTTGAGATTTATTATAATGGTATTAATAACAATTAAAATGGCAGAAAAATTATATGAAGGCGGAAACCAGTTTTTGAGCCTAGATTTCCAAAAAGAAAGAAATTTGGTAATTTCCACAAAAATGTCAACAGATATGGACTATAATATATCAATTTAAAAAGAATGAGATAATTAAACCAATGATACGGTTCATAATTCATGAAGGTGATGAATAAACTAAATAAATTCCATATATAATGTATTTTTGTATCATGTATATGGGAAGTCGAAATTATTTTAACAATACTTTTCAAAGATTAACTGGGCCAGATTTTGACTAACGTGAAGGAAGTTAGTTAGTTCTTTGTTAATGATCAAGCTGAGCAGTTTATGTGAGAATACGTTCCTTGAAACCGAGAAAAATGGTGTACCCAAGAAATTCAGTGAAACGAGAGTTACGTAAATTAAACACTTTTCCAACTAAAACCACAGAAAACTTTAACCACAATAGTGAAAACAACATCAACACTACATAATATCAGTGCATAAAAACAGTAAAACTACATATTTGTGATAATTTAATCTACAACAGTATAACCGTTTTTTGCGTAGCGAACAAAGAGAAGTGAACACCAAAAACATATAACATAATTAACACCAGTGATCACTAAACACTATTCCAGAATACACCAAACAACATATTAGACCAGTTACACCAGTTCGGGGACATTTAAAACAAATATGAAGGTAATTTTGCTGTGAGATTTTAACGCGACGACATCGCAGTTAACCTCGTCATGTTTTGAGCGGCCATCTTGGACATGCCCACCAGTGCCAACCACATCGAATGACTACAGCGCTTGCAGAATTGGTTTGACAAAACAACAATATTACATATTTTATAAAATTTATTCACATTTTGTTAGATAATAGTTATTGAAACCACTTTATTTGTAAATGTTATACTTTCTCGTCTATACTTCTCTGACTATTAATAATATAATCGCTACAAGAACCTTTTTTAATACTTGTAATAATTTATAACCTGTATGAACAAATCGATTATTTCCTGAGACGGAGTCGACAATTGCTCACAATCGATTAAACATCGATCATTCCTTAATTTTGTTAATAAATCAATTTATTTCAATTGTTTGTATCTATAACTTATTTCACATGCTAGTTTAAGGTTTATTTTTTGCAACGAGACTTCCTGAAGAAGAAAATATCTATAGAAAGTGAGATATTGGACCAGCACGAAAAATCATAAATCGATTGCTGACCGGAGTTAATCTGATTAACTCCGGACTTAGTTAAGATCTTCAAGAAGTGCAAAATAACTAATAACTGCCTTATTAGTTATTAGAATTTTTATCAGAACATTAAAACAGAATTATTTCTCAATTACAGACATCAATTAAAACATAAAACATTTTTTTTTGAAATTTTTTTTTTAAATAAAATTTTTTCTTTATTTGTAAAGACTGCATACAGGGTCTAGTTACAAATTGGCTAGCCCAAACAGTGGGGCTCGAGATTAAAGGAAGAAGATCAGAAGACAGAATATCAGAATAAGAAAGAGGAGTGTTACAAAGTGGCGTCCAACTAGAGGGCTTATTAATTTAAGCCTGGCAGCGGTTATACCGTCAGAAAGAAGGGCAACAACGATAAATCAAAATGGCAGAATGTACACCAAAAGAGAGGGAGATGATGGAAAAGTTGTGGGAAATGATGAAGGAGATGAGTAAGAAACTGGATGATTGGGCCGAAGAAAGGAGAGAGAACAATAGATTATTCAGGGAAGAATTAAGAAAGGAGAAGACCGAAGAAATAAAAAATGATAGCAAACCAGAACCAGAAGAAATACCAAACGAAAAAACCTTGGAACAAATAGTAGTATTACCTGAAAAGAAAACTAACGGGAACAAAGAAAATACCAAAGATATGGAAGTGGAACCAAGGGAAAGGAGGAAAACGCTTCCAAGGAAATTAATGAAAACCAAGGGAGAAATAGAGATGATGAACCATGGTTTAATGGATGTAAATAATGTCCCAATTACCAACCATGAAAAAATCAAGAATGCTAAAGAGATTACGGCAGGAGATTGAAAGTAATCTCAGAAATAATGTACCAGCAGACAGTAGTTTACCAATGGGAAAGGACCAGAGGTAAACGGAATACGACATGTGGACCAGATCAGTTTCAGTGTGGGACTGGACAGTGTATTCCAGATAGATGGAAATGTGACATCTTATCATACTGTGGTGACGGCACAGATGAATCACCAGAATGTGTTCCATTAGTGTACCATCCAGGACAGTTCCGGTGTACAGTTACACAAAAATGTATTCCTTCAGGGTGGATATGTGATGGTGAACCAGATTATGGGGCTTCAGATAAGCAAATAATTAATAATTCAGATGAAGATCCTCACAGATATTTTTCATGCAATACCACATATGGACCAGAGACGTATTGGTATATAAAACAATATGATAAAGGAAACTACATAAGCTTTGTGGCCAACAAAGGAATAACGGCTAGAAGAATGAAATACAAGGCGAAGGCTAAAAATGTCACTGGTACCGGAACAAGTATGAAGACTATGGTCATCCGGACAATGAGAGCAACTGAAATGACAGACTATGGTTAAATCAAATACCACACACCTCCATAAAAAGGGACTGATGTCATGATAACCGACAACGGCAAAAACCACGACAAAGAAGAAGAAAATAATTACCCATGAGGAGAAATAATAAGAAGAATGAACGAAGAACCAAAACGGGGATTTAAGAAAGAAAATTAATTAAGAAACTACACATTATAAAGGAAATATGAGCAACTGTGCAACCTAATAAAAATAATCCACCTGGGTATAAAAGAAAAATAATAATAAGAAATACTTTTGAAATAAAGACAAGAGAGAGAATCATACAATAATTATGAAACTAATATGATATGTTTACCACATAATAATGAAAACTATGACAATTATTTGTGAAAACTTTATAGAAAGATAAAAAGAATTTAGAAAAATCATCTAAAGTACATACAAGTATTTGAGAAAAACTATTTTGGTAAGAATATAGAAGGAGAAGAAGTTTGAGAAATCATCCAAATTCTAAAAAATATTGTAAGCCCACCTTACAAGACAAAGATTTGTGAAAACTTTATGGAATTATAAAAAAGAATTTAGAATAAATCGACTAAATTCTAAAAACAATGTAAGAACACATTACAGACAATTATTTGAGAAAAAACTATATGGCAAAAATGGAAAAAGAATTTAGAAAGAAACCATCTAAATTCCAAAAACAATATAAGATTACATACAAATTATTTGTGAAAACTTTATGGAAATATAAGAAGAATGAATTTTGAATTGTGTATAAATCATCAAAATTCCCAAAACAAGAGTAAGCACAATTTACCAACAAATTATTTATAAAACACTTTGCTGAAATAAACAGAAGAGAAATAATACCATATTTATGGTAATCATAAAAATATATTTACCATGTTTATAAAGGATCATTATGAAATAAATAAAGCAAACAGTCTTTAGAATTAAAACAAATAATTCTGAAGAAGTATGATCATGTCTAATTTCAATATAAAGTGTAAAAAACTTTCCATAAAATGATACGAAAGGGAATAAACCGTGTGATACGATTTGAGTGATTAAATATAATAAAATACAAAAACTTATGTGGAAATAGAAGGTAATAAAACTTTGAAGTGGTATGAGGAGAAATTATGACCTCATTATAAAATTAATTAAAACATTCATTCGAAAGAATAATAACCATGACAGGAGTAATGTGAGAAGAATAATAAAGATATGATGTAATTAAACAAATTAACATAAAATGATAATGAATTAAATGTCAATTGTAATAGTGACAGTTATAAGAAAGTTCTAGAACATAGAACAAGTGGAACTAATAAAAACAGAGTAACAAACTAAAAATGTCATAAAAATATGCTACTATAAACCAATGCAGATTGTAATAAAAAAACAGAAAGTAATAAAGAATTTATAGCCAAAAAAATTATATGATAAGGAAAGTTGAGAAAAGTACTAATAGAAGAGCTTCCTACCATAATATCAAATGAATGAACCATCAAGTTAAAGAGTCAGAAGACCAATTGAGATAGGAATATTAAAATCTCTGAGCAATATAATAAGTAATAAGTGAAGTATCCCAAAGATATTTTTTAAATAGTAACAAATGTGTACTATTCTGAATAATTTTTTAATCTGTCTGTAGATAATTCCAGCAATATTAATATGTTTTTTGAGCAGAGATGATTTGCCTCTGTACTCAAATATGTGTGAAGTATTGGACAGCAGAGGAAGTAGCGTACAGTGCCTCTCTGAACTGAACCAGCTCACAAAGTAGGGAACGATAGGGAGGAAATATCCCAAGGAGAACATACTAAGAAGAAATATGAAAATAAAATAATAAATATGAAACTCAGATGACTATTACTATCAAGGAAGATCAAGTGAGAATGAGAAGGATATAAGCTCAAATATATATAAGAAAATTTTTAAAATGGAAGGAAGTCAAGAATAATAACAAACCTAGAATAATTATCATAATCAATTGTTACAGACAAAGCAAGTATAGTCTGAAAAAATCACTTCTGGAGAAGGGCATTCTGTAGCGTGACAGAAAATCCACTACTGTTGAATTATACACTTAGTCTACGTTTCCCTGTGTAATGCTTACTCCTTAGCTTACTGATTAGTACTCTCATTCACGGGTTCTGTGAAAAAAGTATACAGGAGCAGCGAAAGTTTGAAGCCCTGTCGAACCGACGGTATATCCCCCAATAAATGTGAGGAACGCTTTTGGTTGTCACACCAACTTTTAGTCAAGTATCGATGTATTGTTGGTTGCAGTTTCGAGAAGTAGGGTTACATAAGTGCGGTACAACAAGAAGTGTATACACAACTTTTTGATACACGTGTGTATAAATGTAATCCATGTGTGTAAAATTATAACTATTCTTCTCATTGGATTACCCAACGTTACCTCCGTCAAACGTTTACCCACATACATTTATGTTCTTTGCGCTGCTTTGTCTTTCCACTATCTTTCAACATTATATCTTTTTTGTGTTCTCCAGTACATTGTAGCGTGACAGAAAATCCACTTCTTATTAATTCATATAAGATAATAAACAATAATTACATTACCTATACTAATATAATATCGAATGAAATTTAATGAATTCAAAGGAATAAACCACAATAAAATAAAAATCCTCATTACATTATATAAAAACCACTGGAAAAAATTAAAGAATAATTAAGAGCAACTCATATTATAAAATCAGGAATTTACCCAGGAAGTTAGGAGCAGTAAACAAATTAAATACCACAAAATGAAGAAGAAAGAATCAGTTAGGAGTGGTGAAACAACAAAATACCCCAAACACAAGAAGAAAGAAGAGTAGAGTTTATTATCAGCAAGTAAACAATACCCTGAAACCTTTAACGAAGAGCAAAGTCAGTATCAGAAAATAAAATAGATACTGCAAACCAAACATCAGTCAAGATAACACGAAGTACCTTGGTTTACCCAAGAGTGAAGACAAGAAGAAGGAAGACCAGAAGAAAGACAAGAATGAAGACAAGAAGAAGGACAAGAATGAAGACAAGAAAGAAGACAAGAAGAGAGGAAGAAATAGTATGGAAGAAACACCATAATAAAACCTATTATTAACTACCATCAACCCCAAACCAATAGAGACAATTAAAGAAAGTATAACATCCCAAAACCCTATAAAATGTAATTATTAATAAACCAAAAGTGTTGTATAGTATAATAAGAGGTGCACCAACTAAAGCTATTGTGTGATAAAAAAAATAAACAAGTCTTAACAGTCCATGATGACTAAAGGTCTGGTCTGAGATAACAAGACTCAAAATATCAGAACCACCAGTGAAAGTGAACTAGTGCAAGTGTTTTTGGAAATACAATAAACTTAAAGTTGTAGTGATACTGTGACTTACCAATATGCTATATAACAACTTTTATATTCAATAATACACATCATCATAAAATAATAAAATGGAAGATTTCCAATATTTTATTATTTTAATGTCACTTTGTTATTACAAGACATTTGTAAAAATGATAATAACTAAAGTATGGGTGGACATGTTTACTGAATAAGGGGATAATAAATAATAATGGTTTAGACCAGAAAGGACTGGAATTAATTTAAGTATTCATAGATTTAAAATGTTTAAAATGGCTATTTGTTCACAGCCATGAACTCAATATGTTTGTAAGAATTTTTAGTCAATAAGATTTATATGTGTTTAGAATAAATTATATTTGTTAAATAACAGCTTAAATACCATTTAAAATGTTTCAGTAGGTATGCTGTGTAAATTAAAAAAGAGTTAAAAGTATGTTTTCAAACAATGTCAGCAATATGTCCAATTGTACAGAATGCTAAGTAATGTTCATTATTATTTTTATATAACAGTAGTATTAATTAGATACTACACATCACAATAAGTTTATAAACCATTTTATTTTTATGTCATAATAACTGTTTAAGGTCAGAGGAGGAGTAGGATTAAATTTATTTGAGAAAGCCAGGAATGTAAAATTCTAAACTCTAGGCCATTTAATGAATTCACAGAAACCATATAAACCAGTTAATTCACTTATAAATCCTGTAAACTGGCAAGATTTAGGTAAGGTAAACCAGTTAACAACTACTGTGAATGAGCCTATGAGTTAAAATGATAATATGAAAATATACCTTAAATTATTGTAAATTTTTGAAATATAAATTAATTATTTTTAAAGAGGAGTGTCAAATTCAGAGATTATCACAAAAAACCAGTTCAAAGGTTCAATTTATATGTATTTAAGGAAAGGAAGAGAAATATGACCATTTGAGATTTATTATAATGGTATTAATAACAATTAAAATGGCAGAAAAATTATATGAAGGCGGAAACCAGTTTTTGAGCCTAGATTTCCAAAAAGAAAGAAATTTGGTAATTTCCACAAAAATGTCAACAGATATGGACTATAATATATCAATTTAAAAAGAATGAGATAATTAAACCAATGATAAGGTTCATAATTTATGAAGGTGATGAATAAACTAAATAAATTCCATATATAATGTATTTTTGTATCATGTATATGGGAAGTCGAAATTATTTTAACAATACTTTTCAAAGATTAACTGGGCCAGATTTTGACTAACGTGAAGGAAGTTAGTTAGTTCTTTGTTAATGATCAAGCTGAGCAGTTTATGTGAGAATACGTTCCTTGAAACCGAGAAAAATGGTGTACTAAGGTTACCCAAAAAATTCAGTGAAACGAGAGTTACGTAAATTAAACACTTTTCCAACTAAAACCACAGAAAACTTTAACCACAATAGTGAAAACAACATCAACACTACATAATATCAGTGCATAAAAACAGTAAAACTACATATTTGTGATAATTTAATCTACAACAGTATAACCGTTTTTTGCGTAGCGAACAAAGAGAAGTGAACACCAAAAACATATAACATAATTAACACCAGTGATCACTAAACACTATTCCAGAATACACCAAACAACATATTAGACCAGTTACACCAGTTCGGGGACATTTAAAACAAATATGAAGGTAATTTTGCTGTGAGATTTTAACGCGACGACATCGCAGTTAACCTCGTCATATTTTGAGCGGCCATCTTGGACATGCCCACCAGTGCCAACCACATCGAATGACTACAGCGCTTGCAGAATTGGTTTGACAAAACAACAATATTACATATTTTATAAAATTTATTCACATTTTGTTAGATAATAGTTATTGAAACCACTTTATTTGTAAATGTTATACTTTCTCGTCTATACTTCTCTGACTATTAATAATATAATCGCTCCAAGAACCTTTTTTAATACTTGTAATAATTTATAACCTGTATGAACAAATCGATTATTTCCTGAGACGGAGTCGACAATTGCTCACAATCGATTAAACATCGATCATTCCTTAATTTTGTTAATAAATCAATTTATTTCAATTGTTTGTATCTATAACTTATTTCACATGCTAGTTTAAGGTTTATTTTTTGCAACGAGACTTCCTGAAGAAGAAAATATCTATAGAAAGTGAGATATTGGACCAGCACGAAAAATCATAAATCGATTGCTGACCGGAGTTAATCTGATTAACTCCGGACTTAGTTAAGATCTTCAAGAAGTGCAAAATAATTAATAACTGCCTTATTAGTTATTAGAATTTTTATCAGAACATTAAAACAGAATTATTTCTCAATTACAGACATCAATTAAAACATAAAACATTTTTTTTTGAAATTTTTTTTTAAATAAAATTTTTTCTTTATTTGTAAAGACTGCATACAGGGTCTAGTTACAAATTGGCTAGCCCAAACAGTGGGGCTCGAGATTAAAGGAAGAAGATCAGAAGACAGAATATCAGAATAAGAAAGAGGAGTGTTACAAAGTGGCGTCCAACTAGAGGGCTTATTAATTTAAGCCTGGCAGCGGTTATACCGTCAGAAAGAAGGGCAACAACGATAAATCAAAATGGCAGAATGTACACCAAAAGAGAGGGAGATGATGGAAAAGTTGTGGGAAATGATGAAGGAGATGAGTAAGAAACTGGATGATTGGGCCGAAGAAAGGAGAGAGAACAATAGATTATTCAGGGAAGAATTAAGAAAGGAGAAGACCGAAGAAATAAAAAATGATAGCAAACCAGAACCAGAAGAAATACCAAACGAAAAAACCTTGGAACAAATAGTAGTATTACCTGAAAAGAAAACTAACGGGAACAAAGAAAATACCAAAGATATGGAAGTGGAACCAAGGGAAAGGAGGAAAACGCTTCCAAGGAAATTAATGAAAACCAAGGGAGAAATAGAGATGATGAACCATGGTTTAATGGATGTAAATAATGTCCCAATTACCAACCATGAAAAAATCAAGAATGCTAGAGAGATTACGGCAGGAGATTGAAAGTAATCTCAGAAATAATGTACCAGCAGACAGTAGTTTACCAATGGGAAAGGACCAGAGGTAAACGGAATACGACATGTGGACCAGATCAGTTTCAGTGTGGGACTGGACAGTGTATTCCAGATAGATGGAAATGTGACATCTTATCATACTGTGGTGACGGCACAGATGAATCACCAGAATGTGTTCCATTAGTGTACCATCCAGGACAGTTCCGGTGTACAGTTACACAAAAATGTATTCCTTCAGGGTGGATATGTGATGGTGAACCAGATTATGGGGCTTCAGATAAGCAAATAATTAATAATTCAGATGAAGATCCTCACAGATATTTTTCATGCATACCACATATGGACCAGAGACGTATTGGTATATAAAACAATATGATAAAGGAAACTACATACGCTTTGTGGCCAACAAAGGAATAACGGCTAGAAGAATGAAATACAAGGCGAAGGCTAGAAATGTCACTGGTACCGGAACAAGTATGAAGACTATGGTCATCCGGACAATGAGAGCAACTGAAATGACAGACTATGGTTAAATCAAATACCACACACCTCCATAAAAAGGGACTGATGTCATGATAACCGACAACGGCAAAAACCACGACAAAGAAGAAGAAAATAATTACCCATGAGGAGAAATAATAAGAAGAATGAACGAAGAACCAAAACGGGGATTTAAGAAAGAAAATTAATTAAGAAACTACACATTACAAAGGAAATATGAGCAACTGTGCAACCTCATAAAAATCATCCACCTGGGTATAAAAGAAAAATAATAATAAGAAATACTTTTGAAATAAAGACAAGAGAGAGAATCATACAATAATTATGAAACTAATATGATATGTTTACCACATAATAATGAAAACTATGACAATTATTTGTGAAAACTTTATAGAAAGATAAAAAGAATTTAGAAAAATCATCTAAAGTACATACAAGTATTTGAGAAAAACTATTTTGGTAAGAATATAGAAGGAGAAGAAGTTTGAGAAATCATCCAAATTCTAAAAAATATTGTAAGCCCACCTTACAAGACAAAGATTTGTGAAAACTTTATGGAATTATAAAAAAGAATTTAGAATAAATCGACTAAATTCTAAAAACAATGTAAGAACACATTACAGACAATTATTTGAGAAAAAACTATATGGCAAGAATGGAAAAAGAATTTAGAAAGAAACCATCTAAATTCCAAAAACAATATAAGATTACATACAAATTATTTGTGAAAACTTTATGGAAATATAAGAAGAATGAATTTTGAATTGTGTATAAATCATCAAAATTCCCAAACCAAGAGTAAGCACAACTTACCAACAAATTATTTATAAAACACTTTGGTGAAATAAACAGAAGAGAAATAATACCATATTTATGGTAATCATAAAAATATATTTACCATGTTTATAAAGGATCATTATGAGATAAATAAAGGAAACAGACTTTAGAATTAAAACAAATAATTCTGAAGAAGTATGATCATGTCTAATTTCAATATAAAGTGTAAAAAACTTTCCATAAAATGATACGAAAGGGAATAAACCGTGTGATACGATTTGAGTGATTAAACATAATAAAATACAAAAACTTATGTGGAAATAGAAGGTAATAAAACTTTGAAGTGGTATGAGGAGAAATTATGACCTCATTATAAAATTAATTAAAACATTCATTCGAAAGAATAATAACCATGACAGGAGTAATGTGAGAAGAATAATAAAGATATGATGTAATTAAACAAATTAACATAAAATGATAATGAATTAAATGTCAATTGTAATAGTGACAGTTATAAGAAAGTTCTAGAACATAGAACAAGTGGAACTAATAAAAACAGAGTAACAAACTAAAAATGTCATAAAAATATGCTACTATAAACCAATGCAGATTGTAATAAAAAACCAGAAAGTAATAAAGAATTTATAGCCAAAAAAATTATATGATAAGAAAAGTTGAAAAAAGTACTAATAGAAGAGCTTCCTACCATAATATCAAATGAATGAACCATCAAGTTAAAGAGTCAGAAGGCCAATTGAGATAGGAATATTAAAATCTCTGAGCAATATAATAAGTAATAAGTGAAGTATCCCAAAGATATTTTTTAAATAGTAACAAATGTGTACTATTCTGAATAATTTTTTAATCTGTCTGTAGATAATTCCAGCAGTATTAATATGTTTTTTGAGCAGAGATGATTTGCCTCTGTACTCAAATATGTGTGAAGTATTGGACAGCAGAGGAAGTAGCGTACAGTGCCTCTCTGAACTGAACCAGCTCACAAAGTAGGGAACGATAGGGAGGAAATATCCCAAGGAGAACATACTAAGAAGAAATATGAAAATAAAATAATAAATATGAAACTCAGATGACTATTACTATCAAGGAAGATCAAGTGAGAATGAGAAGGATATAAGCTCAAATATATATAAGAAAATTTTTAAAATGGAAGGAAGTCAAGAATAATAACAAACCTAGAATAATTATCATAATCAATTGTTACAGACAAAGCAAGTATAGTCTGAAAAAATCACTTCTGGAGAAGGGCATTCTGTAGCGTGACAGAAAATCCACTACTGTTGAATTATACACTTAGTCTACGTTTCCCTGTGTAATGCTTACTCCTTAGCTTACTGATTAGTACTCTCATTCACGGGTTCTGTGAAAAAAGTATACAGGAGCAGCGAAAGTTTGAAGCCCTGTCGAACCGACGGTATATCCCCCAATAAATGTGAGGAACGCTTTTGGTTGTCACACCAACTTTTAGTCAAGTATCGATGTATTGTTGGTTGCAGTTTCGAGAAGTAGGGTTACATAAGTGCGGTACAACAAGAAGTGTATACACAACTTTTTGATACACGTGTGTATAAATGTAATCCATGTGTGTAAAATTATAACTATTCTTCTCATTGGATTACCCAACGTTACCTCCGTCAAACGTTTACCCACATACATTTATGTTCTTTGCGCTGCTTTGTCTTTCCACTATCTTTCAACATTATATCTTTTTTGTGTTCTCCAGTACATTGTAGCGTGACAGAAAATCCACTACTTATTAATTCATATAAGATAATAAACAATAATTACATTACCTATACTAATATAATATCGAATGAAATTTAATGAATTCAAAGGAATAAACCACAATAAAATAAAAATCCTCATTACATTATATAAAAACCACTAGAAAAAATTAAAGAATAATTAAGAGCAAATCATATTATAAAATCAGGAATTTACCCAGGAAGTTAGGAGCAGTAAACAAATTAAATACCACAAAATGAAGAAGAAAGAATCAGTTAGGAGTGGTGAAACAACAAAATACCCCAAACACAAGAAGAAAGAAGAGTAGAGTTTATTATCAGGAAGTAAACAATACCCTGAAACCTTTAACGAAGAGCAAAGTCAGTATCAGAAAATAAAATAGATACTGCAACCAAACATCAGTCAAGATAACACGAAGTACCTTGGTTTACCCAAGAGTGAAGACAAGAAGAAGGAAGACCAGAAGAAAGACAAGAATGAAGACAAGAAGAAGGACAAGAATGAAGACAAGAAAGAAGACAAGAAGAGAGGAAGAAATAGTATGGAAGAAACACCATAATAAAACCTATTATTAACTACCATCAACCCCAAACCAATAGAGACAATTAAAGAAAGTATAACATCCCAAAACCCTATAAAATGTAATTATTAATAATACAAAAGTGTTGTATAGTATAATAAGAGGTGCACCAACTAAAGCTATTGTGTGATAAAAAAAATAAACAAGTCTTAACAGTCCATGATGACTAAAGGTCTGGTCTGAGATAATAAGACTCAAAATATCAGAACCACCAGTGAAAGTGAACTAGTGCAAGTGTTTTTGGAAATACAATAAACTTAAAGTTGTAGTGATACTGTGACTTACCAATATGCTATATAACAACTTTTATATTCAATAATACACATCATCATAAAATAATAAAATGGAAGATTTCCAATATTTTATTATTTTAATGTCACTTTGTTATTACAAGACATTTGTAAAAATGATAATAACTAAAGTATGGGTGGACATGTTTACTGAATAAGGGGATAATAAATAATAATGGTTAAGACCAGAAAGGACTGGAATTAATTTAAGTATTCATAGGTTTAAAATGTTTAAAATGGCTATTTGTTCACAGCCATGAACTCAATATGTTTGTAAGAATTTTTAGTCAATAAGATTTATATGTGTTTAGAATAAATTATATTTGTTAAATAACAGCTTAAATACCATTTAAAATGTTTCAGTAGGTATGCTGTGTTAATTAAAAAAGAGTTAAAAGTATGTTTTCAAACAATGTCAGCAATATGTCCAATTGTACAGAATGCTAAGTAATGTTCATTATTATTTTTATATAACAGTAGTATTAATTAGATACTACACATCACAATAAGTTTATAAACCATTTTATTTTTATGTCATAATAACTGTTTAAGGTCAGAGGAGGAGTAGGATTAAATTTATTTGAGAAAGCCAGGAATGTAAAATTCTAAACTCTAGGCCATTTAATGAATTCACAGAAACCATATAAACCAGTTAATTCACTTATAAATCCTGTAAACTGGCAAGATTTAGGTAAGGTAAACCAGTTAACAACTACTGTGAATGAGCCTATGAGTTAAAATGATAATATGAAAATATACCTTAAATTATTGTAAATTTTTGAAATATAAATTAATTATTTTTAAAGAGGAGTGTCAAATTCAGAGATTATCACAAAAAACCAGTTCAAAGGTTCAATTTATATGTATTTAAGGAAAGGAAGAGAAATATGACCATTTGAGAATTATTATAATGGTATTAATAACAATTAAAATGGCAGAAAAATTATATGAAGGCGGAAACCAGTTTTTGAGCCTAGATTTCCAAAAAGAAAGAAATTTGGTAATTTCCACAAAAATGTCAACAGATATGGACTATAATATATCAATTTAAAAAGAATGAGATAATTAAACCAGTGATAAGGTTCATAATTCATGAAGGTGATGAATAAACTAAATAAATTCCATATATAATGTATTTTTGTATCATGTATATGGGAAGTCGAAATTATTTTAACAATACTTTTCAAAGATTAACTGGGCCAGATTTTGACTAACGTGAAGGAAGTTAGTTAGTTCTTTGTTAATGATCAAGCTGAGCAGTTTATGTGAGAATACGTTCCTTGAAACCGAGAAAAATGGTGTACTAAGGTTACCCAAGAAATTCAGTGAAACGAGAGTTACGTAAATTAAACACTTTTCCAACTAAAACCACAGAAAACTTTAACCACAATAGTGAAAACAACATCAACACTACATAATATCAGTGCATAAAAACAGTAAAACTACATATTTGTGATAATTTAATCTACAACAGTATAACCGTTTTTTGCGTAGCGAACAAAGAGAAGTGAACACCAAAAACATATAACATAATTAACACCAGTGATCACTAAACACTATTCCAGAATACACCAAACAACATATTAGACCAGTTACACCAGTTCGGGGACATTTAAAACAAATATGAAGGTAATTTTGCTGTGAGATTTTAACGCGACGACATCGCAGTTAACCTCGTCATATTTTGAGCGGCCATCTTGGACATGCCCACCAGTGCCAACCACATCGAATGACTACAGCGCTTGCAGAATTGGTTTGACAAAACAACAATATTACATATTTTATAAAATTTATTCACATTTTGTTAGATAATAGTTATTGAAACCACTTTATTTGTAAATGTTATACTTTCTCGTCTATACTTCTCTGACTATTAATAATATAATCGCTCCAAGAACCTTTTTTAATACTTGTAATAATTTATAACCTGTATGAACAAATCGATTATTTCCTGAGACGGAGTCGACAATTGCTCACAATCGATTAAACATCGATCATTCCTTAATTTTGTTAATAAATCAATTTATTTCAATTGTTTGTATCTATAACTTATTTCACATGCTAGTTTAAGGTTTATTTTTTGCAACGAGACTTCCTGAAGAAGAAAATATCTATAGAAAGTGAGATATTGGACCAGCACGAAAAATCATAAATCGATTGCTGACCGGAGTTAATCTGATTAACTCCGGACTTAGTTAAGATCTTCAAGAAGTGCAAAATAATTAATAACTGCCTTATTAGTTATTAGAATTTTTATCAGAACATTAAAACAGAATTATTTCTCAATTACAGACATCAATTAAAACATAAAACATTTTTTTTTGAAATTTTTTTTTTTAAATAAAATTTTTTCTTTATTATCTTTATTTGTAAAGACTGCATACAGGGTCTAGTTACAAATTGGCTAGCCCAAACAGTGGGGCTCGAGATTAAAGGAAGAAGATCAGAAGACAGAATATCAGAATAAGAAAGAGGAGTGTTACAAAGTGGCGTCCAACTAGAGGGCTTATTAATTTAAGCCTGGCAGCGGTTATACCGTCAGAAAGAAGGGCAACAACGATAAATCAAAATGGCAGAATGTACACCAAAAGAGAGGGAGATGATGGAAAAGTTGTGGGAAATGATGAAGGAGATGAGTAAGAAACTGGATGATTGGGCCGAAGAAAGGAGAGAGAACAATAGATTATTCAGGGAAGAATTAAGAAAGGAGAAGACCGAAGAAATAAAAAATGATAGCAAACCAGAACCAGAAGAAATACCAAACGAAAAAACCTTGGAACAAATAGTAGTATTACCTGAAAAGAAAACTAACGGGAACAAAGAAAATACCAAAGATATGGAAGTGGAACCAAGGGAAAGGAGGAAAACGCTTCCAAGGAAATTAATGAAAACCAAGGGAGAAATAGAGATGATGAACCATGGTTTAATGGATGTAAATAATGTCCCAATTACCAACCATGAAAAAATCAAGAATGCTAGAGAGATTACGGCAGGAGATTGAAAGTAATCTCAGAAATAATGTACCAACAGACAGTAGTTTACCAATGGGAAAGGACCAGAGGTAAACGGAATACGACATGTGGACCAGATCAGTTTCAGTGTGGGACTGGACAGTGTATTCCAGATAGATGGAAATGTGACATCTTATCATACTGTGGTGACGGCACAGATGAATCACCAGAATGTGTTCCATTAGTGTACCATCCAGGACAGTTCCGGTGTACAGTTACACAAAAATGTATTCCTTCAGGGTGGATATGTGATGGTGAACAAGATTATGGGGCTTCAGATAAGCAAATAATTAATAATTCAGATGAAGATCCTCACAGATATTTTTCATGCAATACCACATATGGACCAGAGACGTATTGGTATATAAAACAATATGATAAAGGAAACTACATACGCTTTGTGGCCAACAAAGGAATAACGGCTAGAAGAATGAAATACAAGGCGAAGGCTAGAAATGTCACTGGTACCGGAACAAGTATGAAGACTATGGTCATCCGGACAATGAGAGCAACTGAAATGACAGACTATGGTTAAATCAAATACCACACACCTCCATAAAAAGGGACTGATGTCATGATAACCGACAACGGCAAAAACCACGACAAAGAAGAAGAAAATAATTACCCATGAGGAGAAATAATAAGAAGAATGAACGAAGAACCAAAACGGGGATTTAAGAAAGAAAATTAATTAAGAAACTACACATTACAAAGGAAATATGAGCAACTGTGCAACCTCATAAAAATCATCCACCTGGGTATAAAAGGAAATAATAATAAGAAATACTTTTGAAATAAAGACAAGAGAGAGAATCATACAATAATTATGAAACTAATATGATATGTTTACCACATAATAATGAAAACTATGACAATTATTTGTGAAAACTTTATAGAAAGATAAAAAGAATTTAGAAAAATCATCTAAAGTACATACAAGTATTTGAGAAAAACTATTTTGGTAAGAATATAGAAGGAGAAGAAGTTTGAGAAATCATCCAAATTCTAAAAAATATTGTAAGCCCACCTTACAAGACAAAGATTTGTGAAAACTTTATGGAATTATAAAAAAGAATTTAGAATAAATCGACTAAATTCTAAAAACAATGTAAGAACACATTACAGACAATTATTTGAGAAAAAACTATATGGCAAGAATGGAAAAAGAATTTAGAAAGAAACCATCTAAATTCCAAAAACAATATAAGATTACATACAAATTATTTGTGAAAACTTTATGGAAATATAAGAATGAATTTTGAATTGTGTATAAATCATCAAAATTCCCAAACCAAGAGTAAGCACAACTTACCAACAAATTATTTATAAAACACTTTGGTGAAATAAACAGAAGAGAAATAATACCATATTTATGGTAATCATAAAAGTATATTTACCATGTTTATAAAGGATCATTATGAGATAAATAAAGCAAACAGACTTTAGAATTAAAACAAATAATTCTGAAGAAGTATGATCATGTCTAATTTCAATATAAAGTGTAAAAAACTTTCCATAAAATGATACGAAAGGGAATAAACCGTGTGATACGATTTGAGTGATTAAACATAATAAAATACAAAAACTTATGTGGAAATAGAAGGTAATAAAACTTTGAAGTGGTATGAGGAGAAATTATGACCTCATTATAAAATTAATTAAAACATTCATTCGAAAGAATAATAACCATGACAGGAGTAATGTGAGAAGAATAATAAAGATATGATGTAATTAAACAAATTAACATAAAATGATAATGAATTAAATGTCAATTGTAATAGTGACAGTTATAAGAAAGTTCTAGAACATAGAACAAGTGGAACTAATAAAAACAGAGTAACAAACTAAAAATGTCATAAAAATATGCTACTATAAACCAATGCAGATTGTAATAAAAAACCAGAAAGTAATAAAGAATTTATAGCCAAAAAAATTATATGATAAGAAAAGTTGAAAAAAGTACTAATAGAAGAGCTTCCTACCATAATATCAAATGAATGAACCATCAAGTTAAAGAGTCAGAAGACCAATTGAGATAGGAATATTAAAATCTCTGAGCAATATAATAAGTAATAAGTGAAGTATCCCAAAGATATTTTTTAAATAGTAACAAATGTGTACTATTCTGAATAATTTTTTAATCTGTCTGTAGATAATTCCAGCAGTATTAATATGTTTTTTGAGCAGAGATGATTTGCCTCTGTACTCAAATATGTGTGAAGTATTGGACAGCAGAGGAAGTAGCGTACAGTGCCTCTCTGAACTGAACCAGCTCACAAAGTAGGGAACGATAGGGAGGAAATATCCCAAGGAGAAAATACTAAGAAGAAATATGAAAATAAAATAATAAATATGAAACTCAGATGACTATTACTATCAAGGAAGATCAAGTGAGAATGAGAAGGATATAAGCTCAAATATATATAAGAAAATTTTTAAAATGGAAGGAAGTCAAGAATAATAACAAACCTAGAATAATTATCATAAGCAATTGTTACAGACAAAGCAAGTATAGTCTGAAAAAATCACTTCTGGAGTGGGCATTCTGTAGCGTGACAGAAAATCCACTACTGTTGAATTATACACTTAGTCTACGTTTCCCTGTGTAATGCTTACTCCTTAGCTTACTGATTAGTACTCTCATTCACGGGTTCTGTGAAAAAAGTATACAGGAGCAGCGAAAGTTTGAAGCCCTGTCGAACCGACAGTATATCCCCCAATAAATGTGAGGAACGCTTTTGGTTGTCACACCAACTTTTAGTCAAGTATCGATGTATTGTTGGTTGCAGTTTCGAGAAGTAGGGTTACATAAGTGCGGTACAACAAGAAGTGTATACACAACTTTTTGATACACGTGTGTATAAATGTAATCCATGTGTGTAAAATTATAACTATTCTTCTCATTGGATTACCCAACATTACCTCCGTCAAACGTTTACCCACATACATTTATGTTCTTTGCGCTGCTTTGTCTTTCCACTATCTTTCAACATTATATCTTTTTTGTGTTCTCCAGTACATTGTAGCGTGACAGAAAATCCACTACTTATTAATTCATATAAGATAATAAACAATAATTACATTACCTATACTAATATAATATCGAATGAAATTTAATGAATTCAAAGGAATTAACCACAATAAAATAAAAATCCTCATTACATTATATAAAAACCACTAGAAAAATTAAAGAATAATTAAGAGCAACTCATATTATAAAATCAGGAATTTACCCAGGAAGTTAGGAGCAGTAAACAAATTAAATACCACAAAATGAAGAAGAAAGAATCAGTTTAGGAGTGGTGAAACAACAAAATACCCCAAACACAAGAAGAAAGAAGAGTAGAGTTTATTATCAGGAAGTAAACATACCCTGAAACCTTTAACGAAGAGCAAAGTCAGTATCAGAAAATAAAATAGATACTGCAAACCAAACATCAGTCAAGATAACACGAAGTACCTTGGTTTACCCAAGAGTGAAGACAAGAAGAAGGAAGACCAGAAGAAAGACAAGAATGAAGACAAGAAGAAGGACAAGAATGAAGACAAGAAAGAAGACAAGAAGAGAGGAAGAAATAGTATGGAAGAAACACCATAATAAAACCTATTATTAACTACCATCAACCCCAAACCCATAGAGACAATTAAAGAAAGTATAACATCCCAAAACCCTATAAAATGTAATTATTAATAAACCAAAAGTGTTGTATAGTGTAATAAGAGGTGCACCAACTAAAGCTATTGTGTGATAAAAAAAATAAACAAGTCTTAACAGTCCATGATGACTAAAGGTCTGGTCTGAGATAATAAGACTCAAAATATCAGAACCACCAGTGAAAGTGAACTAGTGCAAGTGTTTTTGGAAATACAATAAACTTAAAGTTGTAGTGATACTGTGACTTACCAATATGCTATATAACAACTTTTATATTCAATAATACACATCATCATAAAATAATAAAATGGAAGATTTCCAATATTTTATTATTTTAATGTCACTTTGTTATTACAAGACATTTGTAAAAATGATAATAACTAAAGTATGGGTGGACATGTTTACTGAATAAGGGGATAATAAATAATAATGGTTTAGACCAGAAAGGACTGGAATTAATTTAAGTATGCATAGGTTTAAAATGTTTAAAATGGCTATTTGTTCACAGCCATGAACTCAATATGTTTGTAAGAATTTTTAGTCAATAAGATTTATATGTGTTTAGAATAAATTATATTTGTTAAATAACAGCTTAAATACCATTTAAAATGTTTCAGTAGGTATGCTGTGTTAATTAAAAAAAGAGTTAAAAGTATGTTTTCAAACAATGTCAGCAATATGTCCAATTGTACAGAATGCTAAGTAATATTCATTATTATTTTTATATAACGGTAGTATTAATTTGATACTACACATCACAATAAGTTTATAAACCATTTTATTTTTATGTCATAATAACTGTTTAAGGTCAGAGGAGGAGTAGGATTAAATTTATTTGAGAAAGCCAGGAATGTAAAATTCTAAACTCTAGGCCATTTAATGAATTCACAGAAACCATATAAACCAGTTAATTCACTTATAAATCCTGTAAACTGGCAAGATTTAGGTAAGGTAAATCAGTTAACAACTACTGTGAATGAGCCTATGAGTTAAAATGATAATATGAAAATATACCTTAAATTATTGTAAATTTTTGAAATATAAATTAATTATTTTTAAAGAGGAGTGTCAAATTCAGAGATTATCACAAAAAACCAGTTCAAAGGTTCAATTTATATGTATTTAAGGAAAGGAAGAGAAATATGACCATTTGAGATTTATTATAATGGTATTAATAACAATTAAAATGGCAGAAAAATTATATGAAGGCGGAAACCAGTTTTTGAGCCTAGATTTCCAAAAAGAAAGAAATTTGGTAATTTCCACAAAAATGTCAACAGATATGGACTATAATATATCAATTTAAAAAGAATGAGATAATTAAACCAATGATAAGGTTCATAATTCATGAAGGTGATGAATAAACTAAATAAATTCCATATATAATGTATTTTTGTATCATGTATATGGGAAGTCGAAATTATTTTAACAATACTTTTCAAAGATTAACTGGGCCAGATTTTGACTAACGTGAAGGAAGTTAGTTAGTTCTTTGTTAATGATCAAGCTGAGCAGTTTATGTGAGAATACGTTCCTTGAAACCGAGAAAAATGGTGTACTAAGGTTACCCAAGAAATTCAGTGAAACGAGAGTTACGTAAATTAAACACTTTTCCAACTAAAACCACAGAAAACTTTAACCACAATAGTGAAAACAACATCAACACTACATAATATCAGTGCATAAAAACAGTAAAACTACATATTTGTGATAATTTAATCTACAATAGTATAACCGTTTTTTGCGTAGCGAACAAAGAGAAGTGAACACCAAAAACATAGAACATAATTAACACCAGTGATCACTAAACACTATTCCAGAATACACCAAACAACATATTAGACCAGTTACACCAGTTCGGGGACATTTAAAACATATATGAAGGTAATTTTGCTGTGAGATTTTAACGCGACGACATCGCAGTTAACCTCGTCATATTTTGAGCGGCCATCTTGGACATGCCCACCAGTGCCAACCACATCGAATGACTACAGCGCTTGCAGAATTGGTTTGACAAAACAACAATATTACATATTTTATAAAATTTATTCACATTTTGTTAGATAATAGTTATTGAAACCACTTTATTTGTAAATGTTATACTTTCTCGTCTATCCTTCTCTGACTATTAATAATATAATCGCTCCAAGAACCTTTTTTAATACTTGTAATAATTTATAACCTGTATGAACAAATCGATTATTTCCTGAGACGGAGTCGACAATTGCTCACAATCGATTAAACATCGATCATTCCTTAATTTTGTTAATAAATCAATTTATTTCAATTGTTTGTATCTATAACTTATTTCACATGCTAGTTTAAGGTTTATTTTTTGCAACGAGACTTCCTGAAGAAGAAAATATCTATAGAAAGTGAGATATTGGACCAGCACGAAAAATCATAAATCGATTGCTGACCGGAGTTAATCTGATTAACTCCGGACTTAGTTAAGATCTTCAAGAAGTGCAAAATAATTAATAACTGCCTTATTAGTTATTAGAATTTTTATCAGAACATTAAAACAGAATTATTTCTCAATTACAGACATCAATTAAAACATAAAACATTTTGTTTTGAAAAATTTTTTTTTAAATATAATTTTTTCTTTATTATCTTTATTTGTAAAGACTGCATACAGGGTCAGTTACAAATTGACGCTCGCAACAGTGGGGCTTAAAAGAGTCAACAGCGGCTTGTTACCAAGCGACACTACCCACAGCGGAGCGAAACCTTACTAGCGTGGAGGTTTATTTAAACGCACCTCTAATCTTATTTTTAATTGTAACGGACTGTTACAACATCCATGTTGAATTTTTCTGATATTCAACCCTAACCCTCTCGACTTCCTGTATTTTTCCATGTGCTTTCGTGTCATGTAATAGTAACCCGAGCCCCTCACCTAGCGTCTTTTGCAAAAGCCATAATAATTCTGAGCAATCACAACCTGACCGTCTACAAATCACAGGCACCGTGTACAAGGCGGTATCATATAGGTTTTACATGTCTCCTTCCTACTTAAAAACATCTGAAAATACATATCTTAAAGAGAGTTGGTAGTTCATAGAGATCTTTGTTCCGACGTTGTGTAAGACATTAAAAAATGAGACCAGTGAACTGAATCTAACCAGTAATGAAAATACACTATTAACTATAGGTAGGCTATATAACTGTTGTCATAAGAAACATTGAATCTTTATACTCGTCCTTCTCTTGACGAGTGTAGGGGTCCTTGGCCAAGAATGTAGGCTACTAGGGAAAATTTGTTTTATTATTATGGTGATAATGATAACGATTATTATTATTATTACTCAGCAATATCTTATTTTAAAAATATTTCATGGGTAGCACTACTATGGTAATAACTGGTAATGAAATATATAATAATCTCGTACTGTGTTTGTGATTCGGGGGGGGGGGGGAGCGGTGTGTGGGAGTGCTCTTTAAGATTTCCGCAGTCCCTTGTATTCTCGTTGTTCTGGGCTTTCCGGATGAGACTGCATTTTTCCTGTCTGGTTTGTTTTGTTGTCTTCGTCAGTAGTGCGTGTCTACATCCTGTTGTGTCCACCGTGTGTTGTATTGGTGACCAATGATTGGGTCGCCTGACCACAGATTCGTGATGTACCTTACGTGGTGTACTCGTTGACTCCAAAAGCATTTTCCATATTACGTTAAGATTCTTTCTTTCTTTTCTATTTCATGAGGTAGTTCAGAATCCCTATTGCTTCCTTGCTTTTTATTTTCTATGTATTAGTAACGGTGGTTACGGTTCTGACCCACCATTATGTAATGTAATGTTCTGTAGTAACATTTTGCTGCAGCCTCGACCTCCTCCTTCCCTTACCAGCGAACTATCAGCGCCTCAGAACCACCACCGCCGAATCGGGTCAAGCGCCCTCGGGCGCTTCTTGACGACCTCCATAAAGCCATCATAACATCATCCCCCAGCCCTAGTGTTCGCATGTGGAAAAAGTCCTTCATTCCCTCCTTGCCCTCCTTCTAGCACGCTGAGCCAGCTGCTTGTTGCTGTTATCTTGGTCACCGGTACGGGGGCTCTCTGCCTCGCGGGAAGCGACCGACGCGTCAAGGCGTCTGCTAGATGGGATTGAGACGGGCTAGAAGTTTTGCCTGAATCTGTTCCAGCGGCAGTCACAAAAGTACATCAAGTTTTCTTTCTCTCCCGCCTTCTGCTATAACCTCTTCTTTAGAGTTATAACGGAGGGAACCCAAAATAATTGGTTCTGCCAATTATTTCAGGCTGCCTTATTAGAGACGAGCTGAAATTTAAATCAGAACAACACACAGTAAGACATACAAGGAATCAGGGAAGGTGAAACTGTTGATTTATATACTCAGTATATGTGTGTAACAAGAAGACTTGCTTTATTAAACATTTGAAATGTAACATTTACTCCAAAGAACAGATCCCATGACGTTATTAATTAAATTAGTAAAATTAAGTGAAATGCTTTATTTAGAATATGGGATCACAACAAATTTATCTAGCTATACCCCCGGATCCGGGTAACCATTGGTATTTAGTCTCTAATCTTTTAATTATATTTAATTCAAAATTTTATCTTGCAAGACCTTTACCTTTTTGCTTTATATATATTCCATTAGAAGAATGGTATTAATAACACTACGTTACGTTAATATCTAAACTGTTACAATTGAATGATATTGAATAGTTACAATTAAGTTCTCAAATTTACGTTTTTATATTCTTATAAAATCAATCGTCTCTGTAAGTCTCTTAAATAGAGTATTGTGTTACAAAAAATATTATCATTATTCCTCGATAGACGTGCTATCGAGTCACCTCTATTTTTGGATGTAGTAATCGCCTCCATGTGGTTCCGTCTTGGGAGTCCTAAAACGTCGTCCTCGTCTTGGTCTGGTCTCTGTTGTTCATGGCTTAATACGTCTGCAGGATAGGTAGAGTCTTCTACACAGATACTCGTTGATTCTCAGATGTCTCGAACTGCATCATCGGTAGGGTATACTAGAGTTCTCATTTAGATGGTCCATGACCACAGGTCAGATGCTGAAAAGATTCGTCCATCGGTGTAGATTGCAGTCATCGTTTTTTCTTTATTAACACTCGTCGTTTGTAGTTACATCTTGCTTCTTGTTACAAAGTTTTTGGAATTTTCTTTTTGTTAACGTTACATGTTACACTTTTTGTAACGGTTAGTAAAATACAAAATAATAATTAATTAATCCACACTAACAACAAATTGTATAACTTTTGAAGTTATATAGCGAAATGCTCTATTTTGCTCGTGCGTCTGCACAGCTGGGCGTCGTCATCGCAAGAGAGCGATTTTTCGTCCGCTACCCTCGTACATGACGAGAGAGAGTGGGGTGTTTATTCCGCGAGCATATATAGTTCCTGTTTTCTCTTTAAATAAACTTTTTATTTATACAAACTATCGCTAGATAAAAATACATCATTTAAATTAATTGTTTTAGTTACTATCTGTGTCTACAGATACTTTAATTATTGACATTAGTTTACTCTATTATTTTTTAATTACAGTAGACTCGGAAAACAGGTCGAGTCCGGTATCAACAGGTAGGCGCTTGATAGCAAGCAAAGGGTTAAATACGAACATAATAATTATTTACAATATGCCTTTTCTTTATGGATACTTTGCCCTTATTAATTACTTCTTCCATTCACACTTAGTACCTACATGTTTTTATTATTATTATTGTGAGATTTAAATGGTTAATTGTACGCAACCTTAATTAATTTAATTTTTTTTTTATTCTGTAAATGTCACAATTTAAATCGTCACACTGCGTTAGCGTTGACGGTTTCCTTTACCAGTTTTAAACTATCTGTCGATTGAACCAGACTTTGTTTATCTTCTGGCAACCATTGGGCACGACCCAGATGCTGCAGTCATGCCAAAGGTGCAAAGACACCACGCACACACAATGCAATTGAATGCAATCTGTAGTAATGCGGTGTTGTAAGTGCTGAGGTAGCGTCTAGTCTGTTCACCGGTCTGACGAGATCTTTTGTGCACTTCTTGATCCTGATTTGGATTGCTTGGTTCTGTCGCAGTCGGTGCTGAGGATTGTGTAGACGCTTGTGGTTGTGTTAGAGATTTTCTGAGTTGGTGCCCTGAACATGCTGGTGTCTAGTATTGAATATGGTGCGTGTATTGTTAGTGTTTCCGCAGTCGTTTGCTGGTTCCGACTGTTGTGCCCTCAATGTGTGACAGTACCATCTTACTAATTTGCTCTCTTCATCTTTGTGTATCACGTATTCCTGTGTCGTCTGGGATACACAGTCATTCTTGTAACAAAACACAGGGACACGTATGACGCAAAGTTGAAATCGTTACATTACTTCAAACTTGTGGTGTACAAAAATAAAGTTTTATGTTTGTAATACCTAACGACAACGATATACATAATTGGAATTATATTTATAACTGTTCAGATAAATCTGCTATACAGAATCTGAAAATTCAATAACGCAGTGCGGTTAACTGGTCCGGTGACCAGGAAGGCGTGACCAATGGACCGTGACTGTTGTGCTTATTATGCATCACTTACTTCTCGCCTGTCTACACGATACACAGACTGGCAGATTATCATTGTCTTTTGCTTCCACACCCATTTTCACATAGAGGCAGCTGGCAGATTTAGTATCTACTCTACCTCACCACAATATTTTGTATTTAAAGACGACTCAACACAGATTGTAAAAATACAACATGTAAGAATGTTAAGAATCACTATATTTTTTATTTGGTGTTCTGTGATAAGGCAGGTCTTCAGATGGTAGAAGCTCTTCAAGCTGTCCTATCGCATGTCAGTCTTTTTGTTTCGTAACACCTTCTGATTTTAATGCTATCTATTAACTTTATTCTTCTACGCCCTCTTCTTTTTTCTCCTTCTATGACCCCCTCCATGGCAGATGTAACTAAGCAGTCACTTCTTAAACACTGACCTAACCAATTCCTTTTCCTATTTTCTATTACCTTCAGGATTTTTCTCTTTTCCCCTATTCTTAAAACTTTATCCTTCCTTACTTTATCAACCCACCTCACTTTTTCCATTGATCGCCAAACCCACATCTCAAATGCTTCTAATGTTTTCTCATCCTCCTTCCTCAGTGTCCATGTCTCTGCACCATATAAAGCAACACTCCACACATAACATTTGGCCAACCTTTTTCTTAAATTCATATTAATTTTGCCACATAGCAGTCGTTTCTTCCCATTAAATGCCTCTTTCGCTATAGTAATTCTTGCTCTAATTTCACGAGTGCAGGACATATCTTCCCTTATCAAGCTTCCAGGTATTTAAACAACTCCACCTGTTGTATTTTGCCTTGCCCTATCTTTATGTTTGCCCTTTTTCCTCCTCTGCTAATCACTATACACTTAGTTTTTTCCTTATAATCCTCATTCCATACTCCTCCCATACTAAATTCAAATGTCTTATCATTTCATTAATTGTCTCTTCCTTTTCTGCTAAAACAGCCATGTCATCAGCAAACCTTAAACATTCAATTCTTCTTCCACCGACATTCACAACTCTTGTTTTGTCAAAGCACGTCCTAATCAAGTCATCAAGAAAAATGACTATGTTAAATAAATTTGGTGGCATACAGCAGATTTGCCTTATTCCTCTTCCACTTTCCCATTTGGACATTCACTTTCTATCCAAGGTAGAGATAACGAATTAACGAATCACTATAAATACGGAAGAAATATTTTATTTGGATCGGTTTAAGATACATTGGCTTACAGATTCCAGGAATCGAAACGTCAAGCTACAAAAAAATTACGATAGAGGCAGTCCGGATAGTTGATTTACCCGTAAGCCGTTATCAGTACCTACAGATTTTCGCTTAAAACGTGAGACAATCATTACGCTAAATGGAAGCGCTTCTAAGTAATCTTATCTTAAAAAACTATGCATACTAGTGGATAATAAATCAAATAGCTTTCAAAAAAGTGTTTGTAAATAAACAGAAAAAATCCATTCTGCTGCCACACTTTTATATGAACAGAAAGAGGTAGATTTTTAATTTCGCTGGAATTTATTTTCTTCGCCTTAAAAATTTAATTTTTAAATGTAGTAGAATTGTTTGATGTGTATAAATTGTACGTAGTCAGAGAAGTATTGTCAAGGAAAAGTTATTTAACGGGACTATTGAAATCAAACAAAAAAATACATTGCATCGGCCGTGATCGAACCCGGGCCGCCCGCGTGGCAGGCGAGCATTCTACCACTGAACCACCAATGCTGCTATTTTACTAATTCCACACAGAAATACATTTGTGTATGTGTGTTTGTTTGTGTGTATTATATATATTGTAACGCAACAGAAATGCTGTCATCCATGTTACATAAATATTATATTAACAAAATAATAAACAAATCAATATCTAACCCCATGATAAAACAAAAGTCTAATAATTACATTTATAATTATAGATAGAAATAAATAAGGATGCAAGGTAGAAATAACGAGAATAAACAAACCTGTAAATTAGACAATAGTTAATGATCTATGTTCAGTGAAAAGTAAATCAATATGATACTGATGAGAAGTGTAAGAAGTAGAATAGTACAGAAATTGTCAAAGTAAATGACCATGAAAGTAAACAAAAATGAAACAATAATTTACCTTATAGCAATAGCAAGTAAGGATTCTGAATCAAATGATATTATTTTGTGACAACGAATGTTATGATAAAGTTTATGTTATGTTATACCAATTACTTGTTGAGTTAATGAAAGGTAATGAAACAAGAGGTATTATTCAATTACTGTTGTAGAATGATGTGGGAAGCAGCTAGTTAGCGTTAATAGATTTCAATTTTCTTATATGTGATCCATAGATCAAGATAAAATTGTCATTATATATGAAAAGAATAATTGTTTATGTAAATGTTAATAGTTAAGATTTGATTATATGTATGAATTTATGTAAAAGGGCTATAGTTGTTCACCAGTTATAAACGAAGGTAGGTCCGTATACAATAAAAGGCTTAACAGCCAATAACACTATATAACCACTCATAACATAAAGGTTAGGTACGTAAGTTAATAATAATTAATGAATACGGTTCGAAGAGCTAGGAAAAAACATTAAATAAGTAATGATATATAATAAACCATCTCAATTTATACAAATTATGATAATGCCACAATGCCATGATATCGATTGATAACGTTTGATGTCGAAAAAGTAATAAATATAAAAGAAACAGGCTCATATCAAAAAACCAGCAGAATATATGTAGAAAATAATAAACCAACTATCGGTAAAGTTATATTCCGATATGATAGCAAATTAATAAGGAATAGACAAAAAATATATGAAATAAACACTATATACAAAACATGGAGAAGGAAGAAAAATAATGGGTTGCTATGGACTACAGGAAATGAAGAAGTTGTTGATTTTCAATTATTGCCTTTCATGATCTGAATGTGATGAGATTAAAAAATCTAAGAAATGTCTAATATAATCGGAATATTCTAAATTATTTGATCCTCTTATAAAACACAAAATTTTAATGATAATATTCTCGACTCTTGCCAGTACAGTTTAACCAAACGAGGCTATAGTATGATATCACAATAAAAAATAAATAACTGGGTTCTACAAGGAAGGACTTGAATTGTCCCATATCCGAAAAGAATTGACGATATATTAAACCCAATATAAAGACTTAACTGTATCACAACCAATAATATACACTACACTGGAACTCATAACCTTATAAATACACGGAACATCACCAATTACTTCAAACGAGAGAAGAACGTATTTGGATCCAGAAATTACAGAAGGAACCAGTCTGGCCGTAATCAATCAAGGGAGCTGTATTTCCGAGGTGAACAGGACAAGAATTCCATTTTATTAACATCCGAAGAAAGAAAATCGTACAACATAGTCATCCAGAACAGTGAAGTTATCAACCAACAGCCCACACGATTCGCTTCGTTCTAGTCTGGTAAATTATTATTGTATAAATCATATTAACTACACAACACTTCAAATTTGTAAATCTTGCATTCTTATCTATGTATTTTTAATCTTCCCCACAGTTACAAGAACCTTCACACCCTGAATTAAGTTAATTACAAACTAAAACACATTATATAACCGAATCTAAATAAAGTATCGGACTGATCAATAATCGATTCACGCAATCTATAGCCAGTTGGAACATATCTCATTCAATGTTGAAGAAGTAAACAAATAAAGAACCTTTGTATAGTTGCAAAATCTTGTCATTTGGAGTATTATTTAATGAGTTGGGAATAAAAAAGTAACTGACTAAGTATAGAATAATTGGTTAACCTAAACAGTGAATTAACCTCTATGTTTCGTTGCCCCGGTACTACAGCGCTTATAGCGGAATTCTCCGACACCAAAGAGAGAGCGTTAAAATGCAAAATTATACATAATTCTCTTCAAGGTATAATAGGGTTGAACGAAATTACAGAATAACACATTAATTATTTAAGTTTCAAGTACACTAACACTGATATTTTTTAGAGAGATAAGTTAATATTAGTTAATTAAATCACTATATCCCACAACTCCAAATATCTCAGATATTTAAATAATTGAAGTAAATTAAAACGACCTAAGAGGGTAAAGACAGGGGAACATACCCGTTCATAGCAACGAATAGGCTTACATTGTGTGAAAATAACGAGACGCTCGTACTCGTCTGATTACAATATTTATATATAATAAGAATAATAATAATAATAATAGTAGTAGTAGTAGTAGTAGTAGTAGTAGTAATAGTAATAATAATTTTTTATGTTTCGAGGGTTCGGTGACTAAGGTCTTTAGCCGAACGACGTCAACCAGGAGGCTAGTTCGACTGGTGTTTTGTTCTCAACTACATTATAATTAACTAAAATAGAAATTAGTACATACAAATAGCCGAAAAACTTGGTTTTCATTGCCGATACAGTAATCTTGCTGCTTTTAGGAAGTCCAGAGTTCTGTCTATCGCTAACTGTTTCCGAGGTCTTCTTTGAAGCTACCTTTTACTCCGTGTCTTTGTAAGAGTTCTATAAGAGCACTAGTCTTCAGTTATATGTTTCACTGTAAGTGCTCTGCCAGAAGCGCAGACTGATCTTTGTCCTTGCAGGAGGTAAGAAGTCGTCAATTTTGTGTACCCAATTCGTAGTCTGGTGATGGAAAATTGTTCACGACGATTGTGATATCTGCCATTTGCCATTTATTTACGCTTTCACGGCAGAAAGTTTACTCTCCCGGCCATTCTTGATCTGCTGCCACGCAATTATAGTGGTGGTTGTGGCAGCTACTTTTGCGTTGTCAGGTCGTATGGCAGTTCCATCGACTTGTGGGGGTGTCTGTAGCGTGTCTCGCTGGCTGTAGCACTAGCTTCTTCAGTTTCCTTCAGTAATCCTTGATATACAACATTAAAAATGAACCAAGGTTGTCTAACGCATGAAATAGCATAATTATTTGTTACAATAAATTTGAACAATGTCCTTTGATAAATCCATAATTTTTTGATATTTACTGATTTTTATATCAAAAAATTTTACGATTCACACTGTAACCCCGCTTTAACTTAGACTGGTAAAAAAAAATTATTTTTTTGCAAACTTTTTTTTTTTTTTTTTTTTTTTTTTTTTCTAAAGAGGGGCCACAAGATAATTAGAACTAGACCAAAGCCTAGAGAAGCCAAAAATGCGCTGGATCCAGTGAGACGGGACTTGCAATTAAAACTCATAAAATTAACAATTAATAAAATCCTTTTATTATTCTATCTCCTTCCTGTTACCTACATAATCAACAAATATAACATTCAGAATCTATTTTCCCCTTAAAAACTGTTAATTAAAAATAATTTATATTCTTTAAAAAGGTTACTTGAAATTATTAATAAATCCAAAATTTATTTTCTATCTTCTCTAAATAAAATCAATTGAAACTTAATTGAGATAAAATTTATATACATCTTGATAAGGTTAATTAGAATTACTAATTCTCTTAAAAAAAATTAATTAAAATTAAATCGAGACAAATCTACATACTCTTTATTAAAGTTAATTAAAATAAATTAACTCTCTTAGAAAAAATATTAGTTAAAAATGAATGGAGATAGAATTAATTAATTGTCATCACAATTAAATGTATATATATATATATATATATATAACCCTATGTTTTATCTTTTCTTTTTTATAAGCCCTATATCTAACTCCCCCAAAAATACACCCAAATATACAATACATATAGAACCCCACAAAATACACACACGAATATACAATACATCTACATGTTCCACAATACAGGACAATTATTTCATAGATCTCTTGCCACACCCTTTTCTACCCCCATGAGGTACATCATTAATAATTTATGAAAATCCATGTCAGGTTTTAATTCTTAATATGTGCATAACACATTACATGTGTATCTGATTATATATGCAACGCCAGTAGTCCCCAGGACATAATAAATTCAAAAATTTGGCCAAGTGCCTAATACTATTATAAAATGCTGCCACACTGGGCACTTATACTGGGAGAAATAAAATTTAGAATACAGTGAACACCCCAGTTATCATAATTAATTAAAAGAATTTAAGTTTTGATAAATATGATTAAGTTTAGAAAATAGTAATGTGTCATGAACCTTATAACCCTTTTAAAAGTAATTTTTGGCCCAGAGACCGACATGTTCATGGGCCAGTCAGTGCATAATTCAACCTGTCTCAACAGCATGTTTAACACTGCATGAACATGCACCAGTACAGGATTAAACTTGTGACTCTACTTAACTACCACAGAAATTTCTATCCCTATATAATCCAAACTGAATTTAAAAATGAGAAATTAAAATATAAAATGAACACTAAATTGAAACAGAGAAATTACAAGTTGATTGAATGACTTAGTAGCAGTAATGAAACCCTTATACTGAAAATAAGAAGGAATTGCACGTTTGAATGGTGAGCTGCCAAAGATGCATGTCAGCCTCTAAGCTCACAGATTATACAAACAAATTAATAAAATTTACAAAAGATTTCCCTCCCAGTTCACGCACTATTCTGTCCCGTTAATCGGGGACCCAATTAAAATGTTTAAAAACTTGAAAGTCATGTTGTTGAGTGGTAGAATGTCACTGGCTCTATGGAGTTACATCACCAAGTGTAAAGAATTTTATATATTGATTAAGTTCACCTTAATTTTTCCATGGGTGTGAAGAGGTGATCATCTGGCTTTCATGATAGGGTGTTTGTGTTAGCCATCGCCATTCTCCTCCGGCAGATGAAGAGAGAGAGAGAATCTAGGTGTTACATGTTCAGGCTGGTGGAGCTGTTCCTCGCCTTCATCGGGGAACCCTGATTATACAACATATTATCAGCTAGAGTTCACAAACAAATTCCCCCAGAAACTTCACACACACCCAAAACCCATATATAAAAATTAACACAGCATTAGGGCTATTTAAAAATGATATTTGACACACTTGACAAAGGTTATATGGCCAACAGGCCCTATTTGAAAATATTTAGTTCTGTTAAATTTTATATTAATAAACTTCACCCATGTGGGTTAACATAATTCAATTTTGATTAGCTAATTATTCGGCTTGTTACACTCTTAATAAAATTACTCATAGTCTGAATTTTTGCTTGCCACGTGGTCCGAAAAGTTACTTGACTCCAATCATATCTACACTTATTAAATTAATACCTTTTGGCAATTACATTCTTCTCAATTGGTGCCTTAGTAAGCTTTCTGAAATTGATATAGTGTTACTATAATCACTAGTAAAGGTTGTATGTAACTTACTCTGAATTACGCATTGCACTTTCACCACGAGGTGCCATAATAAGGTTATCAGATTACATCCATGTCTGTACGATTTAAACAAATACTTTTTGCATTCATATGACTCTCAATTTTAGTGCCTTAGATAAGACATGTGAATTTAATATAGTATTACTATATTTAAAAAAAATTACCTTTAAATTACGTATTGCACAATTCAACACGAGGTGACGTAAAAGGTTAGCTGCATCAACTTAATGTGGCCTATTAAACAATTTTCATTAGTAAAACTTTAAATAGATATATTGTAACGTTCAGTTTAATATATATAATCCTCCTTATGTATCCAGTGAATGTGGAAGGCCCCACTTCTGAGCGTCAATAAGTAATATCAAAACAAATTAGTATCTCTTACTAATAAAGTATAACCTGTTTTATTTTTAAATAGAGGATTATTCATCTGAACCTCAGGGTCAACATACAATTTACATATAGAACAAACAATACAACTTTGATGCATGAGACTCGGTATTACAGTGTTGTTAATGTCTGTTGATGTTTGTGGGTCCTTTTAAACTACTATTAACTATAACAAAAACTCTTATTATTAATGACTATTGTATACTAGTGTACAAAAATAATTCACAATTATAATGTTTTTATATTGTTTTTTAGTTATTGTTTTTGTTGTAATTCAATCTTTACTGTCATAATGTTTGGTCGAATATTTGATTTAGTCATGGAGTGATCTCACCAATCTAGCAGTTTTCTTAACGGATTTATTGGTTGATTCTTTATTCCTGGACATCTGGTTTTTTGGTCTCTTGATTAAAACAGCATTCTTCTAGGTTTTGCATTTTTCCCTGGTCCTCTCATCTTTTATTGGTCTTCAATTTGTATCCAATTCAGGAGTCACACCTTAAACGTTCTCTTGCAATTCACAATTTTTTTAACAACAATCATCTTCACTCAAAACATTAATTTCATTAGTTAAAGGCCATGGCTATATTTTTTATGGGTCACAGGTTCGGTTTACCATTTCTAATTAGTAATATTCTGTTGACCTTTACTTTATTTTTCCTTCGTAACTATATTATTATAAGTTTTTTAACGTAAGAGTTTCTATCTTTTAAATTATTTACACTTGGTTTGATCTCACTATATGGGCTACATAACTGTTTCATATAGATTATATGTTTCATTCAATGCTCATATTATAATAATGTTTAATCACATTCCTTATATCTGATTTTTTCCTTTTTAAAGTCTATCACTGTTATTTTCACTTTCTAGCACTATCACACAACCTAACTTACATAATTATAGTTTGATTTATTATATTTGTAAAATCTATAACATTCACTGTTTGTAGTTCAATGATACAAAACAACTGTCTGAGGCACGCAGACCTCCTCATAGTTTTAATCTAATGCTTATGAACTAACAAATGTCTTTTTACTTATTTTCTAAGTTTAACATTTGTACCTTATAATTCTATTAATTAATTATTATTTACATGTTAATGAGTATGTTATGTTTTATGTTTAGTGAAACGACACGTTACAATATATATAATAATATTGCCGAAACTTACCGCAGTTCTGTGATCGTTTAGCTTGCCATAGGTGAAGATGGTGAAACAAATTTTTCTTCTCTGCCGGAGAAAAAGACGCAGCTAATTTGACGACGTTCGGAGCGAGACAAAGATTTCTAGAAACCCAGTTCCGCTTTCTAAACTCGTAAACCGTGGCTCACGCTAGGGTGCAGCACTAATGCTTTGACAAGTAATAAGGTAACATTTGAAATAAAAATCAACATTTTTTTGATGTGTATTACAGCAACTCAACACTTGGATTTATTATTGTTCATAAAAGCAGTAATCGCTTGGACTTTGTGAATCATCTTTATTAAGCTGCTGAAAAAAAATCCTACAACTATTATGTGTTTTGATATTGTAAACAATTATAATAATTGATTTAATATAGCCTATACGCCTATATTTAAGTTAATTCTGTTTCTAGCCTCTTACAGAAATGTTAGGCACATTAAAAGACGACAACTTATATAAAATGTTACATAACATTGGTTAAAATATTTCAGAAAGTCTCTTTCTACAAAATTCTTTAATGATTGGTATGGAGGTATGTGTTTTTGAACAAAGAAAAATAATATATTATTCAAATGTTTTCTAATTAGCAGAGAAATCAGAGGTAATTCTTCTTCAGTGAGCATTATGAGGACTACACAGAAATAATCGTATTTAATTTATAAGGAAAAATAAGTAAGGAGACCAAGAAAGTAAATTTTTCTTAAGTCCTTCACAAAAATTCTTAGCGATTTTAAAGATTATGATTCACAAGGTTTTATAAAATTTTCTTATTTACTTAGAAAAGTTGAATATTCCCGAAGACGTTAACATATTTAACACATATTTTTGTAAATTATGTTTACATGTAACAATCTCATCTACCCGCAACTCACATGCCGAAGAGTTCATAAAGGACTTCCCAATGTAACATAAGAAGTTACATTCTCCTCAGTTTATGAGGAGGTCTAAATTCTAATTTCTACAGTAGCACAAGAATTTTCTCTGTGCTACAGAAGTCTTGATTTTAGATATACTGTTTCTTATACTTGACAATTCTTATTTCAGTCGGAATTCTGTCCCCCTGCACACTTCTCTGTCCGTTAAAATTATCACCCTTGAGATCTGCGGAGAAACTGTCGCCCACCTAATCCGCCTAAGGGGGAAGTAAACCGTTGGTTAAGAAATGGTGGTTCTATCGTATGTCATCCCATTGTGTCATTCGGTAATTTCTCATCAACCACCAGTTTTTAAAAGTCCAATCCAAACTTAGAAACTCTACTTAGTCGTAAACAGCTATACTTTATGCTTAACGGCGACGACGATTACGCGAGCATGTCATATAACAAGTCGGATGCATGCTCAGAGATGAATGTCCTTTGCCAGGGAACAATAACGTAGCGTAGCGTAGATTTTGTAATAGGAACGCAGAAAGTTTGAGCTGGTGCGGGTATACTTTCAGAGTAGAACATTTTGTTTATCGTTGTATTCTGTCAACAAGGGAAACCTATTAAACTGTGAAATCTTGTTCGTGTTTGTGTTCAATTTTTATCTTATTTTTCAGTTGAAATGTAACTTGGTTTTTGTCTGTCATTGCTCCTCGTGCGTTAAGTACGATAATAAGTATTTTTCTTAATCTGGATAACTTTCATACGTCATACTTAGTACTTTGCGATACACACTCCGTGCAGTTGTTAAAACTGTATTACAAAAATTTTCTACTTCGTATATAATATTGTAACGATGGAACCTTCTCGAAAAGTCCTCCACCCATTTCTCCGCTAGTCGAGCAGGTGTAGCGTTTCTGTCAAGGCCGAAGACAAGTTCCTTCCAGATTGTTCTGGAAAGCACTTGTAAATAGGCCCTACGCATTATCCTGGCACGCCGCAGTAAGGATGGAAAGTTATTCTGGAACCTCAGCGGAACCTGTATAAACAAGAGCGGCTGGCTTTGTCAGTTCAGTCACGTTGAGCGATTTCTTTATTGCGGATCAAGTCATTAGTGAAAAGTGATTATTGTGTTATAGTCAGTGCGGAACTCTTAATAGTTGACATTATTATTGCATGTGGACAAATCTAACTTGAATTATTGTACGAGTTGATTGCAAATTGTTATTTGTGATTAATTGAAGCTGGTAATTAGTGACTTCATTGGTGTCTGTGTTTTCTTTCCACTGTACCATACGACCATCGGTGAGACCGTCGTAACAATATATGTATTGAAAGACTGAAGCAAGCGTACGCTTGTTTAGCAGTACTATGGGCACATATTTGCAAGAAAACAAAAAGTACGCTTGAACAAGTTGAAAGTGCGCAGTAAATCAGTACCCGCTTCACAAGACCAAGTAAACGCGGCGCTATACATCTTACGCCGGCGTTTACTGAAACCGTAGTCTGTACAGGACAGCCCGCAAAGGCAAGTTGTGTCACACCACTCGCCGCTGCACACCAGCACACACTATATACGCCGTAACAGTGCGGCGTACGCAACGGCTTAGAGACTGTCACAACGGAAAGAAAAAGATCAAGGAACGATGCATTAATTATTTTCTGTTTAAGTTGTCGATTGTCTACACAAAATTCAATTCTTACTTTCCCATTATGATATTGCTTTAGATAAGATTCTTGTTAATATGAGTGTCACGATTAAAACAAAATGCATTAGAAACATCGAACAGTGTGCATTGTTTTGGGTCGGCGTACGACAGTGTCTAAGGTCCAGTACTTCAGGCGTACTTACGGACTCCATCATGTACCATCCACATACGACAGATTCTGAGGTCCAGTACTTCAGGGGTACTTACGGACTCCAGCATGTGCCATCCACATACGACAGTGCCTGAGGTCTAGTACTTCAGGCGTACCTACGGACTCCAGATTGCAGCATTCACATACGACAGTGTCTGAGGTCCACTGCTTCAGGTGTACGTACGGACTCCAGCATGTACCATCCACATACGACAGTGTCTGAGCTCCAGTACTTCAAGCCTATCTAAGGACTCCAGCATGTACGATCCACATACAACAGTGTCTGAACTAGAGGTAGCAAGTCGTACTTACGGACTCCAGGATGAAGCACTCACATACGACAGTGTCTGAGCTCCAGTACTTCAAGCCTATCTAAGGACTCCAGCATGTAGCTTTCATATACCACAGTGTCTGAGCTCCACTACTTAGAGCCTATTTACGGTCTCCAGGATGTAGCAGGATGACTCCAGGATTTTTTACCTCCGATTAACACAATACTGTTAATAACAATATTTTTTACACGTTTTGTGGTTATTATTATTAACATTACACATCCTGCTTTTTCTAAGTATTGCAGTTATGTTAGATTTGCACAGAGTTTGCGTACTTAGGAGAAAATTATTAAGCCGTTACAATTGTGTGTATGTTTCACAGCCTCTAACGTTCTGTTATTCCATTCAATACTCGTTTTGTGATTCAAAAAAGTATAAAAGGCTGATTACAGGACAAAATAATATCGTTGAAACAATCCAATTGTGTTTGATTGTACCTTATAGCCATGGGAAAAGTTTGTTTTCAATTCTACGTGTACACGACTCTAAGCGAAATACGTTTATGCGTTATTCAGAAATAATTTGTCAGTTGAAATATTCAAATCGGTTTTCAATCAATTATTCTTCCAGACATTTGTTAGCACAGTTGACTCAATGGCATGCAACTACCAGCATGATTTTTTAGAAATTTTAAGATTATTTGATTATTTTAAAATTTACTGACTGTAGGTACGGTTAAAGAAACCAGTTTTGTAATAATTAAAATCTTTACTTATTCCAACAGTTTTCGTACAAAACAAAAAAAGTTTCTTTAATTTCTTTAAAGTTGGTGTAAACACTTTTATGTTCGGCCTCTATCTGAGCAGTTGTAAACGTATGTTACTTGATAACATTTCGCGCCAGACCTAAAGGCTCCCCCACACAAAGGTGTTAACTCAGTCATATTATTAGGAATATCACATAATTAGTCCTAAGTTTAATAATAAGAATATTATTTACCGGGCTGCAAGTGGAAAAACTCATGAAGACACAAGAGAATGAAAGGTATTGCCGTTATTTCGTACACCTGAAGAATTTCCGAAAAAAGAAGGAGGTTTATGACGAGTTGCGAAAAGCCTTACATTCCCGTGCGTTAAGGTAGTAAAAGTAGTATTCCCGTACATTACCGTAAGAAGTTCTACATTAGACATTAACAACTTAATGTGTCACTCAGTGTATGAGTGTGGGGCATAATATTTGGGCAGTGTCCTGGCAGGCCTCTGGGCGTGTCCGATCGCGTGAAGAACGTCCTATTACCGAACATCTCGAGATTGGCGGAACATGCTTGGGACAAACAGCATTGGCTACTGAGGGATTCCGTGTCTGTAGATGAGGAGTCAAAGGTTGGACAACGGAAATTTGAGGAGGATTGTTCTAACGAGAACCATCATGGTTAAATCTCTTGTTAGCTTTGAAAGATTCCATCCTTTTCCTTTCACATTTTTTCATACAAAAACTCAGGAAATAATCAGTAATTTATAAATCATTTCAATCCACCGACCATAGAAGTTATTCAGTCGACTAGTCATAAAATCTTCACTAAATTAAAATACAGTGTGCGCCCTCTAAACCGGCCTCGGTTTAAGCGGTCGCCTGACTGTGAGATAAACAATGAGTCATACGGTACCGAGCGGCTAACCGACATGTCAAATCTTGCATGATTTGCACTTGTTTATTTTAGTTTTTAGCCAGTTTAGTGGTTGATTTTTCAAAGTGAAGACGTGTCGATTATTACTACTGTAAGTGAACTTGTGAGTTTGCTGATGCTTACTTGTGATGAGTATACAAAACGGAAACGTGTATTTGTCAGTATCGCTCAAAAAAATGACGCCTTAGGACGTTTAGAAAAAGGTGAATAGGTGCAAATAATATGTAACGAATTAGGCGTGGGAAAAAGTACAGTCAACGACTGGCGGAGAAATAGAAAGTCACTGCAGGTTTAATCTATGCATGACTTAAGTCCCGGTGCACAATTAGAAAACCAACAATGAAGATCGTCGATGATGACCTTTAGGTATGGTTTGTCCTACAACGCTGAAAAGACGCGCCGATTAATGGGGCAATATTAAAGGAAAAGGCGTTATGCATTCAAAGAAAACTTAACAAACCAGGCCAAATTTGTCGCTAGTGACGGGTGGTTATCGAGGTGGGAAAACAGCAAGGAACACATGTGCTTGATGTGTGTGTGCTTCTAAAAAAATCATTGGAAACTAAGAAGCAAAAACAATCACGGAATTTTAAAAGTGTAACTGAAATATACAGTATTCTTCAGTGTTATAAATGCAGTAATAATTATTTTATTTCGTCAAGTGTTTTATTACATTAATGTTATGTTTGTAAAATAACAAAGTTTTAACGTACGTACAGTACTGTAGTAGTGTTTGATTGAACAATACGTAGATTGCAATTTAATATTATTCTTTTTCACATAAGTAAACAGTATTCAATCATTTGAATCAGAATTAAAACTCAGTTTGAAAGAAAATTCGGTTTAACCGGCCATTTGTTAACCGGCCGACCCCCCGGTCCCGAGCTGAGCGGTTAAGGTAGCGTCCACTGTATGCCTAAAATTCCTAAAAATGTAAATTAAAAGTATTTTATTGAAGGTCCTAATGTTTTTGATCAAACATTTAATTCATTAAAACCGTTATCTGCTTTACCATGTTCTCCCGGAGTAGGTTTAATTATTCCCGTTTGACTTAGCCGAAAAGATTAAGACTAGACTTATGAACTCCAATCAATGCAAAAATGCCATGTTGCAAAATTGATTACACAAGCATAGTACCCCATGCATATTCCCTACACGTAGCTTAATATACTTAACCTACATAGTTATAGGCCTACAGTATGCAGCTTCCTAAATACAAAAATTAAGTTTCCTCTTATATTTCACACATTTTTGGTATATCCAATTATGGTATATATAACGCCCAGTAGGCCTACATGTTATAGGAATTAGTTTAGTCAAGCTGGTGGAAACACAAATATATACAAAATGACGGCGGTTGGTAAGGAGAACGCAAGCTTTTCACTCAGTTCTGTGTTACTAAAAAATGTGTAATAATAGCCGTGATCGTCTAGTGGTTAGGACATTGCGTTGTGGCCGCAATAACCCAGGTTCGAATCCTGGTCACGGCAAATAAACTTTTTAATACCTTGACATCTCAGCCTAATTTCAAGGGAGCAGTATAAGTGTTAATAAATAGTGACATAATTTTTAAAATAAACAAGAACTGAATGAACGTTTTGATCAAACCTCTTACGTCTTGAATAAAGAACTTGATTATTTAGTTTCACTTTACCTATTTAGCTTCACTTTATGTAATTATACCTATGACTATTGTTTTATTAATATTCTACCCTTGTTAAATGCCACCTGAGCTAAAATTCTATAAGCTCAAACGAGAAGAATAAACTGTGGCCAAGTAGTGGCTACTTGAACAATACAATACCCTTCATAACTATTAACCAATGATATTTATTCGCTTTGTCATTTTATGGATTTCTGTTCTTTGCAACATTTTTGCATATTAACAGTTTTATTTTCATTTCATTTGGTGACCAATCTGTTCACTGTTGCAAACAAAAATAAACATACAAAACACACTTAGCCTTCCATTGTTAGATCAGTATATTTTTTAAATAAAGGTGATAGTACAAAAAATATTCGTTGAATGTAAAAAATAATAATTTTTCATTTTAGAAAATTCATTTTTTTTTACTTAAACGGATATTTCTCGTTATCTAGTCAGATTAAAACATGTTTTTCATATTTTTAAAGAAATCGGAAAACTTTTATCTTAACCTATATTTCAGTTTTATGTAATATACTTGTTAAAAGTATTCAGATTAATATAAAAATTTGTGCATCTGATTTAAAAATTTAAATTTATTAATTATATCTGATGATGATATCTGAATGCCATTGAAACACTGTAATTTATAAAATAAAATATATTCTTGTGAAAAGTGTTATTATTAATAATAATATAAAATATGCATAACAAGAAACATTTGAGCATTTATGAATACAATTATAATAATATATTAAAATTATATGTCTACAGATAATTTTATTATCTGTAGAGGCATTTAGTACAGAAACTAACTACTTTTGTCAAGATATGAAAAAATTATTAATGAATTTGATACAAGTGATTACCCAAAACATATTTACGTTACATTAAGATTTACCCTAAAGATTTATATTACATTAAGTTAATAAAAAAAAAAATAGCCTTTGGTTTTATACGTTTTTAAATTCCTATTTTCGTCTTCACATGAAATTTTATGTTCACAATATAGTTTAATTAAACTTATTTTTACATTATTTACATTATTTTTGACATTTTACACTCACCTTTAGTTTATAAAATTTATTATAGTACATAGCTTCACGTAATGCTTGTAATTCCTTGGTTAGGTCTAGGTATTATTTTAATTGCCGTGTTTTACCAACTACTTCAACATTTTATAAATTATGATAGAGTTTTGATTATTTGCACTATTACATACATAGTTTTAGGTTATTTATTTATAGGTTTTTACGTACATTAGTGAATATTGCATTATTATTTTTATTTAAAATCGTTTACCCTACTTTCTAATTGTACTACAACAACCAATCCAATATGGCTGAAAGCCTCTTTGCTTTATTATAACCCAATCTTTTTACAAAATTTAAAATTTTCAAGTAGTTTAACGCGGGATTATGTACTGTAACAATTTACAACAGTACAATATTTTACTTTTAATTTTCGGAAATATACTAATGAATTTTCCTAACCTAATCAGGGCGTTATATAAAAGGAACTAGTGAATGCAGATGTCAATTATACGACAACGTATAATTTTATTACAATCAACTATACAAAAATTTAAAGGTGGAATTTTAAAATAATTTTCCAAATAGGCCTAAAAGCAGAATTTTAATGTTAATGAAAAAACGATAATATTTTCAAAATTACGAATTTAATAAAATGATTAATATTTATATATTTATTTTTACAATTAATTATATAACATATTTATATTCACATATGAAACATTAAACTTAATTTTCATATAAACAGCTGTTTTGAACAATTGATTTAGAAATTTGATCTTTACAAAACTTTAAAAACACTGTACTTTACAAAATAAAATATATTATTGTAAAAAGTTGTATTATTAATAATAATATAAAGTTATAAAAAAATGTTCATAAAATACAAATCCATCTATGTGTAAATAACTAGTCCTTCCAGATTTTATTATTTCAGCCATAATGTGTAAAAGCGTTGTACAAATAATTTATCACTTATAAAATAACATAAATTGTAGCCTCTAACCAACCTCAAATTTTGCGATTAAGTTTACAAAAATATAGCAAGAAAATAAAGTCGTTACTATGGAAATCGATGATTATTGAAAAAATGATTTTCGAAAACTTAATAATAGTAGGACAATTAGAACTGGAAAAATAATAATATTGGGAAAATAATTATGTTAGAAAAGGGGAGTTGGAAAAATAATTATGTTGGAAAAAGGGCGTTGGAAAATTAATAATTTTGGAAATTTTGCATTGGAACTTTAAGATTGGAACTTTTGACCCCGTATCTCTATAATATAATAAAGCTAACGGATATTAGCTACATGCAAAATACTGCTTTGTTTCGATCCTCTTCTTCACTGTCCACCCGCAAAGTCCTCCATATCATACTATATCCAGCTCACATGCCAGTATTGCTATTTCTCAAGGGGACTTTAGTTCATAGTGCATAAACATGTATAATTAAATTATGGTCATTGTCAGTATGTGCACTTGATAGCCCTTACCTGAATTTCTTCTATCCTAGAATATACACTATTTACTTCCTACATGAGTTACCAGGACCTTCCATATCTTTCTTCTTCTGCGACGATGGTGAAATTGAGTGTTCGTAGTTAGTAGCTTATGCCGGCCATAAAAAAATGTCTACTCCTCTATTACTTCTTTATCTCCCAATCAATAACTTCAAACTATATTGCTTTCTTTCTTTCCATCGTCCACGGTTGCGTTTCAGTCTTCGAAAACGATAAGATTTTCTTACTCTCAATTTTCAGTATCACTCTAATAATGGCTTCAGGAATATTCTTCATTTCTCCATCTTTCTTCCAGGATGTTGGCATGTTTAGGTGTACAAACAGAATTACAGTAGTTTAATAAAAAATGCGTACAATCAGTAATACATAAAAGTTTACACAAAATGTAATACAACACTCAAAAAAAGAATATGTAAAGTGTACTATTACGTAGTATAAACAATCGCTATAACAAACTGCTATTCCGATGAATGTAAACGTTCCGGTTTTATATTTTTGCACTTTATTCTTCCTATAAAACTGAAGTATTGGGTAACAATTATCAATCGAAATTAGCTGAAGGCGTACTAGGAATACTAGGGAAAATATTGTTGCGAGAAGCGTACCGAACAATCCAGAACTTTCTCCACCCCCCCCCCCGACAAGTGTGGCAGCTGTGCGTCATTCAAGTAGATGATTCTGGTGAGTTCCAGGAACTACGCATTAAGCAGCCGGCGCGGCGTGCAGTTAAGGAGGAAAAGCTGTACTCGGTCTCAGCACAGCGTATATAAGACCATAGCTGCCGGGTTGTTAGTTACGCAGGTCTGCACTGTGGCAGACAAGTCCTATTATCGCTGCATCAATTGTGGCGAAGGCCATGCAGCCAATAATAGTAACTGCCCGGTATACAGGGCGGAACTCCTGCGGAAACAAGAGCCGCAGGGGCCCCTCCCGAAACCGAGGCAACCAGTTTTGCAGCCCCAAACACAGAGGCAGCCTAAAGTACAGGCTAAGCCGCAACCAAAGGCACCTCCGAGACGGCACGCGCCCCCTCCGGCTCCATCTCCAGCCCCTACAAAGGCACAAAAACGTACCGCGTCGCCTTCCGTATCAGAGACAAGCCCTGTAGCCAATATCTCGGTATTGGAGCCGGAGAATCAACCCTCCACCTCCGCGGAACCACCAACTCCCGCCTCTGAACCAGAGGTACCTCGCCACCACTGCCACCTCCGCGATATCCGCGACGAAGCAAAACACACTACAAAAGGGATAACCACACCGGATGCTCGGCCCCGAGCTCCTGCCTGCCCACAGCCCAAGAAAAGTCCTGCATCCCGGTACAAGTCCGACTAAGCGCAACAGCGTACTTTTCCTGTCGCACATTCCAAATCGTCTGCCCCTGGTCCTGTGGCTTCCACCACGACCCGATCTGCCGTTAAACCTGGTCGCTCTTACGCGGCCTCAGTTTCCAGGCAAACAGCCCAGTCCGTCATATCCGATGACGCACAGTTCGTCCGCCATTTTCTGTCTGGCTACGACCTCAAGAAAGTCGCATCCACCTTCAGGTCCATCCGAGACCGCCTGGAAACTGCTGACCCAACTGAGGGATTCATGCTATTGGTGGAAGCTTGTAACGTCATAGGTCTTCTATGAACCGAGCCCTTAGACGAGATATCTCACTTATAGCCTGGAATGCTAACTCCATCGGTTCCAAGCATTCCGACCTTCTAGAATTCCTGGCTCGGTTCAAACCCGACGTACTTCTCTTCACAGAAATCCACCTGACCCCGGCGAACCGGTTTCGATTACCAAATTACGTGGTCTATCGGGATGACCGAGTTGCCCAAGGAGGCGGCACGGCGATCGCGGTGAGGACCTCTATAGGTCATAATCGTGTCGTTTTGCCGCAGCGCACTAACCTAGAGGCCACCGCCATTGAGATCCACGGAGCTCTTGGCGGCGTCCTCGTGGTTTCAGCATACAAGCCCCCACAAGCTGAACTCCTTGTCGGCGACCTGGACGTCATCTTCGATTCCCACCGAAGGGTAATTTTGGCCGGCGATCTGAATTGCAAGCATCGCGTTTGGAATAGTCGCTTGACTACTCCGAACGGGAGGCGCTTGCTCAGTTATGTTGAATCGCGCCGGGCGATGGTATTTGGTCCAGCGCAACCCACGTTCTTTCCGACACTACCTCACGCGGCTCCCGATGTTCTGGATATTGCGGTGAGCCAAGGAATTTTCTGTCCGGTCGAGGTATTCTCGCTTACGGAGCTGACATCCGACCACAACCCCATCTTGGTCCACGTCGCTACCCAGCACGCCTATGCACGTTCTGACCAGAAGAATGTTATCGATTGGGACCGCTACGGGCCGGCCTTGTGCCGTAGATTGCCTTCAGCGGCCCCACTCGATTCCGTTCGTCTCCTAGACGAAGCAGTAGCGGGAATCGAAGAGGCGATCTTCGCTATATCGCTATAGGCGTGTCTTCACGTACGCGAGCTTGTTTCACGCTGACTACCAACGCATCCCTGAGGAAGTCTCTCTTCTCGCTCGCGAGAGGAATTACTTCCGGAAACGTTGGCAGAGGACCCGTGATCCGGCCGATAAGGCAGCATACAATCGGCTCAGGGAAAGGATGCTTCCCGCCCTGACAACCTCCGGCCTATCAGCCTATTCTCCGATACGTCCAAGGTTTTTGAGCGCCTCGTGCAGCGTCGTGTACGAGAACATCTAACCAACTTTGACGTGCTGGTCCCCGAAGAGTTCGGCTTCCGTGTGGGGCATTCGACCACTCATCAACTGATGAGAATGGTGGAATACGTCACGGACGCCGGGTGTCGGAGAGAACGGACCGTTGGCTGTTTCTTAGATGTTGAAAAAGTCTTCGACAGCGTATGGCATGATGGCCTATTATTCAAGGTTAGGGAAGTCCAGCTCCCGGACTGCTACCTCCACCTGGTTGCTAGCTTTCTGACGGAGAGGACCTTCTGCGTGAGAGTTGGAGATTCAGTCTCTTCCGAGAGACGAATCACAGCCGGCGTCCTTCAAGGTAGTGTTCTTGGCCCCCTCTGTTCTCACTCTACGTCAACGACGTGCCGAGACAGCCTGGAGTCCAGGTGGCCCTCTTTGCGGACGACACGGCCATGTTTACGGCCGATCGTCATGTAGAAAGAGCCGTCTTTCGACTGTAGCGCCAGCTCGACACGCTCGAGGACTGGACTGAAAATTGGAGAGTGCAACTCAACGCTACCAAGAGTGTAGCCGTCAAATTCTCGAAGCGACGGAAGAATCCTGTTAGGCAGTCGACGACGAATCGGCAGAACGTACTTGCGCTGGTCCAAAGAGGTCAAGTACTTCGGATTACACCTCGAGCGTCGGCTCACCTGGCGTACCCACGCTCACACAGTTAATAAGCGACCATCCACTCGTCTGAGCTTACTGTTTCCACTCCTGATTAGCTCAGCTATGACCAGGAAATTGGGCAGGATGATCGTCGGCGCGTATCTGCTGCCGGTCATTACCTACGCTTGCCCGGTTTGGGGTTACCTCGCCGCAATGCATAAAAAGAAGTTGCAGAGCGTCCTCGACAGGGGTCTTCGGCTAGCGGCCTAAGTCCCCCGTTGTTTCTCATCACGCCTTCTGAGGAGTGGACTTGGCGTCCGCTCCTTTTACGAAACATTCAGGCGGCTTGCACGGAAATATTATGCACGTGCGGCGAGGTTCCTAGACAATCCTCTAGTGGGTGGGCTGGGCAGGTACCGTATACGTCCAGGTGATTCGTGGAAACGCCCTCGGTGTATACTGCGCTAGGGTAGGCTAGCACAACAGCCGAGAATCGGCCTGCTATAGAGCACACGCCCTACTTGGGCAGGGCCACGAGGCAGGAGCTACAGAAGGTAGCTCGGAACTCAGATACCGAGCGGTTCGTCTCTGCGACGCACAACCGCACAGCCCAGAGCGTCGTTGTTAGTTAGTTACGTGAGCGACTTCCGCTAGTGTGGATTGAGTGCTTGTCAAAGTGAAGAATTATTGTGTTGTGTTTTATAATAAGTACAAGACACCAATTAAGTCACTAATCACCAGCTTTAATTTTCACTAGTTAAATAGTTCGTAATTAACAACACAGTCTCTTATAACAAATCAACTAAAAATTGTTCACACGCAATAAACAATGTCTACTAATAGAGTCTTGCACAATTAATCGTTCTATGGGAAAAGTTGGAACATTCTTTTCGGATAAAGCGTTTAAGCAGTTAAATGAGACAATGTATATAAAAACTCTAAACTGTATATTTACATAAATTTTAAAGACATGTTTTAATTTTCTTAACATTTTTATTCTAGTGTTATATTACACTGCGATATCGAGATATCTCATCGTAATTAATTTTTACAGAAGTCAAATTTTTATTTGGCGCGTGTTACTTACAGGTTTCTGTCCATTAATTTAAATATTTTTAAAACTTGTCCTTTCAATCGTTTATAAGACGTATAGGTAGTAATGTTAAACGATAAATCGTCACTTCGTGTTAATGAAAATATCGTTAAGCATCTTTTGCGTTCTGGTTGTACGTGATTCTTATGGTCGATGGAGCTGAGTAAGTTAGGAAGTATCATTCCTTCTGCCTCACGGCTGTATCAATTACTTTTGATCGTTTTCTTTTCAAATATTTGTTTTGTGCGCACACATCACCACTTGTTAGGCATTAACATCTGTGCGCGCGCGCTCGGGGGAGGGGGGAGACAATGCATTGGTGTATACGTTACATTTAATGTGTCTACGTTATATTAATTTATTATTTTACTGGTAATTTATAATAAAATATTTATTAAATAATATGTACGATTTAATTTAAACGATCATTTCTTCCAGAGAGTCATACCCACCCAAACGCCACGTTTTTATGTAAAAATGATCTCTTATGTTGTTACATGCTCAACGCTCTCGAATATTTCTAGAGTTAGCATTTGTCATGCGACGTGCTGCTGGTATAGGAATCGGAAATGTGTTTTTTAAATGAAGAAGTGGACTGTATGAATCTGAGTTAACTAGCCATTTATTGAAGAATTATATAATGAAGCGCATGGCCCATGCAATTACGTATGGCGTACATTGCCAAGATAAATACCGATAGAAGAAAGAAAAATTGTATAAAGAAGTTACATAAATAAATTTCACATCGCCGCGGCTTGCAAATGGAAGAGAGTACTGATCGTATGAAGGCTGAGATTTAACTAACTAACTGTAGCAGCTCGCAGTAGCGAACTGTACTTTAAGCGAATGACGTAATTGCGTGGGTTGATTGCGTGCGAGTATATAAACAAATACAGAGATTTAACATATGTCTTCATAGAAATAGTTATAGGGGCATTTTTTAAAAAAAAAAGTTAAACAAATAGAGCCAATTGAATAAATAATAAAAAAATATGAAGCCCGACTCTTCTCTGTATTTATTCTTTTAATTTATTTGTTGTTATTTCAAAGTTATTTTTAGTAACGTTTGCATATGTTAAACGATCTGATAGGAGAAAAAACGCTAACTTCTATATAAACTGGGTCATAAGATTGTGTTAAAATTATTGATACAGAATTTAAAAATAAACAGTATTTGTTAATTGCATCTTCAGAAGCAAAAAAAAAAAAAGAAAAAATAGAATTTAATAAATAAACAGTTGGTTTAGTTTGAGCTTTCTATGAAAATTAAATGTAATAGAATGAAGTGTACTTCAGCTTCATGGAATGAATAAGCATAAACACAGCATACATTTCGTTCGTGAATAAGTCGGTAAATATAGGAATATCTGCTGTCTAATGCTTTCACGGTCGGCGTCTTAGTTGTTAATATTCTGGTTTGCCGGACTACAAGGCCGTGCTCCGATGTTAACTGTTGCAAACGTTTCGCCGTTCCTTCGACGGCCATCTTCAGTGCAAAAGGACTGCAAACACTGACACAGATCTCACAGTCAGTGAACCACAGTACTGGGGCTAAGGCTGAGAATATAGGAATATCTATTTGTTTATATGTATGTGTACGTATGTAGTGTTTTACTATGTAACCCTATGTTATATAGGGTTAACGCAAATATTATGTGCCACCATTTACAAGAGCTGACACATAGCAGTCAGTTAATTATATATTTTGGTTAATTATATTGTTTTGTGTTTGAAATCAGCAACTGCGGTAGCGATTGATAATATCTGATACATTATAATAGTAACATAAGGTATACTTTTAATGTCTGATACTTAAACGTATGTCATAAACATAAACATAAACTTAAACTTATACTTAAACATAAGATACTTATAATGTCTGATACGTATTAAAATAGTATACTTAACGTTGAAATTATTGAAAATATTATTTACCTAGGAATAACATTCCAGCACCACTGTTGTGTAGAAAAACATTGGGAGTTCCGTTATGAAGCCAAGGGTTTCATGCATTAACATCAGTCCCTTAATATGACAACTGGATACTCGTTTAGGTAGACAGATGATGAAAATTCGATTAGGACAAACAAATTTTACTCGCTTCAAATGTAGCCAGTGAAACATACTCTTTATAAATACTATTTAGCACCATAACTGCTTCTAATTGGTGCTTGAAAGAAAGATTATTGTCTAAAAGTGATATTTGAACCGTTAAACTGGAACCGTAAATACAAACTACATCATCTATAACAACAATTACTTTTAGAATCAGAGTAAGCGACTGTAGTTATAGAACAAAAAGCGAGGAAAACGCCTGAGATACAACTTTGTAAACAGCGGGATCTATGCTTGTGCATCATAATAGAAGGCAATCGAAAGTTATTCCAAAAGACGATGCAAAAAAAAAAACGGTATAAGTGTATTGCGTAAAAGTCTATCGCTTGGCGGGAACCCTTATCTGTGCTCACCTGGGTTGACAAACTAACCTTTCTCAATCCGTCTTGTGACTTATTTTTTATATTGATGACTCGTTTCAAAGCATATGCTTCATCATCAGAACTTAAAATATCCTTCGCAGGAAGTCGTCATCTGTTAAAATTCAATAGGATTTACATTATATACGCGTCAGTAGGTGCGCATCTATTCACATTTGGCCGACCAGTGAGAGGTTGTTCGTCTCTATCTGATAAAGCGGTATCGTATAGCGGATTGGATTTTAATCAGCTGGTCATTCAATACGAAACCGCGACTGTTTATGTTTGTGTGTGCTCTGTAAATTTCAAACTCCTCCAAGAAATTCATGATTCGACCTTTTTCATAAACATGTAGTGGTTCCGTGTAATTGTCCTCGTATGAGACTAAATGGCGAGCATAGTTAGACTTTATGTAGACGGAGATAAGATTTTCGAATTGTATAGGTTTATTCAAGGAAACGTTTAAGAAAACTCCTCCCCGTTTGACCGATGTAAAAGCAATTACAGTCATTACATGACAGTTAATAGATGCCTATTTTCTTTCCTAAAGGTTTATGGCTTATAAGTGTTTTTAATATACTATTATTAGTTCTAAATGTTAAGGAATCACCTGGGCTGTTTGATTTTAATATTAAGTGTGCTTTTAATAACAGTCGTTTTAGAGAGTCAGGCTAAAATAATTGTATCGTTGTTCCCTATAGTATATGCAAAATTCTATTATTACGTTGAAACAATCCAATCATATACAGAAATGATAGCGATAGCGTTAAAGCAACCCATTTTCTTGCCAGGCGCTTATCAGCAGTGTTGTATTGGTTTGCTGTCTACAGCCTTAGGGAAAGTTTATTTACAATGTCTGAGAGTTATAACTGAAACAAATTAAATAGCTACGTTTGTCAGAAGGTATTTGTCATTTTAAATATTGAAATTTCCTTTAAATCGATTGGCTTTTGTTTGTCAGTTTAGCTTTAGATAAATCACTAACAGTGTGATTGTTTACAAATTCTTCAAAAGACGGCGGTGATGGATTGTAGACATTTGAATTTGAATTTAATTGACGATGTTTTTCCATCACAGAAAAATATAAATGCAACGTTTCGGCCGCCCAAACATCGGCAGTCGTCATCAGGCTAATTATATACTAACACATGAAAATAAATAAATAATACTGTACTACCAGTGAAATAGAGTCAACAAAAATATTATAACAAAACCTCACATAATATTTAATCAAAAGATAAACAAATGAATACAAATGAATGCTTCCTTGTCACGATTCGTTCCATTCGTAAAGCACTTTAGTTAGTTGTTAGTGGTTCTAGTGGTTTGTGCGTAGGCGGTGTTTGCCGCATACTTTCACCTTTACTACAGAATGGTTGGTCGCGCTACCTCTTTGTCAATCTTTCGTTGTCCTTGTTGGTGTGCGAGTGTTCGTGCGCATTGTGCTTGTGTTTTTTCATAGTTACTATTAATCTGTATTATTTTATATCAGTATAAATTGATGTTGTGTTCATGAAAATAAAAATAAAATAATTGCCGTGACCAGGATTCTAACCTGGTTTATTGCGGCCACAACGCAATGTCCTAACCACTAGACGATCACGGCTACTGAGATATACCTGTACAACTGTACAATACGGAGAGAGAGGTCTATGTATCATTAGAAAGCCACCGTTCACCTCAATGGTTGTATTACAATTATGTAACTATTATGTGAATCCGGAAATACTTATTGGTTGTTCTACAGTATCGTACGTTACAGCCCAATAAAATGACACTGCCAGGACGCCTACTTGTTACTGTATAGGTGGTGAGGAATATATATACATATATATTGCAACGATACGTTTAGCATAAGTCTTCGTATCAACCCCTGACTGCGGTATGAGAACATACGAACGCACGTATGGGTCGTGTGAAAGATGTAAATAATGAAAATAATGTAATCATTAAGCGTTAGGTATAAGACATAAATAAAAGAAACAAACGTATTAATTAATTTTAAATAAGGAAATAATTGTAAGTGAACATGCATATGGAAATGCCAAGACTTGTTGGTTTTAAACGCAGCGAAGGAAGACGAAACACGCCTCGACCGGCAGCTGTGACGTCATTGCTGCTGGCAACCGTTTGGTATCAGTTTGTGTGTGTGTGTGTGTGTGTGTGTGTGTGTGTGTGTGTGTGTAAATGAAGAACAAGTTGAATTATGTATACGATTATGGAAAATATTACACAGTTTTTTTTAGTGCTCAACGAAAACCAGAAGTCACACGAATCAGAGACATATGTAGAAACACAGCTGGCGCCCGGCGCTACAATTCGATACTAAGAGGTCTATGATCGTCCGAACCGTTCAGCTACCGTGTGAAATTTTGCCATAACTTCCATAGAGTACGCACCTTAATGTTCATAATTTGCATAGGTTAAGTTTATTTATATACCTAACGATCTGTCAAATAATATTTATAAAAAAGTGTGCGTTTCATAGAAAGACGCGTAGGTTGTAATTAGTTAATAAACCGACGCGCTGACTTGTTCAACTCTGTCCGAACAGTTTTCAACAGGAGGTGAACGCCGGCAGGAGTATAAAACCCCAGCGAGCGACACACTCTTGCTCAAATCATCAACAGACAGCACGTGAAGTCCACGCATCTCACCACCGCAAATTTTACAAAGTTTAAGTAATGTTTAAATCGTATTACGTAAACTAAAGTGCGATGGAACCGGCAGTACGTCGGCGAAAGTAATTAGTGATATACACGAGTTATTTAAAATACAATAATACCGTAAACTACGAGGAGTCGAAACGTCGTCGATGAGCTTCAAGAAGTCCACGTAGAACCTCGAGACATCCACGAGGGAAAGACAAGGAGAGGAGAGGAAACAGAACAATATACTAGAGGACGCAGGGACAGACACACGCAGCTACAGCCAGCCGTACATCATCAAGACCAGAGGTCCATGTCAGAACTCAGCATCCATTAGACGGAGAGAGTAATTCCAAACGACGCAGAGACAGAGAAGGTGATACCGGAAGGGGATCCCAAAACTCGAGAGTCCAGGTGACGGTAACAACACAGTTAAATGGTTGCAGAAATATGCAGGTGAAGTCAGACATTTATTCAATCTTATAAATGACCCTGAGGTCTACCAAAAGAAGGCTCTAGATTACATATCCAAGTTTACATAAATTTTATTATTTTTATTTGCATACTGAATAATTAATAAAAGTTCAGAGAATAATAATTTATAACAAAGAACATAAAACTTATTAATGTCATAAATAAATGGTAATTAGAGAAACCATATTTTATTATATTTTTATATTATAATTAAATATTTAAAATCAAGTAACTGTAACGTAAAATCAAGTACGAAAATTTACTTCAATTGTAGATTTTAATTAATTGAGACATTAGGAGTAGGCCTATAGTTAAATAAAGTAATAGAATGGTCTCTATTAGAATTTTTATAAATGTTTAATTATTTATTTGTTTTAATTAAGTGGTACATAATAAAAAAAAAACCACACTTGCTAAGTCAATATTAATATTCAATTTCGTACGTGTTCATCACGCATTGTAATAATATATGTGTTATGCATTATATGTCTGTGTAAATATTCCAGGTCATATATTTCTTATGTTTGTGTATAATGTGTCTTAGACTATAAGAGCTAAGAGTTTGCCACGTTATAATTATACGATATTCGTATAAGTGAATATAAGTGTTTCAATATTAGTTAACCCACACACTACTTAATAACATGACAATTTGCAGTTTTTAAGTAATAAACAAAATGAATATAATTTTATTAACAAAGTCGTACTAATTTTACAACCAGTACTAAATCCTCTGTACTCTTTACTTGTAACGATATTCACGTGCTTATCCACCCTCAATTAACTACCAAAGCCTGCGACCTAGCTGGGAAACATCAAGGTAAATACTGCAGAAGAAGAGTATACCTTCGAGACGTGGGTAAGTGCGCACAAATGAGTAATAGCATATGTGCAAAAGTATAGAAGTTAAAGTAAAGTATAAAAGTTAAGAGTATCGTTGCAATATATATATATATATATATATATATATATATATATATATATATTGTAGCATGGCAGATAATGCCAATAATTCTGAATGGTAGAATGATCAATAAAAATAAAATAAAAACAGTTTTTAAAATCCGAGAAAGCAAAATAAAATAAAAAAAATTAATAAAGAACCACCGTGAAGTATAATCATAGATTAAAGTAAAAGTTCATTTAAAACCAATGCTACAACGAGTGATGAATCAGCAAAATAAACTGCAAAACTAAAAATATAGAAAAAGGTAATACCCAGGTAGGATAGGAGTAGGTAAGGAAGAAACCCAAAACATGACAACATCCACAAGAAGAAAAGGAAATACTTTTATAAGGAACAAGAAGAATAGGAGAAATCAATGAAGAAACCAAAACAAGACAGCATCCACAAGAAGAAGGAGTGCTCTTATAAAAAACCCAAAGCCCAAAAGAAAATGATAAACATAATAACAAATGAAAGTATAACAAAATATCAAATTTAGAAACCATGTAAAATAAATATAAGCCAAAAGTGTATAAAGTAGAATTGAAAGTGAACCAATGTGAAATAATTTTATAATGCCAAAAACAAACCTTCATTATCTTCTATAAATAGATTTCTTGATTTTAGTAAAACTATAAAACTACTTAGAAATAAAATCCAAGAATGAAAAGGGGATCAGTGAAAAAATGTGTGTTATAATAAATAAACCTTATGTGTCAATATTGCAGTTCACAAACTAAGTAAATTGTGAAATAGTACAACTTTGAAGTGTTTATTTGTGTCCATGAATAATATTAAATAAAGTATTATCATGACAGATAATACAGGTGTTTCTGAATAATAACTGCCACTCTTAATATACAACATTTAGTAGAATGATAATAGATAAAACAAGAGCAGGGCATATAAAAAGTGAAGTGTTAAAGTATCATTACCCCAAAATCAAAAACAGATTAAAACTGAAAATAGAACCTAGTATAAGAAATAGTGTATATGATGGAAGGACTGAGATGTTTTGTTTATTTAGAATAAGTTACTAGTGATAATCAAGACTGAAATGTCAGAATTAAATAACATTCTTTAGTTATAAAATATTTATTGTATTACTAATAATAATTAAGTATAAAATGTCTGAGTTTGGAAGACCATTGTTAATTTCAATTATGTATTATGTATTAAGAGTATAAATTATATACTAATTGTTATTTTGTTAAGATAAGAAAATGTTAATTAATGTCATAATAGAATAGAAAGTCAGAGAGGGTACAAACAAAATGTATTATTTAAAAACTTTGTATGTAAAAACTGTTAGAAATCTAGGCCAAATGTTAAAACTAAACAGCATCAAAATTGATAAAATAAGTACAGAAAAACAATTAAACTGATGGGATTTATATAAGGTAAATCAATCATAGAGTCATGTAATTGAAAATATAAGTAAGAAAGATTTTGTAAAAAGATAGCAAGAATTATTGTCAAAAATGCAAATGTAAAAACTGAAAATTTAGAGAGGGGAGTCACATATTAATGTATAATATTTTAAAAGATAACCAATTAATCTAATTACAAGAAGTTAAGGAAAGATAAACCTTTTATATCAATCTGAGATTTAATACAATCACTAACATAACATGTAAAATGGCAACATTTTTGAAAAGGACAGGAAGTGAATTTTAAAACTTACAATTTTCAAAATGAGGTAAAAATAATATTTTAGATCAAAAACTTAATAAAACTACATTATTTGGTATCAAATCAAGCAGAATGAACTGAAGAAGAAGATTATGTATTTAGTAGTTAATAAATTTGAATAATAGCAAAAATATAATCAGTTATATAATGTAACATTTTCACATGCACAGGATGTAAAATAATTTTGAAACAATGAATAGCTAATATTAATTTGGCTAAGACTTTTGGACAAGACGAAGGAAGTTAATTAGTTTATTATTAGATATTGTGAAGTACACTTGACACGAGCTCTTAAGCATTTTTAACCTAGTAGCTGAGACATAAATGGCGTATAGCAACAAGCCTAGCCTGAAGTAAAAAACGCGAGTTTTGTAAAAATACGTTCTAAAAGTAAATTCAGTGAAACAAACACCAACAAACACTAAATTAACTTCAAACAAGAACAGAACACAGTGAATACACCATTTAAACGATTTAAACATTAATTCTACACAACGAAACAAACAGTGCAATTCTCGACCTAACATACGAAAGTAAAACGTAACATTTACAACACATTTTATCGAAGTGGAACACTAAAACTTAACGAGGAACACTCCACCAACACAAGAAGGAATAATCGCAACAGCAGGAACGAGGAATCGCAGGAGAAGCAGCCTTTATTGAACGCAGAATTAGCGAGGTGTATTCATCCTGCATCTGAACTCGAAGCGGCCATCTTTTTCTTCCCACAATCCAATGCAACACTGCCTATTCGACTGAACGGTTTGAAAATTTCTATACTCACCATTATATATTGAATGAGATATATGTATTTTAATTTTTAAGTTGATATATTTTTGTAATATTATACTTTCCATACTTTGCCCTTTCTCTCTGACTATCTATGAAATAACTGTTAAAAGACCCGATAATAAATAATTGTAAACACTATTGATAAACCCTGAGAATCGATCAATCAATCGATAGAAAATCGATTAAATAAACATTTGTTAATAAAATTCATTAATTACTATAGAATTGAATCTCCTTTATTCCTATTTAATAATTAGTATAACATATAATTTTAATTGAGCAGAGACTACCAGAATTTCACCACTTAGAAGGAAGATAACCTCCAAATAGGAAAGTTCACCTATCGATAGTTATTAGAGACAATCTTATTAACTGGTGAAAGGAATTACAAATACAGAAAAAGACATAATTAAATTAATACAAATAATCAGAAGTTCGGAACACCACGAAACAAAATTAAATAATTCATATTTATTTAATTAAATAGAAAGAAAATAAACATCAACATTTTTTTTACACAAACAAAAAATAAACAAAATTATATAATTTGTTACAAGTTGGCGACCAACTGAGGGGCTTTAATTAGTGATTGATAGGCTACTATAATTTGCCCAATCCCTAATTGGAGCTTGGCAGTAGTTATAAAGTCAGAAGAAAGGGAAAATGCAACGTCGAGCAACCTCGAAGAGACGGGCGGTGGAGGCCGAAAAAGAAATTGAAATCAATATGGAAGACAAAGAGGCGACGCCAGTGGAAGATGTGGAAACGTTATTACCCCCAGCGGAACCGAAACAACCCGAGGTACCAATGCAAACAAGGGAGGTCAATCTCCAGGAGAAGGAACTAGAGAAATCCAAGGCTAAAGAAGATAGTAAAATGAATAAGATGATGGAAATGTTCCTGCAAATGAGTAAGAAGATGGATGCAATTGAAGATACCAATAAGGAAATGAGTGAGAAAATGGACGAAAATAGTAAGAAATTGGATTCTACAAAGGAAGACTTGAATAAGAAAATGGATTCTACAAAAGAAGAATCGAGTAAAGAAAGGAAGGAAGACAAACAGTCCTTGAAGGAAGATTTGAGTGAAATAAATAAAAACATAGAATCCACAAAAGAAGAATTAAGGAAGGACATTGAAGAAAACAGTAAGAAGATGGAAGAGAGGATGGGAGAATTGAAAGAGGACAACCGATCCTTGAGTCAGAAAATTGATGAAACTAATCAGAAGATTAAGGAAACCAGCAAGAAGATGGAGAGCGACAACCAACAGTTGAAGGAAGAGTTGAAAGAAGATAACAAGACGATGGAAGAGAAAATGGAGGAGAAGTTGGAAGAATTGAGGGAAGATAATCAACTACTAAGAGAAGAGTTGAGGGAGGTTAATCAAGAAAATCTGGACAAATTAGATGAGAGGATAGAGTTGTTAAAGGAAGAGATGAGCAAGGAACTCAAAGATAATAAGGAATATACAAACAAGAAAATAGAAGAAGAAACCATGGTAATAAACAACAGATCGTGGACATTGACGGAAAATGTAACCAGACCGAGAGGGAAGTACAGGAATTCAAGGAAGTGGTAAACATCAAGTTTACTAATATTGAAGAGCATAGTCGCAGGAAAGTGGAAGAACACCGGAAGGAAACTCAGGAAGAATTCGGGAAGGTACGGAGCCAAGTCGCGGAAAGGTGTGACGGAATTGAAGAGGCTATGACCAATATTACGGGTCAAGTACGGCAGAGCCAAGAAGAAATGGAAGTCTTGAGAAATCGACCCACTAACTTTACCGGAATACCAATTAATGAAAACCGGGAATGGTTGAATTTCCGGCAGTACAAGAGAAAACCAATGGAGTTCCTAGCCCGGATAGAAGAATATTTTGCCAAACATAGAGGGAGTAGGTGGAATAATAACCGGGAGATATTGGACGAGTCGTTCAGGGAAATGACCGACAACTGGTGGTAGGCGAACCGAAGCGAGATTGCGGACTACCAACAGTTCAGGAACCTGTTTAAAGCTAAATACTGGTCAGAAACCACTCAGAACCTGATACGAGATAATATTTGCCATGGACGATGCAGGGCCCAACTAGGAAACACCATGACAGCCTATTTCTTAGGGAAGGTGTGTCTGGCAAAACATTTAGAACCGGCGATTCCCGAAGAATGCCTGGTAAACAAGTTATCCTATCACTACGACGAAGATATTATCAGAGCAAGGAGAGGTAGCCAGATTAAAACAGTGCAAGCCATGACCGAGTTACTGGAAAGCTATGAAAATGAGGAACGATAGACCAGAAGTGAGAAGTAACCAGTACCCCAGTAACGGTAACAACCAAAATGGTAACAACTACCAAGGAAACCGTAACCAGCAGAATAATTACAACGGCAATAATAACCCGCCGAACAATAATAATAACTTTAGTAGTAATCAAAATAGTAATAGGAACAACAACCACTACCCAAATAATCGTAATAATTATTATCAACCCCCTAACAATTCCTATAGTCAGAGAAACCCCTACCCCGGTAATACTGAACGGTATTACCAAAACAATAGAAATTACAATGCAAACTATAACAATAATAACAGAGTTTCCCGGCCACGAGTGAATTTTATAAGAGCTGAACATCGTGGGCCAAGAAGATACAACCGTCAGCGAAGGAACAGTTTCCACGATGGAGATCGTCGGCGAAGAAGTGAAGAACTGATGGTCCGAGGTACGAACAACATAGAAAGAGTACCAGTCTAGATGATCCTGGCCGACAACAAAACAGAGAACAAACGTTCGAACAGAATACAGAGCGGCAGGAACCGACGCAAAGTTTCCAAAACGACGCCTCGGTCAATCCGAATAACAACGATGAAAACAATAATTTAAACGGGAGGAGGCAGTGATAAACTATCTCGACCCTTTACTGCTCCTATCTCCTGGGTATAAAAACGAGTTGCAAGAGGCAACCGGATCAAAAAACATCACCATCATTAGCAACAACTATTTGAAGAACATAAGAACTGAACTATTGGAGGAGCACGAAACTAGCCTCGATAGTCAGAATAATGAAATACTGTATATAAAAGCGGAAGTAGAAGGAATCCCCGCAAAAATCATGATTGATACCGGTGCTAATATATCAATAAAAAATGTAATTGAACTGGAAAGAATCCAGAAAGAATGTGGTAAAACTTTGCCAATGTTACCAGTAAATAATATTGTCTTAATAGGTGCAACTGGCCGCCAGAACAAAACTATTAGAAAACAAGTTTCGGTAAATGTCGTTAGCCGTGGTATAGCTTTGAATATGGTATTTCTAATCGCCACCGGACTGCCATTTAATATATTGGTAGGTTGCGATGTTTTGAGGAGGAACTCCGCCATTATAGATCTGAACCAAGAAAAGGTATCACTGTTTTCAGACGGAATAACGTGGACAGCAGATTTAGTAGGAGGCGAGAACATACTTCCCAGTAGTATACACCAACAACTTCGGAAAATAAATTTTGTAGAAAACAACTCCCTGAATAAACCAATAATATATAATAACGGAGAAGAGGATTTATGGTCAGTGAAGATACAGGAAATACGGGACTTCCAGTGAGGAAACACCAACGAGAAAATACCCATACACCAAGCAAATCGTCTGATAAGAGTGTACGAAAAATACAAATCAGTATTTTCAGATGAACCGGGTAAAGTAAAGAATTACCAGTGTAAACTTGAATTTAAGGAAAACGTGGAATTTAACCGGAGGTCATATCCCATCGCGCATTCACTGAAAGAGGCCGTGAGAGCGGAAATTAATAAGATGATCAGCAGTGACATAATTGAGATTAGTCAATCTCCATACACTAGTCTAATCATTGCTGTTCCCAAGAAAAACGGACAAGTCCGGCTTTGTTTGGATGCGCGCGAATTAAATAAAACAATTGTTAATGACCGAACATCACCCGGTGAGATAGAGGAGATATTGAAACGATTTCACGGCACCACGTTTATCAGTACATGGGACACTGTGTGTGGTTACTGGCAAGTGGAGTTGCACCCACAGAGTCGTCAGTACGTGGCGTTCATATTCGAAGGGCGCAATTACCAGTTCAAGAGATTGCCCTTCGGACTTGTAAATTCAGTAGCCATCTTTGTGGCCTGTATGGACAAGATATTAGGACAGGAAGCACTCCAATTTACCACAGTCTATGTAGACGATCTACTGATTACTTCGGAAACCTGGGAGGAAAATTGTTACAGAGTAGAACATGTACTCGAGAAATTAGCAAAGAATAATATAACTCTCAAATTGGAGAAATCCAAATTCATTGCTCGAGAAATACAGTTTTTAGGTTTTAACCTAGATGATCAAGGTATAACCCCATCATCAGAAAAGTGGAGGCGATTCAGAAGTTCCCTAAACCGAAGAACAGGAAACAGTCACAATCTTTTCTCGGACTCTGTAACTATTACAGAAAGTTTCAGCATCAATATTCCGAGCTGACAGCCAAGTTTCAACCGCAATTGTCTGCAAAAAACAAATGGACTTGGGGAGAAGAACAGGATGATACTTTCCAACTCATCAAAGATAAGTTCTTAGAGATTGTTATACTTCGTCACCCGGATTTTAAGAAACCTTTCTTTTTGAATTGTGATGCTAGCAACATCAGCTTAGGAATAACTTTATATCAGGAAGATGAGGAGGGTCACCATCTGGTGATTAGCTTTGCTAATCGTACCCTGAATCAATGCGAGAAGAACTACAATGTGACCGAGAAAGAATTGCTCAGTGTAGTATTCGCATGTAGAAAATTCCGGATATATATTCTCGGGTACCCAGTTACCGTCCGCACTGATCATAAATCCATCTCATTTCTATGTAGGTGCAAGTTGAGTCACGGCCGACTGGCTAGATGGGTACTCGCCCTGCAAGAGTACAACCTACAATGGGAGTACATCCCGGGAAAAAAGAATGTTGTAACCGATGTGTTATCACGCATTAATTTGGAAGACCAGACCTTTGAGGGAGAGAAGGAGAGCTTAGTCAAAATCTACAACCTTATTAAAACAAGATCCGATTTAGAAGCTTTATTGGTAAACATCCGCATCCACCAACAATCTGACCCTAAACTGAAAAATATTGTTAATCGATTGGAAGCAGACGATGACACAGTTTCTAAATATTACCATATTAACAAAGGTATACTATTCGTTAAAACAGCCTTAAATAAAGAAACATGGAAGGTGATTATTCCGAACCACATCGAAAAAGAAATTATAATCGATTATCATATAAGGTATGGCCATATGGGAGCGCTGAAAGTGATACAGGCCTTAGAGGAGAATTGTCAAATAAAAAACATTAACCGAAAGGTAAGAAATTACCTAAAATCATGTAATATTTGCCAGTGCGTTAAGGTTAATAACGAAAAGAAAGAAGGTATAATGATACCCATAACATCTAAAGCGAAACTGGGAAAAGTGTTTTTAGACATCTGCGGACCATTTCCCCGTAGTGGCGGTCGACACAGATACAAATACCTCATCATAATTATGGACCATTTTACAAAGTACGTAAAGCTATATCCGGTTAATCGGGCAACCACCATAAAAGTTATTGGAGTCATAACGGAGTTATATGTGCCAGAAATAGGAAAATCAGCTTCAATCATTACTGACCATGGTACACAGTTTAAAGGGAGAAGATGGCGGGACACATTATTATCACTTGGGATTAAAACACTCAAGACCTCAGTCTACCACCCAAGTAGTAATCCGGCAGGGAGGGTACTGAGAGAAGTGGGGAGAATCTTGCGAACGTACTGTTACCACCAACAGAAAAAGTGGCAAGAGTACTTATCAGCCACGGAGAATTTCCTAAATTTTGCTCACCATCCAGCTATAGGAATTACCCCTTACTCCGCCATGTACGAGAAACCAACCCCCCGAGAGATTGAAGAGATAATAGAGTCCCCTATGAATGATGGTCGGAAGTTTGACAAGGTGAAATTTTATAACAAGGTGGCCGAAGACCAAGAGAAACGGCAAGCCAAATATCAAAAGGCATTGTACGAGTAATAACTTATAAAGAGGGAGAAAAAGTACTGTTAAAAAACCGAGCACCCTAGAAGGGATAACGAAGAAACTATTGTTACTCTATACTGTTGTATAGATCGTTGCCAAAAATAATAACAACAATACATACGAACTGAAAGAAATAGTTTCCGGAAAAGTCAAAGGAGTATACAACCAAGCCTCCATAAAAAAGTATTACGAAGAATGAATTCTATATAATATAATCAACAATATTAAAAAAAAAAGTAAGGACAACTTACGCAAATGATTTAGAAAAAAATATTGAGACTAATTAAAAAGAGAAGAATTTGGTATAAATTATCAAAATTTAAAAATAAGTAAGGCCAACTTACACCAATGATTTTAGAAAGAAAATAATTGAGAGTTAAAAATAAAATAAAAAGAAGAATATGAATTTTGTATACCAACAAAATTCGAAAAACAAGTAAGATCAACTTACACAAATAATTTAAAAAGAAACAATTTGGAATTAGAAGAAGAATAGAAGTTGAATTTTGTGTAACCAACAAAATTTAAAAAATAAGTAAGGGCAACTTACGCAAATGATTTAGAAGAAAATATTGAGACTAATTAAAAAGAGAAGAATTTGGTATAACCTATCAAGATTTAAAAAAATAGTAAGATCAACTTACACAAATAATTTAAAAAGGAAATAATTTGGAATGAGATAAAAAGAAGAAGAAGAATATGAATTTTGAATAAAATATGTTCAAAATTCTAAAAAATAAGTAAGACCAGCTTATATAAATAAATTTGAAGAGAATAATTTGGAATGAGATAAAAAGAAGAATAGAATTTGAATTTTGTAGAAACCAACAAAATTCGAAAAACAAGTAAGATCAGCTTACACAAATAATTTTGGAAGAGAATGACATGATAAGTAAAAAGAAGAATATGAATTTTGAATAAAAAATCAACAAAATTTAAAAAATAAGTAAGGGCAACTTACGCAAATGATAAAGAAGAAAATATTAAGACTAATTAAAAAGAGAAGAATTTTGTATAAAATCCTCAAAATTCGAAAAATAAATAAGACCAACTTATACAGTGAATTAAAAGAAAATAATTTGGAAATGAAAAAGAAGAATATGAATTTTGTAATAATCAACAAAATTTAAAAAATAAGTAAGGACAACTTACGCAAATGATTTGGAAGAAAATATTGAGACTAATTAAAAAGAGAAGAATTTGGTATAAACCAACAAAATTTAAAAAAGAGATAATAAGATCAACTTACAACTAATTATTTATGGAATTTAATATTGAAAGAGGATAAAAGAAGAATAGTATTTTACTGAAAAAAAAATAATAAGATCAAATTACACAAATAGATTTGAAGAAAATAATGTGATTAATTAAAAAAGAAAAAGAAAGAATCCAGAATAAATGTGAATATCAAACATTTGAAGGGTAGAGAAGAAAAAAAAGTGTGATATACAAGAGAAGGCAATAATTTGGAAATAAAGAGAAGAATTCATAATTCATTATTATAATAAAATTATAAAAAACTAAAAAAAAAATTAATATAACTATTTATGAAACGATTATGGAAACAGATAATCAAGAAGGATGATTATAATATTACTCAGTTCCGAAGAAACAAAGAAGAACAACTCATACCAATCATATGAAGAAAATGGCTTTGACAAGAAAATAATAAGACATTAATGAAAGGCAAAGAGAAATAATGACCACACGAAAAATATAATATTAATAAATTAACTTTAATGAATACAAAAGCGGATTAATAACTTTCTGAGAAAAAAAAAAGAGAGAAAAATATGTTTATATAATATGATCATAATAACAACTTGAAAGTCAATTATAAAGAAACCAATTGAAAAAATTAACTGACATAAAATAATGTAATTCAAATAATTAATAAGAACCAAAGAGAAAATAATATATATAAAAAAGTATGCTATCAATGTAAATAACCAGAAGAAGATATAATGAGAATTCAGATGAAGAAGGAAAAGTTACACCATAACTAGTAACAAACATATTAACAAAAGTTTCCAACCATAATAAAAATGAATATATCAGACGAGCTAAAAAGTTAGAAGAAAATATAATGAGAATAATAAATATTAAGAAGAATAACTAAGATAGAAAATGTGAGATAATCTGAGAAATAACGAAGTGACGTATCCAAAGATATTTTTATTAGTCGAAAATGAGACTATTCTATATGTAATTTTTATTTGATGACTGTCTGTAGATAATTCCAGCAGCATTATGTTTTTGAGCAGAGATGATTTGCCTCTGGACTCAATTAGAAGTGAAGTATGGCCAGCAGAGTATGTTGCCCACAGTGCCTCTCTGAACTGCCCCAGCTCACATGTTAGGGAATGTTAGGGAATTAATATCCCAGGGATAAAACACTAAGTTAAGAAAAGAAAGAATATAATAATAATAATAATAATAATAATAATAATAATAATAATAATAATAATAATAATAATAATAACAATAATAATAATAATAATAATAATATATCTCAGAAAACACTAACTATCCAAGAAGAATCAAGTCAGATAAGAGACTATAAAGTTTATTAAGCTCAAGTATGAAGAAGCCGATATAGAAATGTGGAGGAAAACGAAGAATAATAAATAAATATAAAGTTATCATAAGCAATTATTTCATCACTAATCAAGTCTGAAATAATCACTTCTGGAGGAGAGCAATCTGTAGCATGACAGATAATGCCAATAATTCTGAATGGTAGAATGATCAATAAAAATAAAATAAAAACAGTTTTTAAAATCCGAGAAAGCAAAATAAAATAAAAAAAATTAATAAAGAACCACCGTGAAGTATAATCATAGATTAAAGTAAAAGTTCATTTAAAACCAATGTTACAACGAGTGATGAATCAGCAAAATAAACTGCAAAACTAAAAATATAGAAAAAGGTAATACCCAGGTAGGATAGGAGTAGGTAAGGAAGAAACCCAAAACATGACAACATCCACAAGAAGAAAAGGAAATACTTTTATAAGGAACAAGAAGAATAGGAGAAATCAATGAAGAAACCAGAACAAGACAGCATCCACAAGAAGAAGGAGTGCTCTTATAAAAAACCCAAAGCCCAAAAGAAAATGATAAACATAATAACAAATGAAAGTATAACAAAATATCAAATTTAGAAACCATGTAAAATAAATATAAGCCAAAAGTGTATAAAGTAGAATTGAAAGTGAACCGATGTGAAATAATTTTATAATGCCAAAAACAAACCTTCATTACCTTCTATAAATAGATTTCTTGATTTTAGTAAAACTATGAAACTACTTAGAAATAAAATCCAAGAATGAAAAGGGGATCAGTGCAAATTTTTGTGTTATAATAAATAAACCTTATGTGTCAATATTGCAGTTAACAAACTAAGTAAATTGTGAAATAGTACAACTTTGAAGTGTTTATTTGTGTCCATGAATAATATTAAATAAAGTATTATCATGACAGATAATACAGGTGTTTCTGAATAATAACTGCCACTCTTAATATACAACATTCAGTAGAATGATAATAGATAAAACAAGAGCAGGGCATATAAAAAGTGAAGTGTTAAAGTATCATTACTCAAAATAAAAAACAGATTAAAACTGAAAATAGAACATAGTATAAGAAATAGAGTATATGATGGAAGGACTGAGATGTTTTGTTTATTTAGAATAAGTTACTAGTGATAATCAAGACTGAAATGTCAGAATTAAATAACATTCTTTAGTTATAAAATATTTATTGTATTACTAATAATAATTAAGTATAAAATGTCTGAGTTTGGAAAACCAATGTTAATTTCAATTATGTATTATGTATTAAGAGTATAAATTATATACTAATTGTTATTTTGTTAAGATAAGAAAATGTTAGTTAATGTCATAATAGAATAGAAAGTCAGAGAGGGTACAAACAAAATGTATTATTTAAAAACTTTGTATGTAAAAACTGTTAGAAATCTAGGCCAAATGTTAAAACTAAACAGCATCAAAATTGATAAAATAAGTACAGAAAAACAATTAAACTGATGGGATTTATATAAGGTAAATCAATCATAGAGTCATGTAATTGAAAATATAAGTAAGAAAGATTTTGTAAAAAGATAGCAAGGATTATTGTCAAAAATGCAAATGTAAAAACTGAAAATTTAGAGAGGGGAGTCAGTCACATATTAATGTATAATATTTTAAAAGATAACCAATTAATCTAATTACAAGAAATTAAGGAAAGATAAACCTTTTATATCAATCTGAGATTTAATACAATCATTAATATAACATGTAAAATGGCAACATTTTTGAAAAGGACAGGAAGTGAATTTTAAAACTTACAATTTTCAAAATGAGGTAAAAATAATATTTTAGATCAAAAACTTAATAAAACTACATTATTTGGTATCAAATCAAGCAGAATGAACTGAAGAAGAAGATTATGTATTTAGTAGTTAATAAATTTGAATAATAGCAAAAATATAATCAGTTATATAATGTAACATTCTCACATGCACAGGATGTAAAATAATTTTGAAACAATGAATAGCTAATATTAATTTGGCTAAGACTTTTGGACAAGACGAAGGAAGTTAATTAGTTCATTATTAGATATTGTGAAGTACACTTGACACGAGCTCTTAAGCATTTTTAACCTAGTAGCTGAGACGTAAATGGCGTATAGCGACAAGCCTAGCCTGAAGTAAAAAAACGCGTGTTTTGTAAAAATACGTTCTAAAAGTAAATTCAGTGAACCAAACACCAACAAACACTAAACTAACTTCAAACAAGAACAGAACACAGTGAATACACCGTTTAAACGATTTAAACATTAATTCTACACAACGAAACAAACAGTGCAATTCTCGACCTAACAAGTAAAACGTAACATTTACAACACATTTTGTCGAAGTGGAACACTAAAACTTAACGAGGAACACTCCACCAACACAAGAAGGAATAATCGCAACAGCAGGAACGAGGAATCGCAGGAGAAGCAGCCTTTATTGAACGCAGAATTAGCGAGGTGTATTCATCCTGCATCTGAACTCGAAGCGGCCATCTTTTTCTTCCCACAATCCAATGCAACACTGCCTATTCGACTGAACGGTTTGAAAATTTCTATACTCACCATTATATATTGAATGAGATATATGTATTTTAATTTTTAAGTTGATATATTTTTGTAATGTTATACTTTCCATACTTTGCCTTTTTTCTCTGACTATCTATGAAATAACTGTTAAAAGACCCGATAATAAATAATTGTAAACACTATTGATAAACCCTGAGAATCGATCAATCAATCGATAGAAAATCGATTAAATAAACATTTGTTAATAAAATTCATTAATTACTATAAAATTGAATCTCGTTTATTCCTATTTAATAATTAGTATAATATATGATAGTAGTTGAGCAGAGACTACCAGAATTTCACCACTTAGAAGGAAGATAACCTCCAAATAGGAAAGTTCACCTATCGATTGTTATTGGAGACAATCTTATTAACTGGTGAAAGGAATTACAAATACAGAAAAAGACATAATTAAATTAATACAAATAACCAGAAGTTCGGAACACCACGAAACATAATTAAATAATTAATATTTAATTAATTAAAAAAAAAAAAAATAAACAACATTTTTTTTTACACAAACAAAAAATAAACAAAATTACATAATTTGTTACAATATATATAGCAACAACACATATATTTGCATATTTGCTCAGGGCGGTATGTTTGTAAATATTTAGCATAGAAAATATATGATGAACAGTTTTTAACAATATTATGCAGGCTAAGAATTGTCATAAAGCGTACACCTGCCCCGCAAGTGAATACAGCGCTTGTGTGTTTGTGTGTGTGAACGCTAGCTACGACAGGCAAAGTCTACGATGGGGTGATGCGTACGAATTGTTGGTTTGTCTGTAATCAGGTTTTAACCGGATACAAATAAACTAATTAATACATTTTAAACCTGTGAACAAAGACTTACCCCAATTATAAAAACACCATTACATTAAGGAAATTTTAATGAATATAGTGATGTAAAAGTAGTGCATAAATGTGTAATAATAAAGACGCTAGGTAATTTAATGTTACTTACTAGTGTAAATAAATAGCAATTAATAAGTGTGTTATATGTGAGTGACCAGAAAAAATTACGCAAATGATGATATCGCTCGTGCTACGAGTATGTTTACGAAATCGCGAAAATGAACCAAAAAGTGATTTGTAATTAAAAGAACGCTTTGCACGAAGTGACAATATCTAACAGGTCGAAAACAGTCCTGGATTTGTCAGATTTCCGTCCAGTATAAATACCACCGGCAATTTTGGTGCGATCTCAGAGAGACTCAAGATATCTTCACACAACGTCACGCTGCTGGTCTGCTGACCGATATTTACCACACACACCAAGACTTATAGAGGAACTCTGGACCATCACAAACAACACACCGTAGAGACAGAGAACACAGCATCAGCATAATCATCATCATCAAATTCTCAGGATTCAGGACACAGACACACACACGCGCGCGTGCGCACGCACGCAACGGTAAATTCGGCACTACGCAGGTGGTGAATAAACAATTATATTTTTGTTTGTGAAAAGAACTCTAAAAAAAGAAATTTATATATGAACAGTAAATACTTAAAGTTTTAAATATAATCACTGTACATAAATTTAAATGGTAGTTAAAGAAAATAATTTAATTTAACAAGAAAATTTAAAAATACTAATCTTCTGTTGTATGTTAAAATTTGGGTGTGTCAGTAGAAATAAATAATAGGTTAGAAGTAAATGTTATGTTTTTATATATTGTTTATAGCAACAATTAGTTTTATTCTTGAGATTTAATATTATTTTTGTTTGTAAATGAGTTGCTATTATTATTTAAAATTTGAGTCAAAGTCAGACACACTGAAATAAAAAGTGTTTAGCTAATTTGTTTAACATGTCTGTTTAGCTAGTAAGATTATATGGTTGTTTATTTTTATAAGTTATGAACAGCATAGAAGGTTATATTGTATTTTTGTAAACTTATAAGAGACAATATTTTTTTATTTTTATAATTCGAAATTTTAATATTTGCATATTTTCGATTAATATTAATAAATCATAGAATGATTATTTTGAAAGCGTTTTAATTAATTATTTCATGTCATCAACATCTCACTCCTCTTTGAAAATTATTTTTTATTGTGCAACTACATATACTTGACACAACGAAAATAAAAAAATCCTGCGACCTGGCAGGTGTAATACACTTCATAGTTGCGTTGAGTACATGGTAATGTATTTGTGTAATTTTTTGAAATACTTGTGTAACGTTGCATAATAATTTGGCGTGCCAAACGTGTGGCTCGATATATGTTAATTATCGTATATGTTCATAATTAATAAGTGTATTATTATTATTATTATTGTTATTAATATTATTGTATTGTAATTGTAATATTGTTGTGTATTTCACAACTGGCGCTCAACAAAACTGAAAGAGGAGAGAAATTGTTGGTATGAGATAATTGATAATCATAATATACGTAAATAAATAATATTAAATAAAAACCAATAGAGTCGCGGTTTACCAATAATAATTAATATAAAAAAAAACGAATTTAAATTTAATTCTAAAACAACGAAATGGCTACACCGCAGAAAGGTGTTGATATTGAGGCTATGTTTAGAAGTCTCCAGGAACAAATGCAAAAGAATAATGAAGAAGTTAAAGCTGAATTAGCGAAAAATAAAGACAAATTTAAAGCCGAATTTAAAGCTGAATTAGCTGAAAATAAAGATGAAGTTAAAGCCGAATTTAAATCTGAATTCAATAACTTTAAAAAATATTTGACTACAAAACTCGAAAAACTAATACCAAAATAGAAGTATTAGAAGCTAGGTAGAACAATCAATGAAGGAACAAGCTTTAAAGATTGAAAATAAATTTAAAGAATATAAAGCAGAATGGTCAAAAGAATTAAAAGATAGTGTGAAACAATTAGCTGAACACTGGAATGAGTAGTTTATAGTATCAAAGCGGGAGGAAGATGTGAAAATAAAAGCAGTCAGTGAACAAGTACATGAAAACATCAATAAGACACAGGAGTTGGAAGCCAGAACAATTATGTTGGAAACTGCCGTAATAGAGTCTAATGAAACCACAAAGGAATATTCAAGTGAAATAAATACACTAAAGAAAATCTACGTGGAGAAGTAGAACGTCTAAAAACGGAATTGAAGAGGGGACCAACGCAGGTGATGGTGTATCCAACACAGATTGATCAAAGGACAAAATTGTTAGTCTTCAAAGGATTAAAGAGAGACGATCGAATTAAATTCTTACTGAACTGTGGACAAGAAATGGAGTTAGTAGGTAATGCTTTAACTGATAAAGAGAAAATTGATTTTGTTGGTAGTAAACATTTCCAATTTTCTGCTGCACGATAGTGTACTATTGTTCAAGATAATTTAACTACTTACGAACAATTTAAAAACTCATTTGAAGGTCGCTATTGGAATATTCACACACAAAGACAAATACGAGACCAATTAGAATATGGTAAATATCAACATAATGGTAGACTTAAGTATGTCATACAACACGTGGAAAGAAGTAAACACTTGAGACCCACATTTACACAACACGAATTGGTATTTAAATTAGCACATCACTTTCACAGAGATAATAGATTACCCATTAATACACAAGGAATTAAAACTGTTGAAGATTTATTAATTTTACTCTCACAATCGGAGCACATAGTCAACGACTCACACACTAACCGACCCGAACTGCGAGAGAGAAATGTAAATTTTATACTGAGAGAAGAGAATTGTTGTGAAGAGAAAAACACCACTGACCCTCTGAATGCTGGTAAGGAGGGGGAACACCGCAAACGACGCAAAATAAGGGAACAAAGTAGCGACATAACAATACACAGAGAGTACAATGGTCATTGTTGCATTCAGGGTAAGGGCAGCCATAATTGCACACAAGTATTTTACTCAGGCGTTTGCTTGATGACGACGATTATAGTCAATGATTATTACAAATACCTTATTGCAAAAGAGGCGGTAATTGTTAAAATAACTGACAAAATCAACGGCGTCAAAAATAAACGGTGCATGTGGAGCAGCAATTACTATTTGCACACAGGCATAGAGAAAATAAATAATAAAGCATATGCTGTTGGAAATGTATTTGATCCGTACAAAGTTTTTGAAGTATACGTTTTGAAGGAATCCAAGGTATGTTCAGTATATGCAGATTTAAAAAAAAAATATTGATATGATTTACAGTATTGTTGGGATTTTCGCATGTACATATACTTAGACATCTGCTCATCCAGAATAATAATATATATTTAAATGAGAATAATAGTTATAAATTTAGTTTCTTATGTTATTTTCACAGCCTAACAGCAGTAGTAGCTGATTATTACGAACATCTTATTGCAAAGTAGCAGGGAGATGTAAAACAAACTGAAAAGTCTACGGTGTCAAAAATAAACGGTGCACGTTGTAACGTTCCCCTTCTTCTGTTACAAAATAATAATGTTATAATTTGTTAAAATTTGAAATAAAAATTTTGTTTTTTCTGAAAAAATATTTGTTTCGGGTTTTTTGTTATCTGTATTTAGGAAATAATTTTTGTTATTGTCTGGTGTAAAAATTTTAATTATATTATGGTTGATAGTGTTGTGGTGTCACTTTCTATGAATAACTTCTAAGTTAATATGGTTAACTCCGGTACTGGTCTATAGACGGCTCTTCTCCTTCTTGAATATGCTCCTTATTTTCGTAAATACCGCCTTTCGGTTAGTCCGTGTTCTTGAATTAACTTATTCCTTAATTATATTTAAAGTAAAATTCAACCAATTTGCAGAATTAGAGTGTTTATTAACAATTTATTAAAAATATCGATAGTAATCGATTGTTGACAACAGTATCGACTCGTTACTTAGGGCCGGTCGACAAAAACTTTACATTAATAGTGTATATAAAATATTGTTCTTTTAACGGTTATGTTAGAATAGCCAGAGAAGGGTAGGGCCAAGAAAGTATAACATTTACAATAAAATTGTCTTAAAACTAACAATTACAAAGTTATTAATCAATATAGAAAGTTTATATAGTATAATATTCGAACCAATGCAGACTAGACGTTCATTTGTTCCACCTCGAATAGAATGCTGGGAAAATCAAAATGGCCGACAGAAGTATGCGTAGTTGAATGTCAATCACCTCGACGAATATTTCTTACAATAAAGATGTCTTTTCACTGTTTCTTCGTCTCAGCAATTGTGGATATTAGTTCTGGAGTTAAATGAGTGTTCCTGGTGTAGTGTTTATTAGTTCACTTGGTGTAAATGTGTGTTATGATGTCTATTTCACTTTGGTTAAATGTGTCGTATATAACCCTTTTTGTCTCATCAGTAAAATTTATTTGTAGTGGTGTTAGTTCAATTATTTAGGCGTATGTGGTTCTGTTTATCTGTAGTTCACTGTTTATTGTTTGTTTTCACTGCTTCTCAAGTTAAAATTCCAAATTAAAAAAATTACAAAATTTGCACTGAACTCGATTTAAGTATCGCACGCCATTAATATAGGTTATACGGGGCAAAACCTCGTTTAAGTGTTCGCTTCAACGGATAATAATGAACTGTTCTCATTTCCTTCGTCTCCTGAAATTCTTAGCCAATTTAATATAGATCATACATTGTTTCAAATTATCTTAGCTTCCGATACATTTTATTTGAATACATTATACACGGAAAATATTTTCGTTATTATTTAACTGTATGAAATACTAAATACATATTCGGTTTCTTTAATCTATTTTGCTTATTTTGATACTAATTAATACAGTTTTACAAAGTTGTTATTTAAAAAAGTTATATTTCTTTCATGTTGGAAAAGTAGGCTTAAATTTGGGTTTCCTGTCCTTGTCCAGATAATAGCCATTTTCTCTGATATAATTATTATTACACTGAATCTAAGATTGATATAATTGTTTATCTTTCCTTAATTTCTTGCAATTTTGTTCATTAGTTATTGTTTTTAAATATAATTCATTTATCTATGACTCCTCCTCTGAAATTTTAGTTAATACATTTCATTTGTATTTATAATTTTACTTATCTTCTGACAGTATCTTTATAAAGTATAAGTTACCTTGTATTACTATATGGTGGGTTTATATTACATAAATTTCATCAGTTTAGTTGGTTTATAGGACTAGATTTGTCAATTATAATGTAGTCTAAATTTACTATCTGGCCTAGATTTTATCTGTTGTTACAAAGTTTTTAATAATACAGTTAGTTCATACCCTTTTCTGACCTTCTATTCTAATATACTATTCATTAATAATTTCTTCTTTTACTACTATAACCTTTAGTATTGATTTTAAACAATTAAAACATAACAATTATTTAACATTAAGTCTGGTATTTTAGAATCATACCTTTTTTTGTACTGATTACTTACAGTAACTTCTAAAAAACATTTTACTATATAGGAATGATATACACATTCGGATATGGCATTCCTAATTCAAACTACTAAACAAAATAACATTTTATAAATACAAGGATTAATCTCTATTTCTAAATCTTTATTATAGAGTTCATATATTGAAATTGGAACCAAACATTTTGTTCCATTAAATTTTTAACACTCCCTTAAAACTATTTGGTTACAGTCTTCTCTGCTTTTCTTAATTTTAGGAATTTATTCCCCGTCACTTTATGTACTAACTCCAAGCTATCTATTTATACTATTTATTCCATTGAATGTTCTCATATAAACAGTGGCATTTTATTAGAAAGAGTATTCATTACCCCTTCACCATATTATTTGATTAAATATCATTCATGATACTATTTTAAAAAACAAATAAAGTTCTTTAAATGTACAGTAATTCATGTACCTTCTCAAAGTTTATTTATGATAATCTAATAACTTGCACTTGTCCCTGGTTATTTCTTGATACTATCGCTAGTCCTTTCATAGTTTTATAATATCAAATTGTTTAACCATGGGGAACTGTTAAGATTTGTCTATTTAAATTATACAATAACTTTCTTGGGTGCACTTCTACTTAGCACTTTAAACACTTTTTGTTTTTATTAGTTTTACATGAGTTTGTGGTTTGTTGGGGTGTTATACTTTCTATAGTGACATTTACTTTCTTTAGGGGTTTTTGTTTTCTCCCTATTGGGTTTCTTTTGGGTATTGGTCGTGTTCTACTTCCTCTATTCTATGTGATCTTCACTTGTCCCTGTTTATTAGGTATCTATGTTTGTTTTGGATGTCTTCCTTCTTCATTTTTGGTTTCTTCAGTACCATTTCGTTATTATTTGCTTTGTTTATACTGGGCTGTTTACTTGGTCTGGGTAGCTTCCTTACCTACTCCTATCCTACCTGGGCATTATTGTTCTTTTAATTTTAGTTTTCTGTAGTTTTAATTTGTTGTACATTCAGATTAGTTGCAGATTTTTTTCTTTATGTTTACTTTTTCTTGTTATAATGGTAATTTGTTGTGCTTTTTATTTGGTTTTCATTTGGATCTTTCTGGATATTCCATATACTTGATTTTTACTAATGATCATCTGGTAATTGATTTAAGTGGATTATCTGTCATGCTACAACGTGCAGCTGTATTTATTGTTGCACACACGACTAGAGAAAATAAATAATAGAATGAAGATGTACTATTAATGTAGCCGAAACGTGTAGCTGGGAAAATAAACAAAAGTAGGTCGCAGATTTAATTTCCGTAAAACTGGAACGTGAGCGGAAATGACAAGAGTGTATTGCTGGCCATTCAAGTATAGTCTCGAGAATAGCCATTCTTTTGCTTCTTCTTCTCTTCTCCAACGATTAGGTTATATAAACCTGTTCCGACCCCCATCTCATCCTCGGACGACTTATTTCCCCCACAATTGTCTTCTGTAAATTGAAATAATTTCATTTATGTCCTTTACTTCGAGATTTGCTCTGACATCCTCATTCCTTATTCTTTCTTGCAATTTGTAATTTAAAGTATTTCGAAGAAACTGCATTTCAGCACTTTGAATCTTGCCGCATTCATTTTTTGTCATGACCCACTCTTCACTCGGATAAATCAATGTGGGTATTGCAATTGAATTGTCTTATAAAATATAATCCTTGTGCTGTGTCTTGTTTTATATTATCCATTAGCGACAACAAATACTTTTTAAGACAATAAGCATTATCTGTCACTTATCTGTACATGTATTTGAACAGCAAAGCGTGAACATTAATTCTACAAGATAATCCTAGACTTTCACTGTCACACTCCTAAACGGGCAAAAGTTTGCTCATATTTAATTTATTTTGTTACTAATTAATAATACAGTTATTTAATGGAATAGGGCAAATGCATACGCATGCAAGGTTTATGGAAACCAAAGTGCAAGTTACAAATACGGAACACCTGGGCGCCAAGTGTCGTAGATTTTGTTACGAATAAAGACACACGTGTCGTATAAAGCTAGTATAGATACGAAATGTGATCTACACTTTCAGTAAGAAAGCTCTAACGGTAAGGAAGTGTGTACGCCGTTACAACATATAGATAAGACTTAGTGTAGAACGTGTCGTAGAAGCAACATCTGCTGTGTGGGTGCTGTACATATGCTTATCGACATTCTAATACTGAACAGTGCCATAGGCTTGATATCAAAACACGATAGAATGAAACCCGTAGTCGCATAAACTTCCATATGATCAAGTAAGCACACCGACTTTCATTATAGACAGAAATAATCGATGGTATTGAACATATGTACCAGATAAATGAAGGTTTTACCTTCCTTTACCCCAACGCTACCTCTTTCGTTTCCATCCAAAATGCTTGTTATCATATTCTGTTTACGTATGTATTCTGAGCGTATGTATGTTATATATAATAAATACGTTTTTTTATTTCTCACAAGAATATATTTTATATAATTTGTTTTACACTCTTTCGACAGTATTTTTTACTCTCGACTGTAGAAATATACAAAGAAATAATTAACAAAAGCTGTATAGTAATTGACTGAAATTTTCATTAATTATTTCTTCGTATACTTCTGAAGACGACAGTAAACAAAAAAACTGTTGAGACAGTGTAAAACAAATTATAAAAATATATTCTAAAAAAAATAAAAAATATTATTTGTTAATAATAAACACAAAACAAAAATATATAATTGTGAGCCAATATAAGTATATATGCGCTGTAAATGTGGTACAAGATAGGTCGACGACGAAGGACATTATGGTCTTTCATCCTTTCCAATATGAAGCAACTCTGTTAGAATTTCCGTATAGTCGTAGCTGAGTTTTCATTTATGTACAACTGTTTTATCAGTCTTTTCTCTATTCAAAACACTTTTTAGTTTTCTTTATGTCCATCACCATCATCTTCACAAGACGGCGTAGGCAAGGTGCTGCCTGTTCCGCCTTCACAAATCCTCCAACCATCTCTGCCCCCACACCTGTCCCATAGATTTGTAGTTCCAGACTTGTTTGGCCAGTCTGCAATCTGACGTTCTTTCTAACGGTTCTTTTCACCGTTGTTTTTAATCTTAATTTTTCATTAAAGTTAAAAACTTGTAACTCTTTTCTTGTGGCCTCATTCCTGATACGGTGAAGCTTAGAACACCTTTTAACTCCTTTTAAGAACGCGATTTCCGAGGACTGTGTTTTACTGTCTTGTTTCGTGGTTTTTGTCTATAAATTATACCTATAGACTAGTACAGCGACTGCTATGAATTCATAGAAATGTAATTTTGTATCTCGGCGTACCTTGGTTGTCTCACAGATCGTCTGAAACTTAAATAACTTCACATAAGTATCATAATTCCTATCATAGCCAGTATCATTCCCCAATAATTAAAGTGGCTCACCCGTTCTAGAATTCGATCACTACTCATTATTTTTGTTCTTATTAGTTCCTTGCCTCGTCTACAAGGAAAATGGAGTTTACAAAATAGAATGTCCAGATTGCAAAAAATTTTTACGTAGGCCAATATTTACAAACACAATGTAATAATAATCTACTAATTAAAGAACAAAATCAAATAAAAACAAAACATATACATATATTAGAATAATAAAATAAAACACTAAATATATAATAAATAGCTGACTACGTAAACATTACAACAATCAAAAATTGAATCAATGTAAAATCCATTATCCTTTAACTATATTGTAAAAGAAACATTCAATTACAATTCAAAAAAACCTCTGAAGATACAGAATAATTTCTGTGAAACGTGCTTCAGGTAAAAATTAACCTACTTGCAGTGTATTTATTTGAAGATATTATCTGCTGTCTAAAGCTTTCACGGTCGGCGTCATAGTTGTTAATATTCTGGTTGTCCGGACTACAAGGCCGTGCTCCGATGTTAACTGTTGCAAACGTTTCGCCGTTCCTTCGACGGCCATCTTCAGTGCAAAAGGACTGAAAATACTGATAGAGATCTCACAGTCAGTGAACCACAGTACTGGGGCTAAGGTTAAGAATATTTGAATATCTATTTGATTATATGTATGTGTACGTCAGTACTGTTTTACATTGGGTTAACGCAAATATTATGTGCCATCATTTGCAACGAGATGACATATCAGTCAGTTAATTATATATTTTGGTTAATTATATATTGTTTTGTGTTTGAAATAAACACCTGCGATAGTGATTAATAATGTCTGATACCCTGAAACAACTACGTATTACAATAGTCTACTTAACGTTGAAATTATTGAAAATATTATTTACCTGGGAATAACATTCCCAGAACTACTGTTGTGTAGAAAAACATTGGGCTTTTCGTTATGAAGCCAAGGGTTTCATGCATGAACATCAGCCCCTTAGATATGACAACTAGATAGATAGGGATCCCTACTACACTCGTAAAGGTTGACAGATGATGAAAATTCGATTAGCACAAATTTTACACGCTTCAAATGTAGGCATTAGAAATATCGATAAATACTATTTAGCACCAAAGCTGCTTCTAATTGGTGATTGAAAGAAAGATTATTGTCTAAAAGTGATATTCGGACCGTTAAACTGGAACCGTAAATACAAACTACATCAACATCATCTATAACAATAATTACTTTTAGAATCAGAGTAAGCGACTGTAGTTATAGAACAAAAAGCGACGAAAACGCCAGAGATGCAACTTTGTAAACTGCGGGATCTATGCTTGTATATCAAAATAGAAGGTAATTGAAAGTTGTTGCAAAAGACGATGCAAAACACGCCATAAGTGTATTGCGTAAAAGTCTATCGCTTGGCGGGAACCCTTATCTATGCTCACCTGGGTTGACAAACTAACCTTTCTCAATCCGTCTTGTGACTTATTTTTTATATTGATGACTCGTTTCGAAGCATATGCTTCATCATCAGAACTTAAAATATCCTTCGCAGGAAGTCGTCATCGGTTAAAATTCAATAGCATTTGCATTATATACGCGTTAGTAGGTGCGCATCTATTCGCATTTGGCCGACTAGTGAGCGGTTGTTCGTCTCTATCTGATAAAGCGGTATCGTATAGCGGATTGGATTTTAATCAGCTGGTCATTCAATACGAAATCGCGACTGTTTATGTTTGTGTGTGCTCTGTAAATTTCAAACTCCTCCAAGGAATTCATTATTCGATCCTATTCACAAATATGTGGTGGTTCCAAGTTAGACTTGAAATCCGTGTAATTGTGATCGCATCGTATGAGGCTAAATGGCGACCATAGTTAGACTTTGTGTAGACGGAGATAAGATTTTCGAATTGTTTAGGTTTATGGTCAAGGAAACGTTTAAGAAAACCCCTCCCCGTTTGACCGATGTAAAAACAATTACAGTCATTACATGATAGTTTATAGATGCCTATTTTCTTTCCTAAAGGGGTATGTTTATGGCTTATAAGTGTTTTTAATATACAATTATTAGTTCTAAATGGTAAGGATCATCTGGGCTGTTTGATTGTAATATTAAGTGTGCTTTTAATAAGAGTCGTTCGAGGGAGTCAGGCTAAAATAATTGTATAGTTGTTCGATATAGTATATGCAAAATTTTGTTATTACGTTCAAACAATTCAATTATATACAAAAATGATAGCGATAGCGTTAAAGCAACCCATTTTCTTTCCACTCGCTTATCAGCGGTGATGTATTGGATTTTTGTCTGCAGCCTTAGGGAAGTTTATTTCCAATGTATTCAGGAACGACTCTGAGAGTTATAACTGAAACAAATTAAATGGCTACGTTTGTCAGAAGGTATTTGTCATTTTAAATCGATTGGCTTTTGTTTGTCAGTTTAGCTCTAGATAAACCACTAACAGTGTGATTGTTTACAAATTCTTCAAAAGACGGCGGTGATGGATTGTAGACATTTGAATTTAACTGACGAAGTTTTTCCGTCACAGAAAAATATAAATGCAACGTTTCGGCCGCCCAAACATCGGCAGTCGTCATCAGGCTAATTATATACTAAAACATGAAAATAAATCCCATCAGTGATATAGAGTCAACAAAAATATAATAACAAAACCTTACATAATATTTAATCAAAAGATAAACAAATGAATACAAATGAATGCTTCCTTGTCAGTCAGGTTAGCAGCGAAATTCCGAACATGTGGATTCGTTTCATTCGTAAAGCACTTTAGTTAGTTGTTAGGTGGCTTTAGTGGTTTGTGCGTAGGCGGTGTTTGCCGCATACTTTCACCTTTACTACAGAAGGGTTGATCGCGTTGCCTCTTTGTCGGAGTGTTTTGTTGTCCTTGTTGGTGTGCGAGTGTTCCTGCGGATTGTGCTTGCGTTTTTTCATTGTTATTATTAATCTGTATTATTTTATATCAGTATAAATCGATGTTGTCTTCAAGTAAATAAAAATAAAATAATTGCCGTGACCAGGATTCGAACCTGGGTTATTGCGGCCACAACACAATGTCCTAACCACTAGACGATCACGGCTACTGAGATATACCTGTGCAACTGTATAATACGGAGAGAAAGGTCTATGTATCATTAGAAAGTCGCCGTTCACCTCAATGGTTGTATTACAATTATGTAACTATTATGTGAATGTACAAATACTTATTGGTTGTTCTACAGTATTGTAAGTTACAGCCCAATAAAATGACATTGCCAGGACGCCTACTTGTTCCTGTATAGATGAAGAGCGCGCGCGCGCGCGCGCGCGAGAGATAGAGAGAGAGAGAGAGAGAGAGAGAGAGAGTGAGAGAGAGAGAGAGTGAGAATGAATGAGAGAGAGGTATAGATCGAAGACGTACAAAGTCGAAGTACATTGATTTATAATGTGATTTAAGGTGAAAATGGAAACTATATTTAATATTTGAAGCCCTAAAAGTTGATTCAGATATTCATCCCTGGTAGTAGAGAGCCACGTTATTGAATTACATAGAGTATTAATCTAAAAAATTAAATTATCGTTTCCGCCTACTATGAGAAATATAAAATGTATGTAACATTCTGTTCACGTTTACATTGTGTGTGTGTGTTGGTTTGGCTGTGAAGAGAGCAAGGGCAGGCATAATTGGACACATGTATTTTACTCAGGCGTTTGCTTGATGACAATAATAGTCAATGATTATTACAAATACCTTATTGCAAAAGAGGCGGTAATTGTTAAAAGAACTGACAAAATCTACGGTTTCAAAAATAAACGGTGCTTGCTCCTGCAGCTGCAATTACTATTTGCCCACAGGCATAGAGAAAATAAATAAACGATATGCTGTTGGAAATGTAATGTATTTAATTAGTAAAAAGTTATGAAGTATACTGTACGTTTTTAAGGAATCCAAAGGTGTATTCAAACGTATGTTCAGTATAGGCAGATTTAATAAAAACAATATTGATATGATTTACAGTATTGTTGGGATTTTCGAATGTTCATATACTTGACGTCTGCTCACCCAGAATCATAATATTTATTTAAATGAGAATAATAGTTATAAATTTAGTTTTTTATATTATTTTCATTACAGCCTAACAGCAGTAGTCACTGATTATTACGAACATCTTATTGCAAAGTAGCAGGGAGCCGTAAACAAACTGAAAAGTCTACGGTGTCAAAAATAAATGTTGCACGTGCAGCCGCAACTATTGTTGCACACACGACTAGAGAAAATAAATAATAGACTGAAAATGTACTACTAATGTAGCTGAAATGTGTAGCTGCGAAAATAAACAAAAGTAGGTCGCAGATTTAATATCCGTAAGACTGGAACGTCAGCGGAAATGACAAGAGTATATTGCTGGTCATTCAAATATATTCTCGAGAATATCCATTCTTCTTCTTCTTCTCTTCTTCAAGGATTAGGTTATATAAACCTGTTCCGGGACCCATCTGGTCCCGGACGACCCATGGCTCTCCTACCAGTGTCTTTATATTTCAGTGCCGCTTTCGGGAATCGATACTCTGGCATCCTTTGCAGATGATCCCACCATTGTTTTCTGTAAATTGAAATAATTTTATTTATGTCATTTACTTCGAGTTCTGCTCTGATATCTTCATTCCTTATTCTTTCTTGCAATGTGTAATTTAAAGTATTTCGAAGAAACTGCATTTCAGCACTCTGAACCTTGCCACATTGATTTTTTGTCGTGACCCACGCCTCACTAGCATAAATCAATGTGGGTATTGCGATTGTCTTATAAAATTGAACCCTTATGCTGTGTCTTGTTTCATAATATCCATTAGCGAGAACAAATATTTTTTAAGTCAATAAGCAGTATCTGTCACTTATCTGTACATGTATTTGAACAGGAAAGCGTGCGCATTAATTCTACGAGATAATCCTAGATTTTCACTTTCACACTCCTAAATTGGCGAAAGTTTGCTCATATTTAATTTATTTTGTTACTAATTAAAAATACAGATATTTAACGGAATAGGGCAAATGCATACGCATGCAAGGTTTATGGAAACCAAAGTGCAAGTTACAAATACGGAACTCCTGGGCGCAAAGTGTCGTTGTTTTTGTCGTAGAAGCAACATCTGCTGTGTGGGTGCTGTACATATGCTTATCAACATTCTAATATTGAACAGTGCCATAGGCTTGATATCAAAACACGATAGAATGAAACCCGTAGTCGCTTAAACTTCCATACGGTCAAGTAACCACAGAGATTTTCATTTTAGACAGAAATCCTCGATCGTATTGAAAATATGTACCAGATAAATGAAGGTTTTACCTTCCTTTCCCCAACGCTACCTCTTTCGTTTCCATCCAAAATGCTTGTTACCATATCCTGTGTGAGCGTATGTGTGTTATACGAGGATTGTTCAATAAAAACAAATTTAGAGGGTGTAAGGCATTTTTATTCAAGAATTTTAAATAAGTCTCCATTATCATTAAGGCACGGATGCCACTGTTGCACTAATGTGTAAATTCCCTGCTGGTAAAATTCTTGCGGCTGTTTGCGGACCCATTCGCTAACAGCAAACTCTACCTCAGCGTCCGATTTGAACCGCCGTCCTTTTAGTGGTTGCCAAAAACATGATAATCGCACGGGGACAAGTCGGGACTATAGGGCCTAAGGAGGATGTTATAGGACTTCCCACTTCATACGACCAAGCAGATCTTGAATCGTCTTGGCTACATGGGGTTGAGCATAATCATGAAGAAGAATGACACCATTTGTGAGCTTCCCGGGACGTTTATTCTTGATGCTGATCCGTAAGCGTTTTAAGCTGTCTGCATGTCGCTTAGCGTTGATGTTGACACCAGGTTCTTTAAATCTAAGTGCAGCACACTATGATAATAAAAAAATACGGTCACCATTACTTTTCCTGCCGAAGGTTGGGAGCGAAATTTTTCGCCTTTGGAGATTGTGCATGGTTTCACTGCATACTCTGACGTTTGGATCTGGTTAGTAGTGATAACACACAACAACAATCTGGTGTAGAAAGGCATTACCTTGTTGTTGATAGCGCATCAAATGCTCTAATGATAAGGCCGAACGCAAATTTTTCTGCTCATCAATAAGTCACACACTGATTCCACATCGTGGAATCCACTGAGCAGCAACTTTGTGATAGCCAAGGCTATGAATGATGGAATGTACAGTTCCCACGCTGATGCTTAACATTTGAGAAAGTTCTCTAACTTTGATGCGCCTGTTTGGGCGTAAAGCAGTTTCCAGCTGTCTCACATTTTCATCTGATGTTGCAGCACGTGCAGGTCCGGGACGGGCCAAATCTTTAGTGAACTCTCTTCCTTGTCTAAATTTATTGCACCATTCAACCACTGCCGTATGAGAATATCTATAGTCACCATATACAGCTTTCATTCTCGTATAAATTTCCACATGCTCACGTCCCTCAACAGCCAAAATCTGAATAACGGCATTCAGATTATCTTTGGACGGATTTTCTATTATAGATGGCATTTTTCAACCCAGTCACAACGCTTAGAAAAGAGCAACCTGCAAATATTTTTGACAGACGCGTCACTAGTACTTAAACAGACAATATAACAAAATGAATTTCGTTGCCATGGCGACGAAGTCACAGCTGCGGAGGTCAAACGTGTTTCTATTAAACAATCCTTGTATAAAATAGAAGTTTTTTATTTCTCACTAGAATATATTTTATATAATTTGTTTTACACTATTTGGATAGTATTTTTTAGTCTCGACTTTAGAAATAGTCTCTGTTAGAATTTGCGTATACTCTTAGCTGACTTTTCATTTATGTACAACTGTTTTATCAGTCTTTCGTCTATCTGATATACTTTTTAGTTCTCTTTATGTTCATCATCACCCTCTTCACAGCACGGCGTAGGCAAGGTGCTGCCTGTTCCGCCTTCAAAAATCCTTCAACCTTCTCTGCCCCCATACCTGTCTCATAGTTTGTATTTCCAGACTTGTTTGGCCAGTCTGCAATCTGACGTTCCTTCAACTGTTCTTTTCACCGTTCTTTGAAATTTTTCATTGAAGATAAAAACCTGTAACTCTTTTCTTGTGGCCTCATTCCTAATTCGGTCAAGCTTAGAATACCCTTTAACTCCTTTTAAGAACGCCATTTCCGAGGAGTGCATTTTACTGTCTTGTTTCATTGTTGTCGTCCATAATTTATACCTATAGGACAGTACAGAAATTCACAGAAATTTAATTTTGTATCTCGGCGTACCTTGGTTGTCTCACAGATTGTCTGAAACTTACCTAACTTAACATAAGTATCATAATTCCTATCATAGCCAGTATCATTCCCTAATAATTAAAGTGGCTCACCCGTTCTAGAATTCGATCACTAATCATTATTTTTGTTCTTATTAGTTCCTTGGCTCGTCTACAAGGAAAATGGAGTTTACAAAATAGAATGTCCAGATTGAAATAAATTTTACGTAGGCCAATATTTACAAACACAATAATAATAATATACTAATATACTAATTAAAGAACAAAATCAAATAAAAACAAAACATATCATACATTTATTAGAATAATAAAATAAAACATTAAATATATAATAAATAGCTGACTACGTAAACATTACAACAATCGAAAATAGAATCGAAGTAAAATTCATTATCCGTTAACTATGTATATTGTAAGCGAAACATTCAACTACAATTTAAACAAACTTCTGAAGATACAGAATAATTTCTGTGAAACGTGCTTCAGGTAAAAATTAACCTGCTAGCATTGTATTTATTTGAAGATATTATCTTTATAAGTGAATTAATTTAACACTTTAATTTGTGAAGCAGCAAACGATAATTAATTTTCAGGTAACGAGAACCTTTTATCAGTCATGTGAGCCAAAGATGATATTTGACCTCATCTTTCCTTGTTTGTTTGTAAAGTTTGAATACATTTTACTTGTTTAGTTAGATTTTAGTGTTTCTGTTTTACGAAATTATGTGGGTACAAAATACTGTAATTTTAGTATAATATAGTGATGAATGCATAAAATTTAAATTTTTAATTCTAAATTATTTAGAGCTTTTACGCCAATACTCGGTTTATTTTATGGTTAGTTATGTGTATAGTTGCACTTTTCGTTCTTTACGGTATGGAAACTTGCAACAAGAGTAACATCCAACAGATCGTGGGACATTTGTTTTCGTATCATCTTAAGTCAGTCGGGAAAGTTAAGGAGACCTGTTGTGTTAGTATGTACGTATCTGTTACCATCACAGAAAATAACAAAAATCTGGAAAGAGTACCGGAAAGCCAACCAACAACGCAAAGTTTAACACACTCTCTGGTATTTCTAATCGAACACTAACCCTGATTTTCAATGTAATATCAACAATTTCGACATGATACCGCAGCACATGCTATCATAAAACAGCTGTTGTACTTTTTTACGCCAGTGGGACAACACCAACCAGGGTTTATTACATTCCAGCATCTAATTTAGTTTGTTACCGTGGTCTTTCTCTCCTAGATTGCAACTCGCGTTACTTCAATCTCTTCCTCAAGATAAGCGTGTTCTTTCTTTGTCTCGTTTTGCCGCCGACCGCTATGCGCACAATTTTTGAGGCCGCCATGCTACTTTATTAACATCTTAGCTTCGATGATGTCAAAGTTTACTTATTAAAATCTTGTTATTTCTAATTTTGGCCAAACTTGTTGTTTTACAATTCAGTCAACAGAAATCTATCTATTACTTTAAGTTTTATTGGAGGTCTCTATTGGTGATTTCGCACACCTTTTCATCGTGTAAAAATATATTTTAAACTATGGTTTGTACAATTTTTTTACGTTTTTAAGTAATGTTCTTATCCGAATTACCGAGTGCTCTCAACTTTTATCGCCGCTCTAACTTTACAAGCCGTTTGCTTCATTTCCTGCGCACTTCACAGACAAGAGAAACCAAAAATGTGTGTACTTGACAAGAAGAGACCCTACATGGAGTCTAAAGGTAGCTCTGACAATGAAGTGGTTACCTTACAGGACAACTATCTCACTTCTTGGATTTTCTTGTCCATGACGTGTCCGAGTGTCACAAAGAACTAATAAATCCTATTCCGACGTGGAATGAAAGTAATTAGATACAAATTAAATAAAATTTACTTCATTGCCTGAGCTAGCTTTTACTCATTGCGAGCTTCATCAGAGGTTGCCGCAAAGTGCGCTGTCCACTATGTTTTTGGTCGTCGTTTGGTCATTCCAAGCAAACAGACTATCAGCTTTTAGATCTATGATACACAGACTAAACAGTATTCTACTACAGCAGAGAGACTATTAGTATTACTTAAATGCAAGACACAACGGGTACCATAGAACAGTAATCAACAAACTCGTACGCAATACCCAAAACAAACAACGGACCAAGACAGAAAGCAACAAAGTCATAGCATTCACATATATCAATAACCACATTGACAAAATAGCCCGTAGAATTGCATATAAAACTACGAACAAAACAGAACACACATTTTCAAAAAACGACACAAACATCCAAAGAAATTTGATTTATCTAGCGACTCATTTGCAAACTAAACTCTTCAGAATATAACAAATTCTACATAGGTAAAACAGGCGGCAGCCTAAAACAAAGGTATATTGAACACATAAAAGCGTTAAACGTTACCACCGAATCCACATTTGCAAACCATCTTATTTAAGCAGACCACTCAAGTAGGCCTATAAAAATCAACGGTAACACGGAAATTCTACACGTACACACAAAAGCCCAAAAAATAGTCACTTACGAATAACTGGAAACATACAAAACACACAAAAGCGCACGGAAACAACGTCATAAACTATCAGACACAATTTAAATCACACATACTATTGATCACGTTACACACAACACACATAGGCCTACCTAGCGACAGATTCTGATGAAATACGCTATGAACAAAAGCTACCTCAGGCAATGAGGTAAATATTTTTATCCAAAATACTTGAGTTCCGCGTCGGATTAGTGTTTATCAATTCTTAAAAATTTAGTGAAGAAAGTTGTGTTAGTGGTTGTAATCGCAAACAGAATTATCACTGTTGCACACCACTATAGAAAAATTATTCCGATTAGCGCTTTCAAGCTTCTCAGCTCATCGTCAGATCGGAAATGTGTCGATTTCCGATCTGACGATGAGCTGAGAAGCTTGAAAGCGCTAATCGGAATAATTTTTCTATAGTAGTGTGTAACAGTGATAATTCTGTTAGTTCTTAAAAATGTCTCAAATTCCGTATTGCTCATAATACCCGTTTTATAGCAGTTATTCAGAATAAGCTTTATGGAATACAACATTCGGTGAGATGGTGTTGCGACATTATCTCTATAAGGAAAAATTAAAAGGTAGATTGAGCAGATTCATCGAACAATTTCAAAAAACTCATAATTTTAAATCACGAATAACGTTGCATTTAAAATACCTCTGCCGAACATCACAAACTCCTTACCAGCAACTCAAGTCGTCAATAACATGTTCGTAATTAACATCGAAGGAAAAGCAATATAGGCGCTAGACAAGGGTACAGTTTATCACCTACTTTATTTAACATATATATTGACGGTGATGTAACGCAATGGAAATAACGAACTAGTTCTGGAATCTACTTACTTCCCGATAATTTCCCGATTGTTTGGTGACTATCAAGTTATCCTACAAGAAAACGAAAATAGATTACAAAAAGCAGTGTATCAACTCGGTAAAGTTTGATATGGATATAATATAAAAATTTCCACTACATGTAATCGTAAATTTTCCAAGGTTTTGAGTTCCTTTTGGTTTCTTTCTCCTTTCTGTAAGTAATCCGATGTCTACTTTCTTTTCCTGTAATATATCAATATGCCAGCCCAGGAGCCAGACGAACATGTCCTACAACGTCCTATCTCTTGTCAGATGTTCTTACTTATCCTTGCCAACATTAGTTATTCATTTTATCGAAGGACATATTTACGCTGGGGGGGGATGAGGAGACGAACGGGACCGGACCCCCAAGTAGGTAAAAAAAGACGACGGATTTTGTTAATCTCTCAATTTTAAGGCTGTTTTATTATATTTTTAACGTTGTAGGCTAATATAGTAGTAACGTGTTTTCAAATATACACACAGGGTTATAACACAGCATTAGCTTGTACGTTAGTAATATGAAATATAGAAAGTCAGTTCAGACAATAAGTATCTTGTAAACAATATTTCAGTGACGCTTATTTTTATTGTGTTATTACCGTTATAATACACTATTATTGATTATAGATTTATTGTTAGATTGATTATTCTTGTTGTTGTTGTAGACTCTCACGTCGTCATACGATGTGTTTAATATTCAGTATAATTATTTAGCAATGGGTGATTGGAAGTTAAAGTTCGTGTTTAAAAGATTATTAGACTCACTATTAATTCACTGTATTTACCTCCCCACTTACCATCTGTGAATATCTTCACTCTTCTTGATGGGCGACTTCTCTTACTGTAAACACATTTGCAATACACAGATATTCCGTTTGAATATTGAAAAAATGCACATAAAATAAAACAATTCGGATATTCAATTGTAAGTTGAATAATATAATATCAGTAATTTAAATATTGCCGCCACCTTATTAGATAATTGTTTCTAAAAAAAATAAACTATTGCTTCTATTTTATAGAAATGAAGACTCTGTATCCACTGATAATAAACTGAGGATTTTATTGACAATAGTGAAATTCAGCAAAACTCTTTTAAAACAATTAATATGGTGCAACGTAACAAATTTGCAAATTTATTATAATTTAAATTTGTAGAACCCCACGATCTTGGAGCACCAAATTTATGCAACGTTACATACACATAAATAGGCGTGAACGATCTCACGTTCAAGATTGACAAATTCTTTAAACAATATAACATTTAAATTGGGTGTCAGGTGTATCTGCAATAAGAACTCTATGTAACTTGAAACGGTAATTAAAATTTATTTGATACTATAAAAAAATATGTGCACATGGCACTGACTTCGATTTTAAAACATTAGTTATTATTTGTTATTATGCCGTAAGGCTTAAGATATATACATCCTTACTGACTAAATATTCTATGCTACTAATTATTATATGAAAGAAAAATCTCATTTTCAGACTACTCAGTCTATTAATATGTTTCAAAATCAATTTTTAAATCTTTTTCTCTATATTGTAACGTACTCAAAATATTAATAGTTATTGTTTCTCAGTACTGTTTTCTCAAATACTAATTTAAATGCTTTGTAATCATTTTATATTATATGAATTTGAGCTCTTGTTACGTTAATCGTATTTCTTAAACATCTATAATTTTAACTCTACTATACAAGAAACATTGATCTTATTTTTAAATAAAATATTAATGTCTTTAACTGTATTTGAATTCTTTGTATGATTAAGATATGAATAAGCTGTCTATCACCTTATTGTCGTCAATCATACTTGATCATTTTTGTTCCATCGGTGTTCGTCCTCGTCTCGCCTCCAGCGTCGGCTGTCTCTCTTCTCCTCTTGTCCAGCGTCGGCTGTCTTTCTCTGGAACTCTCCTCTTGTCCAGCGTCGTATCTCTCTCTCTGGAACTCTCCTCTTGTCCAGCGTCGTATCGCTCTCTGGAACTCTCCTCTTGTCCAGCGTCGTATCGCTCTCTGGAACTCTCCTCTTGTCCAGCGTCGTATCGCTCTCTGGAACTCTCCTCTTGTCCAGCGTCGTATAGCTCTCTGGAACTCTCCTCTTGTCTAGTGTCGAATCATTAATGGATCTTCTTGAGTAGTGCTGTTATTAATTAAAATGATTGTCTTTACAGCTTAGTTACGTATTTGTACGTAACTGGCAATTTTAAACTGTTTACAAAAAAAAAAAATAAATATGCCGTGCTGACGGGCATAAGCTCCCGCTACACCGTGGATGATTCAAGAAAGAGGACCACTGTAGCTTGCGTGTCCTATTTATACCCATGTCTTGGTCGACACCCTCCAGTGATACAAAATCGACATGTTAGAAACTGTCTTTGGCTTCAGTTCCCCCACTCTTTGTCAAATTCGCTATTTTTTATTTTTCTGCGAATTGCAGAGTCCTGTAAGTATACTCTTATACTTATCTTATAACTAATTTTACAACACATGTTCACTGTAATTTTGGACATTGCAACTTAACCCTTTCGATTTGTACACAGTTATTTCATTATTACACTCGTACGGTGTGTCACTTTCGCGTGGTTTTCGTACACAGTATTTAGTAAATTTATTTACATTTTATGGTGCTTTTGGATTTTAATTCTTAATTCTAATTTATGAATAATTACGGAAAAACAGTAATTGTGCAATTATTCATCTTGGGGTGGCAAACTCGCCTGCAGAGACCTGCGTTCACACACACTAGCAAAATACTGGTGTACACACTTTCAGTTACATTTGTGTGTGTGTGTGCACGTTGATTCAGGTCGAAACACCTGTTCATATTTTTGTCTGAGCCAAGCCTGCAATCCCTAACATGCTTATTTCTAATATATTATTAATTATTTACAGTTTATTAAGTAAATTTAAATTTTTATATTCCATGCTCAGTACATCACTTATTTGTACTGTCGCATTATTCCTCTGCTTGGTAACAAAAAAAATTTTAATAAATTTATTTATTATAATTTTTTATTTATTTATTTATTATTATTATTTGCAAAAAAAATGTAACAAATAATAAAGAATAATACTCGTCATTTCACCCTTAATTGGAATGTATACAAATGTCTTACCTCCCCTCTTCGTACGCTCACTGCTCGCGACCTTGTAGTAGGGTGGCTTTACAAACAGCTGATTTAACTGGTTTTATTGACCTCAGTTTTCATGTGTAGAACTTCCTAAATGACGTTGCGTGGAATTTACCAATTTCTTTCTTCTGTATCTCATCATATACGATGAAAGTGTTCTGTCCTACTTGCTGTCTTAATGTATACGGTCCATTATAAAGCCTGAAGAATTTCTTCGCCGTATTATCACTCCGTTTTCCCACTGGATTTGCTTTGAGTAGTATACTTTCTCCCACGTTGAATTGTTGTAGCTTGTGAGTTAGATTAAATCTCTCTACTCTCTTTTTACCCCTTTCTGTTATCCGTTGTCTTGCGTATCCAATTTTCACACTTATTGGTACAGGTACATTTTGGTTATTAGGTTTGTTTATATATTTAGTCCAAAATCTGGTTGGCTTCTTATCTTCTTCTAATTCCATTGGAGTGTATCCTGTTGCTTCACTATAATTTTCGTTAATGGCTTTTTCAAGAAATGGTAAATATTCTGCCCATTTATTGTGTTGATTATGGCAATATATTCGTAAATATTTACCTAATTCTTTGTTAACTCTCTCAGCAAGGTTTCCTTGAGGATGTCTTATGGATGTGAGTACTGGTTGTATTCCATTTTCCCTTAACGTCCTCTCCCATTTTTCACTTTGGAATTGTACACCTTGATCACTGAGTATCTTCTTCATTTTTCCATATAACGGAATATATTTCTGCAGTAGTATCTTTAGAACAACTTTGGTTGTGGGTCGCATAATTGGGTACAGTCGGACTGCCTTGGAAAACACATCGATACATACCAATATGTGCTTCACACCTCGACTTGATCGTGGTAATGGTCCCAGAAAATCCACTGCAATTAGCTCTCCTTTGTTCTCCTTCTGTATACTTTGCATTCCTACATATGTTTGTAAATTCGGCCCTTTCGCCGTTTGACACTCATAACACTTCTTTACTTCTTTCTTTATCTTTCGATACATATTATTTATCGTAAAATCTTCTCGTAGACTCAAATAACATTTCAGAGCGGCAGCATGTGCTAAACTCTCATGTGCTGGTCGAATTAATTTTTGTAGCATGTCATTAGTTAGTACTATTTTCCAGTCTTGTTTTACTAACCTGAAAAGAATTCCATTTAGTACCTTATAATGATTTGGTAGCTGTTCTTGGTTCTTCATCTCCCTTATCGTCACGTCCAAATCTTGTTGATGTGCTAAGTTTTTCAGCATTTGTTTTACTTCATCATTCTCTATGAATTTAATTGATAACAATCGTACTTCTTTCTTTTCGCTCACATAAACTTCTTCACATTCTTCTTTGATGTATCGGCTTAGTGTGTCCGCTACAATATTGTCTTTACCTTTACAGTATTTAATGGTAAATGAGTATTCGCTAATGGCTAAAATCCATCTTAATAATCGGGCATTTGTTACTTTGCATTTTAATAAAAATGATAATGCTTGGTGGTCAGTATGTATCTCAAAATGAGTACCATAAACATAATATCTGAATTGCTTAAGAGCGTATACTATAGCAAGTATTTCTTTTTCTGATGTGGAGTAGTGTTTTTCAGCTCCTTTGAAGACTCTACTGGCGTAGGCAACAACTCGGTGCCCTCCCATCATATCTTGTTGATATAGTACACTTCCTACTGCGTAGTCACTAGCATCGGAGTATTGTAACCCCTCTTTCCTTTTTATGTTTTTCTTATTCATTATTATTTATATTTAAATTTCTATCTCCTTACTTATTTGTTTTGGAAAGAGAGGCCACAAGTTATTTAGAACTAGGCTAGAGCCTAGAGAAGCAAAATTGTGCCGGGTCCAGTATGACGGGACTTGCAATGAAACTCAGCTGTAATATAACAATAACCTTTTTTATTGTATTCCAAGAATTAATACATGCAGGCCAACTTTATCACATAGTTATTCCCCCCCATGAATCATAAATATCACAAATAATTTAAGCCCTGCTTTACCAGTATTAAAAAAAAACAACATGTGTATAATATTCAATAAATATGTATATATATATATAAATATAAAGTTCTCCCCCATCTTGTGCCTAGCTAGACACGGACAAACATAACAACACACACTGAAACATAAGGCACATTGACTCACAATTATACATTAACTCGAACACGAATGCCCCTGGAATGCACCCGCCTTGCAGGCATAGTAACTACCATACTCAGAACCCAGCAGTAATAGAATATTCGCCCATCAACAACCCGTTTCTGTAAAATTACACAAAAGCCAAACCCCCAGAAAGGATGATTATTACTCATAACGCATAAGTAAGACCGGACCGCCCATATGTATAGCATTCCACTGATCAATGATCCATCATGAGCGCATGAACCTTAAGTTCCTTTCACAGCATTAAATTAAAATTTACAGAAACTACATCACCTGATTTCAAACCGTTGTTATACAATTCTAAACTGTTACCCTGCTTGCCAAATTCCGAAGGATTTAATAAATCAGTATATACTTTAACAGTCAGAAAATTAATCCCTCGAGGCTTTACAATTTCAAAAAAATTTAAACAATATAGGTTTTACAAAAAAAATAATGAGTATAAGTTCTATAGTTAAAAGAAAATTAATCAGCAGATACTGCAAGTGAAAGTTAATCAATATGTGTTTTGCAAGTTAAGAGAAACAATCAGTATAGCCCTTTGTAAGGTGCAAAATCAACTAATATATGCCCAAAAAAAAAAAACAAATTATTTTCTATTAACCCCGAATGGCTACATAAGTATAATTAAAATGAAAGTACAATAAGGCGGTTGTGCCCCAGCAGCTGTGGAAGCGCGCCAGCATGTGGTCGACAAAAATTGACAGGAATCTAACCTGCCTCAGGCTGCACAAACATGTGTCAGACAAAAACTAAGTCCCTTTTTAAACCCCAGAAAACAGCCAAAAAAACACAAGGAAAACCCCCAGCCCTTAAATGTTAAGCCTACGGTGAATTTAATATTTACTCATTTCTGTTCCAGCCGGAACAGAGCTGCTAACCTGTTCTATAAATTTTGTAAAGAATAATATGAGAATGATATGCAAACTGTAAAATGTCCAAGTGTAAAATATCTCTGGCACACTCCCCCAGTGCAGCACACAATTACAAGCAGTGCACTTAGTGTTATGTAATTCAGTTATAAAAAAAAGTGTTCTTGAATTTAACTTATTATGTTCAGAGTGATGATCAGCTGCTCCCCTTTATAGCAGACAGTCTGGACACGTGGTCACATGGATTCAAATGATATTTAATGTAAAACTGGCGCACTGCCGGCCCGGCCCCAAAAGGAAAATAAAAGAGTGCATATCACCTTAATACTGCTGGCAAGGTGCTACATCGTGAACCGCTCACCAGCTCTCCGGACCGGATCTTGTCTAATGGTCCATGACTGATGCAGGTGTACGGCAATCAGCAAAGCCAAATCTCCGGCTTAATCAAGAACCCTGTTAATTCATATAAATTAGAGAAATGTTCACCAAAAATGTACACCCGAGTTCAGGTAATTAACCTCAGAACGGGCCATCAACTAACTCTCCATAAATGCACAAGTTTCATTAATAAAGTCCTTGCAACCAGCTTAAAGGGTAGAAAGTCAGCCATGGAATAAGTAAATCTTAATAATGAAACGACTACATCAAAAGTGGCGTAATGTAAAAGTCATCAGCACCAGATCTACATGCTTCGACAGAAATTTGCAGGTTAAACAGCCACGTGGTGAGCAATAATCATTATTTCACCAAAAATTCAACTGCAAGGCACTCACAGCATTAAGAATGTTTTAACATTAATAAAATTTCATCTAGGGAAGTTCTCACAAATAATTCTCTACTGTAAAGCTAATTAAAGAGCTCCCCGACAGTCTGCTGCATGCATGGACAGTTCATTCCCTGACTACGCACTAACTTTTAGCCATTAATTTTTAATGTTGTACACCTTTATCATGACAATGACAATTGCAATACCTCTCACACTATTCTAGTAATAATAAACGGAACATTGGCTATATACTGAACATTAAGTAAATTACTGAACAATGAGTTTTCTCTTAATATAAAAACTGTCGGGTCGCACACACATAATTACGTGTTTTATATACGGTTGCATACACCTAGTTATTAGTCATCCATTTAATATGAATTACTTATAAGACATAAGATAATGCAATTCTTACCGGGAGTCGTTTACGCTTCAGCCAGCCATGAAGATGCAGAAAACTACGCCGTAATTGTTCGAAGAGAGAGAGCGAGAGAGGCCAATGTATTTCGTAGCGGGCGGTGAGTTCAACTGCCGTCAGCAGCAGAGAAAAGCGACCCCACACTACGAGTTGCGCGCGCAAACGTCCATTTACATCGCAGTACAAGGGTCGCTTCAGCACTCTCGCATTCGCGTTATTTTACAATTAAAAAAAAACTTTAACTAAAACCTTCGATAGCCGGATTTACACCGGCACAGTATATTACGAATTTTCCTTCTCGTTGAGGATGATGTAACATAATATTTTCGATGAACAACTCTTTCACTTGGTTAAAGGCATCTTGATGTTTCTTCTCCCACTTCCATTTTTTTTCTTTCTTCGTCAGCTCTAGAAGCGGTTGCGTACATCTTGCATATAACGGTGAGAATCTTCTGTAATATCCTGTGAGTCCTAAGAATGCTCTTAACTCTTTGAGATTTCCGGGTATAGGGAAATTAGTTATGCTGGAAATTTTGATAGGATCGGGTTGAATACCAGAGGATGAAATAATGTGACCTAGGAATTGGATAGAGGTTTTGATAAATTCACATTTGTCTAGGTTAAGGGATATGTTCGCTTGCCTAAACTTTTGGAATATCGTGCTTAGATGTTTTATATGTTCATCTAACGTTTTAGATACAACTAGGATATCATCTACAAATATCATGGTGTAGGGTTCCACTTCAGGTCCTAGGGCTCTTTCTAGACACTTTACGATGGCTGCTAAACTCGTGCTTAATCCGAAGGGTACTACCTTGTGTTGGTAGCATTTATTTATATACAGGAAAGCAGTGTACTTTCTATTCTCTTCACGAATTGGAATCTGCCAGAAACTTGAGCGTAAATCCAGCTTCGTCAGATACCTTGCTCCTTCACACTTAGTAAATAGTTCGTCCGCAGTTGGTGCACAGTCATACTCCTTTAATACAATGCTGTTCAGCTCCCTCATGTCAAGGCATAGACGTATCTCTCCATTTTTCTTCTTCACTACCACTAGAGGATTCAGGAAGTTGCTGTTCGATCGCTCTATGACTCCACTTTCGATCATACGCCGAATTTCGAGTTCAACCTCTTCCTCATATCGCATTGGGATAGGGTATGTCTTCCTAATGACTTTTGTAGGGTCTGACACAACTATAGAATGTTCGTATACTGTCGTCTGCGTCGGTACTTCACTAAGTACATCACTATATTCTTCTATTAATTCGTGCAGTTTCTCTTCTTCCTGTGTCGTCATCCCTTCATCTACCGCATTCACATGTCGAGTTGGACCATATTGTATTTGTGGCTTGTACAAAGTAATAGGTGTTTCACTCACTCTTCTTCCTCGCTGTTCATGTTTACTTCATATTGAACATTTTTATAATTAAACATAATTATATTATCATCAATATTAATCTTAGCATTTATTGTATTTAGTATATCGATACCTAAAATTCCATCATAAATCAATTTATGCATAATTATCATAGGGTGTTCTAACTCTAGATTTTTATAAGTTAGAGTTACATATGCTTGTTGTTTAACTCTTTCTTTTTTATTTGTAGCGGTTGTAATATTTAAATTATTTACAGGCAAAATTGCAGTATTTTTAAAATATTTCTTGTTGCGTTGAACCCATGCAGCGTTAAGAACAGATAGCTGGCTGCCGGTATCAACAAGCATTCGTATTTTACACCTGTTTATGTTCAGAGTCACAATAGGGCATTGTGTTTGCTGCGCGTCTCGCTTTATATCCTGTTCGGTGCTTAATAAGTCTTCCCTAATATCGCAGGGGTATATGTTGTTTATTTTATAATTTTGCTTCCGTTTATTCAGTCATTGTGACGCCTTTGATGTAGACGGTCGGCTGTGGAATGTTACTGTCTCATTCATTCCTTGGCCTTCTCTCTTCAATTTTTTTTCGTCGTCCCCTCGTACTGCGGCAACGCGTTTGTCAGCTGGTTTTGAAAACTGTTTACGATTGGATGACCATGTAACGTCTCCTTGTCGTCTAGCTGTATTATTTTGTTCAGTTTCTTTAGCTGTGCGTGTTGTAGTGTTGTACATTGGTGGCGAATAATTTATTTTATAATTATCACGGTGCGGTGTAGTGTTTTGTATTGCTTTCTTGTCATCTCTGTGATAATTATGGTGATGATTTGCGTGTTTTTGTTCCCAGTATTGTGTGTTCTTACCTTTATTGATATTCTCCGACTGTGTTACAAGGATTAAAAATTCTTCTATGGTTTTGATCCCTTGTGTATAAACTGCTAACTGGATATCTCGCTGAAAATAGTAAGATAATTTTGAAACAATTTCATATTCTGAGAATTTAGGTTTGAGATGCTTTACACGTTCTATTTGCGTAATTGTGTATTGTTCAATACTCTGCTGTCCTTGTGCATTGAACTTTCCATATTCGAGTTGATCCCGTACTTGTCGTTGGGTATGTAGATTCCAGTATCGGTTCTCGAATGCTTCACGAAATTGCTGATATGTACTAACGTTATCTCTAATAATAGAGTACCATTGGCTGGCTGAATCTCTAAGATATCGCGTGACGAATTCTATCTTCTCGTCGTCATTTATTGCACTCCCAATTTTTTCTATTTCCTTCTCTACTCTTGCTAGGAATTCCATACTGTTCTCCCCTTTACCACCTGAGAACTTAAGTCTGCTCCTTTCTTCTGTTGGTGTAGGAAATATGGTCATTTGGTTCTGTCGTCTTCTTAACTCACTTCGTAGTTGGTTCATTTCCTCTTGAATCTCTTCTTTCATATGTATTACGTCTCCCGAACGGTCTTTCGTAGTTTCTTCAATTTTATTCTCTATAACTACAGTACGTGTTTCTATTTCTCTAAGTTTACTGGTATTTACTTGGGATACATTATTAATAGCTTGGATTTTATCATCCTGTTCTCGCGTTATAGTAGTTAAAGTATCATTTATTTGTTTATGCGTTTCTTTTAAATCTTTTCTCCACTCGAGACGTAATTCTTTTTGTTTATTTTCAATCCGTACAACTTGTTCATGTAAGGCTTGTTTAAAATTATTCTCTAGAGTATCAATACGTATGTTGGTGTCATTAATTTTTTCGGTTAACTGCGTATTACTGTTCAATTATACTTTGTTTTATTTCTATGGTGTCTTGTTTCAACTGGAGATTATCAATTTTTAACTCTTCTAGACTCTCGGTAATTTTTATGGTGTCCTGTCTAAAATTTTCGGACTGTAGCACTAATTTATTTTCTAAACTTTCTGTTTGTTTCTTATTAGATTCTTTTAATTCGTCTAATTTAGCATTTAAATTTTCCGTTTGTTTTCTACTTATTTCATCGACCCAGGCACGCATCATCATTTGGAATGCCTCGACGTCTAAATTTCCTGGAGTCGTCATGTTGAAGTATTATTAAAATATTTATTTAATAGTAATTCTTTAAAAATTATTATTGATAACCGTTCCCTACTTATTTATTTATTTCTGTATTTTTATTAATAGTTATTATTAATACTCACTACAGTTACACCTGTTACATAGACAACAATATTATTTGTGGGCGCCATCTGTGTGATTACACAACAATTTAACATTACATTCAGTTACTGTTTAATATAAATAATAATTACATATTATACTTTTTTCATTTAACACACTTTTATATTTTTTTAGAGCAACCATTTAGCTACATAAAAAAATTTTAATAGTTATATGATGGGGATCGGGTCATACATTCATGATCTACAATTTATGTCACAAATTTTTGTACATAAATTTAGGCATGTCTTGCCCCACGTGCAGGGCGACATTCTTTATAACGTGACAAATTTTGTTAAAATTTAATTTCAAATACAAATACACTTCTATTTGTGTTTGAATAGCCCCACGTTCTTTGGGAGCCATTCTCTATAACGTGACAGTTTTGCAAATTTAATTTAATTTAAATTTGTGGAACCCCACGATCTTGGAGCACCAAATTTATGCAACGTTACATACACATAAATAGGCGTGAACGATCTCACGTTCAAGATTGACAAATTCTTTAAACAATATAACATTTAAATTGGGTGTCAGGTGTATCTGCAATAAGAACTGTATGTAACTTGAAACGGTAATTAAAATTTATTTGATACTATAAAAAAATATGTGCACATGGCACTGACTTCGATTTTAAAACATTAGTTATTATTTGTTATTATGCCGTAAGGCTTAAGATATATACATCCTTACTGACTAAATATTCTATGCTACTAATTATTATATGAAAGAAAAATCTCATTTTCAGACTACTCAGTCTATTAATATGTTTCAAAATCAATTTTTAAATCTTTTTCTCTATATTGTAACGTACTCAAAATATTAATAGTTATTGTTTCTCAGTACTGTTTTCTCAAATACTAATTTAAATGCTTTGTAATCATTTTATATTATATGAATTTGAGCTCTTGTTACGTTAATCGTATTTCTTAAACATCTATGATTTTAACTCTACTATACAAGAAACATTGATCTTATTTTTAAATAAAATATTAATGTCTTTAACTGTCTTTGAATTCTTTGTATGATTAAGATATGAATAAGCTGTCTATCACCTTATTGTCGTCAATCATACTTGATCATTTTTGTTCCATCGGTGTTCGTCCTCGTCTCGCCTTCAGCGTCGGCTGTCTCTCTTCTCCTCTTGTCCAGCGTCGGCTGTCTTTCTCTGGAACTCTCCTCTTGTCCAGCGTCGTATCTCTCTCTGGAACTCTCCTCTTGTCCAGCGTCGTATCGCTCTCTGGAACTCTCCTCTTGTCCAGCGTCGTATCGCTCTCTGGAACTCTCCTCTTGTCCAGCGTCGTATCGCTCTCTGGAACTCTCCTCTTGTCCAGCGTCGTATAGCTCTCTGGAACTCTCCTCTTGTCTAGTGTCGAATCATTAATGGATCTTCTTGAGTAGTGCTGTTATTAATTAAAATGATTGTCTTTACAGCTTAGTTACGTATTTGTACGTAACTGGCAATTTTAAACTGTTTACAAAAAAAAAAATAAATATGCCGTGCTGACGGGCATAAGCTCCCGCTACACCGTGGATGATTCAAGAAAGAGGACCACTGTAGCTTGCGTGTCCTATTTATACCCATGTCTTGGTCGACACCCTCCAGTGATACAAAATCGACATGTTAGAAACTGTCTTTGGCTTCAGTTCCCCCACTCTTTGTCAAATTCGCTATTTTTTATTTTTCTGCGAATTGCAGAGTCCTGTAAGTATACTCTTATACTTATCTTATAACTAATTTTACAACACATGTTCACTGTAATTTTGGACATTGCAACTTAACCCTTTCGATTTGTACACAGTGATTTCACTATTACACTCGTACGGTGTGTCACTTTCGCGTGGTTTTCGTACACAGTATTTAGTAAATTTATTTACATTTTATGGTGCTTTTGGATTTTAATTCTTAATTCTAGTTTATGAATAATTACGGAAAAACAGTAATTGTGCAATTATTCATCTTGGGGTGGCAAACTCGCCTGCAGAGACCTGCGTTCACACACACTAGCAAAATACTGGTGTACACACTTTCAGTTACATTTGTGTGTGTGTGCACGTTGATTCAGGTCGAAACACCTGTTCATATTTTTGTCTGAGCCAAGCCTGCAATCCCTAACATGCTTATTTCTAATATATTATTAATTATTTACAGTTTATTAAGTAAATTTAAATTTTTATATTCCATGCTCAGTACATCACTTATTTGTACTGTCGCAATGGATATCTTTATAAACAACAACAAATTAAACAAATATTGAGATCTCTGCAGCTCAAGGCAGGTAACACTGTTACAATGTACGATAATATGGTGAACTATGTTATGTTCACTTTGGTTAATTGTATTACCAATTTTCGTGAATTCTTTTAAGATACATGATACAAGATATAAAGATGTGTTTTTGAATAACAATGTTTACTTATCTACTATGATAAAAAAGAACAAAATTTTAAATTATTAATCTCGATACGATAGTCAATACTATCGTACTACCGTATGGTATCCTGAGGTCTAGTGAAGCTAATAATGTCAACACGTGCTTTGAACGTTACACTATTAAAATATTATTATTAATTCATTAGTTATTACTACTATGTACTGGAAAGAGAAAAAGATTGAAAAAACTCTTATTATCGCTTTCATTTTATAAAAATCATTTGAGGACAGAAGTGTTTCTCTGTGACAAAATATACGTTTTGGTTCTAGGTTAGTTTGCCTAGAAGAGAGTAAGTGGTTACTTATAATAAGTAATGTTATATAAGATTCTTAATATTATTGTTACAAACGCTTTATTTACTATTAGTATGATGTAGAATTATCAGTAATGATAATATTCACACAAGAAAATTATTATTCATCAAGTCAAAATTCATAGTCAATTAAGCGACTATATTTACCAATTCTAATGAGCGGTATTTAAATTTAATTCCGCCGTTATCAATTATTCTTTAAATATAAAATACATCTTTTAATTAATTATTGCCATCACATTGTGCTATAACTTCGTTCATCAAATTCTGATAATTGTTCATCATTATTTGTCAAGGCACTCAAGCGTTAACTTGACTAGTGCAGTCAAACAATAACTTTCGCTTAATCAACGAGAATTATTCCATTTAGTATTTTCTTTAAAATTGTTAAAATATCATACTCCCTGTTTATTTTCACTGGACATGACCCTTATTATACACTGGTCATGTCTATTCACTATTCACTTATTTCACTGTCACTCGATAATGGGGTGTTCAGTATAGGTTAATGTCTGGCTATGTTACTGGAGGTGACGCGCACATTTCAAAATATGTCTTGTCGACTGTGACACGTTCCTGTCGCCTCGAGTGTAGTTAAACGATTAAACAATCTCGCTAAAGCGTCTCCTTTCGTCTGGTGAAATTAAGCCATTTGATTGGTTTAGAAAGTCATACTCTCTACCCCAAACGCTCTGGTTAAATAAAAATTCTAATTTTTAGCGTCACTAAGTCTGGGTTTGAGATTATCTCTGACGTATACATGGACATTCGAAAATGATCGAAAAACTTATAATGGCTATAAGTTTCTTATTTTTTGTCATATCGTCATTTGGATAGTGGCATTAAATCGCGGACACTTGCGGCTTTATTTTAAGTCCAAACAAGCACTAATTCCATTCATTAATAATTCACTTGATCTTCTTCAAAACTCATATAGTGGTTCTTAACACAAATAAGTCTTTTTCACTATATTTCGTTGTAATTACATCTTAGTACTTATTACTAAACATTTTGAGTCCATTTCTCCTTCATGTTAATACATAATATTGCTATATTTATAGTTTAAACAAAATTTTTTAATGGCGTATATACCAACTATATCCGATTGTTTACATTTACTTATATCGCTGTTATCCCTTATTCTACTACATATTTTTCGTATCATAACACTAATAGGTATATCTATATACATTTGTTCATACTTTATTTTGGTAAAATGTTATTTTGTATACACATATAGTATGATTCAAAATACATTATGCTCTCATCTCGCAATTTTGTCACTTATTTAGTTATTTTAGTACACATGGGATATATTGTTAATAATTAAAATTGTGTACAATTGTTGTACATGGTTAGTTCAATGTATTCATTAACTTTTTGTTATTTGAAATCTCTCTAAGTTATTGTATGGTGGTTATTTACACCTGGTTCTATGATTGCAGTTAGTTAGTTTATTACATTTCAATTATTAAACTACTAGTATAATATTTGTGAGATGTTCTCATAGCAGTATTGAACATTTCTCTAACTACTGGTAACATTTTTTACATTCACTTTATAAGTTTTGATAATGTTTTTTGACTAACTCTCTTGTCACATTGGGGTCCTGTCTATTTAGCTTAATGTTATTGTATTCAATCTGATTCATTTGTTGTGTCCTTCAGTTCATATGGTATTCATTGTTTTGCATTTTTATTCTTATTTAGTCTCTGTTTGAAACAATTATGGATAATTACTTGGTTTAATTAATGTATATGATTTTATGTTGTAGGTTCAACTCATGTGAGGTTATGTGTCATTTGTCTGACAACAATGTGCTTCATAGTTTTTTACAGTATTCATCTCAACTATTGCCATCTCATTATGGCATTCTATTACCATGATTTATTATTAAGTTTTACACATTTTGTACACATTTTTACACTATTTGTTGAAACAATAATACTGGTTTTCTTAGTCTAATCATGTTACAAATTTGGTGGATTGTACCTAGGCTTTGGTACATTGACTTGTTTATACTCAACAAATTAGTTTATTTGCTACTATTTGTCTTGACATTCATTTACATTTTGTCCTGTGTTGCTATGGCATTCAGGCACATTTCATATCAAGGATTACAAAGCTTTTATTATTAATCCCTATGAACAATTAATTTACTTTTCTGTATCATATTTTGGTGGTCTTATTGATTATCTCTGTGATTTTACAATCTTGGATTAAACTTGTTACACTAATTGTCTGTGCATTTCACTTGTTAATCATGGAGTCTTTCACTTACAAATGGTTAATCACTTCTCTCCTTTATAAACATTTTCACTGGTATTGTTTGTGCTGTTTACTTGGGGTAAAAAGGTTATTATATCACATGTTGTTACACTTATATTAAGTATTCACTGTCATTGTTTGTGATCAGTTATTGATGCTCAACACTTGGCTTCTTTGTTATTGGTATTCCAATAATCATTACACTTATTCTGATCACTACATTGATTTTAATTCCTTGCATATCTTGTGAATGTTGATGTCTTGTACTGTTCATACATAATTTTCATTCTTCATGGTACATTTCTTTTCCTCTTCTTCTTCTTTTTCTTCTTCTGGTTAGTTGTTTCTCACTGTCGGTGTTCTCCTTGGTTACACATTATTTGTAATAATTCATGTTTCCGGAATATTGTCATATTCTTCCATATTTTTATTCATTATTATGGTAGTCATTGTCCTATATTTATTTCACACTCATAAACAAATTAGTTTGTTTTTTCACTATGGTGACTGTATTTGATTCGTCTCCTTCTTACGTTGATAATTATTTTCGGCATATCCCCTCACTATTTTGATCTATTGGGCCTGGATGCTAACGTATTATATTGGCTCATTGGTATTTTCTCTCTCTTTGTTATACTTGATGATATTCTTATTACTCTTCTTTCTTCTTCGTTGGGTTGGTTCAATATTATTCATTCGTAGATACACATTTTATTCGTATTCTCTTGTTCCTTCTTCTATGCTCGATGAAATATTTTCATGTTATCCTTCTATTTGACGTATTAGATATTTATTTTATGTAACTGCTATTTTGGTACGTTACACCGTTTACTTCATTGTGACTGATTTTAGGATATTATCACACGATTTTCAGCTACTTTAGAGATAGTAGTAATGTTGATTAGTCTTGAGTTGTTTTTTCTTTTGTATGGAGCCGACTCGACCCCGAAGCCCCCAAGGCCAAATTCTAGATACACCACTGCCTTCATCGCCCTATAGACAGACCGGGCTCAACATCCGTAGAGAAGGCAGCCGGTCTAGAGCCTCTGTGCACCAAAGTCAATACACCTGATCCTTCAGGTTGGGGGTTATGCAATAGGCTGACAACCTGTTCACGGAGAAAGCAATTGTTTCGGAACTCGTTTGTCGGCTTCGGCTAGGATTGGACCAAAGACAACGACCTGGCAGCGTTTAGGGGACTGGATAAACGAAAAGGACAAATGATTGGGGATAAAGGACAAGGTAACTATGACAACGTTGAATGTACGAAGGATAAGTAACAAACTAACAAAAACATAATACGGGTGTGTAGGGTAAAACATGGATAGACACTCACACCACGTTTTAAGAGAATCAATTATCGATTTAAAAGTTATCACGAGTCATCCCCAAATAGACAGATACATAGGTAGGTAGTAGACTAGACAGACAGACACGTGATAAATAGTCAAGTTAAACCTATATACCGCTTTGCTCACTAAAGAAGTCAAAAACCCTGTTTTTTATTAAGAAATGTTTTTCCTTTGTATCTAAATTAAGTGAATCATTTATAATAACGTTTTAATTATACAGGACACAACATACTACATAAACAAAATATTGTTTTAGGAATTGAGAACCAATTTGTCAAAGAACTTACTTTTTTATTTTGCAGAGTGTTTTTGAGGGACCGGTAGTCCCCTAAACCTCTGGGAACCTCTGGGTCTCTTCCTGGTGTCCGAAATTCAACTAATATTCCAACTTTGCCTTTTTCCAGTACTTTCTTTTCTTAACTTATAATTTTCTAAACTTTAATTTAGAATACATATCACTAAATTATGGTCATTGTTAATGTGTATCCAGGGGAGCTTTTACTTTCATTTTATTTTTGAATGTCTTCCATAACAGAAAGTAATATAATTGTGTAGGAGCTTCCTACGTCTATCTTCTGCTAGGAAAGCTGAAATAAGGTGCTCGTTTTTAAAATATTCTGGAGGTCAAAAAATGTCCATGTATATCTCCTTAATAATTTCTTCTTCCTAATACACAATTTCAAAATATTATACCTTTCTTTCCATTACCCTTGTTGAATTTCGGTCTGCAAAATTGATACGATTTTCTTGCCTCTTTTTTGGATATTTATTACTGCCTTCATAAACATTCTCCATTTCTATATCTCTCCCTTTTGTTGTTGGCATGTAAAGAGATAAGTGTATATTAAATGCATAGAAGCTTAATAAATAATTACTTACATAAAAGTAAAACAATATTCAAAACAAATACATAAAGCGTAACTTTCCCAAGAAACATCGTCATGTGAACAATGAATATAACATTTAGTTACATTAAATGTAACTGCCGTTCGGATGAATGGAATATGTTCCTGTTTGACAAGTTTGCAGTAACATTATTCTAGTTGGTATACAACTGAAATATGGGGTAACAATTGTCCAACAAAATTATAGAAATAACTTACCAGAATAAAATATTTAAAAAAACTAGTCTGCCGTGACCAGGATTCGAACCTGGGTTATTGCGGCCACAACGCAATGTCGTAACCACTAGACGATCACGCCTACTGTGACACAGTTCTAAACAGTACATAACTGAGAGAAAGGATTCAGCGCATTGTGCTAAAATACAGATCGTGTTGCTGCGAGAGACAGATTAAATGGATCCATATGAATTCGTACACTGGAATTATATTCTACAGTCTGATTTGACGGACAGAACACAATGCAAGTAACAATAACTAGTAATTAACTAAACTATCAATTGTTGTATTTAGGAAACTCCATACTGTATTGAATATAAGGATTTAGGCATTTGTGCATGGGAAAGGGGTTCATAAAACTAGTCTTAACTCTTTCTGGTTACGCAGAAAGAATATTTAGGACTGGTCTGGAAAAGTAGAAACCTGCTCGTCAGATAACGCGTTTAATGAGTTGAATAATTTTATGTAAAAAAAAAAACTATATAAAAAGTCTGAACTGTTTATTAATAGGAATTTTACATGTTTTAATTTCATGAACATTTAAATTCTATTCCTTTCTTTTATTCCAACATCTAAATATCTCACCAGATTTTATCCTTAAAAAAAAAAAAAAAAAAAAAAAAAAATTGGGGCGTGTTATTTGTAAGAATATGCTTAATGATATAAAGATTTTATACAATTTTTCCTTTTAATCTTTGTTAAAACGGGTAAATAGTAATGTTAAATAGTAAACACTTATCTTATGGCAATGAAAACCTTTAGCTTTCAGATCATAAGCGATTTCTGTGGTAAATAAATTTTTACAAATTGGAAAGTATTAATACTTTTGCCTCATGGTTGTTTGTGTGTGTACTTTAGATCGTTTGTGTGTGTATGTGTGTGTGTATGTATTTTTTGTTCTGCTTTACCACCCACCGCTCGTCAGACATTAACACATGCGTGCGAACGTATATGTGTGTGTGTGTGTGTGTGTGTGTGTGTGTGGCGAGGACACATATGCGCTTAAATTGATGTGTACGTTACATTTAGTTGAGTATTTAACTGTTTTATTTTTATTTTTATAAAAAAATATTTGTTAAATGTGTTTTCTTTAATTTAATGGGTTATTTCTGACAGAAAGTCGTATCCACTAACACTCTTCGGTTCCATGTAAAAGCGATTTCTTATGTCTTCGTAGAAATAGTTACATGGAATTTAAAAAATAGAATGTTATGATAAAATTAAACGGATAATAAAAAATAAAAAGCACGACCGAAAACAGTCTTTTTTGTTTCGCAGTCTTCTTCTTTGTTGTTATTTTAAAGTCATTTTAATAACTTTTGGATAAGTTGGACGAACGTAAATATCTTATACGAAAAACAGCACAATTTTTATATAAACAGGCTTATAAGAGTGTGCTAAAATTAATGATACAGAATTTGCTGAATAAACAGTATTTGTTGACTGTATCTTCAGGAAACTCTCGCGCAGCGATGAGATAGTGTGTGCTGGTCATGAACGGCGATCTGAGGGAGCAAGCGGGTAAGGCGGTGTAGGCCCCCAACCTCACGCCCCTAGGGAAAAAGCCTCAGGACCCGCCCGCGCAGAACAGTTGGGGTCAGTCACTTGTTGGTCAAAACTATAGGATATAAAAGGCAAGGGGAAACCAGTGTATTAAACATTCTTAGGTTATCTTAAACTCTGTAGCCATAAAATATGCCAAGCATTAATTTTATGAAAGCGAACACCTTCCTTGAATGAAAAATGTTCAGAGGGAGGGAAATTATAATAAGCTAGGAGAACTATATTATACTTTTTTAGCATACCGTGTCACTTATTTTAAATAATTATATATTACCTTTTATCCACTCGAGTGACACAAAGTTTCGTCTAGTTATGACGCGTTTCGGGCACAAAGTCCCATCCTCAGATAACACTGATATTAATTTAAAACTAACTATAATATAAAATTGTAACCATGATTTTGGTTATGTCATTTAAATAAAATAAAACTTTAGATCGCATGTGAAATTGTTAAAAAAAGCACGGCCGGAGCCCCCGCATGCGTGTACTCACTACCGCGATCGTCATGCGACTGGTCAAAGATTAAAATCTAAACCGATGGCAGTGTCGAACAAGTTGTTCGATGCAAAATTTATCTGATCATTTAATAAATTATTTTTGGTGGTAGTATTTTTTATAGCTTTATAAATTTCAAATTCCTCCAGACTATCCATCCGTTTACCTTTTTTACAAAAATGTAACGCTGTTAAATTTTCTTCAAAGCTAGTATATTTGTGTCCGCTTGATATTAAATGTTACGCAAAATTGGATTTATTATTATTCGGCTTGGGAATATGTTCTAAAAATCTCCTATAAAAACATCTGCCTGATTGACCAATGTAGAAAGCCTCACAATCGTCACATTTTATTTTGTATACACCGGATTTCTTTTTTACAGGTACTTTGTTCTTGTTTTTGAAATAATTTCCCAAGTTATTATTTGTTTTAAATGATAAGATATAGTTTTTATCTTTGAGAACGGGTCTTAAAATATTCGGCATAATCCCTGTAAAATTAGCTGAAAGATATTTACAATCTTTATTGCTTACTTTAATAAAATTTGAATTTTTATTTTTTAAACGTTTTCTATGTTTACTTATTATTATGTCTACTATTGTAGGTTTATACCCGTTGTTTATAGCTATTTGTTTAATAGTGCTTACCTCATTTAAGTAGTCTTCTTTTTCAAGGGGAACATTTAAATGTCTGTTTACAAGACTGTTAAATACTGCCATTTTTTGTGTAACAGGATGATGTGATTCGTAATGTATTACTGTGTCAGTATTAGTGTGTTCCCTAAAATTTTTGTATTTTAAATTATTCCCGTTATGTGATACAGTTAAGTCTAGAAAATTAATATTTTTGTTGTTTTCAATCTCCATAGTAAATTTTAATTTATTATGAATTTTATTTAAGTAATTCTTAAATAATTCTATTTGTCTGGTATTCCCGTTGAATATAATAAAGGTGTCATCTACATGTCTGGAATAATGGATGATTTTATTGGCGAAATAATTATCTTTTAAAATTTTTGTATTTTCTAAATGATTTAAATATAGGTCTGCCAGGATGCCTGAAAGTGGAGATCCCATGGCAAGGCCTTCATTCTGTTTATAATATGAATCTTCAAATGAAAAATAGTTTTGATTAAGAATGATTTTTAATATCATCATTAGTTGGTCAACTTTCTGTATTTCCAATAAACCATTATTTATTAAATTATGTCTGAGTAAAGTTAATGCTTCTTCAATAGGCACATTAGTATATAAATCTACTATGTCGAAGGATACTAGCTTGTAGTTTGGTTGAATTGTAACATGGTTGACTTTTTTGATAAAATCTTTATAGCTTTTAACACTCCGATTATTTTCTAAGTTGGTATGCTCTTTGATGATTTTTACTAAAGTTTTTGCTATTTTATAACCGGGGGCAGTTGTAAAATTAACCAAAGGTCTAATAGGAGTATTCTGTTTATGTACTTTCGGGAGACCTCTTAAACAAGGCGCACTAGCATTTATTGGTTTTAGTGAAGATTGTGTGCGTTTATCAAATAATTGCGTGCATTTATTTATTGTTTTGTTTAATTCTAAAGTGTATTTTTTAGTAGGATCGGACGTCAATTTTGTAATATTGTTGTCATTTATAAAGTTGTATACTTTTTGTGTGTATCCCTTCAAGCTTCAGCATGGCTATAGAATTTCCCTTATCTACCTTAGTTAAGTAAATATTATTATTAGAAAGATTTTTGTTTAGTTGTATGGCTATACGTTGTTCATGTTGTGCTTTAGTGTAATTAAATTTATTTTGTATATGATTATTGTTCTTGTTTTTAATTATTTTATTAAACTTATTGTTTACTAATATTCTTATTTCATTTTGTTTATCTGGGTCAGGAATGTTTTTTATCACCGACTCGGCTTCTATTATTTCTTTAATTAAGTTATGTTTATTTTTGAGTTTGGAGGGAAAATTGTAATTTAGTCCTTTGCTGATAAGTTTTGTTTCTGCGTCAGTTAAAGTGACGTCTGTTTTATTTATTATTCTAGGGTAGAAATTATGTGTGCTTTCGATGTTATCTTTACATTTACTGTTTCTCAAATGGCTGATTTTAATTGCCTGTTTATGTTTGTGAAGTTTAATCTTATTTGTAATGCATCTGTTAATTTGCTCTATGATACTATCGATCAATGCAGGATTTACCTTGTTATATAGTTCCAATTGTGACTTATACATAGCCGAATTCAATGATATTTTCTTGCTATATAGAAATTTAATTTCTTCTTTGATTCTAAATGTACTAGCATATTGTTCGGTTTTTCTGGTCAGTCTGGAGGAATTATTAATTTTAATTTTAGCATTATTTGGAGAACTATATTTGTAGCAAATTGTCATGGAGAACTACGATACAGTATACGATGGATAATGTCTTAAATGCTTTTATTTGTAACACTTGTATTCTTCATCAACTTAGTTTTGTTTCAACACTATGTACATTAAGCTCTACGTTTCTCTCAGGATGTGAGGATGAGTTTTCAGCCTCTCTATTTCAGGCGTTCACTACAAGGTACTTCAGTCTAATTAACTCCCAACATCACCTCATCGTAGCGAAGGTAAAATGTACTGAACAACAGCTGTTGTGCACGTGATACGTAAATAAACACACAGCGTAAATTTTAACTAGAGAAAAAATTAGTGACAGTAATTATGTAAATTGAAGGGTTTATAATAATTGTAGTACATCCTATTTCTGAAGATGACAGTATTGTCAAACATTATAATAAATAATAAAAAAATATATTCTTGTCAAAAAATTTAAAATACTAATTATTATTAATAAACGTACAAATTAAAAGGTTTGGAATCAAATAAACTTTAGCTTGCTGGAAACTAATAAACATAAACATAACTTACGGTCTACTTGATCTTTGTATGGTACAGTCTAAAACAAAATACAAGACACCAATTACGTCACTAATCACCAGCTTTAATTATCACAATTAAACAGTTTGTAATCAACAAGTTAGTCTGTTACAACAAATAAAATAAAAATTTTCACAGGAAACTAGTTTGACCGTCGCTGAATGGCTGTATTTATATCCGGCTGATTTCCAGAATAATCTGTCACTTTGTTAAACAAACAGGCGCTCTCGAGAATCCACTAGAAACAGTGTCCTTGAACACACTGTTCTGACCGATGCGATGGTCCGGTATAGCCTCGGTAGCTGACGCGTAATTGTCTTTCACCGTAAAGTAGCAGCATTATGTACACACACGCACATTACAACTGGAATATTTTAGATACTTATAAAACGTTCCGTATTACGTAACACTTTTTCCGCATTACGTAACAATACTCTTACGTTTTTCGTGGATACGTCGGTCAGTATAGGAATATGTATCTGACCATACATACATATGTATAGCGTTTTACATTGTTTAATGCAAATATTAGTCGCTATCATTTTATGCAACCCGTCAAATAACTACATTTTGATCTGTTTCCAACCATAGTATTTCGTGTTTCAAGTCAATAGCTGTGTTATATGTTGTAACGTGACAGAAACAGATGAGCCCAAAAGAGTAAACTTAAGCAAACCCAATCGAAAAAAAAATGAAAATCATAATAATAAATAATAAAAATCTTAGAAAGTTAAAAGGAATAAAGAAACTAACATAACTAAGAAGTACAATACATTAGTTAATAAGAACAACTTTATGTAAGGTACCTTATAAGAAAACAGTATTGTAAACTATATTAAATAAGGAAAAGTGATACCAGTGTAAAATGTAAAAGTGAAGTGTAAAGAAAAAAAGTGAAGAAACACAAAAGTGGGAAATATAAAGTGAGTACAAACAATCTTGGAAAGATGATAATGTTTAATAACCAAGGGTACTTACCTATTAACACATGAAGCATTAAGCTTATTATTGTTTTTTCATTTGTTCAGAATAATATTATTATCATAATCATCAATCTTGTTGATGACCATAGTTGTCATAGGTTATAAGCCAGGTAAATAATTGAATCCCAATTATTTTGGTGATGAACAATGTTATTTCTTTTAGGGAACACTAATACCTAAGGCTTATTAACTAATTACTATAGTAAATAACTAGTCAAATCGAGTGGAACTAGTAGATAAGCAACATATCAGATGATATGACAGAAATAATTTTAATGTTAATAACCAGTTCTTATGTTATGTTATATGTTTAACTATGTTATAAAATCTATGTTGATGTTAGAAGAAATTTGTGAAAAAATGTTAACCATGGAAGCATGGGATAGGACTAAATTGTTTGTTAAAAAATGTTAATGTAGAAGGAGGAGAGTAATTTGTAATTTTCAGAGGAATGTTGTATTTAATTGTTAAGATTTTTTAAATTAACTAAAAAAAACAAATGATATAATCAGAAGCATACACTATCACCTAAACATAGAAATTAACTTATAAATATATAAAATCGATTAACCAAAAGTGTAAAACACTAGGGATTAATAGGGGTAAACCATAAAATTGCCACTGTTAGATTGTTTTCCCTAATAAATCAAAGGTAGTGACAAATTCCAGAAATATAATATGATTTTGTGATGGTCAAAAAACCCAAATGGCTTAAACAGCATAATTTTGTAAACACAGAACATTTATTATGACACACACACACACAAGCCATATTTGGTATCATTTTAAGTGTAATAAAACAAAGAATTACATGCTGTAAATTAAATTAAGATAAACTATTTAACAAATAGAGAGTAATATGTACTAGGGTGAACAAAATCTGTATTGTAAGAAATATTAGGTCATGTGACCTTAAAATTCAGTCAAATTAGCCAATCAGGAATTAGAAAAATTGGTCAAACTATTCAAATTCGAAAGAAAACGGTAACAGTGTATTGTTAGCACGAAAGAAGAACGGGTCAGACCTATGTCTAGCAGAGTGAAAGTGTACTAAAGTATCAAATCTGAGTGTGCAAGGTTATAAAAATAAAATTCAAAATAAATAAAAATAATAATAATAATGAAGATTTAAGAAGACAGAAAACCAATAATAAGAATAAAAGAAGAAACACAATAAGTATACAAGACTAATAGCCGATAATAATATTGGAAGGTGAGAAAGTCGTTGTATTATAACCAAACATTAGCGATCACACCACACTAAGAAAAAACATCACACACAGTATTAATTAACATAATTCCATTCATATTAAGGGAAATGGATATATGAACTTTAATACAAGAACAAACGTCTTAATGGCGGCCATGTTGAAATACGTTTAGGTGACGCCTTCTTTGTCAAACCAACTCACGCGGCGTTAGCGAGCTTCGGTAACGAAACAGATATTATTTATACAATATTAATTAAACAAAATTCAGTTTCTTATGTAAAATTTGATAGAAATTAAGATTAATTTGTAAGTATTTTACTTCGCTACGGCATTTCTGACTTCTTTAATAGTTCAAAGAACCTAAGAATTAATATAAGTGTTGTAACAAATTCCAACACAACTAACTATTGTAATTCTCGACCCTAGAGACAAAGTCGATGTATTAAATAACATTTCGAAATTAAAACAAAATAATTAAATAAAAACCCAAAAGTTAATGCAGCAAAAGAGTTTTATTTATTAGATAAATATAATTTAAGGAATTTCAGCATTTTATAACAGGAAGAAGACATAGAAAGAATTAAAATAACTTATTGAAGAAGGTGACTCACAGCTAGCCTACCATTGGGTGAAGCGGTTCCACAACAGAACGCAACATTGCCTAATAATTATTCAAAATTAGAATTTTACCGCGTTTGACAGCGATCGCCTAGACTTCAACGAATTCTTAAATTAAGAAAATTAATTAATTGGGAAAATAAATTGAAACTAATAACCTAATTGAGTTAAAGAAAAAATAAACTTTCAAGAAAAAATTTCTTAATATTTTATTTTAATAAAATATTTTTTTTTGCAACCAACGTTAATAAAATTTATTGAACATCTAAGAACGAATTAAGGGTTATTTTATAACGACAAGGTTATAATGTATAGAAAGTCTCTACCGTGGAAGAAAGACATATTACAGTATCTTACTGCTCAATGTTAAAACGATTGAAAGTATTGTTACAAAGGGATGAATTTTTCACAAAAACTTTTGCTTAAAAGGAATATTTAGACCGTTAAACTGGACCCGTAAGTACAATCTACACCATCTATAAAAATGTTCACGTTAAAATGAGTCAGAATAAGCAACTGTAGTTATAAAACAAAAGGATGAGAAAACCCAGATACAAATAAGCTTCAAAAAGTTGGCAACAATTGTAATTGTTAAAACAATAGGGTGTATCCTGGTACAAAAAAATAGAAGAAATTGAAAGTTATTGCAAAAGGCTATGCATAAACGTACGCCTATTGCTTAAGATTGAATAGATTGGGAGAACCCTTTACTACACTGACCAAATTGTTTGAGCCAAAATCCAGGACATTTTTAAGGAGTTGATTTTTGTCAAAACTCATTTATTTTTAAGCGGTCACATTACACATATTATTAGACGTATTACCATTAATATTAAACACATTATTCTCATTACTATTATGTTATTAGTCTAATGATTAGTATTATAATTATATTGCTATTATTATTTTATTGTTATTAAGTGTACTAGGGCGCTCGCCCACATACACACAGTTCATCATCAAACTTTGATGTTTCTGATGTTGCAGACTTTAACCGTGATTCCTTTTCAGGAGTTTTTTTAGCATTTTTTTAAAAAATTGTTAAAAATCTATGTAGGCCACTAAAAATTTTAGAGAACTTTTAAAACCCAGCCAGTGTGTTAACGTCTAGCCTGCCATTGTCGTCAGCCCACTGGATATTTTATACGAGAATATTTAATATTTGTTGTAAGACCGCATCGCGAATAAGTAGTTATACTGTTTCAAGAGTTCAGTTTAGACTTTCCTTTATCGTAAAAATTGAATAAGTTTTTTTGTATTAATTCACTCTTTCTTTTCTTATTTTCATTACCAAACTAAAATTTATACTTTACAGTATTTATATTACATTCGGAAAAAATCAGCGTTTCATAGGCCACTCCCGGGATCCTAGGACAGGCATTTAAAATCTGGGCCAAATTCCGAATTTTCAGAACGTCTGGTCATCCTACCTTAGCTCAAACACTGTACAGTTATTGTAAAAATGTCCAATTATGAACGTACAGATGCAAATACAGATAATGCTCTGTCAAAGAACAATGAATTTAGAAAATAATCACCAGTGTAGTCTCACTATATCACTATGTCACTGGATAAACTTTGTACCTATACACTTTTTACTGTAAATTGCTACATTGCGGGCGCGTGTGGTGACGTCATTTTTCTCCCTACTATCTGCTACCGATTTAACACAGGCCTGTAGCACCCAAAATTAAGTTAGTTCTACACAAGACTCCGAGCAGGCCATTCGTCTCAATCGCCAGCCGAGGCTACATTATTTTTAGTATTCTAAACTCTTAGCGTGATCAGCATGTGCTAATTTACTCAGGCGTTCTCAGCCTTTTTACGCACGATTATGTCATTCAGTACTTAATTCTATTTCAATTATTAGGCATCATGCCGGTCTAAAACTGCACGCGCCAGCAATTTACTTCAAATAATTTCAATAAAAGATTAACTCAATAACTTATACAGTCCACTTCATCATTTCATTTCACCAGCACCTCAATAAGCGTTCCTAAGACTAACTCAAGATATTCATCGAGAGCGTCTAAGACGCAACATTTTTTGGTCCTCACGGGACGGATTTCACATTTATGGTCCACCGCGACCGGATTTCGGTACATTACCGTTTCAAAAAATTTCATTTAATGAGCCCAAACGACGTTTGGGTCAAATCAGAACATTTTCAAGCATCAGATTGCTGGCCGTTGCATGCCTTCATGGTTCTACAAATTACTTTATACTCGACACTGCAAGATTCTGCAGAGCAGCAACTCAGAAACAACAAGACACGGCAGGACAGCATCATTTAATCTACAAAGACGAAGTTCCACAACTTTAAAATTACACGAAAAGCTACAACTTCGAGCGTCACCCGACCAGGAGAAACAGGTGGTGCGCCAACTTCTAAGGATCGCCGAACAGGATCGAACAACGGGATCGAAGCCAGCTTCAGCACGCCGGGATTCAACATCCACGTGATTATGAACTTTCATTTTTTTAATTTTCATATATAATTGTTGGGTACAGCAAACTAATTAATATTTTCAAGCAGATTTAATAACCTTTAATATGACATAATTAATAATTTTTACAGAAACAGATATTATTATCAAGTGGTCATAAACTTATATTTTATCTAGATTTTCATATGTACATAAATTCTCATTTACACAGCTGTACAATAACGGATTAAGAAATTTAAGTGTTGCGATAAGGCTATAGTGTATTGTCATTTTGAACAATTCATATTTTAGATAACTTTCATAACTATTTTTAAGCAAATTAAGTACCTATTATAGTAAGTCATATATTAAGGATACACAGATCATTGGCTCCCGAGTCATATCAGATTTTAGTAAATTATTCAAAATTACAACAATTGTTCACCTGCTCTATATCTAATTACCGTTTCAAATCACATTTTACATTTCGGTCATGGCTGATGTGAAGGCGTTAATAAAGAAACGGGGCACAATTAAGGCGTCTATATCCCGTGTGAATACTTTTGCTGACAATTTCAATACGGACACAAGCGATCATCACGCTTTAAAAATTAAACTCCGCCATTTGATGGAATTGTCCGCTAAGTATAACGAAATTCAGACTCAAATTGAGGCTGACGATTCCGATTTCGCATCAGTCAGTGACAGAGTTCAAACAGAGGATGATCTCTTCAATATTGAATGTAAGTTACACCATTTATTGGAGCAAGTAGAAGAGGTGAACAAGAAACCGTTGTTCAGGCTGAACTTACGCCAATTAAAACCCCCCCTATACAGTTAGAGCCGATTAAACTGCCCTGGTTCTCAGGCAGCATTATTGATTGGTAACATTATCATAATATGTTTGTAGAATTAATACACGTCAGAACTGACCTGACTGACATTCAGAAATTACACTTTTTGCACTCTTCATTAAGGGATGAGGCGTTAAATGTAATGAAATCTCTTCCAATCACACATGAAAATTATGCGGTAGCTAATTTACGACAGGTACGACAGCAAATTAATTGTCTCAGCCTATCACATAGGAAATGTCCTGGCCGTCAACTCCATTCAACAAGAATCCATGGTTATCATTTCCAAATTCATTGACGAGATCACTGCGAACATAAACGCTTTAAATTCATTGAATTTAACGGTAAATACATTTGAACTCATTTTCGTGCAATACTTAACGCAAAAACTCGATGACCATACATGTCGGCTCTGGAAAGAAGGCTTGTCGGACAAGCGATTTCCTAACTTCAGGAATTTTATTAAATTTTTAAATAATAGAAGAAAATTATTGCAAAATGTAAACGGAGCGACCAGCTCAGTGAGCAAAATGCACGTTAGCGATAAGCCTCCCTATCGCAAAGCAATTAAACCGGTTAATATCACTAGGGCTGCATTCCATTCTCATATCGGTAATAAGGTATGTCAGCTGTGCAGAGATAAACACCGTCTGTCTGAATGTCCAAAATTCATGGCTATGTCTCCCATGGAACGAAAAAACATTTTAATTAAAAATAAACTCTGTTTAAATTGTCTACGTCATGATCTCGCACACTGTCATTCCAAATTTACTTGCAGGACGTGTGCTAAACGCCACCACACAATGATCCACGTATCAGGCAATAACGCTTCGTGCAGTAACAATCAGTTTGCACTAAAACTGCAAACAAACAAATCTATATTATTATCCACCGCCGTCTGCATGACAACTGATCATGCCGGTAGGAAACACCCAGTAAGGATTTTATTAGACTCAGTTTCGCAAGCTAACTTCTGCACCATGAATTTTGCACGTCGCATGGGTCTAAAACTAATTAAATCTCAATTACCCATCACCGGTATAAATAATTCATTATCTCAAGCTGACTTCAGTACCAGGGTAAGGTTGCATTCACGTTATAAGAATTTTAGTTTAAACATACATTGCGCTGTGCTTCCCAGTATCACTAATAATCTCCCTGCGGAATCATTCGATATCGCATCCATAAATTTACCAAAAGGCATATTCCTGGCCGACCCACATCTGAACTTCTCTTCGCAGATCGACCTATTGCTTGGTGCTCAGTATTACTTACAATTAATTGAACCTGTCAAATTCATCCGTAGCCCACATTTTCCCATAATACAGGAGACAAAATTGGGATTCATTCTCGCGGGTAACTTGCCATTTAATGTCGACATGACAAAACCTGTCTCATCATTCATAGCATGTGAGGATAATAATGCCATTTCTTCGCAACGAAAGGACTTCTGGAAGTTAGAGGACGTTGCTATTCGTGCTCACTCCGTCGAGGACTCGGAATGCGAAAGTCATTTTGTAAATAATACTTTCCGTAATAATGATGGCAGATTTGTAGTATCCCTACCTCGCAGGTCATACAATTCTCATTTGGGCGATTCTCTTCACGGAGCAATCCGCGGGTTTCAATCACTGGAACTCAAATTCAAGCAGGAACGTAAACGTAAACGTAAACGTAAGCGTAACCGGTTTTTACACGGCCACCCACAATGGTGGCATGGTCCATCCTGGTTGTCCCATGAGTCATCATCATGGCCCATCAGTGCCTTCGATACCCATTGAACCTGCACTCATCCCGATCTCGAGCAGGAACAACGTAAGGAGGCTCAAACCTCATTGATTGTCGCTTCAGCCACGTCCAGTTACTTTGAAAATTATTCATCGCTGTCAAAACTCATTCGCGTGTTTTCGTATTGCCGGCGATTCATTCGGAACTCTAGGCTCCCTATAGCGGATAGAGACACTTCCTTTTTAAATTCCCATGAGTTACATGGTACACTGTTGGTTTTTATTCGCCAGTCCCAGCAATCGCACTCTAGCATCGAAGTTAAGGAACTTGAGGCGCAACGCTGCATCCCTAACAACAGTAAAATTCTTCCACCTAACCCCTTTCTGGACAAGACAGGGATATTACGCGTGGGCGGACGCCTTCAGCAAACCCAGCTTACCTACGAGAGCAAACACCAAATCATACTACACCCGCACTCCCATCTCAGCAAATTAATCATAGAAAACGAGCATCGTCGTTTACTACACGCTGGTGTACAATTGACTCAGTTCTCTCTGCGGCAGAAATATTGGATAAATAATGATAAATCTTATATACGCTCAGTAATACATAAATGTATCACTTGTTTTCGATTCCGTGCTAGGGGCGCAACCCAATTATTAGGACAATTACCCCCTTCCAGGGTTACGCCTGCCAAGCCATTTTCCCAATGTGCAGTCAACTATGCCGGTCCCGTATTTATACGTCTTGGCGGGCAGCTTCAAAATCGACGTCAACGGCTTATATTGCTTTATTTATATGCATGATCACTAAGGCCATTCACCTGGAACTAGTCTCAGATCTTACCTCAGACGCCTTCATAGCGGCCTTAAAACGGTTTATAGCGCGCAGAGGTATCCCTGATCAGATATTCTCCGACAATGGAACAAACTTTCGTCGTGCTAGTAGCACACTTCACGAATTATACAAACTTTTGCAGTCTAAGGGATTTGAACAGACCACCCAGGATTTTACTAGTGCCCAAGGCATTAAATGGTCATTTATTCCACCCTCAGCACCTCATTTTGGTGGCCTGTGGGAAAGCGGAGTCAGGAGCGTCAAGTTTCACTTGCGGCGCGTGGTAGGCGGAACGATTCTTACTTTCGAGGAGTACTACACTATCTTAACTCAAATAGAGTCCTGCCTTAACTCACGCCCATTGTTCGCCGTCTCCAATGACTCTAGGGATCTTGAACCCTTAACTCCAGCGCACTTCCTGGTTGGTTCTCCGCTCACTGCACTCCGGAACCGGACCATTCCCAAGTCAATATTAGTCATCTGGGCAGATGGCAGCTGCTCCAAATATTCACCCAGTCGATATGGAACAGGTGGTCGAAAGATTATTTGCACCAGTTGCAACAGCGCAACAAATGGCGTATCACGTCAAAAAATTTGACTCCCGGACAACTCGTCCGTGTTCTAGATGACAGTTCCCCCTCACTGCAGTGGAAACGCGGGGTAGTCACAATTCGGGTCAGGATTCAATAGTGCGCGTCGCGGATGTTCGCACCGCTAATGGTATCCTACGTCGACCCATCCATAAATTATGTCCACTTCCAGTGGACTCCGACTAATTGCATGAGCATTCATGCAACATGCATCATTGTATCTAACATTTGTCATGCTTTATATTTGTTATTTGTACTATATTATTATTAAGTTTTTATTATTTTATTCCTATGTATTATTATCATGTTATTATTATTTTTTGAATTTTTTGGGGATTATGATTCTAATATTATTGTATCAATTATTATGTCTTTGTCATTGTATTATTACCTGTTACAGATTATTGAATCTTTTGTGATCATTATCTTATTATTATGTATTGTTAACTATTATGTCAATCCTTATGTATTATGTATACTCATTCAATCATATTATGCATTTTTACATCATTTGGATATGTCTATCATTGCTATGTACTATTGAATATTGATATCATTATACTAATACTATGCATGTACATTATTAAGTCTTTATTATTTGTATTGCTATATTGAATCAGTTTTGAGGATGTTTTCTTTTATATAAATTAAGGGTTGTCGCTTACTTTTTGTTAAAAATTAAATGTATATATTTACTGAACATATGTTAATGCTTCAACAAAGATCATGTTATTTACATAAGCACCTTCATTTTTATCAGGAGTTTTTTATTTTTGTACATTTTCTAGCACAGATATTGTTTTGTTTTGCTTTTGAGTTTTGCCTGATAGCTTAATGAATTTTGTTATTTACAGATTTTATGTCAGAGATGATTTACTTTAAACAAAAGGTCAATTTAATGTATAAAGCTTTCAAGCATATTGCGTATTGTCTTTGTATATAACATTTGATAATAATTTGTGATGTACCATTCACACAATTACTTAAGTTGCAATATGGATAAACTTTGTACCTATACACTTTGTACTGTAAATTGCTGCATTGCGGGCGCGTGTGGTGACGTTATTTTTTCCCTACTATCTGCTACCGGTTTAACACAGGCCTGTAGCAGCCAAAATTAAGTTAGTTCTACACAAGACTCCGAGCAGGCCATTCGTCTCAATCGCCAGCCGAGGCTACATTATTTTTAGTATTCTAAACTCTTAGCGTGATCAGCATGCGCTAATTTACTCAGGCGTTCTCAGCCTTTTTACGCACGATTATATCATTCAGTACTTAATTCTATTTCAATTGTTAGGCATCATGCCGCTCTAAAACTGCACGCGCCAGCAAGTCACTTCAAATAATTTCAATAAAAGATTAACTCAATAACTTATACAGTCCACTTCATCATTTCATTTCACCAGCACCTCAATAAGCGTTCCTAAGACTAACTCAAGATATTCATCGAGAGCGTCTAAGACGCAACAGTCACTGTATCAAATTATTTCATAAATGCATTTATTTTCATTATTAATTTCATTTGCATTTTCAGATAGAAACAAAAGAATAAAATTAATGTAATTTTATCTTAAAATAATTCTCCACGCACATAACACGTATTATATATATTTATGGCGTTAGGTGGAAACAGACTTGAGTTATGGAACAGATAACCTTGTCTTAAAATAATCTACAGGAACGTAAAAGAAATAATCCAGTTATTCCAGAATTTGTTAACTAACAGGATTTTCATATGAACCATAGGAATGTGATACGCAAGTGGACAGTTTTGTCACGTCCGTGTCTTTTAGTTTTTCCCCTTCCCTTCCCAACTACAAAAACGAAAAGGTTTCTTAATTATGGGCCAACAACATATTAAACGATTTATGTACCACGTTCATTTAAACTGTACACTAGATGTGGCTTTGGCAGAATCTGAAACCAGTTATTTGACAACAATGGCATGTCCTATCGGTTGGAGGGCAATTCTATTCATAACACTGTTCAACAGCAAGAATGTTTCCTGCTTGAAAGTAGCAACTTTGTATTTCATTTAGGTTATAAAAAACTAATTTAACCTTTAAAATGGTTAGTTAGCTCTTATTTTCAAGATCCAACAGTTTAAATATAGTTAGGGGAATTTTTGTTTCAAACTGGGAAATTTCATTTTTTATGGTTGGCAAATCTGTCTGAGACCTCTTTTATTTTCTTTTGAGGTTAGTTTTATAGTTTTAGTCTAACTGCATTGTAAGGTTAGTGGGTGTTAGTGACATTTTCTTTCCTTCCTTATATTGTGTCTAGAATCTGTGAAAATGCCTCTCAAATGCGTTAATAATGCTGACAACTTTTGCTACCTATGTGGTGATGTGACATTTTCTGATCAGAAACGGCCTATAACATAGCTAGTAAAAACAGCCTACTTTCACTACTTTGAAGTCAATGTACGGGATCAAGACAAGTTATGGGCGTCTTACTTTTGTTGCAATACATGTTCAGTGAATCTTCGTAGTTGGTTAACTGGAAAGAGACGTTCAATGAACTTTGGTGTACCGTAGGCTACCGGTTATATGGTAAGAACTAACAAATCATTTAAAAGACTGTTATTTCTGCATGACATCGCCTAACCCTTCACAAGACTATCAACTACTGCCAGATGACGGTGAGGGATTTAAATATCATAGAGGAAAATTTCCTAAACTAAGTCAAAGAAGGCATCTTTGTTGGTCCTCAAATCAGAAAGCTGATGAAAGATAAAAAGTTAAAAAATTGCACTTAAAATCAATGAGAAAGCGGCTTGGGAAACATTTGAAAAAGTAGTTAAGAGGATTTTAGGCAAGAAAAGAGCTGAAAACTATGTTTAAAATATAAATGAGCTTTTGGAAAAAAATACCATAAGTTGGGATGAAATATGTCTTTAAAAATTCATTTCCTCCACTCGCATTTCGATTTCTTCCCCTACAATTGTGGACACGTAAGTGACGAACTTGGTGAAAGATTTCACCAGGGGATCGCCGCCATGGAGAAGAGGTATCAGGGCAAATGGGACGTGTCCATGCTTGCAGATTACTGCTGAACATTAGCAAGGGATGTTTCAGACCAACAGCACAAGAGGTGAGCTAAGAGAGGAAGCGTACGGAAACGTAAAAACAATCAAGAAATACAGAAATAATGAACAATTTTAATAACAATATTAGCTTTTAAAAAATTAATTTTCTTTTCTTTAGACTATGTAAACATTTTATAAACATTTTTTATGTAAACTCATTTTTTTTATTGTATAAACCAAAATATTTAAATGTTATTTCTTGTTCTGGAGATTGTAATTTCGTATATACTAAGAACAGTATATCAATAAAACAGGAGCTAAAAAAAGTTTTTGTCAGTATTATTCTTTTTCCTTACCCAATAAACAATCAAAATCAGCTAATTTTAGCCAGGAAACAAAATATTTTTAAATAAATAAAATAAATAATTTTTGTTGTTGGCTAGTGTAATCGAAGCTAAAGAATTATTAAGCGGATGATTTACATTGCGGTAATAAAAGTTAATGCTGTTCAGTAATACAATAATGGTGTTCGTGTAACCTCGTTAAGTCTTACGAACTAGTTCAGTAAACTAATTACGTTTGGACGTATAACTGGACAGAACATGTAACTGATATTCTGTGAAGGCGAATTTCATGGACATCGTCTCAGTACAAAGCTTTGGTCACGTTTAGCGGTAGAACAGGCACAACAATGTATAAGACAATTCAATGGGTTATAACTAGTTGATGATACTGATTCCCATATCCATATAATAATAGTTCTGTAACTTCAATTCAGCGATTTACGTTGTTTACTTAACACAAATGCGACGTCTCCCGCTCTTTACATTTTCTTGTCTATCCGTGTGTGCGTGTGTGAAACATATTTTGTATTTGTCTGCTTTTGTCTTCCTGTCTATGTACGTTCCTGTCTGTTTTACTGTCTGCATATCTATGTCGTTTTTTAAGTATCTATTTGTTTATCTATTCTATTTATTTCTCTAAACGTCTGTGTTTGTATCTATGTATCTAATTACCAGTCCGTCTCTCTACTTGTCTCTACCTCCCACTCTTTCTATTTATCTCTATTCAATCTCTATTATATTTATCTGTCTAACCGTCTGGGTTTGTATCTATGTGTCTAATTAACAGTCCGTCTCTCTACTTGTCTCTACCTCCCCCTCTTTCTATTTATCTCTATTCTATCTCTATTATATTTATCTGTCTAACCGTCTGCGTTTGTATCTATGTGTCTAATTACCAGTCCGTCTCTCTACTTGTCTCTACCTCCCCCTCTTTCTATTTATCTGTATTCTATCTCTATTATATTTAACTGTCTAACCGTCTGCGTTTGTTTCTATGTGTCTAATAAACAGTCCGTCTCTCTACTTGTCTCTACCTCCCCTCTTTCTATTTATCTGTATTCTACCTCTATTATATTTATCTGTCTAACCGTCTGTATTTGTATCTATGTATCTAATTACCATTCCGTCTCTATACTTCTCTCTCTCTCTGTGAGTGGCTATTGTCTGTTAGACAGTCTGTCTCTTTTCTCTTTTATACATCCTGAAACGTTTGATCGTAAAAAGCTTCAACGTAAAGCGACCTGTAAGAATTATTAGTTTGTGGCTTGTCGCCCTTTGGGCGACATTGGTAACTTGGATGTTCATATAATGAAAATTTAGAGGCAAATTTACATAAATATTTTTAGTATTTAATTTTAGTGGGATGTTTTTTTGTAATACTAAGTGTGCATTTAATAAGAGTCGTGCGACAGAGTCAGGCTACAATAATTATATCGCTGTTTCATATAGGCCTAGTATATGCGAAAGTTTGTTACTACGTTCAAACAATTCAATTATAGATGAAAATAACGCTAATAGCGTTAAGGCAACCCATTTTCTTGCTAATCGCTTATCAGCGGCAATGTATTGAATTATTGTCTGTAGCCTTAGGGAAGGTTTGTTTTCAATGTATAGAGGGTTCTCCGAGTTATAACTGAAGCAAATTAGATAGCTTTGTTTTTCGAAAGGTATTTGTCATTTAAATATTCAAATTGCCTTTCAATCGATAATTACCTTTTGTTTGTACACTTTAGGTTTACGCAGATTACTAACAGAGCGATTATTTGCTTAGAAGTCATCAATACCATTGGCTGGTTTTCTACATTGTCCTACGTAACTTTATCATCTAAATCATCGTTGATTCTTTTCTTCATATTTTTACTACACCTCCATACCTTATTTTTTCGGTCTGCCTTAGGCTCTAGTTCAACATATTGTTACAACAGTCACACCGATCGTCATATTGTGCAGTGGAAAAAAATAATTGACACTTATGAAGTCACCAATTACCAAATTTAATCAGTCGCAGATAACTATTTAAAATAAAAAAAGTACTAACATGCAATAATTCAAGTTAAAAGTGTCCACATGCAATAACAATGTCACCTTATTACAATACCGTACTAATTAACACAGAAATCGTTTTCTACTAATCAGCAACAATAACTTAATCCGCACTCTACAGTATCGCTAGGCGTTAACTAACTCTTAAGCCTGCCGTAGAATCTTCCATACACCTCGCAGAGGTTCCAGAATAATTTTCCGTACTTCTGACGGCGTGCCGGCATAATTTGTGTAGTTGTAAGAGCTTAAACAATCTGGCGGTTACGTCAGTGTACGACCTAGTCACAGACGCCGCACGCTCTGGGCTAGGCGAGAAACGGGTAGAATGACGCTCACGAATTTTCAAGAACGTTACGTAATTGTCGTAACATATGATTTTGAATTCCGTATTTTGCTATTCGTTCGTTGTATTCGTAACAAATTAATGCTTATTCCTGATGCCATCTATAACTGAATTCGCCCTTAGTTAAAAAAATTAATTTCGTCGTAATTTTGTTAACCCTTTATTAAAATTTCACTTAAGAATTTACATCTGCTCTTAAATTTGGCAAGTCCTAATCTTTTTACTATATTAATTTTTAATAACGGCATTTTGGGAATACAGGATTTTTTCGTTGCGGCCAGTTGTGGGCACGTTATTTTAACTGTTTCTTCCATGGGTTTTATCTTTTTCTCTTTAGTCCTGTATTCGCTTCCGATTAGCTTTTTTCTTTCTTCAGTCCACGTCTATACTATTCTCAACCTGAGCTTTTTCTGGAAACTCTGGACTACTCCAAGTTTCTTCTTATAGAGGATCACATTCCTGGACGTTTTCACGAATGATTCTCACTTCTTCCAATTCCCTGTCCATCTCAGTGAACCAGTAATCAGAATCAGGAGACTATCAAGTCGTCGTCTGGTGCTTCGTCGTTCTTGAATGACTGGATTTGTTTATTCCGATTTGAATCTTTGTTCAGTCCGATTTGTCTTTTCGTGTGTGGAGATGAGTCTGGATTCGTAATCTGTTTTCTTTCAGGCGAGTCTTGACTCTGAAGCGTCGCAGTTGAGGAGGGTCTCAAAGTATTTCACTAAGACCTGATATTCGTCTTTGTCACTGAAAGAAACTTTGCCGTCGAGGTCTTTGAAACGTTGGCTGCCGGAAGGTGTGTATACACTAAGGCTGTATTTGAAAGTTCAGTATAAATCCTAAGAGTTGCTCTACCTGAAATCCTGCTCGATCTGTTCTAGCTGTCTTTTGTCGAAGACACGTTTCACAACGCGGGTGATTTTTGCAGAGTCTTTTTCGCGTCCAGCAAGTCCTTCTTTTTATCTTGCGAGTCCCATTTCAACCACGCGAGCTGTATTTGCCTTATCGCTTCTTTGGAATAATGGGTTCACCAGGCGTGTTTCCTTGGTTAATGGTACTATCTCCTTAGCCGTTTCAACAATGGCCTCTATCGGATGTTTCCAATTACCTGATTCAAGGGACTCTAGATTCTGAGCAAATTCTTAGTTGGATCGTGGCTTTCCTGTGTCGAACCTATTAATCTTTTTCATCTGGACTTACCTGGCATTTCTCGGAAGAAGCATAATATTGATCTGCGAGGGATAGTGATCTGAATCGAGTTTGGCCCTTCTAACGAAGTTTCACGTCCTCGAGATCTTTTGTTCTATTTTTCTTGCAACGGCGACGTAGACAATTTGAAGCTCAACAATGTGAAGATTCGGGTAGTTCAATTTTTCTGTTTCCTGGGAAGGTGTTTGTAAGCGGTTGAGTTCAAAACCAGGTCAGACGTCGTGGAGTAGATAAACTTTGCTTATAACTTAGATATCAAATACGTTGGTAATAGATTTATAATTTAGGGCTTGAAAAATACGAAGCATTATTTAGCGAAGTATTAAATGTACGTCTGTGTATTTGATTGGCACGCAGCTTTCTAGTGTGATAAACGATACGACAGATCGCTAACATTTGTAGATAAACGGTAGTAATACTCATCATTAACGACTGCTGTCACTCAGAAAATTAAATGGTGTGAAACTAAGCTCATTTGCAGTACATATTGTCGGCTACAGAACGCATCCGCAAAAGTTATTCTACCTCGACTACTAGTGACACAACGCCCTATTCTAGTCTCTACCTCCCCCTCTTTCTAATTATCTCTCTTCTATCTCTATTATATTTATCTGTCTAACCGTCTGCGTTTGTACCTATGTGTCTAATTACCAGTCCGTCTCTCTACTTGTCTCTACCTCCCCCTCTTTCTATTTATCTGTATTCTATTTCTATTATATTTATCTGTCTAACCGTCTGCGTTTGTATCTATGTGTCTAATTAACAGTCCGTCTCTCTACTTGTCTCTACCTCCCCCTCTTTCTATTTATCTCTATTCTATCTCTATTATATTTATCTGTCTAACCGTCTGTATTTGTATCTATGTATCTAATTACCAGTCCGTCTCTATACTTCTCTCTCTCTCTGTGAGTGGCTATTGTCTGTTAGACAGTCTGTCTCTTTTCTCTTTTATACATCCTGAAACGTTTGATCGTAAAAAGCTTCAACGTAAAGCGACCTGTAAGAAACATTAGTTTGTGGCTTGTCGCCCTTTGGGCAACATTAGTAACTTGGATGTTCATATAATGAAAATTTAGAGGCAAATTTACATAAATATTTTTAGCATTTAATTTTAGTGGGATGTTTTTTTGTAATATTAAGTGTGCATTTAAGAAGAGTCGTGCGACAGAGTCAGGCTACAATAATTATATCGCTGTTTCATATAGGCCTAGTATATGCGAAAGTTTGTTACTACGTTCAAACAATTCAATTATAGATGAAAATAACGCTAATAGCGTTAAGGCAACCCATTTTCTTGCTAATCGCTTATCAGCGGCAATGTATTGAATTATTGTCTGTAGCCTTAGGGAAGGTTTGTTTTCAATGAATAGAGGGTTCTCCGAGTTATAAGTGAAGAAAATTAGATAGCTTTGTTTTTCGAAAGGTATTTGCATTTTAAATATTCAAATTGCCTTTCAATCGATAATTACCTTTTGTTTGTACACTTTAGGTTTACGCAGATTACTAACAGAGCGATTATTTGCTTAGAAGTCATCAATACCATTGGCTCGTTTTCTACATTGTCCTACGTCACTTTATCATCTAAATCATTGTTGATTCTTTTCTTCATATTTTTACTACACCTCCATACCTTATTTTTTCTGTCTGCCTTAGGCTCTAGTTCAACATATTGTTACAACAGTCACACCGATCGTCATATTGTGCAGTGGAAAAAAATAATTGACACTTATGAAGTCACCAATTACCAAATTTAATCAGTCGCAGATAACTATTTAAAATAAAAAAAGTACTAACATGCAATAATTCAAGTTAAAAGTGTCCACATGCAATAATAATGTCACCTTATTACAATACCGTACTAATTAACACAAAAATCGTTTTCCACTAATCAGCAACAATAACTTAATCCGCACTCTACAATATCGCTAGGCGTTAACTAACTCTTAAGCCTGCCGTAGAATCTTCCATACACCTCGCAGAGGTTCCAGAATAATTTTCCGTACTCCTGACGGCGTGCCGGCATAATTTGTGTAGTTGTAAGAGCTTAAACAATCTGGCGGTTACGTCAGTGTACGACCTAATCACAGACGCCGCACGCTCTGGGCTAGGCGAGAAACGGGTAGAATGACGCTCACGAATTTTCAAGAACGTTACGTAATTGTCGTAACATATGATTTTGAATTCCGTATTTTGCTATTCGTTCGTTGTATTCGTAATAAATTAATGCTTATTCCTGATGCCATCTATAACTGAATTCGCCCTTAGTTAAAAAAATTAATTTCGTCATAATTTTTTTAACCCATTATTAAAATTTCACTTAAGAATTTACATCTGCTCTTAAATTTGGCAAGTCCTAATCTTTTTACTATATTAATTTTTAATAACGGCATTTTGGGAATACAGGATTTTTTCGTTGCGGCCAGTTGTGGGCACGTTATTTTAACTGTTTCTTCCATGGGTTTTATCTTTTTCTCTTTAGTCCTGTATTCGCTTCCGATTAGCTTTTTTCTTTCTTCAGTCCACGTCTATACTATTCTCAACCTGAGCTTTTTCTGGAAACTCTGGTCTACTCCAAGTTTCTTCTTATAGAGGATCACATTCCTGGACGTTTTCACGAATGATTCTCACTTCTTCCAATTCCCTGTCCATCTCAGTGAACCAGTAATCAGAGTCAGGAGACTATCAAGTCATCGTCTGGTGCTTCGTCGTTCTTGAATGACTGGATTTGTTTATTCCGATTTGAATCTTTGTTCAGTCCGATTTGTCTTTTTGTGTGTGGAGATGAGTCTGGTTTCGTAATCTGTTTTCTTTCAGGCGAGTCTTGACTCTGAAGCGTCGCAGTTGAGGAGGGTCTCAAAGTATTTCACTAAGACCTGATATTCGTCTTTGTCACTGAAAGAAACTTTGCCGTCGAGGTCTTTGAAACGTTGGCTGCCGGAAGGTGTGTATACACTAAGGCTGTATTTGAAAGTTCAGTATAAATCCTAAGAGTTGCTCTACCTGAAATCCTGCTCGATCTGTTCTAGCTGTCTTTTGTCGAAGACACGTTTCACAACGCGGGTGATTTTTGCAGAGTCTTTTTCACGTCCAGCAAGTCCTTCTTTTTATCTTGCGAGTCCCATTTCAACCACGCGAGCTGTATTTGCCTTATCGCTTCTTTGCAATAATGGGTTCACCAGGCGTGTTTCCTTGGTTAATGGTACTATCTCCTTAGCCGTTTCAACAATGGCCTCTATCCGATGTTTCCAATTACCTGATTCAAGGGGTCTCTAGATTCTGAGTAAATTCTTAGTTGGATCGCGGCTTTCCTGCGTCGAACCTATTAATCTTTTTCATCTGGACTTACCTGGCATTTCTCGGAAGAAGCATAATATTGATCTGCGAGGGATAGTGATCTGAATCGAGTTTGGCCCTTCTAACGAAGTTTCACGTCCTCGAGATCTTTTGTTCTATTTTTCTTGCAACGGCGACGTAGACAATTTGAAGCTCAACAATGTGAAGATTCGGGTAGTTCATTTTTTCTGTTTCCTGGGAAGGTGTTTGTAAGCGGTTGAGTTCAAAACCAGGTCAGACGTCGTGGAGTAGATAAACTTTGCTTATAACTTAGATATCAAATACGTTGGTAATAGATTTATAATTTAGGGCTTGAAAAATACGAAGCATTATTTAGCGAAGTATTAAATGTACGTGTGTGCATTTGATTGGCACGCAGCTTTCTAGTGTGATAAACGATACGACAGATCGCTAACATTTGTAGATAAACGGTAGTAATACTCATCATTAACGACTGCTGTCACTCAGAAAATTAAATGGTGTGAAACTAAGCTCATTTGCAGTACATATTGTCGGCTACAGAACGCATCCGCAAAAGTTATTCTACCTCGACTACTAGTGACACAACGCCCTATTCTAGTCTCTACCTCCCCCTCTTTCTAATTATCTCTCTTCTATCTCTATTATATTTATCTGTCTAACCGTCTGCGTTTGTACCTATGTGTCTAATTACCAGTCCGTCTCTCTACTTGTCTCTACCTCCCCCTCTTTCTATTTATCTGTATTCTATTTCTATTATATTTATCTGTCTAACCGTCTGCGTTTGTATCTATGTGTCTAATTAACAGTCCGTCTCTCTACTTGTCTCTACCTCCCCCTCTTTCTATTTATCTCTATTCTATCTCTATTATATTTATCTGTCTAACCGTCTGTATTTGTATCTATGTATCTAATTACCAGTCCGTCTCTATACTTCTCTCTCTCTCTGTGAGTGGCTATTGTCTGTTAGACAGTCTGTCTCTTTTCTCTTCTATACATCCTGAAACGTTTGATCGTAAAAAGCTTCAACGTAAAGCGACCTGTAAGAAACATTAGTTTGTGGCTTGTCGCCCTTTGGGCAACATTAGTAACTTGGATGTTCATATAATGAAAATTTAGAGGCAAATTTACATAAATATTTTTAGCATTTAATTTTAGTGGGATGTTTTTTTGTAATATTAAGTGTGCATTTAATAAGAGTCGTGCGACAGAGTCAGGCTACAATAATTATATCGCTGTTTCATATAGGCCTAGTATATGCGAAAGTTTGTTACTACGTTCAAACAATTCAATTATAGATGAAAATAACGCTAATAGCGTTAAGGCAACCCATTTTCTTGCTAATCGCTTATCAGCGGCAATGTATTGAATTATTGTCTGTAGCCTTAGGGAAGGTTTGTTTTCAGTGAATAGAGGGTTCTCCGAGTTATAAGTGAAGAAAATTAGATAGCTTTGTTTTTCGAAAGGTATTTGCCATTTTAAATATTCAAATTGCCTTTCAATCGATAATTACCTTTTGTTTGTACACTTTAGGTTTACGCAGATTACTAACAGAGCGATTATTTGCTTAGAAGTCATCAATACCATTGGCTGGTTTTCTACATTGTCCTACGTCACTTTATCATCTAAATCATCGTTGATTCTTTTCTTCATATTTTTACTACACCTCCATACCTTATTTTTTCTGTCTGCCTTAGGCTCTAGTTCAACATATTGTTACAACAGTCACACCGATCGTCATATTGTGCAGTGGAAAAAAATAATTGACACTTTTGAAGTCACCAATTACCAAATTTAATCAGTCGCAGATAACTATTTAAAATAAAAAAAGTACTAAAATGCAATAATTCAAGATAAAAGTGTCCACATGCAATAATAATGTCACCTTATTACAATACCGTACTAATTAACACAAAAATCGTTTTCCACTAATCAGCAACAATAACTTAATCCGCACTCTACAATATCGCTAGGCGTTAACTAACTCTTAAGCCTGCCGTAGAATCTTCCATACACCTCGCAGAGGTTCCAGAATAATTTTCCGTACTCCTGACGGCGTGCCGGCATAATTTGTGTAGATGTAAGAGCTTAAACAATCTGGCGGTTACGTCAGTGTACGACCTAATCACAGACGCCGCACGCTCTGGGCTAGGCGAGAAACGGGTAGAATGACGCTCACGAATTTTCAAGAACGTTACGTAATTGTCGTAACATATGATTTTGAATTCCGTATTTTGCTATTCGTTCGTTGTATTCGTAATAAATTAATGCTTATTCCTGATGCCATCTATAACTGAATTCGCCCTTAGTTAAAAAAATTAATTTCGTCATAATTTTTTTAACCCTTTATTAAAATTTCACTTAAGAATTTACATCTGCTCTTAAATTTGGCAAGTCCTAATCTTTTTACTGTATTAATTTTTAATAACGGCATTTTGGGAATACAGGATTTTTTCGTTGCGGCCAGTTGTGGGCACGTTATTTTAACTGTTTCTTCCATGGGTTTTATCTTTTTTCTCTTTAGTCCTGTATTCGCTTCCGATTAGCTTTTTTCTTTCTTCAGTCCACGTCTATACTATTCTCAACCTGAGCTTTTTCTGGAAACTCTGGTCTACTCCAAGTTTATTCTTATAGAGGATCACATTCCTGGACGTTTTCACGAATGATTCTCACTTCTTCCAATTCCCTGTCCATCTCAGTGAACCAGTAATCAGAGTCAGGAGACTATCAAGTCATCGTCTGGTGCTTAGTCGTTCTTGAATGACTGGATTTGTTTATTCCGATTTGAATCTTTGTTCAGTCCGATTTGTCTTTTTGTGTGTGGAGATGAGTCTGGTTTCGTAATCTGTTTTCTTTCAGGCGAGTCTTGACTCTGAAGCGTCGCAATTGAGGAGGGTCTCAAAGTATTTCACTAAGACCTGATATTCGTCTTTGTCACTGAAAGAAACTTTGCCGTCGAGGTCTTTGAAACGTTGGCTGCCGGAAGGTGTGTATACACTAAGGCTGTATTTGAAAGTTCAGTATAAATCCTAAGAGTTGCTCTACCTGAAATCCTGCTCGATCTGTTCTAGCTGTCTTTTGTCGAAGACACGTTTCACAACGCGGGTGATTTTTGCAGAGTCTTTTTCGCGTCCAGCAAGTCCTTCTTTTTATCTTGCGAGTCCCATTTCAACCACGCGAGCTGTATTTGCCTTATCGCTTCTTTGCAATAATGGGTTCACCAGGCGTGTTTCCTTGGTTAATGGTACTATCTCCTTAGCCGTTTCAACAATGGCCTCTATCCGATGTTTCCAATTACCTGATTCAAGGGACTCTAGATTCTGAGTAAATTCTTAGTTGGATCGCGGCTTTCCTGTGTCGAACCTATTAATCTTTTTCATCTGGACTTACCTGGCATTTCTCGGAAGAAGCATAATATTGATCTGCGAGGGATAGTGATCTGAATCGAGTTTGGCCCTTCTAACGAAGTTTCACGTCCTCGAGATCTTTTGTTCTATTTATCTTGCAACGGCGACGTAGACAATTTGAAGCTCAACAATGTGAAGATTCGGGTAGTTCATTTTTTCTGTTTCCTGGGAAAGTGTTTGTAAGCGGTTGAGTTCAAAACCAGGTCAGACGTCGTGGAGTAGATAAACTTTGCTTATAACTTAGACATCAAATACGTTGGTAATAGATTTATAATTTAGGGCTTGAAAAATACGAAGCATTATTTAGCGAAGTATTAAATGTACGTCTGTGCATTTGATTGGCACGCAGCTTTCTAGTGTGATAAACGATACGACAGATCGCTAACATTTATAGATAAACGGTAGTAATACTCATCATTAACGATTGCTGTCACTCAGAAAATTAAATGGTGTGAAACTAAGCTCATTTGCAGTACATATTGTCGGCTACAGAACGCATCCGCAAAAGTTATTCTACCTCGACTACTAGTGACACAACGCCCTATTCTAGTCTCTACCTCCCCCTCTTTCTAATTATCTCTCTTCTATCTCTATTATATTTATCTGTCTATCCGTCTGCGTTTGTACCTATGTGTCTAATTACCAGTCCGTCTCTCTACTTGTCTCTACCTCCCCCTCTTTCTATTTATCTCTATTCTATCTCTATTATATTTATCTGTCTAACCGTCTGTATTTGTATCTATGTATCTAATTACCAGTCCGTCTCTATACTTCTCTCTCTCTCTGTGAGTGGCTATTGTCTGTTAGACAGTCTGTCTCTTTTCTCTTTTATACATCCTGAAACGTTTGATCGTAAAAAGCTTCAACGTAAAGCGACCTGTAAGAAACATTAGTTTGTGGCTTGTCGCCCTTTGGGCGACATTAGTAACTTGGATGTTCATATAATGAAAATTTAGAGGCAAATTTACATAAATATTTTTAGCATTTAATTTTAGTGGGATGTTTTTTTGTAATATTAAGTGTGCATTTAAGAAGAGTCGTGCGACAGAGTCAGGCTACAATAATTATATCGCTGTTTCATATAGGCCTAGTATATGCGAAAGTTTGTTACTACGTTCAAACAATTCAATTATAGATGAAAATAACGCTAATAGCGTTAAGGCAACCCATTTTCTTGCTAATCGCTTATCAGCGGCAATGTATTGAAATATTGTCTGTAGCCTTAGGGAAGGTTTTTTTTCAATGAATAGAGGGTTCTCCGAGTTATAAGTGAAGAAAATTTGATAGCTTTGTTTTTCAAAAGGTATTTGCCATTTTAAATATTCAAATTGCCTTTCAATCGATAATTACCTTTTGTTTGTACACTTTTGGTTTACGCAGATTACTAACAGAGCGATTATTTGCTTAGAAGTCATCAATACCATTGGCTCGTTTTCTACATTGTCCTACGTCACTTTATCATCTAAATCATCGTTGATTCTTTTCTTCATATTTTTACTACACCTCCATACCTTATTTTTTCTGTCTGCCTTAGGCTCTAGTTCAACATATTGTTACAACAGTCACACCGATCGTCATATTGTGCAGTGGAAAAAAATAATTGACACTTATGAAGTCACCAATTACCAAATTTAATCAGTCGCAGATAACTATTTAAAATAAAAAAAGTACTAACATGCAATAATTCAAATTATAAGTGTCCACATGCAATAATAATGTCACCTTATTACAATACCGTACTAATTAACACAAAAATCGTTTTCCACTAATCAGCGACAATAACTTAATCCGCACTCTACAATATCGCTAGGCGTTAACTAACTCTTAAGCCTGCCGTAGAATCTTCCATAGCCTACACCTCGCAGAGGTTCCAGAATAATTTTCCGTAATCCTGACGGCGTGCCGGCATAATTTGTGTAGTTGTAAGAGCTTAAACAATCTGGCGGTTACGTCAGTGTACGACCTAATCACAGACGCCGCACGCTCTGGGCTAGGCGAGAAACGGGTAGAATGACGCTCACGAATTTTCAAGAACGTTACGTAATTGTCGTAACATATGATTTTGAATTCCGTATTTTGCTATTCGTTCGTTGTATTCGTAACAAATTAATGCTTATTCCTGATGCCATCTATAACTGAATTCGCCCTTAGTTAAAAAAATTAATTTCGTCATAATTTTTTTAACCCTTTATTAAAATTTCACTTAAGAATTTACATCTGCTCTTAAATTTGTCAAGTCCTAATCTTTTTACTATATTAATTTTTAATAACGGCATTTTGGGAATACAGGATTTTTTCGTTGCGGCCAGTTGTGGGCACGTTATTTTAACTGTTTCTTCCATGGGTTTTATCTTTTTCTCTTTAGTCCTGTATTCGCTTCCGATTAGCTTTTTTCTTTCTTCAGTCCACGTCTATACTATTCTCAACCTGAGCTTTTTCTGGAAACTCTGGTCTACTCCAAGTTTCTTCTTATAGAGGATCACATTCCTGGACGTTTTCACGAAAGATTCTCACTTCTTCCAATTCCCTGTCCATCTCAGTGAACCAGTAATCAGAGTCAGGAGACTATCAAGTCGTCGTCTGGTGCTTCGTCGTTCTTGAATGACTGGATTTGTTTATTCCGATTTGAATCTTTGTTCAGTCCGATTTGTCTTTTTGTGTGTGGAGATGAGTCTGGATTCGTAATCTGTTTTCTTTCAGGCGAGTCTTGACTCTGAAGCGTCGCAGTTGAGGAGGGTCTCAAAGTATTTCACTAAGACCTGATATTCGTCTTTGTCACTGAAAGAAACTTTGCCGTCGAGGTCTTTGAAACGTTGGCTGCCGGAAGGTGTGTATACACTAAGGCTGTATTTGAAAGTTCAGTATAAATCCTAAGAGTTGCTCTACCTGAAATCCTGCTCGATCTGTTCTAGCTGTCTTTTGTCGAAGACACGTTTCACAACGCGGGTGATTTTTGCAGAGTCTTTTTCGCGTCCAGCAAGTCCTTCTTTTTATCTTGCGAGTCCCATTTCAACCACGCGAGCTGTATTTGCCTTATCGCTTCTTTGCAATAATGGGTTCACCAGGCGTTTCCTTGGTTAATGGTACTATCTCCTTAGCCGTTTCAACAATGGCCTCTATCGGATGTTTCCAATTACCTGATTCAAGGGACTCTAGCTTCTGAGTAAATTCTTAGTTGGATCGCGGCTTTCCTGTGTCGAACCTATTAATCTTTTCCATCTGGACTTACCTGGCATTTCTCGGAAGAAGCATAATATTGATCTGCGAGGGATAGTGATCTGAATCGAGTTTGGCCCTTCTAACGAAGTTTCACGTACTCAAGATCTTTTGTTCTATTTATCTTGCAACGGCGACGTAGACAATTTGAAGCTCAACAATGTGAAGATTCGGGTAGTTCATTTTTTCTGTTTCCTGGGAAAGTGTTTGTAAGCGGTTGAGTTCAAAACCAGGTCAGACGTCGTGGAGTAGATAAACTTTGCTTATAACTTAGATATCAAATACGTTGGTAATAGATTTATAATTTAGGGCTTGAAAAATACGAAGCATTATTTAGCGAAGTATTAAATGTACGTGTGTGCATTTGATTGGCACGCAGCTTACTAGTGTGATAAACGATACGACAGATCGCTAACATTTATAGATAAACGGTAGTAATACTCATCATTAACGACTGCTGTCACTCAGAAAATTAAATGGTGTGAAACTAAGCTCATTTGCAGTACATATTGTCGGCTACAGAACGCATCCGCAAAAGTTATTCTACCTCGACTACTAGTGACACAACGAGGTGAATACTTAACGATATCAAATATTGATAAAATGTGCTCTACCTCCTTGTTCCAATAAATGTAAATAAAAGTATCATAACACAGAGTAAAAAATATATTATTACTTAATAATAAATAAATAATTTCCGTGTCCTTAGGGAAATGTACTTGTATAACGTGAATGATGAAAAAATCTGTACTCTTCTTTCAAACTTTCTTCATTACATTACATTTATCACAAAAGTAATTTATTTCTTCTGTAAGCATAACATAATTTTAACCAACACACGTTTTACAGGCTTATAACTGCATTAAAGCGTATCAACAAGAAACCTATTTTTGCATGTTGAAACATGTTACATTATTATTTGTACGATGATTTCGTCGATGCTATTGGAAATCAAACTCCAAGGTTTCTTGCAAATGCAAGATATATATATATATATATATATATATATATATTGTAACATGACATTTAGAACAACATAATATCTTACCTGATTTAATGAAGACTTTGATTAAGAAGCTGACAAGGAGAACAATATCTTCAAGATGATAGTGAAGAAGAACGACTAACAATTTTAGACTGACTAGTAAGACAACTGACCGTACCCAAATTAATGATTTAGGCTAAGTGATGCAGATATCTTTAAACCCCAACTATGACAATGAACTTTCAGTATTGACCAAACAAAGAATTGTAAAGACAAACAGTTTATGAACCAGGACTATAAAGAAACAAATGGTTTCAGTTGATGTATCTTTAAATCCAGACAATCAAAATACAAAGTGAGGGATAATAGACCCAAACATATAATGTTATGTAAGAGAAATATTGTTAAATAATTAAGTTAATCAATGTAACAAAAATATAGATACACATGATTATAGATACAAGAACCATACAAAAAATTGTCACATATAGAGTTCATAGAGTTGTCCTGTAAACAACAAATTATAACATGGTCACAATAATATTTATAACAAGAATAAAACACAGATAAACAGTAAATGTAACAAGGTTATTAGAACTGTGTGTGAGGTAGAGCAACAGTGTTCACTTTATTGTAATTTTTGTAACACCAAAACATCAGTAAGTATACGGATGTTTAAACCCATATGAATAGTCAATATGACATAGACAGTGTCAGAATAAGTCATAAATTAGCTGACAAAGGACTAAATAATAGGTATAGGATTTGTTTTGTTAAATGTGCATGTTTTATGTTATAGCACAGCGTTTTAGATAATAGTATTTGTGTTGTGTTTTTTGTATGTAACAGATGATACAGTCAGTTTAAAGGAATGCCAATTTTATGATATTAATTCCATTTTTTGTTTATGTTGTGTTAACAAATATAACAATAGAGCTGATATTGAACCATGGTAAATTGATTAATTGACCAAGCAGAATGGACAATACAAAGATGTTTTGTTAAATGTCAAACACCTATATGGTTTGAGTAGAAAACAACTATTTGTGCAAGGAATTGGTATAATCATAGCCATGTGGACATGAATTTAAATATTAGAATAATGTATACTTTGTGTTGTTAAAATAACGTTATATGTTAAACCATTTTGATGAATGTTAGAAGTTAATTTAATTGTTAGAAATGTTAAAACATGATGATGAAAATAATACTATTACATGGGCCAGGTGAAATCAAATTTAGTAAATTTTGAACAATTATGTTAGAAATTTTGTAAAGCAAATGTGAAAGGTAGATGTATTTATAGGTAATAATGTATACACGGAATATAGAACCAAAATAACACATATCAAGTTATTTAAGAAAATTCCAAATAACAAAATTGTAACATCCATAGTTCTTAAGCAAAAATAGGCATGTTTGGTGTCTAAATATAACACATGTGAAGATCAAAATAATGCTGATAATGGTTTTAAACTCCCATTCAGTATAGAAAAGTTACGTTAAATTAAAGATTTTGAACAAATTTAGATTCTGAAATAATAAAAGTTTATGACAATGTCTATTCGGATTGACCAACCAGGTTCCAAGTTTACCCTTAGCAACCAGAAATTTCGGATAAATAAAAAGAGACTTCTTTGACAACGATCTTAGCAGATAGACGCGTTCTTAAATCGTCTTAGATTATATGTTATAAAGTGTAAAAAAACAATACCAATAGATAAATATTGTTAGAAGTACACTATACAAACGTTTTGCAACAACAGAAGACTACCCATTAGATGGATGAGAAGGAATAATAACCAGAAAGAAGATTTGACGTGGACGAGGGACGAGAAGAAGACCTGACGTGTACGTGGGACCTATTTACAACCAAGAAAAGTACAAGAAGAGGATTTGGTGACCTGACATCTCATTATATCGTACTACAACACATACACTTGTATACACGTATTTTAAGCAATAATCAACTGAATTACAGACACCACATAACACGAACACTAGAAACAACCACTAATAACCTATTTGTCCTATTGTTTGTACCTATGTGTCTAATTACCAGTCCGTCTCTCTACTTGTCTCTACCTCCCCCTCTTTCTATTTATCTCTATTCTATCTCTATTATATTTATCTGTCTAACCGTCTGCGTTTGTATCTATGTGTCTAATTACCAGTCCGTCTCTCTACTTGTCTCTACCTCCCCCTCTTTCTATTTATCTGTATTCTATCTCTATTATATTTAACTGTCTAACCGTCTGCGTTTGTTTCTACGTGTCTAATTAACAGTCCGTCTCTCTACTTGTCTCTACCTCCCCTCTTTCTATTTATCTGTATTCTACCTCTATTATATTTATCTGTCTAACCGTCTGTATTTGTATCTATGTATCTAATTACCATTCCGTCTCTATACTTCTCTCTCTCTCTGTGAGTGGCTATTGTCTGTTAGACAGTCTGTCTCTTTTCTCTTTTATACATCCTGAAACGTTTGATCGTAAAAAGTTTCAACGTAAAGCGACCTGTAAGAATTATTAGTTTGTGGCTTGTCGCCCTTTGGGCGACATTGGTAACTTGGATGTTCATATAATGAAAATTTAGAGGCAAATTTACATAAATATTTTTTTTTGCATTTAATTTTAGTGGGATGTTTTTTTGTAATATTAAGTGTGCATTTAATAAGAGTCGTGCGACAGAGTCAGTCTACAATAATTATATCGCTGTTTCATATAGGCCTAGTATATGCGAAAGTTTGTTACTACGTTCAAACAATTCAATTATAGATGAAAATAACGCTAATAGCGTTAAGGCAACCCATTTTCTTGCTAATCGCTTATCAGCGGCAATGTATTGAAATATTGTCTGTAGCCTTAGGGAAGGTTTTTTTTCAATGAATAGAGGGTTCTCCGAGTTATAAGTGAAGAAAATTTGATAGCTTTGTTTTTCAAAAGGTATTTGCCATTTTAAATATTCAAATTGCCTTTCAATCGATAATTACCTTTTGTTTGTACACTTTTGGTTTACGCAGATTACTAACAGAGCGATTATTTGCTTAGAAGTCATCAATACCATTGGCTGGTTTTCTACATTGTCCTACGTCACTTTATCATCTAAATCATTGTTGATTCTTTTCTTCATATTTTTACTACACCTCCATACCTTATTTTTTCTGTCTGCCTTAGGCTCTAGTTCAACATATTGTTACAACAGTCACACCGATCGTCATATTGTGCAGTGGAAAAAAATAATTGACACTTATGAAGTCACCAATTACCAAATTTAATCAGTCGCAGATAACTATTTAAAATAAAAAAAGTACTAAAATGCAATAATTCAAGATAAAAGTGTCCACATGCAATAATAATGTCACCTTATTACAATACCGTACTAATTAACACAATAATCGTTTTCCACTAATCAGCGACAATAACTTAATCCGCACTCTACAGTATCGCTAGGCGTTAACTAACTCTTCAGCCTGCCGTAGAATCTTCCATACACCTCGCAGAGGTTCCAGAATAATTTTCCGTACTCCTGACGGCGTGCCGGCATAATTTGTGTAGTTGTAAGAGCTTAAACAGTCTGGCGGTTACGTCAGTGTACGACCTAGTCACAGACGATGCACGCTCTGGGCTAGGCGAGAAACGGGTAGAATGACGCTCACGAATTTTCAAGAACGTTACGTAATTGTCGTAACATATGATTTTGAATTCCGTATTTTGCTATTCGTTCGTTGTATTCGTAACAAATTAATGCTTATTGCTGATGCCATCTATAACTGAATTCGCCCTTAGTTAAAAAAATTAATTTCGTCATAATTTTTTTAACCCTTTATTAAAATTTCACTTAAGAATTTACATCTGCTCTTAAATTTGGCAAGTCCTAATCTTTTTACTATATTAATTTTTAATAACGGCATTTTGGGAATACAGGATTTTTTCGTTGCGGCCAGTTGTGGGCACGTTATTTTAACTGTTTCTTCCATGGGTTTTATCTTTTTCTCTTTAGTCCTGTATTCGCTTCCGATTAGCTTTTTTCTTACTTCAGTCCACGTCTATACTATTCTCAACCTGAGCTTTTTCTGGAAACTCTGGACTACTCCAAGTTTCTTCTTATAGAGGATCACATTCCTGGACGTTTTCACGAATGATTCTCACTTCTTCCAATTCCCTGTCCATCTCAGTGAACCAGTAATCAGAGTCAGGAGACTATCAAGTCGTCGTCTGGTGCTTCGTCGTTCTTGAATGACTGGATTTGTTTATTCCGATTTGAATCTTTGTTCAGTCCGATTTGTCTTTTTGTGTGTGGAGATGAGTCTGGATTCGTAATCTGTTTTCTTTCAGGCGAGTCTTGACTCTGAAGCGTCGCAGTTGAGGAGGGTCTCAAAGTATTTCACTAAGACCTGATATTTCTTCTTTGTCACTGAAAGAAACTTTGCCGTCGAGGTCTTTGAAACGTTGGCTGCTGGAAGGTGTGTATACACTAAGGCTGTATTTGAAAGTTCTGTATAAATCCTAAGAGTTGCTCTACCTGAAATCCTGCTCGATCTGTTCTAGCTGTCTTTTGTCGAAGACACGTTTCACAACGCAGGTGATTTTTGCAGAGTCTTTTTCGCGTCCAGCAAGTCCTTCTTTTTATCTTGCGAGTCCCATTTCAACCACGCGAGCTGTATTTGCCTTATCGCTTCTTTGCAATAATGGGTTCACCAGGCGTGTTTCCTTGGTTAATGGTACTATCTCCTTAGCCGTTTCAACAATGGCCTCTATCCGATGTTTCCAATTACCTGATTCAAGGGACTCTAGATTCTGAGTAAATTCTTAGTTGGATCGCGGCTTTCCTGTGTCGAACCTATTAATCTTTTTCATCTGGACTTACCTGGCATTTCTCGGAAGAAGCATAATATTGATCTGCGAGGGATAGTGATCTGAATCGAGTTTGGCCCTTCTAACGAAGTTTCACGTCCACGAAATCTTTTGTTCTATTTTTCTTGCAACGGCGACGTAGACAATTTGAAGCTCAACAATGTGAAGATTCGGGTAGTTCATTTTTTCTGTTTCCTGGGAAGGTGTTTGTAAGCGGTTGAGTTCAAAACCAGGTCAGACGTCGTGGAGTAGATAAACTTTGCTTATAACTTAGACATCAAATACGTTGGTAATAGATTTATAATTTAGGGCTTGAAAAATTCGAAGCATTATTTAGCGCAGTATTAAATGTACGTCTGTGCATTTGATTGGCACGCAGCTTTCTAGTGTGATAAACGATACGACAGATCGCTAACATTTATAGATAAACGGTAGTAATACTCATCATTAACGATTGCTGTCACTCAGAAAATTAAATGGTGTGAAACTAAGCTCATTTGCAGTACATATTGTCGGCTACAGAACGCATCCGCAAAAGTTATTCTACCTCGACTACTAGTGACACAACGCCCTATTCTAGTCTCTACCTCCCCCTCTTTCTAATTATCTCTCTTCTATCTCTATTATATTTATCTGTCTATCCGTCTGCGTTTGTACCTATGTGTCTAATTACCAGTCCGTCTCTCTACTTGTCTCTACCTCCCCCTCTTTCTATTTATCTCTATTCTATCTCTATTATATTTATCTGTCTAACCGTCTGTATTTGTATCTATGTATCTAATTACCAGTCCGTCTCTATACTTCTCTCTCTCTCTGTGAGTGGCTATTGTCTGTTAGACAGTCTGTCTCTTTTCTCTTTTATACATCCTGAAACGTTTGATCGTAAAAAGCTTCAACGTAAAGCGACCTGTAAGAAACATTAGTTTGTTTGGCGACATTAGTAACTTGGATGTTCATATAATGAAAATTTAGAGGCAAATTTACATAAATATTTTTAGCATTTAATTTTAGTGGGATGTTTTTTTGTAATATTAAGTGTGCATTTAAGAAGAGTCGTGCGACAGAGTCAGGCTACAATAATTATATCGCTGTTTCATATAGGCCTAGTATATGCGAAAGTTTGTTACTACGTTCAAACAATTCAATTATAGATGAAAATAACGCTAATAGCGTTAAGGCAACCCATTTTCTTGCTAATCGCTTATCAGCGGCAATGTATTGAAATATTGTCTGTAGCCTTAGGGAAGGTTTTTTTTCAATGAATAGAGGGTTCTCCGAGTTATAAGTGAAGAAAATTTGATAGCTTTGTTTTTCAAAAGGTATTTGCCATTTTAAATATTCAAATTGCCTTTCAATCGATAATTACCTTTTGTTTGTACACTTTTGGTTTACGCAGATTACTAACAGAGCGATTATTTGCTTAGAAGTCATCAATACCATTGGCTGGTTTTCTACATTGTCCTACGTCACTTTATCATCTAAATCATCGTTGATTCTTTTCTTCATATTTTTACTACACCTCCATACCTTATTTTTTCTGTCTGCCTTAGGCTCTAGTTCAACATATTGTTACAACAGTCACACCGATCGTCATATTGTGCAGTGGAAAAAAATAATTGACACTTATGAAGTCACCAATTACCAAATTTAATCAGTCGCAGATAACTATTTAAAATAAAAAAAGTACTAACATGCAATAATTCAAATTATAAGTGTCCACATGCAATAATAATGTCACCTTATTACAATACCGTACTAATTAACACAAAAATCGTTTTCCACTAATCAGCGACAATAACTTAATCCGCACTCTACAATATCGCTAGGCGTTAACTAACTCTTAAGCCTGCCGTAGAATCTTCCATACACCTCGCAGAGGTTCCAGAATAATTTTCCGTAATCCTGACGGCGTGCCGGCATAATTTGTGTAGTTGTAAGAGCTTAAACAATCTGGCGGTTACGTCAGTGTACGACCTAATCACAGACGCCGCACGCTCTGGGCTAGGCGAAAAACGGGTAGAATGACGCTCACGAATTTTCAAGAACGTTACGTAATTGTCGTAACATATGATTTTGAATTCCGTATTTTGCTATTCGTTCGTTGTATTCGTAACAAATTAATGCTTATTCCTGATGCCATCTATAACTGAATTCGCCCTTAGTTAAAAAAATTAATTTCGTCATAATTTTTTTAACCCTTTATTAAAATTTCACTTAAGAATTTACATCTGTTCTTAAATTTGTCAAGTCCTAATCTTTTTACTATATTAATTTTTAATAACGGCATTTTGGGAATACAGGATTTTTTCGTTGCGGCCAGTTGTGGGCACGTTATTTTAACTGTTTCTTCCATGGGTTTTATCTTTTTCTCTTTAGTCCTGTATTCGCTTCCGATTAGCTTTTTTCTTTCTTCAGTCCACGTCTATACTATTCTCAACCTGAGCTTTTTCTGGAAACTCTGGTCTACTCCAAGTTTCTTCTTATAGAGGATCACATTCCTGGACGTTTTCACGAAAGATTCTCACTTCTTCCAATTCCCTGTCCATCTCAGTGAACCAGTAATCAGAGTCAGGAGACTATCAAGTCGTCGTCTGGTGCTTCGTCGTTCTTGAATGACTGGATTTGTTTATTCCGATTTGAATCTTTGTTCAGTCCGATTTGTCTTTTTGTGTGTGGAGATGAGTCTGGATTCGTAATCTGTTTTCTTTCAGGCGAGTCTTGACTCTGAAGCGTCGCAGTTGAGGAGGGTCTCAAAGTATTTCACTAAGACCTGATATTCGTCTTTGTCACTGAAAGAAACTTTGCCGTCGAGGTCTTTGAAACGTTGGCTGCCGGAAGGTGTGTATACACTAAGGCTGTATTTGAAAGTTCAGTATAAATCCTAAGAGTTGCTCTACCTGAAATCCTGCTCGATCTGTTCTAGCTGTCTTTTGTCGAAGACACGTTTCACAACGCGGGTGATTTTTGCAGAGTCTTTTTCGCGTCCAGCAAGTCCTTCTTTTTATCTTGCGAGTCCCATTTCAACCACGCGAGCTGTATTTGCCTTATCGCTTCTTTGGAATAATGGGTTCACCAGGCGTGTTTCCTTGGTTAATGGTACTATCTCCTTAGCCGTTTCAACAATGGCCTCTATCGGATGTTTCCAATTACCTGATTCAAGGGACTCTAGCTTCTGAGTAAATTCTTAGTTGGATCGCGGCTTTCCTGTGTCGAACCTATTAATCTTTTCCATCTGGACTTACCTGGCATTTCTCGGAAGAAGCATAATATTGATCTGCGAGGGATAGTGATCTGAATCGAGTTTGGCCCTTCTAACGAAGTTTCACGTACTCAAGATCTTTTGTTCTATTTATCTTGCAACGGCGACGTAGACAATTTGAAGCTCAACAATGTGAAGATTCGGGTAGTTCATTTTTTCTGTTTCCTGGGAAAGTGTTTGTAAGCGGTTGAGTTCAAAACCAGGTCAGACGTCGTGGAGTAGATAAACTTTGCTTATAACTTAGATATCAAATACGTTGGTAATAGATTTATAATTTAGGGCTTGAAAAATACGAAGCATTATTTAGCGAAGTATTAAATGTACGTGTGTGCATTTGATTGGCACGCAGCTTACTAGTGTGATAAACGATACGACAGATCGCTAACATTTATAGATAAACGGTAGTAATACTCATCATTAACGACTGCTGTCACTCAGAAAATTAAATGGTGTGAAACTAAGCTCATTTGCAGTACATATTGTCGGCTACAGAACGCATCCGCAAAAGTTATTCTACCTCGACTACTAGTGACACAACGAGGTGAATACTTAACGATATCAAATATTGATAAAATGTGCTCTACCTCCTTGTTCCAATAAATGTAAATAAAAGTATCATAACACAGAGTAAAAAATATATTATTACTTAATAATAAATAAATAATTTCCGTGTCCTTAGAGAAATGTACTTGTATAACGTGAATGATGAAAAAATCTGTACTCTTCTTTCAAACTTTCTTCATTACATTACATTTATCACAAAAGTAATTTATTTCTTCTGTAAGCATAACATAATTTTAACCAACACACGTTTTACAGGCTTATAACTGCATTAAAGCGTATCAACAAGAAACCTATTTTTGCATGTTGAAACATGTTACATTATTATTTGTACGATGATTTCGTCGATGCTATTGGAAATCAAACTCCAAGGTTTCTTGCAAATGCAAGATATATATATATATATATATATATATATATTGTAACATGACATTTAGAACAACATAATATCTTACCTGATTTAATGAAGACTTTGATTAAGAAGCTGACAAGGAGAACAATATCTTCAAGATGATAGTGAAGAAGAACGACTAACAATTTTAGACTGACTAGTAAGACAACTGACCGTACCCAAATTAATGATTTAGGCTAAGTGATGCAGATATCTTTAAACCCCAACTATGACAATGAACTTTCAGTATTGACCAAACAAAGAATTGTAAAGACAAACAGTTTATGAACCAGGACTATAAAGAAACAAATGGTTTCAGTTGATGTATCTTTAAATCCAGACAATCAAAATACAAAGTGAGGGATAATAGACCCAAACATATAATGTTATGTAAGAGAAATATTGTTAAATAATTAAGTTAATCAATGTAACAAAAATATAGATACACATGATTATAGATACAAGAACCATACAAAAAATTGTCACATATAGAGTTCATAGAGTTGTCCTGTAAACAACAAATTATAACATGGTCACAATAATATTTATAACAAGAATAAAACACAGATAAACAGTAAATGTAACAAGGTTATTAGAACTGTGTGTGAGGTAGAGCAACAGTGTTCACTTTATTGTAATTTTTGTAACACCAAAACATCAGTAAGTATACGGATGTTTAAACCCATATGAATAGTCAATATGACATAGACAGTGTCAGAATAAGTCATAAATTAGCTGACAAAGGACTAAATAATAGGTATAGGATTTGTTTTGTTAAATGTGCATGTTTTATGTTATAGCACAGCGTTTTAGATAATAGTATTTGTGTTGTGTTTTTTGTATGTAACAGATGATACAGTCAGTTTAAAGGAATGCCAATTTTATGATATTAATTCCATTTTTTGTTTATGTTGTGTTAACAAATATAACAATAGAGCTGATATTGAACCATGGTAAATTGATTAATTGACCAAGCAGAATGGACAATACAAAGATGTTTTGTTAAATGTCAAACACCTATATGGTTTGAGTAGAAAACAACTATTTGTGCAAGGAATTGGTATAATCATAGCCATGTGGACATGAATTTAAATATTAGAATAATGTATACTTTGTGTTGTTAAAATAACGTTATATGTTAAACCATTTTGATGAATGTTAGAAGTTAATTTAATTGTTAGAAATGTTAAAACATGATGATGAAAATAATACTATTACATGGGCCAGGTGAAATCAAATTTAGTAAATTTTGAACAATTATGTTAGAAATTTTGTAAAGCAAATGTGAAAGGTAGATGTATTTATAGGTAATAATGTATACACGGAATATAGAACCAAAATAACACATATCAAGTTATTTAAGAAAATTCCAAATAACAAAATTGTAACATCCATAGTTCTTAAGCAAAAATAGGCATGTTTGGTGTCTAAATATAACACATGTGAAGATCAAAATAATGCTGATAATGGTTTTAAACTCCCATTCAGTATAGAAAAGTTACGTTAAATTAAAGATTTTGAACAAATTTAGATTCTGAAATAATAAAAGTTTATGACAATGTCTATTCGGATTGACCAACCAGGTTCCAAGTTTACCCTTAGCAACCAGAAATTTCGGATAAATAAAAAGAGACTTCTTTGACAACGATCTTAGCAGATAGACGCGTTCTTAAATCGTCTTAGATTATATGTTATAAAGTGTAAAAAAACAATACCAATAGATAAATATTGTTAGAAGTACACTATACAAACGTTTTGCAACAACAGAAGACTACCCATTAGATGGATGAGAAGGAATAATGACCAGAAAGAAGATTTGACGTGGACGAGGGACGAGAAGAAGACCTGACGTGTACGTGGGACCTATTTACAACCAAGAAAAGTACAAGAAGAGGATTTGGTGACCTGACATCTCATTATATCGTACTACAACACATACACTTGTATACACGTATTTTAAGCAATAATCAACTGAATTACAGACACCACATAACACGAACACTAGAAACAACCACTAATAACCTATTTGTCCTATTGTTTGTACCTATGTGTCTAATTACCAGTCCGTCTCTCTACTTGTCTCTACCTCCCCCTCTTTCTATTTATCTCTATTCTATCTCTATTATATTTATCTGTCTAACCGTCTGCGTTTGTATCTATGTGTCTAATTACCAGTCCGTCTCTCTACTTGTCTCTACCTCCCCCTCTTTCTATTTATCTGTATTCTATCTCTATTATATTTAACTGTCTAACCGTCTGCGTTTGTTTCTATGTGTCTAATTAACAGTCCGTCTCTCTACTTGTCTCTACCTCCCCTCTTTCTATTTATCTGTATTCTACCTCTATTATATTTATCTGTCTAACCGTCTGTATTTGTATCTATGTATCTAATTACCATTCCGTCTCTATACTTCTCTCTCTCTCTGTGAGTGGCTATTGTCTGTTAGACAGTCTGTCTCTTTTCTCTTTTATACATCCTGAAACGTTTGATCGTAAAAAGTTTCAACGTAAAGCGACCTGTAAGAATTATTAGTTTGTGGCTTGTCGCCCTTTGGGCGACATTGGTAACTTGGATGTTCATATAATGAAAATTTAGAGGCAAATTTACATAAATATTTTTTTTTGCATTTAATTTTAGTGGGATGTTTTTTTGTAATATTAAGTGTGCATTTAATAAGAGTCGTGCGACAGAGTCAGTCTACAATAATTATATCGCTGTTTCATATAGGCCTAGTATATGCGAAAGTTTGTTACTACGTTCAAACAATTCAATTATAGATGAAAATAACGCTAATAGCGTTAAGGCAACCCATTTTCTTGCTAATCGCTTATCAGCGGCAATGTTTTGAAATATTGTCTGTAGCCTTAGGGAAGGTTTTTTTTCAATGAATAGAGGGTTCTCCGAGTTATAAGTGAAGAAAATTTGATAGCTTTGTTTTTCAAAAGGTATTTGCCATTTTAAATATTCAAATTGCCTTTCAATCGATAATTACCTTTTGTTTGTACACTTTTGGTTTACGCAGATTACTAACAGAGCGATTATTTGCTTAGAAGTCATCAATACCATTGGCTGGTTTTCTACATTGTCCTACGTCACTTTATCATCTAAATCATTGTTGATTCTTTTCTTCATATTTTTACTACACCTCCATACCTTATTTTTTCTGTCTGCCTTAGGCTCTAGTTCAACATATTGTTACAACAGTCACACCGATCGTCATATTGTGCAGTGGAAAAAAATAATTGACACTTATGAAGTCACCAATTACCAAATTTAATCAGTCGCAGATAACTATTTAAAATAAAAAAAGTACTAACATGCAATAATTCAAATTATAAGTGTCCACATGCAATAATAATGTCACCTTATTACAATACCGTACTAATTAACACAATAATCGTTTTCCACTAATCAGCGACAATAACTTAATCCGCACTCTACAGTATCGCTAGGCGTTAACTAACTCTTCAGCCTGCCGTAGAATCTTCCATACACCTCGCAGAGGTTCCAGAATAATTTTCCGTACTCCTGACGGCGTGCCGGCATAATTTGTGTAGTTGTAAGAGCTTAAACAGTCTGGCGGTTACGTCAGTGTACGACCTAGTCACAGACGATGCACGCTCTGGGCTAGGCGAGAAACGGGTAGAATGACGCTCACGAATTTTCAAGAACGTTACGTAATTGTCGTAACATATGATTTTGAATTCCGTATTTTGCTATTCGTTCGTTGTATTCGTAACAAATTAATGCTTATTGCTGATGCCATCTATAACTGAATTCGCCCTTAGTTAAAAAAATTAATTTCGTCATAATTTTTTTAACCCTTTATTAAAATTTCACTTAAGAATTTACATCTGCTCTTAAATTTGGCAAGTCCTAATCTTTTTACTATATTAATTTTTAATAACGGCATTTTGGGAATACAGGATTTTTTCGTTGCGGCCAGTTGTGGGCACGTTATTTTAACTGTTTCTTCCATGGGTTTTATCTTTTTCTCTTTAGTCCTGTATTCGCTTCCGATTAGCTTTTTTCTTACTTCAGTCCACGTCTATACTATTCTCAACCTGAGCTTTTTCTGGAAACTCTGGACTACTCCAAGTTTCTTCTTATAGAGGATCACATTCCTGGACGTTTTCACGAATGATTCTCACTTCTTCCAATTCCCTGTCCATCTCAGTGAACCAGTAATCAGAGTCAGGAGACTATCAAGTCGTCGTCTGGTGCTTCGTCGTTCTTGAATGACTGGATTTGTTTATTCCGATTTGAATCTTTGTTCAGTCCGATTTGTCTTTTTGTGTGTGGAGATGAGTCTGGATTCGTAATCTGTTTTCTTTCAGGCGAGTCTTGACTCTGAAGCGTCGCAGTTGAGGAGGGTCTCAAAGTATTTCACTAAGACCTGATATTTCTTCTTTGTCACTGAAAGAAACTTTGCCGTCGAGGTCTTTGAAACGTTGGCTGCTGGAAGGTGTGTATACACTAAGGCTGTATTTGAAAGTTCTGTATAAATCCTAAGAGTTGCTCTACCTGAAATCCTGCTCGATCTGTTCTAGCTGTCTTTTGTCGAAGACACGTTTCACAACGCAGGTGATTTTTGCAGAGTCTTTTTCGCGTCCAGCAAGTCCTTCTTTTTATCTTGCGAGTCCCATTTCAACCACGCGAGCTGTATTTGCCTTATCGCTTCTTTGCAATAATGGGTTCACCAGGCGTGTTTCCTTGGTTAATGGTACTATCTCCTTAGCCGTTTCAACAATGGCCTCTATCCGATGTTTCCAATTACCTGATTCAAGGGACTCTAGATTCTGAGTAAATTCTTAGTTGGATCGCGGCTTTCCTGTGTCGAACCTATTAATCTTTTTCATCTGGACTTACCTGGCATTTCTCGGAAGAAGCATAATATTGATCTGCGAGGGATAGTGATCTGAATCGAGTTTGGCCCTTCTAACGAAGTTTCACGTCCACGAAATCTTTTGTTCTATTTTTCTTGCAACGGCGACGTAGACAATTTGAAGCTCAACAATGTGAAGATTCGGGTAGTTCATTTTTTCTGTTTCCTGGGAAGGTGTTTGTAAGCGGTTGAGTTCAAAACCAGGTCAGACGTCGTGGAGTAGATAAACTTTGCTTATAACTTAGACATCAAATACGTTGGTAATAGATTTATAATTTAGGGCTTGAAAAATTCGAAGCATTATTTAGCGCAGTATTAAATGTACGTCTGTGCATTTGATTGGCACGCAGCTTTCTAGTGTGATAAACGATACGACAGATCGCTAACATTTATAGATAAACGGTAGTAATACTCATCATTAACGATTGCTGTCACTCAGAAAATTAAATGGTGTGAAACTAAGCTCATTTGCAGTACATATTGTCGGCTACAGAACGCATCCGCAAAAGTTATTCTACCTCGACTACTAGTGACACAACGCCCTATTCTAGTCTCTACCTCCCCCTCTTTCTAATTATCTCTCTTCTATCTCTATTATATTTATCTGTCTATCCGTCTGCGTTTGTACCTATGTGTCTAATTACCAGTCCGTCTCTCTACTTGTCTCTACCTCCCCCTCTTTCTATTTATCTCTATTCTATCTCTATTATATTTATCTGTCTAACCGTCTGTATTTGTATCTATGTATCTAATTACCAGTCCGTCTCTATACTTCTCTCTCTCTCTGTGAGTGGCTATTGTCTGTTAGACAGTCTGTCTCTTTTCTCTTTTATACATCCTGAAACGTTTGATCGTAAAAAGCTTCAACGTAAAGCGACCTGTAAGAAACATTAGTTTGTTTGGCGACATTAGTAACTTGGATGTTCATATAATGAAAATTTAGAGGCAAATTTACATAAATATTTTTAGCATTTAATTTTAGTGGGATGTTTTTTTGTAATATTAAGTGTGCATTTAAGAAGAGTCGTGCGACAGAGTCAGGCTACAATAATTATATCGCTGTTTCATATAGGCCTAGTATATGCGAAAGTTTGTTACTACGTTCAAACAATTCAATTATAGATGAAAATAACGCTAATAGCGTTAAGGCAACCCATTTTCTTGCTAATCGCTTATCAGCGGCAATGTATTGAAATATTGTCTGTAGCCTTAGGGAAGGTTTTTTTTCAATGAATAGAGGGTTCTCCGAGTTATAAGTGAAGAAAATTTGATAGCTTTGTTTTTCAAAAGGTATTTGCCATTTTAAATATTCAAATTGCCTTTCAATCGATAATTACCTTTTGTTTGTACACTTTTGGTTTACGCAGATTACTAACAGAGCGATTATTTGCTTAGAAGTCATCAATACCATTGGCTGGTTTTCTACATTGTCCTACGTCACTTTATCATCTAAATCATCGTTGATTCTTTTCTTCATATTTTTACTACACCTCCATACCTTATTTTTTCTGTCTGCCTTAGGCTCTAGTTCAACATATTGTTACAACAGTCACACCGATCGTCATATTGTGCAGTGGAAAAAAATAATTGACACTTATGAAGTCACCAATTACCAAATTTAATCAGTCGCAGATAACTATTTAAAATAAAAAAAGTACTAACATGCAATAATTCAAATTATAAGTGTCCACATGCAATAATAATGTCACCTTATTACAATACCGTACTAATTAACACAAAAATCGTTTTCCACTAATCAGCGACAATAACTTAATCCGCACTCTACAATATCGCTAGGCGTTAACTAACTCTTAAGCCTGCCGTAGAATCTTCCATACACCTCGCAGAGGTTCCAGAATAATTTTCCGTAATCCTGACGGCGTGCTGGCATAATTTGTGTAGTTGTAAGAGCTTAAACAATCTGGCGGTTACGTCAGTGTACGACCTAATCACAGACGCCGCACGCTCTGGGCTAGGCGAGAAACGGGTAGAATGACGCTCACGAATTTTCAAGAACGTTACGTAATTGTCGTAACATATGATTTTGAATTCCGTATTTTGCTATTCGTTCGTTGTATTCGTAACAAATTAATGCTTATTCCTGATGCCATCTATAACTGAATTCGCCCTTAGTTAAAAAAATTAATTTCGTCATAATTTTTTTAACCCTTTATTAAAATTTCACTTAAGAATTTACATCTGTTCTTAAATTTGTCAAGTCCTAATCTTTTTACTATATTAATTTTTAATAACGGCATTTTGGGAATACAGGATTTTTTCGTTGCGGCCAGTTGTGGGCACGTTATTTTAACTGTTTCTTCCATGGGTTTTATCTTTTTCTCTTTAGTCCTGTATTCGCTTCCGATTAGCTTTTTTCTTTCTTCAGTCCACGTCTATACTATTCTCAACCTGAGCTTTTTCTGGAAACTCTGGTCTACTCCAAGTTTCTTCTTATAGAGGATCACATTCCTGGACGTTTTCACGAAAGATTCTCACTTCTTCCAATTCCCTGTCCATCTCAGTGAACCAGTAATCAGAGTCAGGAGACTATCAAGTCGTCGTCTGGTGCTTCGTCGTTCTTGAATGACTGGATTTGTTTATTCCGATTTGAATCTTTGTTCAGTCCGATTTGTCTTTTTGTGTGTGGAGATGAGTCTGGATTCGTAATCTGTTTTCTTTCAGGCGAGTCTTGACTCTGAAGCGTCGCAGTTGAGGAGGGTCTCAAAGTATTTCACTAAGACCTGATATTCGTCTTTGTCACTGAAAGAAACTTTGCCGTCGAGGTCTTTGAAACGTTGGCTGCCGGAAGGTGTGTATACACTAAGGCTGTATTTGAAAGTTCAGTATAAATCCTAAGAGTTGCTCTACCTGAAATCCTGCTCGATCTGTTCTAGCTGTCTTTTGTCGAAGACACGTTTCACAACGCGGGTGATTTTTGCAGAGTCTTTTTCGCGTCCAGCAAGTCCTTCTTTTTATCTTGCGAGTCCCATTTCAACCACGCGAGCTGTATTTGCCTTATCGCTTCTTTGCAATAATGGGTTCACCAGGCGTTTCCTTGGTTAATGGTACTATCTCCTTAGCCGTTTCAACAATGGCCTCTATCGGATGTTTCCAATTACCTGATTCAAGGGACTCTAGCTTCTGAGTAAATTCTTAGTTGGATCGCGGCTTTCCTGTGTCGAACCTATTAATCTTTTCCATCTGGACTTACCTGGCATTTCTCGGAAGAAGCATAATATTGATCTGCGAGGGATAGTGATCTGAATCGAGTTTGGCCCTTCTAACGAAGTTTCACGTACTCAAGATCTTTTGTTCTATTTATCTTGCAACGGCGACGTAGACAATTTGAAGCTCAACAATGTGAAGATTCGGGTAGTTCATTTTTTCTGTTTCCTGGGAAAGTGTTTGTAAGCGGTTGAGTTCAAAACCAGGTCAGACGTCGTGGAGTAGATAAACTTTGCTTATAACTTAGATATCAAATACGTTGGTAATAGATTTATAATTTAGGGCTTGAAAAATACGAAGCATTATTTAGCGAAGTATTAAATGTACGTGTGTGCATTTGATTGGCACGCAGCTTACTAGTGTGATAAACGATACGACAGATCGCTAACATTTATAGATAAACGGTAGTAATACTCATCATTAACGACTGCTGTCACTCAGAAAATTAAATGGTGTGAAACTAAGCTCATTTGCAGTACATATTGTCGGCTACAGAACGCATCCGCAAAAGTTATTCTACCTCGACTACTAGTGACACAACGAGGTGAATACTTAACGATATCAAATATTGATAAAATGTGCTCTACCTCCTTGTTCCAATAAATGTAAATAAAAGTATCATAACACAGAGTAAAAAATATATTATTACTTAATAATAAATAAATAATTTCCGTGTCCTTAGAGAAATGTACTTGTATAACGTGAATGATGAAAAAATCTGTACTCTTCTTTCAAACTTTCTTCATTACATTACATTTATCACAAAAGTAATTTATTTCTTCTGTAAGCATAACATAATTTTAACCAACACACGTTTTACAGGCTTATAACTGCATTAAAGCGTATCAACAAGAAACCTATTTTTGCATGTTGAAACATGTTACATTATTATTTGTACGATGATTTCGTCGATGCTATTGGAAATCAAACTCCAAGGTTTCTTGCAAATGCAAGATATATATATATATATATATATATATTGTAACATGACATTTAGAACAACATAATATCTTACCTGATTTAATGAAGACTTTGATTAAGAAGCTGACAAGGAGAACAATATCTTCAAGATGATAGTGAAGAAGAACGACTAACAATTTTAGACTGACTAGTAAGACAACTGACCGTACCCAAATTAATGATTTAGGCTAAGTGATGCAGATATCTTTAAACCCCAACTATGACAATGAACTTTCAGTATTGACCAAACAAAGAATTGTAAAGACAAACAGTTTATGAACCAGGACTATAAAGAAACAAATGGTTTCAGTTGATGTATCTTTAAATCCAGACAATCAAAATACAAAGTGAGGGATAATAGACCCAAACATATAATGTTATGTAAGAGAAATATTGTTAAATAATTAAGTTAATCAATGTAACAAAAATATAGATACACATGATTATAGATACAAGAACCATACAAAAAATTGTCACATATAGAGTTCATAGAGTTGTCCTGTAAACAACAAATTATAACATGGTCACAATAATATTTATAACAAGAATAAAACACAGATAAACAGTAAATGTAACAAGGTTATTAGAACTGTGTGTGAGGTAGAGCAACAGTGTTCACTTTATTGTAATTTTTGTAACACCAAAACATCAGTAAGTATACGGATGTTTAAACCCATATGAATAGTCAATATGACATAGACAGTGTCAGAATAAGTCATAAATTAGCTGACAAAGGACTAAATAATAGGTATAGGATTTGTTTTGTTAAATGTGCATGTTTTATGTTATAGCACAGCGTTTTAGATAATAGTATTTGTGTTGTGTTTTTTGTATGTAACAGATGATACAGTCAGTTTAAAGGAATGCCAATTTTATGATATTAATTCCATTTTTTGTTTATGTTGTGTTAACAAATATAACAATAGAGCTGATATTGAACCATGGTAAATTGATTAATTGACCAAGCAGAATGGACAATACAAAGATGTTTTGTTAAATGTCAAACACCTATATGGTTTGAGTAGAAAACAACTATTTGTGCAAGGAATTGGTATAATCATAGCCATGTGGACATGAATTTAAATATTAGAATAATGTATACTTTGTGTTGTTAAAATAACGTTATATGTTAAACCATTTTGATGAATGTTAGAAGTTAATTTAATTGTTAGAAATGTTAAAACATGATGATGAAAATAATACTATTACATGGGCCAGGTGAAATCAAATTTAGTAAATTTTGAACAATTATGTTAGAAATTTTGTAAAGCAAATGTGAAAGGTAGATGTATTTATAGGTAATAATGTATACACGGAATATAGAACCAAAATAACACATATCAAGTTATTTAAGAAAATTCCAAATAACAAAATTGTAACATCCATAGTTCTTAAGCAAAAATAGGCATGTTTGGTGTCTAAATATAACACATGTGAAGATCAAAATAATGCTGATAATGGTTTTAAACTCCCATTCAGTATAGAAAAGTTACGTTAAATTAAAGATTTTGAACAAATTTAGATTCTGAAATAATAAAAGTTTATGACAATGTCTATTCGGATTGACCAACCAGGTTCCAAGTTTACCCTTAGCAACCAGAAATTTCGGATAAATAAAAAGAGACTTCTTTGACAACGATCTTAGCAGATAGACGCGTTCTTAAATCGTCTTAGATTATATGTTATAAAGTGTAAAAAAACAATACCAATAGATAAATATTGTTAGAAGTACACTATACAAACGTTTTGCAACAACAGAAGACTACCCATTAGATGGATGAGAAGGAATAATGACCAGAAAGAAGATTTGACGTGGACGAGGGACGAGAAGAAGACCTGACGTGTACGTGGGACCTATTTACAACCAAGAAAAGTACAAGAAGAGGATTTGGTGACCTGACATCTCATTATATCGTACTACAACACATACACTTGTATACACGTATTTTAAGCAATAATCAACTGAATTACAGACACCACATAACACGAACACTAGAAACAACCACTAATAACCTATTTGTCCTATTGTTTGTACCTATGTGTCTAATTACCAGTCCGTCTCTCTACTTGTCTCTACCTCCCCCTCTTTCTATTTATCTCTATTCTATCTCTATTATATTTATCTGTCTAACCGTCTGCGTTTGTATCTATGTGTCTAATTACCAGTCCGTCTCTCTACTTGTCTCTACCTCCCCCTCTTTCTATTTATCTGTATTCTATCTCTATTATATTTAACTGTCTAACCGTCTGCGTTTGTTTCTATGTGTCTAATTAACAGTCCGTCTCTCTACTTGTCTCTACCTCCCCTCTTTCTATTTATCTGTATTCTACCTCTATTATATTTATCTGTCTAACCGTCTGTATTTGTATCTATGTATCTAATTACCATTCCGTCTCTATACTTCTCTCTCTCTCTGTGAGTGGCTATTGTCTGTTAGACAGTCTGTCTCTTTTCTCTTTTATACATCCTGAAACGTTTGATCGTAAAAAGTTTCAACGTAAAGCGACCTGTAAGAATTATTAGTTTGTGGCTTGTCGCCCTTTGGGCGACATTGGTAACTTGGATGTTCATATAATGAAAATTTAGAGGCAAATTTACATAAATATTTTTTTTTGCATTTAATTTTAGTGGGATGTTTTTTTGTAATATTAAGTGTGCATTTAATAAGAGTCGTGCGACAGAGTCAGTCTACAATAATTATATCGCTGTTTCATATAGGCCTAGTATATGCGAAAGTTTGTTACTACGTTCAAACAATTCAATTATAGATGAAAATAACGCTAATAGCGTTAAGGCAACCCATTTTCTTGCTAATCGCTTATCAGCGGCAATGTATTGAAATATTGTCTGTAGCCTTAGGGAAGGTTTTTTTTCAATGAATAGAGGGTTCTCCGAGTTATAAGTGAAGAAAATTTGATAGCTTTGTTTTTCAAAAGGTATTTGCCATTTTAAATATTCAAATTGCCTTTCAATCGATAATTACCTTTTGTTTGTACACTTTTGGTTTACGCAGATTACTAACAGAGCGATTATTTGCTTAGAAGTCATCAATACCATTGGCTGGTTTTCTACATTGTCCTACGTCACTTTATCATCTAAATCATTGTTGATTCTTTTCTTCATATTTTTACTACACCTCCATACCTTATTTTTTCTGTCTGCCTTAGGCTCTAGTTCAACATATTGTTACAACAGTCACACCGATCGTCATATTGTGCAGTGGAAAAAAATAATTGACACTTATGAAGTCACCAATTACCAAATTTAATCAGTCGCAGATAACTATTTAAAATAAAAAAAGTACTAACATGCAATAATTCAAATTATAAGTGTCCACATGCAATAATAATGTCACCTTATTACAATACCGTACTAATTAACACAATAATCGTTTTCCACTAATCAGCGACAATAACTTAATCCGCACTCTACAGTATCGCTAGGCGTTAACTAACTCTTCAGCCTGCCGTAGAATCTTCCATACACCTCGCAGAGGTTCCAGAATAATTTTCCGTACTCCTGACGGCGTGCCGGCATAATTTGTGTAGTTGTAAGAGCTTAAACAGTCTGGCGGTTACGTCAGTGTACGACCTAGTCACAGACGATGCACGCTCTGGGCTAGGCGAGAAACGGGTAGAATGACGCTCACGAATTTTCAAGAACGTTACGTAATTGTCGTAACATATGATTTTGAATTCCGTATTTTGCTATTCGTTCGTTGTATTCGTAACAAATTAATGCTTATTGCTGATGCCATCTATAACTGAATTCGCCCTTAGTTAAAAAAATTAATTTCGTCATAATTTTTTTAACCCTTTATTAAAATTTCACTTAAGAATTTACATCTGCTCTTAAATTTGGCAAGTCCTAATCTTTTTACTATATTAATTTTTAATAACGGCATTTTGGGAATACAGGATTTTTTCGTTGCGGCCAGTTGTGGGCACGTTATTTTAACTGTTTCTTCCATGGGTTTTATCTTTTTCTCTTTAGTCCTGTATTCGCTTCCGATTAGCTTTTTTCTTACTTCAGTCCACGTCTATACTATTCTCAACCTGAGCTTTTTCTGGAAACTCTGGACTACTCCAAGTTTCTTCTTATAGAGGATCACATTCCTGGACGTTTTCACGAATGATTCTCACTTCTTCCAATTCCCTGTCCATCTCAGTGAACCAGTAATCAGAGTCAGGAGACTATCAAGTCGTCGTCTGGTGCTTCGTCGTTCTTGAATGACTGGATTTGTTTATTCCGATTTGAATCTTTGTTCAGTCCGATTTGTCTTTTTGTGTGTGGAGATGAGTCTGGATTCGTAATCTGTTTTCTTTCAGGCGAGTCTTGACTCTGAAGCGTCGCAGTTGAGGAGGGTCTCAAAGTATTTCACTAAGACCTGATATTTCTTCTTTGTCACTGAAAGAAACTTTGCCGTCGAGGTCTTTGAAACGTTGGCTGCTGGAAGGTGTGTATACACTAAGGCTGTATTTGAAAGTTCTGTATAAATCCTAAGAGTTGCTCTACCTGAAATCCTGCTCGATCTGTTCTAGCTGTCTTTTGTCGAAGACACGTTTCACAACGCGGGTGATTTTTGCAGAGTCTTTTTCGCGTCCAGCAAGTCCTTCTTTTTATCTTGCGAGTCCCATTTCAACCACGCGAGCTGTATTTGCCTTATCGCTTCTTTGCAATAATGGGTTCACCAGGCGTTTCCTTGGTTAATGGTACTATCTCCTTAGCCGTTTCAACAATGGCCTCTATCCGATGTTTCCAATTACCTGATTCAAGGGACTCTAGATTCTGAGTAAATTCTTAGTTGGATCGCGGCTTTCCTGTGTCGAACCTATTAATCTTTTTCATCTGGACTTACCTGGCATTTCTCGGAAGAAGCATAATATTGATCTGCGAGGGATAGTGATCTGAATCGAGTTTGGCCCTTCTAACGAAGTTTCACGTCCTCGAGATCTTTTGTTCTATTTTTCTTGCAACGGCGACGTAGACAATTTGAAGCTCAACAATGTGAAGATTCGGGTAGTTCATTTTTTCTGTTTCCTGGGAAGGTGTTTGTAAGCGGTTGAGTTCAAAACCAGGTCAGACGTCGTGGAGTAGATAAACTTTGCTTATAACTTAGATATCAAATACGTTGGTAATAGATTTATAATTTAGGGCTTGAAAAATACGAAGCATTATTTAGCGAAGTATTAAATGTACGTCTGTGCATTTGATTGGCACGCAGCTTTCTAGTGTGATAAACGATACGACAGATCGCTAACATTTGTAGATAAACGGTAGTAATACTCATCATTAACGACTGCTGTCACTCAGAAAATTAAATGGTGTGAAACTAAGCTCATTTGCAGTACATATTGTCGGCTACAGAACGCATCCGCAAAATTTATTCTACCTCGACTACTAGTGACACAACGAGGTGAATACTTAACGATATCAAATATTGATAAAATGTGCTCTACCTCCTTGTTCCAATAAATGTAAATAAAAGTATCATAACACAGAGTAAAAAATATATTATTACTTAATAATAAATAAATAATTTCCGTGTCCTTAGAGAAATGTACTTGTATAACGTGAATGATGAAAAAATCTGTACTCTTCTTTCAAACTTTCTTCATTACATTACATTTATCACAAAAGTAATTTATTTCTTCTGTAAGCATAACATAATTTTAACCAACACACGTTTTACAGGCTTATAACTGCATTAAAGCGTATCAACAAGAAACCTATTTTTGCATGTTGAAACATGTTACATTATTATTTGTACGATGATTTCGTCGATGCTATTGGAAATCAAACTCCAAGGTTTCTTGCAAATGCAAGATATATATATATATATATATTGTAACATGACATTTAGAACAACATAATATCTTACCTGATTTAATGAAGACTTTGATTAAGAAGCTGACAAGGAGAACAATATCTTCAAGATGATAGTGAAGAAGAACGACTAACAATTTTAGACTGACTAGTAAGACAACTGACCGTACCCAAATTAATGATTTAGGCTAAGTGATGCAGATATCTTTAAACCCCAACTATGACAATGAACTTTCAGTATTGACCAAACAAAGAATTGTAAAGACAAACAGTTTATGAACCAGGACTATAAAGAAACAAATGGTTTCAGTTGATGTATCTTTAAATCCAGACAATCAAAATACAAAGTGAGGGATAATAGACCCAAACATATAATGTTATGTAAGAGAAATATTGTTAAATAATTAAGTTAATCAATGTAACAAAAATATAGATACACATGATTATAGATACAAGAACCATACAAAAAATTGTCACATATAGAGTTCATAGAGTTGTCCTGTAAACAACAAATTATAACATGGTCACAATAATATTTATAACAAGAATAAAACACAGATAAACAGTAAATGTAACAAGGTTATTAGAACTGTGTGTGAGGTAGAGCAACAGTGTTCACTTTATTGTAATTTTTGTAACACCAAAACATCAGTAAGTATACGGATGTTTAAACCCATATGAATAGTCAATATGACATAGACAGTGTCAGAATAAGTCATAAATTAGCTGACAAAGGACTAAATAATAGGTATAGGATTTGTTTTGTTAAATGTGCATGTTTTATGTTATAGCACAGCGTTTTAGATAATAGTATTTGTGTTGTGTTTTTTGTATGTAACAGATGATACAGTCAGTTTAAAGGAATGCCAATTTTATGATATTAATTCCATTTTTTGTTTATGTTGTGTTAACAAATATAACAATAGAGCTGATATTGAACCATGGTAAATTGATTAATTGACCAAGCAGAATGGACAATACAAAGATGTTTTGTTAAATGTCAAACACCTATATGGTTTGAGTAGAAAACAACTATTTGTGCAAGGAATTGGTATAATCATAGCCATGTGGACATGAATTTAAATATTAGAATAATGTATACTTTGTGTTGTTAAAATAACGTTATATGTTAAACCATTTTGATGAATGTTAGAAGTTAATTTAATTGTTAGAAATGTTAAAACATGATGATGAAAATAATACTATTACATGGGCCAGGTGAAATCAAATTTAGTAAATTTTGAACAATTATGTTAGAAATTTTGTAAAGCAAATGTGAAAGGTAGATGTATTTATAGGTAATAATGTATACACGGAATATAGAACCAAAATAACACATATCAAGTTATTTAAGAAAATTCCAAATAACAAAATTGTAACATCCATAGTTCTTAAGCAAAAATAGGCATGTTTGGTGTCTAAATATAACACATGTGAAGATCAAAATAATGCTGATAATGGTTTTAAACTCCCATTCAGTATAGAAAAGTTACGTTAAATTAAAGATTTTGAACAAATTTAGATTCTGAAATAATAAAAGTTTATGACAATGTCTATTCGGATTGACCAACCAGGTTCCAAGTTTACCCTTAGCAACCAGAAATTTCGGATAAATAAAAAGAGACTTCTTTGACAACGATCTTAGCAGATAGACGCGTTCTTAAATCGTCTTAGATTATATGTTATAAAGTGTAAAAAAACAATACCAATAGATAAATATTGTTAGAAGTACACTATACAAACGTTTTGCAACAACAGAAGACTACCCATTAGATGGATGAGAAGGAATAATAACCAGAAAGAAGATTTGACGTGGACGAGGGACGAGAAGAAGACCTGACGTGTACGTGGGACCTATTTACAACCAAGAAAAGTACAAGAAGAGGATTTGGTGACCTGACATCTCATTATATCGTACTACAACACATACACTTGTATACACGTATTTTAAGCAATAATCAACTGAATTACAGACACCACATAACACGAACACTAGAAACAACCACTAATAACACCATATAAGACTAACACCTTTTAAACACAACAAGAACTTTTAATTCACATAATAACTATAAAAGCCTGATTTAGACATAACCTTTTTAAAACTGGCAACCACTCTACGATTTCTGTGTGCACCTATCACTCTAACGTTGTAATATCCCATGATTGTGAACTTGTATTTTGATTAATAGTGTAATATTTTGTATAATTATAAATCCCCGAACCATATACACCCTGAGATAATTGATATATTTTTATTTAAAACGATAACAAATAGCATTGTTTTGATCTGAAGGAATACTGAACAGCTACTGCTGCCAACTGGTAAAGAAGACTTATATTTTGTACTACAATTGCGATTATTCTGTTTAAAATTATTAAAACAAGTTAACCAGTGTCTTTTCCGAATAAAGGATTCCACAAGGATATATGTTTGATGATAATTGTGAGTCATTATTATTGCCGTTACATTTAGTAAATAGAATTCACAGGTTGTAGCTGACCCGATAGTTGGCATCGGTGAGTGACGTCACGTAAAAGAAGCAGCGTAGTGGGAGTAAGCGGCAATTTACGAAATCATTCGCCGTTCGACATAATACATTTATAATTTACATCGACGACTCCAGTGCGAGTTTGTCGCTACATCATTTATCCATATTACAAGTCGACATTTCTAACGGACGGTGTATTCAAGTGCACGCTACATAAATACAAGTAAACTGATCCACAATAACATTGTATGTAACGAAATATTCTCTGGTTACAAATAGACGAACCCGAGGTGAGGCTACGTCTCGATCGTAAGTAACCCGATTACGAACAATCACCCCCTTTAAATACCGTTACAAATTGGCGCACCAACGTGTGAGGCGTGTAATTGAATATAAATTAAATTATTATTAATAGACCAATAAACCAAAATAAACAAGATGATGAAGCGAGAGGTATCGCGAAAACGAGCGGCCGAAACCGAGAAGGTAGACGAGTTAAATATGGAAGATAAAGAAGCGACACCGGTCGAAGAAGTAGAAGTAATAATAAGAGAGGAACGAGGAGATGAACAAGAACCGGACAAAGTCACGGAGAGCGTTGACCTGAAGAGCCTTATGGAATGTATAAAACAGTATTATGAGGATATCAATAAGAAACTGGACGAGAGGAATAAAGAAATAAAGGAAGAATTCAGTAAGAACTTAGAAAAATTGCAGGAAGACTTGGGTAAGAAGATGGAGGAAATGACGGAAGAAATAATAAATGATAGTAGACTGTGGAGGGAAGGATTAAGAAATGAGAGAACCGAAGAAATAAAAAATGATAGCAAACCAGAATCAGAAGAAAAACCAAACGCCAAAACAGATGATCCAGTAGTAGTATTACCTGAAAAGAAAACTAACGGAAACAAAGAAAATACTAAAGATAAGGAAGTGGAACCAATGAAGAGAAGAAGAACACATCCAAAGAAATTAATGAAAACAAAGGAAGAAATGGAGATGATGAACCAGGGTTTATTTGATGATGATAATATCCATATTACCAACCATGAAGAAATCGTGAGTTCCGGGAATAATGGAAGTAGATTAAGGGTAATCTCAGAGATGGTTTACCAGCAGACAGTAGTTTACCACTGGGAAAGGACCAGAGGTAAACTGAATAAAACATGGGGACTAGATCAGTTTCAGCGCAGGACTGGACAGTGTATTCCAGAAAGATGGAAGTATGACATCTTACCAGACTGGGATGACGGCACAGATGAATCACCAGAATGTGTTCCATTAGAGTACCATCCAGGACAGTTCCAGTGTACAGGTGCACTAAAATGTATTCCTTCAGGGTGGATGTGTGATGGTGAACCAGATTATGGGGCTTCAGATAAGCAAATAATTAAGAATTCAGATGAAGATCCTCACAGATATTTTTCATGCAATACCACATATGGACCAGAGACGTACTGGTGTATAAAACATTATGATAGAGGGAGCCGAATAAGCTTAGCAGCCAACAAAGGAATAGCGGCTAGAAAAATGAAATACAAGACAAAGGCCAGAGATGTCATTAGTACCGGAACGATGATGAAGACTATGGTCATCCGGACAATGAGAGCAAATGAAGTGACAGACTACGGTTAAGTCTAATACCATACACCTCCACAAAAAGGGACTGATGTTATGATAACCGGCAACGGCGAAAAACCATGTCAAAGAAAAAGAAATTATGAGCAACTGACCGACATAACGAAAATTACCAAAAGATCATCAATGCTGGGTACAGAAGGACATATGACGATAAGCACTATAATAAGAAGTATAGAAGTTGTGATAAAAACCACCAAATTCTAAAAATCAAGTAAGAACAACTTACAACTAATTATTTATGAGAATTAATTTGGAATTGAAGAATTTATTATTATAAAACCACCAAATTCTAAAAATCAAGTAAGAACAACTTACAACTAATTATTTATGAGAATTAATTTGGAATTGAAGAATTTATTATTATAAAACCACCAAATTCTAAAAATCAAGTAAGAACAACTTACAACTAATTATTTATGAGAATTAATTTGGAATTGAAGAATTTATTATTATAAAACCACAAAATTCTAAAAATATAGTAAGAACAACTTACAACTAATGATTTATGAGAATTAATTTGGAATTGAAGAATTTATTATGATAAAACCTCAAAACACAAAGAACATAGCAAGCTCATCTAACCAACTTTGATAATCCAAAATATAACTTTAAATCAAGCCAAATAAACAAATTTGAATATATCAGAATTCAAATGAATAGTAAGGACAACTTACAGTACAGTTTGATAATGTTATAATGAATCAAGCAGACAAACAACTGGGAATAAATTTCCAAATTCTAGACAAAACAAGCACCTCTTATTAAACACAGATATGAACTCATTATTGGAATATAAAGGAAAGATGCAACATCCATAAATTAGAAGAAACCATAGTGCTATAAAATGAATAAAAAGGGACAAGTGTAGACAGTCGACGATGAAAATAAGACAAGACTAGAAACAAATTTACTACAAATAACCTATCATGATTGTGAGAGAATCAACAACAACTGAAGATGCAAATACTTGTTATGTTTTAATTTAAATGAAGATAGTGAATGAAAAATGAAGATTAAGCAGTACTGATAAAGAAGGAAGGAAGATAGTACCAATTGAAAAAAAAAAAAAAATGTTATTAATATTGCCACAAGAAAATAAACACCTGAAAGAATCAATGGAAAGAAATATTTAGATCTGAGAAGTTAGACTGAGTGAACAATCCCAAGAATATATTATATTATTTTATTTATTTTAGTCGTGAATAGACTAGTGATTATTAAATGTGATTGACTGACGAGATAGCTCCAGCAATCGATATTATTTATGTATTATGTATTGTAAGGACAGCGGGGTATTAGGTCAAGAGAGCCACCCGACTGATTCCAGAATATATGGTGATTAATTTGTTATGGAAGTAACATGTTCCAGGGATAGAACACTTATAATTAAAGACAAGTATACCAGATCATAATAAGAATAACTAATGATAATAGGAAAAAGAAGGTAATTGATAATTTCAACAAAAACAATATTTTATTAAATGATCAAATTTGGTGGCAGGGTAATATGTAACATGACATTTAGAACAACATAATATCTTACCTGATTTAATGAAGACTTTGATTAAGAAGCTGACAAGGAGAACAATATCTTCAAGATGATAGTGAAGAAGAACGACTAACAATTTTAGACTGACTAGTAAGACAACTGACCGTACCCAAATTAATGATTTAGGCTAAGTGATGCAGATATCTTTAAACCCCAACTATGACAATGAACTTTCAGTATTGACCAAACAAAGAATTGTAAAGACAAACAGTTTATGAACCAGGACTATAAAGAAACAAATGGTTTCAGTTGATGTATCTTTAAATCCAGACAATCAAAATACAAAGTGAGGTATAATAGACCCAAACATATAATGTTATGTAAGAGAAATATTGTTAAATAATTAAGTTAATCAATGTAACAAAAATATAGATACACATGATTATAGATACAAGAACCATACAAAAAATTGTCACATATAGAGTTCATAGAGTTGTCCTGTAAACAACAAATTATAACATGGTCACAATATTATTTATAACAAGAATAAAACACAGATAAACAGTAAATGTAACAAGGTTATTAGAACTGTGTGTGAGGTAGAGCAACAGTGTTCACTTTATTGTAATTTTTGTAACACCAAAACATCAGTAAGTATACGGATGTTTAAACCCATATGAATAGTCAATATGACATAGACAGTGTCAGAATAAGTCATAAATTAGCTGACAAAGGACTAAATAATAGGTATAGGATTTGTTTTGTTAAATGTGCATGTTTTATGTTATAGCACAGCGTTTTAGATAATAGTATTTGTGTTGTGTTTTTTGTATGTAACAGATGATACAGTCAGTTTAAAGGAATGCCAATTTTATGATATTAATTCCATTTTTTGTTTATGTTGTGTTAACAAATATAACAATAGAGCTGATATTGAACCATGGTAAATTGATTAATTGACCAAGCAGAATGGACAATACAAAGATGTTTTGTTAAATGTCAAACACCTATATGGTTTGAGTAGAAAACAACTATTTGTGCAAGGAATTGGTATAATCATAGCCATGTGGACATGAATTTAAATATTAGAATAATGTATACTTTGTGTTGTTAAAATAACGTTATATGTTAAACCATTTTGATGAATGTTAGAAGTTAATTTAATTGTTAGAAATGTTAAAACATGATGATGAAAATAATACTATTACATGGGCCAGGTGAAATCAAATTTAGTAAATTTTGAACAATTATGTTAGAAATTTTGTAAAGCAAATGTGAAAGGTAGATGTATTTATAGGTAATAATGTATACACGGAATATAGAACCAAAATAACACATATCAAGTTATTTAAGAAAATTCCAAATAACAAAATTGTAACATCCATAGTTCTTAAGCAAAAATAGGCATGTTTGGTGTCTAAATATAACACATGTGAAGATCAAAATAATGCTGATAATGGTTTTAAACTCCCATTCAGTATAGAAAAGTTACGTTAAATTAAAGATTTTGAACAAATTTAGATTCTGAAATAATAAAAGTTTATGACAATGTCTATTCGGATTGACCAACCAGGTTCCAAGTTTACCCTTAGCAACCAGAAATTTCGGATAAATAAAAAGAGACTTCTTTGACAACGATCTTAGCAGATAGACGCGTTCTTAAATCGTCTTAGATTATATGTTATAAAGTGTAAAAAAACAATACCAATAGATAAATATTGTTAGAAGTACACTATACAAACGTTTTGCAACAACAGAAGACTACCCATTAGATGGATGAGAAGGAATAATAACCAGAAAGAAGATTTGACGTGGACGAGGGACGAGAAGAAGACCTGACGTGTACGTGGGACCTATTTACAACCAAGAAAAGTACAAGAAGAGGATTTGGTGATCTGACATCTCATTATATCGTACTTCAACACATACACTTGTATACACGTATTTTAAGCAATAATCAACTGAATTACAGACACCACATAACACGAACACTAGAAACAACCACTAATAACACCATATAAGACTAACACCTTTTAAACACAACAAGAACTTTTAATTCACATAATAACTATAAAAGCCTGATTTAGACATAACCTTTTTAAAACTGGCAACCACTCTACGATTTCTGTGTGCACCTATCACTCTAACGTTGTAATATCCCATGATTGTGAACTTGTATTTTGATTAATAGTGTAATATTTTGTATAATTATAAATCCCCGAACCATATACACCCTGAGATAATTGATATATTTTTATTTAAAACGATAACAAAAAGCATTGTTTTGATCTGAAGGAATACTGAACAGCTACTGCTGCCAACTGGTAAAGAAGACTTATATTTTGTACTACAATTGCGATTATTCTGTTTAAAAATTATTAAAACAAGTTAACCAGTGTCTTTTCCGAATAAAGGATTCCACAAGGATATATGTTTGATGATAATTGTGAGTCATTATTATTGCCGTTACATTTAGTAAATAGAATTCACAGGTTGTAGCTGACCCGATAGTTGGCATCGGTGAGTGACGTCACGTAAAAGAAGCAGCGTAGTGGGAGTAAGCGGCAATTTACGAAATCATTCGCCGTTCGACATAATACATTTATAATTTACATCGACGACTCCAGTGCGAGTTTGTCGCTACATCATTTATCCATATTACAAGTCGACATTTCTAACGGACGGTGTATTCAAGTGCACGCTACATAAATACAAGTAAACTGATCCACAATAACATTGTATGTAACGAAATATTCTCTGGTTACAAATAGACGAACCCGAGGTGAGGCTACGTCTCGATCGTAAGTAACCCGATTACGAACAATCACCCCCATATATTATCGTTACAATATATATATATAGGTATAATTAATTTATAAAATATACTATTCCGAATACCATAAACACGATCCATGGGTTTTCGAAACCTTGATAGAATGAAGGCAATTTATGAAACTATTAGACTAGCAGTGAATAGGAAAACACGCGGATGAAATTTTATGTCACTCACATGTTGGGCGTTGAAACATGCGCTGCAAGTAAAAAAGATTTAACTAGAAACGAGGAGCTGGCACACAATTTTTGCAATAAGTGGGACATCTTCTTCCTTTTCTTCCCCTCTTCAAGTATTAGGTTATATAAACCCGTTCCGGCACCCATCTCATCCTCGGAGGACCAACGTCTCTTCTACCAATGACTTTATAGTTCAGTGCCGCTTTCGGCAATCGATCCTCTGTCATCCAGTGCAGATGATCCCACCATTGTCTTCTGTAAATTGAAATAATTTCATTTATGTCCTTTACTTCGAGTTCTGTTCTTATATCTTCATTTCTTATTCTATCTTGCAACGTATAATTTAAAGTATTTCTTAGAAACTGCATTTCAGGACTCTGGAACTTGGCGCTTTCCTTTTTTGTCATGCTCCACGCCTCACTCGCATAAATCAACGTGGGTATTGCAATTGTCTTCCAAAATTTAATCCTTGTGCTGTGTCTTGTTTTATTTCTAAGATTTCTGCGAGTCGCACCACAAATATTCCTAAATTTATTTACCTCCTCTCTTACTTCATATCCTTATCTATATTCATAGCTTACTGCACAGCGGAGATATTTGAAAAGGCTTACTTGTTCTTAAGTGCTTGATCTTAGTCCTCACTGGAAATTTACCTTTAAAATCCATGTTTTTGGTCTTTCTTACTGAAATTGACAGTGAGTACTCTTTTGCCACTTCTTGTAATTGAAACATAGCTCATTGTAAATCATCCTCATTTTCTTGAATAAGAACTATGTAATCCGCATATAGTAAGGCACCCATAGAAATTGATTTGGTAAGCTGTATTCCCGAAGTCACTCTGATTGCCATGCTTTCAACATGTCGTCAATGTATATGTTAACCAACGTTAGAGAAACACAGCATCCCTGCCTAAGTCCCTTATTTATTGGAATGTCACCTGAAAGCCTACCATTCAGATCCAGGACTACAGATGTACTTTTATAAAGCATCTTAACTGAATTTATTAAATGCTGTGGATATCCTCTTCTCTCCATAATATTCCATAACGTTTGAATGTCTACATTATCAAATGCTTTTTCCAGATCAATAAAAGCGATATGGGTTTCCTGCTTATACTCCCGTCTTTTCTCTACTATCTGTCGTAATACAAACAATGCATCCATAGTCGACCTGCCCTTTCTAAAAACCATTTGCTCTTGAAGACGTAATGCATTTCTAATGAGTCTTAATCTCTGATTGAGAATTCTTGTGTATATATTTTGTACGTTGAGTCCAGCAAGCTTATTCCTCTGTAATTATTTGCATCTGTTCTGTCTCCTTTTCTGAATATGTGGGATTTTTTGAAATTTGTGGGACGACAATATCAGCAATGACACAATGAAGCCAACCAAAATATGCGAATTTTTTACGAATAATAGAATTGAGGAATACTGAATGAGGTGGAAACCGTATGTTTGACAGGGTCCGGTAAGCCAGACTCCCACGAGAGATTTCGTATCATGGATTGACTTGATGCATAAACGAATAGTGAGCTAGTCTTGCAATAGTTGTTACAACTTTAAACATAGGATACTAAATATATCAGTATAAATTATTTTGATTTGTCTTTATGAAAATAAAATATTATGCCGTGAACAGGATTCGAACCTGGGTTATTGCGGCCACAACGCAATGTCCTAACCACTAGACGATCACGGCTACTGAGATCTGTATCTGAAACTGTACAGAACGGAGAGAAAGTTCTGAGTTTTATTTAGATGGCCGTCATTCATCTCACTGGTTGTATTGCAATTGTGTAGCTATTACGTGAATCCACAATATTTCGTTGGTTGTTCTACAGTATCGTACGTTACAGCCCAATAAAATAACACTACCAGTACTTCTACACTATTAATTATTGGATAGATGCAGAGCGAGAGAGAGAGAGAGAGAGAGAGAGAGAGAGAGAGAGAGAGAGAGAGAGAGAGAGAGAGATTAAAGTCGTATAAAGCGGTGTACATTTGTAATATAATTTGAGATTTTTTTTCTTCTGCCAACCAAACACTAGGCTAAAAGCCTGTTGCGGCCTGATCATTCCACCATTTTTTTGGTCGTCCTTGCGGTTGATATCTACGCATAATCTTTGGTATCCTCTGAGTCCTCATTCTTTGTAAATGTTATTCCCATTTATTCCTCTTTTTTCCTTTCCTTTTCCTGGCGTTATAACCTAACGTGGGTTTTAGCCTGATAAATGATTTTCTTCCATCCCGCCCTCTCATTACACATCCGTCTCCATCCCCTCACGTTCATAGATCTCAAATTATCCTCCACGTCATCCAACCATCTTTCTCTGGGTCTACCTCTGATTCTTCTTCCTACCGGTCTCCAATCTGCAATTCTCTTAGCCTTCTGTCATCCATTCGCCTTACGTGGCCCAGCCACTCAAGCCTCCTACTTTTTTTAATAAACCTCCCATTTATTCCTATACTACATAATTTGGTCACTTCAGCTGGCAACTTGTAGTTCTCTTATTTCTGTATTCCTCATTCTATCTCTTCTTCTGCAACCTGCGACCCTCCGTAGCGTCGCACATTTTCATCTCTGCTTTTTGGATTGCTTTTTCATTTGTTCCTGCGATTGTCCATGTTTCACTGCTATATAGTAAACTCGGGATAGCCAGAGTCTTATAAAATGTTGTTAACATATTTCCGTTTACTTCATTTTTCAGGCTTCTGTATATTGTACTATTCATGTAGTTGAATCTTTTTATATTTTTGTCTGCATCTATTTAATCCTATTTAATCCTTGTATGAGGCATAGTTACTTAGGAAATTTAATGCATTTGTTCACTCTATCTTAATATTGTAAAAAGTTATTTTGCCATTAATAGGTTCGTTATTGTAATACACTTTTAAATAGGCCTTAATAAAAGTTCACGTTACTATTAAACATACTACACTCGGCCTACGAGCATGTGAAAAGTAAGAGTTTATCAAGCTAATTTACCCAATGACAATATTAATATTTATAACATACTAATTATCAGCAACAGAATGTAACAATTACTTTAGTGTACCGACTCTTAAAAATTATCCCAGGGCGCCAGTAATAAATAAACACAATTTGACTGTTATTAATTAAGTTTTTAATAACTAATTTGTATTTACATATTACAAAATTTGTAGATCATTACCTTTAATAAGTTTGCTATAAAATTTGTTTGTGCTTATTTCTTGGCTATGAATTCTTTGACTAATTGAGTCACCAAGTATGAGTTACATACATTTAAATTTAATAGACAATAGTACAATAAGTGTTCATTTTATTATTTACTTGCATGTTGAATCCACTCTGCGCCGCGATGTAATCAATTCTACACGTTCCAGGCAGGTCGCCGACGTTAATCGTTGAGCCCTTATCCTTGTTAGTTTTGCACTAATTTATACACTTGTTTCACAGGTATTAAACACCATTCACTTTGACAACTTAGTGATAACTACACATGTGCCGTATGCTAATACACTTGTTGAATACACAGTATATTCTTTTTAAAAAGCTAAGTGCGTCTAACACCAGATTAATAACTGCTTATTGATCGACTGTCCCGCACCATGACGTTTCATACATTTAAATCGCAATGTATTTCGATTTAACGATTGATGCTGTGTTAAGTAAAACTTGGATATGTTACCCGATTTTAACTTAGCTTCTCTAATTTCTCTGTACGTTATTCTTGTAAACGATTATTAAATGTTTATAATATGTAGCTTTCACAATACTTAATATCGCGTTACCGTGACTGACTTACGTGGCGATTGAAATATATTTAATCAAATTACTGAGAAATTATTATTGCAACTAATACGAGTCTAATATCTGTAATCTCTCCGTTGACTGCCCTAACTTCTTACACTCCGTATTTTTATATTTCGCTAAAACTACCCACACTCAATATCGACAAACTACACGCCTATTGGTCTGACTTACCGCTAAATTCAAAACTACCCAATCTGTTTAACGGAACAGCCCGCGCAAAAAATGACGCTATCCGCTATTCGTCCTCAAAATGCGCGTGAACACGTGGTATGAAACTTCGCGTCACCTTCCATTTCACATATACGCTCTCTCTCTAAAATATAGCTCCCTATTGTTAGGTGCACTTAACTTTTACAACCTTAGTAAATGTTTCTTACATCATAGCAAACAATACAGTTTTATGACGGTCCGACCCGTCCGTGACAAAATATAAATTCTTAGCCGACTTACTGGCGTCAACGCAAGGTCGTCTTTTGAATAGCTATCGCTCTTTACTACATATTTTAATGTTTTCTTACTTCTAAAGAAAACCACCGCTTTCTATAAATTTACATTTCTCCCTGGGTACCATATGACTTTGTCCCCGTAAAATTGTTAAGAATACAATTTTCCGTGATATCATGTTTAATCCAACTTTTTGCGATGATATTTGTAAGCTGTAACCTTCGGGTATTTTATACAATTCATGTACTGCTTTTTGAAGGGAATATTCACTTTTTATATTTTATTAATTCACTGCCGTAATACGTCATCTATGCAAATATTAAAAAGTATCGGGGATAGGCTACTCCTTTGTCTTACACTTCAAAAATTTGAGGTAAAAATGTAAATTTTATTTAATATTCATATAGGCCTATACTTTGTTTCAGACATTTATCAATGATACTGGAGAGCCACGTTACTAATTTATATGATATATTATTTTTTATAAATAATAATATTTATTTGTTTACTATCCATATATAAAATGTATGTAATATTCTTTTTACGTTTATATTGTGTGTGTGTGTGTGTGTGTGTGTGTGTGTGTGTGTGTGTGTGTGTGTGTGTGTGTGTGTACATTGAATATATAATAAAACATAAGCTATTGAAAACGTATTTTATCCGGATAAAGTTTTGATGTATCCGTTTTGAAGGAATCCAAAGGTGTATTCCAACATATAGTCATACAGGCAAATTTTGAGAAACCAATATTGATATGATTACAATATTGTTGTGAGGACAAATTTTTATAGACTATTGAATGGACAATATTTATACGGGGGTTGTTATAAGAGTAATAATATTGATTGTGTTAAGCTACAATTTTTAAAAATCCATTCAGCTACAGTAGTTATGCATGTATACAATTATGAAAGAGTTATTATTGAAATATCTCTATATACTGGGTGAGAAAACAAATTAAGCTTTTCCATTAAGTAAGCTTACACACACTGAAATATTGTTACAAAACATAATAATTTTAATTGAAAATTTACAATACCTTAAAAGTTTGAAACTAACAATTAAAGTAAAATGTGAACTATTAACTTTAATGATTTTAAAATTAAAATTTAACTATTCACTTTTAAAGAATCTGTTACTCTCTTACTGTATATATTGCATATTCTGTACGTAATCTGTATGTAGTAAAGGATAAGAGGAAAACGTAAAGCGTAAATACAAATCGTTTTATAAAATATGTTATAAATAATAACGAGTTACATAATGTTTTCCGTAAATAACAAGTACTAACAACAGTTTAATTTTCGACAGTTGATTTCTTTATATATTTTACAGAAGTCAATATGTTTATTCTTAATAATCGTTAAAAAGTTATTAATTTTGACCATATATTTTTAACAAAACCTACTTCAGTGTGTTACACTTGAATGTTACTACCAGGTTGTACCACTTTATTAGAAAAGTTTTAAAAGTTGTTTTATTGAATGTGTGTGTTGACTGGAGAAACGTTTTTTTAAAGGTATGAAGGAAATTGTCAAAATATCACATCATCGCCAAATCTAAGTTAAAAGAAAGAATTTCGACGAAACCAAAACATCGAAGCATGATAATGTTTTTAATATTTACTATATAATACAAATATTTACTATATAACAAATATATTTACTATATAACAAACATTATCATGTTAAAACGACAGAGACCGAAGATTTCTAGTCTGTGGCGAATCGAAAGTGTGGAAGCGTTACATTTTTCGATGACGTTACATTTTTGTGGAATGACCCCCAGCCTAAAAACATTATCATGTTAATAAATGTTTCAATATATTATGAAAGAATACGTTTTAGGTGAATATATTACGTACCTCACCTCGTATCTTTATTATAACAGAGGTGTTGTTTTAAGGTAATATATTTAGTATGTCGGAATGAGTCGCCTACAACAGCAGACTGTTCTGTGTCACCTACGTTTCTAGTACGAGACGGCTAGCTTGAGAATTAAAGTGGTATGAGTTTTAAAATTTCGGTGATAAAGAAATTTTTAAGATTTGAATTTACTGCCACTTGCTAATTAGTATCGTTGAACTATATTTGTGTCTCCAGAAACTGCTGAATCGATTACAATTTATTTTTCTGTATTTAGTCTATTGTAAAATCCTATATTTTTCTAACTGTACGAACAACTAATCGATATTTAACTGCAGTACTGCATGTAAAGTACTGAAACAGGTAACGTATTATATGTTAACAGATACGCAATGCTGGAATGAAGTTTGTCGCTGGGAACGCACAAACAGTCTCCTATGCAATTTAGATTCACTACAACGTTGTGACACAATGAAATTAAAAGACTTACGGAATCGAGTTTAATACACGTTGAACAAAAGTATCTAGAGATAATTTTTTTTTAGTTGACAAACAAACGAGCAATATATATTCAGTGTTTTTCACAGCAGGTATATAATCTTTGTTACGATATTGACTGATGACTCGTTCGGCACTTGGTGAAACATATTACTACAAAGGTTTTAAAAACATACAAAAGCAATAAAAAGTAACCAAAATTTACCAAACGAACAGACTGAATTCTGTGTATCCCCTTTATTAATCGTTGTTATTTCTTCTTCTTCTTCTCTTCAGTGATTAGGTTATATAGGCTAAACCTGTTCCGGTACCCATATCTCCTCGGACGACCCACGTATCTTCTACCAATTACTTTATAGTTCAGTGCCGTTGTCGGCAATCGATCCTCTGTCATCCTTTGTAGATGATCCCACCATTGTCTTCTGTAAATTAAAATAATTTAATTTATGTCCTATACTTCGAGCTCTGCTCTGAAACCCTCATTCCTTATTCTATCTTGCAATATATAATTTAAAATATTTAAAAGAAACTGCATTTCAGCACTCTGAAACTTGCCGCATTCCTTTATTATCACGACTCATGCCCCACTAGGACATGTCAATATGTCAATGTGGGTGTTGGAATTGTTGTATAAAATTTAATCCTTGTGCTATGTCTTGTTTTATTTCTAAGATTTCTATGAATCGTACCACAAATATTTCTAAATTTATCTTCTCTTTTATATCATATTCAGATTCATAGCTTCCTGCACAGCTGAGATATTTTTAACGGCTCAATTGTTCTAAAGTGCTGTTGTTTATAAGTATCTTAGTCCTCACTGGATATGTACCATTGAAGGCCATGGTTTTGGTCTTTCTCACTGAAATTGTCAATGAGTACTCTCTTGCTACTTCTTGTAATTGAAACATAGCTCTTTTTAAGTCACCCTCATTTTCATGAATAAGAACTGTCATACGCGTATAGCAGGGAACCCATACAGATAGATTTGATAAGCTGTATTCCCGAATTCACTCTAGATTTCCATACTCTCAACATGTCGTCAATGTATATTGCAACGGTTCAAATTTGATTATATTAATAAGGATATGGTGAGTGTGTGAAATTTACAAACACGTCAATATGGAGGAGATGAAAAATTATTTATTATACACACAAATATAGTTTTTAAAGCTGTATATTGTATCATATATTGTCATGTATTGATAATAGAAATGATAGTTTGTATTGTTCGATAATATAAATCGATTTTACTTGGTTGCTGGAACGTCCTCCTCTTCTCTCGTCGCTCCCGTCCTGGCGTCCTCTTCTTCAGCGTCACTCCTTCCTGGTGTCCTCTTCGTCCTGGCGTCCTCTTCGTCTTGTCGTCCTCTTCTATGGCAGGCGGTTCCAGCGGCGATATTTCAAGGAGTCTCGTTGTTATTATGTTCGACTGCTAACATTAATTATTTTCTTCGTAAATTGTTCACTCACAATGATTATAAATTTCACTCGTACAGTTTATTATTAATTTATACTTTATATTTTCTTAATCTCAGGGTCAATATGGGTATTAATTAATGCGGTGCATTAAACGTACACCTTCCACGATATCTTGAAGTGTCTTTAACTTCCCTAAGCGGATATCTTAAATAACACGAAACAGCGCTATATTATAATTTTTATCTAAATATTTTACCCACTCGGTTCTTAACGCAAAACTTTGTTAAGAATTACCAAGGTTTATTTTATATATGATATTTCTATGTTCGTAAGAGAACAACTCTCTTCACCGGGCACAACTTCCCCTTGCGGATGCTAAAGCAGAACTGTCCATCCTAACTCTACAACGAATGAATCTTACTGAATTTACTGAATTTGGCTAACCCCAAGTCACATGATTGATGGAACAAACAGATTGTTGCGGTTTGGAAGCTCTTGATGATCTCGAGTTGTTCCAAAGACGCTATGCAGGAAGGGCTGGATTGTTTGTACGAAAAGAAGTGGACTGTAATACTGTTATTAGAAATGCGTTTATTGAAATATTAAGATGTATTGATCATGATCGACACGTGCGGATGTATTAGAGGCCATAACGCCCATAAGTTAGTTTTGAAAGAAATCGTAGTCTATTGAAGATGGACGCAGGTAGTCTGATTAAATTAAATTGTATGATACATATTTAAGAATTGTCCAGAAGCCGCGGTTGGAAGTGAAATTGTTTAACGAGAGTTCCGCTCGGAGCCTGGTTAGAAACTAAACTAAAACTTGTCTCCCGTCGGCCAGCTGACCGCCGGCAGCATTTGATAAGCACGTGACGTCATCCGCCCGTGTCGCATTGCAGTAGGCACTGCGTACAGCTGATAAACAAAGTACAAAGTTTGAACATACTGCCCGCCAAAATCGGGACGATTTTGTAAATTAAACGTTAAATTAATAATACAATAATTAGACTTACATGGCAAAAATGATACATTAAATGGCGCATTGGCTACAGCGCAATGACATAATAACCATAATATGAATTCAATTAACAATTACAAGGTATACAAGAAATTAACCCTTATGCAAATAGCAAGGGCAAACTGACAGTAAAATTACCCAAAACATAATAATAACACAATACACACCATAATACAATGATTAAGTAGACATTGATCTTTCCCAAATAATACCCATTGACATTTGCAAGCATTACAATAACAAGTGATAACACCATAAATAATATAATAATTTTACCAAGATATTGACACAACAACCCCAATAAATTTCATAATATATGACCATTAGAAAATACAATACATACGTAGAATAATTGATACCATAAGTAACACTTGTAGTTCTCGGAACTTGGATTATATAAACATATGACACTACACAACATCCATAAATAATTGATAGTACATATGAAAATACAGTCACTATTGCAGTAATAGCTATCGGCACGTAAACAATACTTACAATGTTTATGTTACAATTGTCTTGTATGCTCGCCCGGGGAATGTCCCGGGCGTAGTCCAGGCAATGTGACAAGTTCACAATCCTAGTATGTCTCGTATGGCACGCATACGACTAGTTTGTTGCCACCGGAAGGGGCATAATTTGTGGATGGGTCGGCGTAAGATACCTAGCGCGGTGTGAACTTCTGCGACGCGTACTAAGGAATCTTGACCCGGAAAAACATTGGTAATCACCCCACGATTCCACTCTAGTGGGGGGGGGGGGGGAATTATCATCCAAAATGAGGACAAGCTGTCCGACATTCAAATTCCTTAACGGGATGCGCCATTTGTTGCGCCGCTGCAGCTGGTGCAGATAATCCCTAGACCACCGTTTCCAGATGGTCTGCGTAAATTTTTGGAGCAGAAGCCATCTGCCCAAATGACTATTATTGCTTTGGGTATAGTCGGGCTCCGGAAGTGCAGTCAGTGGAGCACCGACCAGGAAATGAGCAGGAGTTAAGGGTTCAGGGTCTCTAGCATCGTCGGACACCGCGCACAAAGGGCGTGAATTAAGGCAAGCCTCAATTTGAGAAAGAAGAGTAGAGTATTCCTCAAAATTCAAGATCGTACCGCCTATTACGCGGCGTAAATGAAATTTAACACTCCTTACACCACTTTCCCACAAACCACCGAAATGAGGGGCTGAATGGGGGATAAAGGACCATTTGATACCGTGGAGACCGCAAAACTCCAGAGAAGATTGCTCAACTTCCTTTGAGGTTAAAAATTTGTACCAATCATATAAGGTGTGGTTGGCACGACGAAAATTCGTACCATTATCTGAAAATATCTGCGCGGGAATACCTCTGCGCGAGATGAACCTTTTTAAAGCCGCTATAAAGGCGTTGGAAGTGAGATCCGACACCAATTCTAAATGGATGGCCTTTGTACACATGCATATGAATAGCGCGATGTATGCCTTGGTCGTGGACTTAGAGCGCTGCCCGCCATGGCGCAAAAGTACAGGACCGGCGTAGTCCACGGCAGACTGTGAAAATGGCCTAGAAGGCGTGACCCTAGAAGGGGGTAACTGACCTAATAGTTGATTCGCGCCTCTAGCCCGGAAACGAAAACAAGTGACACACTTATGTATCACTGAGCGGATATAGGATTTGTCGTGTATGATCCAATATTTTCTCCTAAGCGAAGCTTGAGTTGATTGCACCCCAGCGTGCAACAAACGGATATGTTCATACTCAATTATCAATCTCGTGAGATGAGAGTGCGGGTGCAAAATTATTTGGTGTTTACTCGCGTAGTTAAGTGGGGAGAATTGCAAGCGTCCACCCACTCTTAAAATGCCTGATCCATCCAGGAAGGTGTTGAGAGCAAGAATTTTACTACTGCGAGGAAGGCACCGGTGTGCCTCAAGTTCCTTAACTTCTACGCCGAAATGCAACTGCTGAGATTGCCGGACAAAAATCAAGAGTGTGTCAGACAATTCTTGAGCAGACAAAAAGGACGTGTCTCTGTCAACAACCGGGAGCCTAGAATTGCGAAAAAATCTGCGGCAATATGCGAAGACGCGAATAAGCCTAGTAAGGGATGAATAATTTTCAACATAACTATGTGTTGAGGACGCGACAATTAGTGAGGTTTGAACCTGCTTGCGACGTTCCTGCTCAAGGTCGGGATAAGTACAGGGAGTATTAATGTCGAAAGCGCTGACTGGCCATGATGCTGACTCATGCGCCAACCAGGACGGACCATGCCACCATTGCATATGACAGTGCAAACTACGAGGGAGGCAACCGCGCGATAAAATGTCGGCAGGGTTGTCATTTGATACTACATGATGCCAAGTTCCCCTGCTGCTAACAAGACGCTGTATTTCCGCGACACGGTTGGCCACAAATACCTTCCAGCGGGAAGGTTGTTGATGTATCCAATGCAACGCTATCATCGAGTCTGAATAGAGATATAGTCCGTCAAAATTGTAGTTGATGGAGTTTAAAACCTTGGACGTTAATTGCGACAGCAATAAACAAGCACAAAGTTCAAGACGTGGTAGCGTTATCTGTTTCAGCGGAGCGACCCTAGATTTAGCACACAACAAGTTTGACGATATGGCGCAGTTCGAATAGACCGCCCGCACATAAATGCAACACGCGTAACCTTTAGCCGAAGCGTCGGCGAATCCGTGAAGCTGTAATGAACTAATTGGGTAATTGTTCGAACTCTTAACCGACCTCGTAATCTTAAAATGAGTGTCGGAAACTAATTGAGAGTATAGTTCTAACCACTGATTGGCTAATGACCCAGATAGGGGTTCGTCCCAATCTGTGCCCGCCAACCACAACTGTTGCACGAAATGCTTGCAGTAAAATGTGATGGGTGCGATAAGACCCAGTGGATCATAAATCCCAGCGATGACCGACAACACGCTTCTTTTGTTGAACACGGTCAAATTATCATCACCCCTAACGGTGTATAAAAAGTTATCCTTTTCAACGTTCCATTGGATTCCCAATGTACGCACGTTTTGACCTTTGCTGAAGTCATGGGATACTTGGGCGCGAAGGGTCATAATCTCATGGTGGTTAGAGAACCACTTATGTAACGTGAAACCATACCTACTTAACAACTTCACGATCTCGCATTTCATTTCAGCCAAGACGTTCGGATCATCCGAACCCGTTATAAGATCATCCACGTAAAAATCATTGGCTATGGCCCTAGAAGCTGTAGGGTAGTCGGATTTATTTCCGTAGGCTATCTGAGCCAGACAACGTGTAGCAAGGAAGGAGGCACTAACAGTGCCATACGTAACCGTCCTTAAAGCGTAATGTCGCAATTCCTTATGCGGCGCATCACGCCAAACGATGCGTTGCAGGTTTGAATCCTTTGGGTTAACCATGATCTGGCGATACATCTTTTCTATGTCCGCAATAAGTACGTATTGGTGGGTACGGAACCGAACCATTATCGAAAACAGATACTGCTGGATCGTAGGACCGACCATTAGAGTATCGTTGAGGGACAGATTATTTGTGGTTTTAGCGGAGGCGTCAAATACCACGCGCAATTTAGTGGTTAAGCTGGAGTCCTTGAAGACTGCGTGATGGGGCAGATAAAAAATATCTGAGTTGTCAAGCGACAAATCGTAATCATTAAGTGGCGACATGTGGCCAAGTTTCAAGTAGTCACTCATGAACTCGCTATAATCCTTATAAAGGATAGGGTTCTGCTTGAACTTGAACTCTAACGATTGGAACCTGCGGACAGCTCCGCGGAGAGAATCTCCCAAATGAAATTGCGGCTAGTGGTTTCCACAAAATGTTTTTCACACGGCGAGTCCTCATAGCAGGGTTCGCGACTAGAGATCTCCTCCAACTTCCAAAATTCTTTTAGTTGCGAGGAAATCTGACTATCATCCTTACAGACCATAAAGGACGAAACTGTTTTAGTTATATCGACGTTGAAGGGTAAGTCACCGGCCAAACTAAATCCTAACTTATTCTCCTGAATTATAGGGAAGTGCGGTCCGCGCGTAAATTTAATAGGTTCAATTAGTTGGAGAAAATATTGAGCGCCGAGTAATACATAGATTTGCGCCGAGCAATGTAGGTGAGGATCCGCCAAGAATACGTGCTTGGGTAAATTCAAAGAGGCAAGATCGAACGACTCCGCCGGCAAATTATTAGTTATACTGGGTAGTACGGCACAATGTACATTTAACGTGAAGGGTTTATAGCGAGAATGTAGCCTTACCTTTGTACTAAAGTCAGCCTGGGAAAGCGAGTTGTTTATACCCGTGATGGGTAGTTGCGATTTAACCAATTGGAGGCCCATTCTGCGGGCGAAATCCATTGTGCAAAGTTCGCTTGAGAACCGGAATCCAGTAATATCCTAACGGGAAATTTCCTACCGACCTTATTAGCGGTCATACAGACGGCGGTGGATAACAATACCCATTTATTAGTCTGTGACTTCAGTGAGCATTGGTTATTAATGGAAGCTCCGTCTCTGTTGGGGACATGAATTGTGGTGTGGTGACGCCTAGAAGATTTTTTGCAAGAAAAGTTTGAGGGACATTTTGAGCTTTCGTGTCCCGGACGAAGGCAATTTAAGCAAAGTTTGTTTTTTATTAAAACGTTTCTTCTGTCAGGGATAGACAGCGATGTGAATTTTAAGCAGTCGATAATTCTATGTCCACCGTTACACAGTCTACATAAATTGTTTCTGATATGAGAATGGAATGCCCCCCTAGGAGCGCTTATCTGTTTAACTGCCTTGCGATAAGGAGACTTATCGCTTTTATTCAACCTGCTCGTTGGGGTAGTCGCGTTATCAAGATTTTGTAGTAATTTTCTTCGTGAATTTAGAAAATTCATAAAATTATTAAAATCAGGGAATTTATGTTCCGACAAACTCTCTTTCCACAACCGGAAAGTGTAATTATCAAGTTTTTTAGCTAAGTAATGTATGACAATAATTTCGAATGTGTTGACTGGCAGTTTGAGATTATTTAAAGCGTTTATATTGGCTGAGATTTCATCAATGAATTTAAATTATGCTGACTTGGGATTCTTGTTGAACCAATGGTACGTCCACGACATTCCCGACATGGTGGGCGGAAACAATTAGCTTACTGTCATATCTATTCTTCAACAGATCGATAGCCACCGCGTAATTCTCATGAGTGATTGGTAACGACTTTATTACGTTAAGCGCCTCGCCATATAATGACGAGTGGAAATAGTGAAGTTTCTGTATATCCGTCAGATCTGCTCTGACGTGAATTAATTCAAGAAAAATGTGGTAATAATGTTGCCACTCAACAATACTACCCGCAAACCGTGGTAATTTGATTGGTTCCAATTGAATGGGGGGTGTTTTAGAAACTAAACTAAAACTTGTCTCCTGTCGGCCAGCTGACCGCCGGCAGCGTTTGATAAGCACGTGACGTCACCGCCCGTGTCGCATTGCAGTAGGCACTGCGTACAGCTGATAAACAAAGTACAAAGTTTGAACACAGATATACGAATATCCTGAAAAACTTTGTATAATTTAGCAAAGGCCTGCATGGAAATTATCTACGAATTTTATTACCCTATCATTGATAAGAGTTACAGTTAAGTTTTCTTCACTTAAAAGAAACCATATTTCTAAAATAGTTATGAACCATAGAGTACACATAAATTGGAGCTATTTACATAAACAATTCATTGTCAAAGTTTCACGTCGATCGGTTAGTTACCGCGGAAGATATCGCGATCACACGTTATCACACCCGCACACGCGCACAAATTCACTCAAAAAATACATGACCATATAGGACACCTTTTTTATGAAGAGTTTGGTATACCCTACATGCTTATCCATTTCTAAATACAAAACTTACAGCTAAAAGACAAAATATTACTTAAAACAAATTTAAACAAGAAAATGCTCGTCATCCATGTGCTCTGATAAAACAACATAGCTTATCCTGCTGTGTTCCGTTTCAATATATTAAACAAGGTTGGGAAAACACACCATCCCTTCCAAACTCCCTTATATATTGGAATATAAAGTTGTTATTTAGTTTAGTTAATTTTTAGAATTTTCCTTCCTATTATTCTTAGTTTTTACATATACTTGACCTATCCTATACTAGCTTCTCCATCCCCTCCAACACACACTCCACACACATGTCCATATACACCCCATAACACATGTTCACTACCCTCACTTTCTTTATTTAGTTGTTTCTATGATCTCTTTGAGAATAACTTAATAGGCTGAAACAGCTGTCAGGGGTAATAATAAACTGTGAAAGTTACCAAGTTTTTGTATGTTTTATGTTTTTTAAACCTTTGTTATAATCTTTTTTTACGTTTTGATTTCTCAGACGCTCAGTCTCCGGTTTTAAAAAACCAGACGTTCCGGCTAAATATAAGTTAATAAGAAGTGGTACTAAAAATCTACTGTAAACAGGAATATCGAGCTAGCAGAATAAACTAAAAATTGTCATATATTAGTATCCGTAAACCCCAAACGTCAGTTTGGTACAAACAACAAGCATGTATTACTCGCTATTGAAATATAGTTTTAAAATATTTTTCGTTAGCAACCATGAATATTTTGTACACGTATTTGAATAGCAAAGCCCTTTAATTCAACGAGATTATCTTACCTAGAACGGTGTACATTTACTCATATATAATTTGTTTTGTTACAAACAAAAATATAAGGGAAGAGGATATGTGCGTGAGCATGCAGGGCTTATGGAAACCAAAGTGCGAGTCAGAAGTATCGAACAGTTGGGCGCAAAGTGTATACAGCGGCAGATTATCCACAACGCTAGGATATGCTGCAGCACCAGGCACCAGGGCCTCAGCTATCAGAGGGGCACCATCCAGCTGAATTGACTAAGCGAAGCAAAGCTTATGATATGATCAGATTACACATTTTTTTGGTTTTCTTACGCAGTTATTAACCATAGTCAGCGTCGATTGTAAAGCCAACCGAAAGCTCTTATAGAAGTTTACTCGAATGATTTGAATAACGATCTTCTAATCGAATTGAAGCACTTTGTGCCACGAGTAAAATTGCAAGAAAGAGGTTTTTTGAAATCGTTCAAATGAAGATGATAGAATCCATGACAGTTTGTCCGTTCAAAGTATTAAACTGGATTATTGACTGTAAAATAATTGATATATTTCCGAATATATACATTGCTTATCGTCTGCTTTTGACGATTCCTATAGCCTGCGAATCAGGGAGATCATTTTCTGTACTAAAACGCATTAAAGGCATATTGAGTTCAACTATGGGAGATAAGAGATTATCTTAGTTAGAAAGGTTTAATACGTGATACCTGAATTGCTCGATTTAGAAGAAAATATACCAGACTTCGTTAAGGCAAAATCAAGAAAAAACGGATCGATTAATATTTTCTAAGCTTAAGTATTACTATGTTCATTGTAATCACTATTTAGTTAAATATTTGTTGTAAATAAGAGTTTAATAAAATAATTGTTAACTTTAGAAATTATGTATGCCATTTATCAGTGTAAGTAATGGATAAAAGGTTGAATTTTGAATTGGGGGGGGGGGGGGTACTATTCTGACGGCAGCATAGGACACCACGCGCTTCTAATCCGACTCTGAATGTATAGTTTTTGTCACGAATAAATACTCAATCTACCCTAAATCTAGTGAAGATGCAAAATGTGATAAACTTTCAGTAAGGAAGCTCTAACGCAAAGGAAGTGTGCACGCCGTTACAGCGTGTAGATAAGAATTAGTGTAAAACGTTTCCTAGAAGCGACGTCTGCCGCTGTATGTGTACTTATCAACGTATCCAGTATTGAACAGTGCCATGGGCGTGTTTTCAGCGCAAGATAGAACGAAACGTTTAGTCCCTTAACTTCCATATGATTAAGTAAGCACAGAGACTTTCAATGTTAGCAAAGAAATACTCGATCGTACTGGAAAAATATACGATGTTTAATCAATAAATACGCGGAATTTTCGTTTTTCTCAAAAAATCGTTATTTTTTCATCAATATTAATTTTTCCTCCCTCAAGTTAGTGCCCATCAGATATTAATACACTTATACCAGCGCTTTTTCCAATCTTCGAAGCACTTCTGGAACGCAATTTTCGGTATGGCGTTTAGCTCTTTCAGCGATTCTGTCTATATCTCCTCAATGTTGGCAAAAGGTCGTTCCTTCATTGCCTTTTTCATCTTTGGGAATAGGAAGTAGTCGCAGAGGGCCATGTCCGGCAAATACGGAGGCTGAGGCATCATAACGGTGTTGTTTTTGGTAAAAATTTACAAACAAGCAGTGAATTGTGAGTAGGTGTATTATCGTGGTGCAATTTCCATGAGTTGTTTCGCCACAAATCCGGGCGTTTTCTTCGGATTGCTTTACGCAAACGGCGTAGGACTTCCAGGTAGTACTCTTTATTGACTGTACGACCTTTGTAAAAGATAAATGAAGGATTTGAGTATTAGACGGGCCAAAGGTAAATGAAATTATTAGACGGGCAGTGGATAGGAAAACACGCTGATGAAAGTTTATGTCAAGCCTGTATTCACCGTATTGTTGGGTGATGAAAAGTGGTTTGCAAGTAAAAAAGATTTAAGTAGGATACGAGGAGCTGGGATGCGATTCCGCGATAAGTGGGACGACATCAGTGGCGGCTCGTGGTTCTGAGAGTTTGGGGTTCAATGTCTGAATGTTTCTAAGATAAGAGCAATTATCCCATTCCAAATAACACACGGGCTGGGTCGCAACATGAAGACATAACTGTTGATAACTTTTAGTAGGCCTAATATTAAATTGTGTTTATGCTATTTGTAAATTATTCTAAAAATATATAGTTAAAATAAAAGGATAGTTAGGTATTTCTGTTTAATATTTAATACGGGAAGCGGCCTACCGAGTTCCTTAATTTTGCATTTATTTGTAATAGAGAGAGAAAAAAATTTGTTTTTAAATAGATTGAACACTATTAATTTTACCAAATCAATTAACTGAACACAAAAATAAGAAATACTTGAACACTTAACACACAAAAATACCAGCAAACACTTTGAAGGTTATACACGCTTCTATCAGCTTAACGTTAATATAATTATTTAATGACTACATTAAACACTTTATTATCGGAATACAATTACTTTACTATTTTATTTTATTTTAAGACTTCACTGCACACATTTTCATTGCATTCTAAATGAAATAGATAAACCTGACACAAAACTGAAGGTAAACGGACAAATCATGTGGTAAAAATCACAATAATGGCGAATTATGAAAATATTAAAATTTCCGGTCAATGGGGTTCGGCCCTCGTAATCCTTAAACATATTTAAAATATTTAGGGGGGTTTACTGAACCATTGAACTTATAGACGAGGCGCCACTGGACGACATGTGGGACTTCTTGCAATTTTTGGGGCGACAAGATAAGCAATGATATGGGGAAATAAAATATAGGAATTTTTCACGAATAATAGAATTGAAGAATATACCTACTAAATGAGGTGGAAACCGTATGTTGGTTGACAGGGTGCGGTAAGACAGGCTCCCACGAACGATTTGGTATCATGGAATCTGCATGATGAATAAACAAACAATCAACTACTCTTGCGATAATTGTTACAACATTAAACAAAGGATACTGAATATATCAGTATTAATTACTTCGTTTTGTCTTTATAAAAATGAAAATAAAAATAAAATACCTGCCGTGACCAGGATTCGAACCTGGGTTATTGCGGCCACAACGCAATGTCCTAACCACTAGACGATCACGGCTACCATAGCACGCTAACAAACGAAACTAATCTGAGAGAAAGGTTACTCTCTCTTTACAGTTTCAGTCACAAGACCACTGCTGTTACCCCACAGTTTCCATTCAGAAATAGATACATGTAATAAGAAGGTGCTAAGATAAGTGTGTTTACAAAAAGTCGAATAAGTCAGTAGATTTTATGTTCAGTCTGCAGATTTTACGGTAGATGAAAAACATTACAATGGGGCTCACTGAATCGTGGACACGATCTACCGTTAATTAAAACTTAAGGTCGTGTAAGGTTTTAAGTATAACACTCACCAAAACATCAACAAGTATTATTTATAATACATTTTATATTGTACATATACGTGGAGCACTTTCCAGTGTTTTAATAAATACAAAATATTTTTGTTGTCTATAGACTGCCGTACGCGTTTTTGTAAGTAGTAGTGTTGTGTTCATTTTAAGTGAAGTTAGAAAACATTATGTGTATAGTTAGAAAACTATATGAGCTCGTATGTTTTCGTTAGTCTTTAATAATATGAGAAGTAACATTATGCTGATAGAATATTAGAGCATAAATTCAATCTTATAAATTATCTAGTCGCTTTCACATGAGGCGAAACCTTTAAATTTTAGTTTTTAATTAACAAATTGTTAACGAGACTCTATTATTACAGTGTACCTTATATATTCAGTATATAAATAACCTTTCTCAAGGATCAATTAAAATTCCAATGTAATTATAATTGATATTAGGTTTACGTACAGAAAAAATTATCCAGGTATTTATTTAACAATATTGATGTTTTGATAATTGTAAATAAGTAATTAGTAAATAAGTTACTAAATAGTTTATTAGTGAAGTAAATACACCTAATTTTGTTTATTAATAATTATTCCATATTATTATCGTCGCCTTAGAATTGGTATTATTAAGTATATTAAAAGCGTGTTATATTTAGTTAATTTGAACTTTGTCGTGTTTACTTTCTGAACTGCTACTTGTCATGTTCCGGACGAGGCCTTTCAGTGTGTTTCTACCATTTTCACATAGTTGTTTAGACTTGGAAATGGTAGAAACACTGAAAGGCCTCCTCCGGAACATGACAAGTAGCAGTTCGGCAAGTAAACACGACAAAGTCGGAATTACAGACTGCTAATTCAAATAACAAGGTGAACAATTGGTTTATTTGGTTATTCATATTATTTGGTTAATTTACGGGCTGAGGCATCATACTGAATAATCTGCTTACGAAAGCCTTGAGTTGTATAATACGTATGGTGCAAGTGAATGCGCAGTTCATTTATACACCACGGAAAGGAGACAGCTACTGTGAAAGAATTTCAAGCTCTAATTCTGAACGTTTTACCAATATATGTGTGTAGGCAAAACTGAGAAATGTATACCTATTAACCTTCGTCACAACATGACGTGGCAGATTTTGTGCCCGCACCAAGAACTGAGAACTGGTACATACGTACGCTACAGGCTATACTGCGTATCTATTATATGTTTACTACAGTCAATTAATTAGGGCTGCTGTCAGACTTTTAAGGAAAGGACCAATACATTACAGAAAGTAGAAAACGTGTACCCCTAAATTAGTACGGAATTGAAGAAAAATGTACTTGTACATTACAGGTAGGTATATTATATAAAATTGAAATATATGTTAAAACTAAATTCAATTCTTAGTTAGGCGATAAGAATGAAAAGAAATATTTCTATTAGTAGTCTTATGCTCCCCGAGCTTCAGACCTCCACCACTGTTTTAGAACGAAATACAATTATTATTAGATAAATTTCAATATTAGATAATTTTTTGAATATTAGAAAAGTTACCAAAACTCAAATTACATTTTTTAAAAGTAAAATAACTTTAAAAAGAAAAACTTTAAAGCATACTAAAATTCCGGTTAGTGTTTTGTTTTTAGTTAAATTTATAACCATAATTATAATTTATAACCACTTAAAGCACAAACTTAGTAATATTTTTAATTTTATGTGTGTTTCCACAGACATCAATAGGCCTATATTTAAGCTTACATAGTTTACAAACAATTTGAAGGATGTCTAAAATATGTAAATATTGTAACGTTATGCCGTGCTGCGGTGATCTGTGTTATTTAAATGTTAGCCTCACCTCAAGTTCGTCTATTTGGAACCAGAGAATATTTCGTTACATACAATGTTATTGTGAATCAGTTACTTGTATATATGTAGTGTGCACTTGGATTACACCACCCGTAGGAAGTATGAACTTGTAATATATATAAATAATGTAGCGACAAACTCGCACTGGAGACGTCGATGTGTAATTATAAATGTGTTATGTTGAACGGCGAATGATTTTGTAAATTGCCGCTTACTCCCACTATGCTGCTTCTTTTCCGTGACGTCACTCAACGATGCCAACTGTCGGGTCCGCTGCAATCTGTGAATTCTATTTACTAAATGTAACAGCAATAATAACGACACACAAATACTATCAAACATATATCCTTGTGAAATCCTTTATTCGGAAAAAACACTGGTTAACTGTTTTTATAAATTTAAACAGGATAATCGCAATTGTAGCGCAAACTATAATTCTTCCTTTACCAGTTGGCAGCAGTAGCCAAACGTTTAGTATTTCTTCTAGACCAAAACAATGCTTTTTGTTAACGTTTTTAAATAAAATATATCAATTATCTCTGGGCGTATATGGTTCGGGGATTATAAATTAAACAAAATATTACACTATTAATCAAAATACAAGTTTACAATTATAGGATATTACAACGTTAGAGTGATACGTGCACACAGAAATTGTATAGTGGTTACCAGTTTTAAAAAAGGTTATGTCCAGTTCAGGCTTTGATAGTTATTATGTAAATTAGAAGTTCTTGTTGTGTTTAAAAAAGGTGTTAGTCTTATATGGTGTTATTAGTGATTGTTTTTAGTGTTTGTGTTATATGGTGTCTGTAGGTTAGTTGATTATTACTTAAAATTCGTGTATACAAATGTGTGTGTTAAAGTACGATATAATGAGATGTCAGAATCACCAAATCCTCTTCTTGTACTCTTCTTGGTTGAAGATAGGGCCCACGTACACGTCAGATCTTCTTTCTCGTCCCTCGTCCACTTCAAATCTTCTTCCTGGTTATTATATCTTCTATTCCATATAATGGGTGTTCTTCTGTTATTGCAAAAAGTTCGTGTAGTGTACCTCTAACTGTATTTATCTGGTTGTATAGTTTTTTCACACTTTATAACATATAATCTAAGACGATTTAAGAACGCGTCTATCTACTAAGATCGTTGTCAAAGAAGTCTCCTTTTATTTATCCGAAATTTCTGGTTGCTAAGGGTAAACTTGGAATCTGGTTGGCCAATTCGTATATACACTGTCATATACTTTCATTATTTCGAAGTCTAAAATTTGTTCAAAATCTTTAAATTAACATAACTTTTCTATACTGAATGGGAGTTTAAAACCATTATCAGCATTATTTTGATCTTCACATTTGTTATATTTAGACACCAAACATGCCTATTTTTGCCTAAGAACTATGGATGTTACAATTTTGTTATTTGGAATTCTCTTAAATAACTTGATATGTGTTATTTTGTTTCTATATTCCTTGTATACATTATTACCTATAAATACATCTACCCTTTCACATTTGCATTGCAAAATTTCTAATATAATTGTTCAAAATTTACTAAAGTTGGTTTCACCTGGCCTATGTAATAGTATTATTTTCATCACCACGTTTTAACACCTCTAACAATTAAATCAACTTCTAACACTCATCAAAATGGTTTAAAATATAACGTTATTTTAACAACACAAAAGATATATTATTCTAATAGTTAAATTCATGCCCACATGGCTATGATTATACCAAATCCTTGCACAAATAACTGTTTTCTACTCAAACTGTATAGGTGTTTGACACTTAACAAAACATCTTTGTATAGTCCATTCTGCTTGGTCAATTAATTTACCATGGTTTAACATCAGTTCTAATGGTTATTTTTGTTAACACAACATAAAAAAATGGGATTAATATCATTAAATTGACATTCCTTTAAACTAACTGTATCACCTGTTACATACAAAAAACACAACACAAATACTATGATATAACACTGTGCTATAACATAAAACATGCACATTTTACAAAACAAATTCTATACTAATTAGTTAGTCCATTGTCAGCTAATTTACTCATTATTCTGACACTGTCTATGTCATATTTACTATTTATATGGGTTTCAACATCCGTATACTTACTGATGTTTGACTTACAAAAATTACAATAAAGTGAACACTGTTGCTCTACCTCACCACACAGTTCTAATAATCTTGTTACATTTACTGTTTATCTGGGTTTTACTCTTGTTATAAATGTTATTGTGACCATGTTATAATTTGTTGTTTACTGGACAACCCTATGAACTCTATATGTGACAATTATTTGTATGGTTCATGTATCTATAATCAGGTGTATTTATATTTTTGTTACATCAATTAACTTAATTATTTACTAATATTTCTCTTACATAATATTACATGTTTGGGCCTATTATCCCTTACTTTGTATTTTGATTATCTGGATATAATGATACATTAACTGAAACCATTTGTTTCTTTATAGTCCTGGTTCATAAACCGTTTGTCTTTATAATTCTTTGTTTGGTCATTACTGAAAGCTCATTGTCATAGTTGGGGTTAAAGGTGTTTTGCATCACTTAGCCTAAATCATCAATTTGGGTACGGTCAGTTGTCTTACTAGTCAGTCTAAAATTGTTAGTCGTTCCTCTTCACTATCATCTTGGAAGATATTGTTCTCCTTGTCAGCTTCTTAACCAAAGTCTTCATTAAATCAGGTACGATATTATGTTGTTCCAAATGTAATGTTACATATTACCCTGCCACCAAATTTGATCATTTTAATAAAATATTGTTTTTTGTTGAAATTATCAATTACCTTAACTTTTACATTGTCATTTGTTATTTTTATTATGATCTGGTATACTTGTCTTTAATTATTTGTGTTCTATCCCTGGAACATGTTACTTCCCTAACAAATTAATCACCATATATTCTGGAATCAGTCGGGGGGCTCTCTTGACCTAATACCCCGCTGTCCTTACAATACATAATACATAAATAATATCGATTGCTGGAGCTACCTCGTCAGTCAATCACATTTAATAATCACTAGTCTATTCACGACTAAAATAAATAAAATAATATAATATATTCTTGGGATTGTTCACTCAGTCTAACTTCTCAGATCTAGATATTTCTTTCCATTGATTCTTTCAGATGTTTATTTTCTTGTGGCGATATTAATAACATTTTTTATTTTCTATTGGTACTATCTTCCTTCCTTCTTTATCAGTACTGCTTAATCTTCATTTTTCATTCACTATCTTCATTTAAATTAAAACATAACAAGTATTTGCATCTTCAGTTGTTGTTGATTCTCTCACAATCATGATAGGTTATTTGCAATAAATTCGTTTCTAGTCTTGTCTCATTTTCATCGTCGACTGTCTACATTTGTCTTTTCTTATTCATTTTATAGCACTATGGTTTCTTCTAATTTATGGATGTTGCATCTTTCTTTTATATTCCAATAATAAGTTCATAACTGTGTTTAATAAGAGGTGCTTATTTTGTTTAGAATTTGGAAATTTATTCCCAGTTGTTTATCTGCTTGATTCATAATTACATTATCAAACTGTACTGTAATTGGTCTTTACTATTTATCTAAATTCTGAGATATTCAACCTTGTTTATTGGGCTTCATTTAAAATTATATTCTGAATTATCAAAGTTGGTAAGATGAGCTTACTATATTTTTTTCAATTTCGTGGTGTTGTAATAATAAATTCTTCAGTTTCATATTAATTCTCATAAATAATTAGTTGTAAGTTGTTCTTACTCTTTGTTTGGAATTTTGTTGGTTTTATAATAATAAATTCTTCACTTCCAAATTAATTCTCATAAATAATTAGTTGTAAGTTGTTCTTACTATTTTTTTAGAATTTTGTGGTATTTTCAACTTTGTTTATTAGGTTCATAATACATTTTTAAGGAAACTTGGTTGTATGTTCCCTTAATCTTTTTTGTTTCCACATCACTAATGACATAAGTATTATTGTTATTGTTTTTTATAACAACATATGGTCCATTATACAGTAATAATAGCTTTTTTGCTATTCCTTCCTTAGAACTTGGCAATTCGCTATTTTTTAACAATACCTTATCTCCAATCTTGTACTGGATCACCTTCTGCTGAATTGTTTTGTATTTTTTCCTTCTTTTCTCCACTTGTTCGTTCAGTTTGCTGTGGAATCTCACGTTGTCGAACTGGTAAGCTGGGTTGCTTGGGAAATTGATTATTTCACTAATTTCTCGGGGTGGTAATCTTTCATGCATTATGGTATATGGAGTATCTTGTATTGCTTCATGGTAAGCTAAGTTGATAAAGCTCTCAGTTTGTGTAATGTAGTCACTCCACTTCTGGTGTTTATCAAAACAATATGTCCTGAGTATACGGCCGACCTCCCTCAGTACTCTTTCCGCTGGGTTGCTATTTGGGTGATAGACAGATGTTTTATATGTCTTGACACCTAAGTCTAACAAAGTCTCCTTCCACACCCTTCCTCGAAACTGAGTTCCGTGATCGGTAATAATTGATCGTGGAGCTCCTAACTCTGGTATGTATTGTTGGATCACTATTTGCAAAATCTTTTTTGTAGTTGCCCGATTAATGGGGTATAGTTTTGTAAACTTGGAGTAATGGTCGAACATGATTATAATGAATTTATACTGTTTTCTCCCTCCACTACGAGGTAACGGACCACACACATCTAAAAATACTCTCTCTAATTTACCAGTTGATGTAATAGGTTGCATAATTCCTTCTGTTTTTTCATTATTGCATTTTGCCAATTGACAGATGTGACACTGCCGAATACATTCTCTAACTCTCCGGTTGATATTCTTAATGTAAGTGTGTTCCTCAAGTGCCTTCATTACTTTTAAAGCACCCATATGCCCATATCGGCTATGGTAGTCCAATATTAATTCTGTTTCTAAAGCTTTAGGTATCACCACCTTCCATGAGCCTTGGTTATTATTTGGTTGGTAAAATAATATGTCTTCATGTAGACAGTAATATGCAGTGATTTTTTCATCCTGTTGGATCAGTCTTTGTCTAAAATTGTTGATTTTGGTATCCTTGGTTTGTTGTTGTGCAATGGATTTCATGATGTTTTCCAAATCTGACTTGTTTTTTATTATAGTGTATACCTTGATGACTGTTTCTTTTTCCCCTTCAAAAGTTTGTTGTTCTATGTTAATCCGGGACAATATATCTGCAGCAATATTCTGTTTTCCTGGAACATACTCCCAATTTATATGGTACTCCTGTAGTGCGAGTATCCACCTTGTCAATCTCCCATGGTTGATCTTGGAATTTTTTAGGAAAGATATTGACTTATGATCGCTCCTCACAGTTATTGAGTATCCAAGAATGTAGGTTCTGAATTTCCCACAAGCGAATACAACGCTTAATAACTCCTTTTCTGTTACACTATAATTGCGTTCACATCCATTAAGTATTCTGCTTGCAAAACTCACCACCTGATGTTCTCCCTCACTATCTTCTTGATATAATACAGATCCTAAACTTATATCACTGGCATCACAGTTCATGAAGAAAGGTTGATTGAAATTAGGATGTTTTAATACAACTGAACTTAGGAAATTGTGCTTGATCATTTGGAGTAAATTGTCTTGTTCCTGTCCCCAGGACCATTTGTTCTTAGAGGATAATTGTGGAGAAAACTTTGCTGTCATTTCAGAATAATTTCTCTGAAACTTCCTATAATAATTGCAAAGTCCCAGAAATGATTGAAGTTGCTTTTTATTTTTAGGACTTGGGAACTTCTGGATAGCTTCAATTTTTCATTGGATGGTGTTATTCCTTGTCTTGTTAGGTTAAAACCCAGGAATTGGACTTCACTGGCGATAAGCTTAGATTTTTGAAGTTGTAGTGTAACGTTATTGTCTGATAGTTTTTGTAATACTTGTCCTACTCTGTCACAATGGTCTTCCCAATTCACTGAAGTAATCAACAAGTCATCAACATAGACTGTGGTATATGGAATAGTATCTGGACCCAACACCTGGTCCATACATCTTACGAATACAGCTACTGAATTTACCAGTCCAAACGGTAGTCTCTTGAACTGATAGTTCCTTCCTTCGAAAATAAAGGCGACGTACTTTCGACTATCTGGGTGTAGCTCCACCTGCCAATACCCACAAACCGTATCCCAGGTGCTAATAAATTGTATGCCATTGAATTTTTTCAGTATCTCCTCAATCTCTCCAGGAGATGTTCTGTCATTAACTATGATCTTATTAATCTCTCTAGCATCTAAACAGAGTCTTACTTTGCCATCTTTCTTTGGAACTGCTATTAACGGACTGGTATATGGGGAACAGCTATATTCAATAATGTCTTCTGCTATCATTTTGTCTAGTTCAGTCCTCACTGCTTCCTTTAATGCATAAGCAACGGGATATGATTTTTTATTAAAATTGACAGGCTCCTTGAATTGTAATGTAAATTGATAATCCTTTACTTTGCCAGGTACATCAGAGAAAACATAGCGGTATTTATTATATATTGAAATTAACTTTTCTATTTGTTGTGTGGTTAAATTGCATTCATTTTGTTCTGACCGAAATTGTCGGATCTCTTCTAATTTTTCCAACCATAAACTATCTCCACACCCAAAGTATTCCCTTCTTACATTCCATGACTCATCTTGATTATTATTGAATTTTCTTATACTATTGCATGAAGGTACATTTTTGTTTTCTACCAATTTTGCTGTCCATTCTACATTATCCACTTTTAATGCCATTATGGCTTGTCTCATGTCAATTATTGCTGAGTATTTTCTCAAAATATCACAGCCTATTAGTAGATTAAATGGTAGATTACTAGCTATTAGGAAAATCATAGGTATAGCTACATTTCTGCTGGTCACTGTTAATGATACCTGTTTTCTTATTGACTTGTTTTGCCTTCCAGTGGCTCCGATTAAAATTATATTTTGAATTGGTAAAGTTGGTAAGATGGCCTTACTATATTTTTGAATTTTGATGTATTCATTGTTGTCGATCAACGACACGTTTGCGCCCGTATCTATCATACATCTTGTCTCTAGTCCATTCACTTGGGCGATGATATAAACAATCTCATTATTTGAATCATTTTGCGTTATCGTGTCTTCGTTCAGTAGTTCTTCTGTAACATTCTTTAAGAAATGATTGTGCACTATTGTCAACGTATCGTCAGTCATTTTGTCTCGTCCTAGTAAGTACCCAAATTGCCGGTTCAGTGATGGGACCTGATGGATTTTCACTGCCGCAGTTCGTTTAAATCAGGGCTGATCTCTTCAGTCCTGTTGTCTGATTGATTGGGTCTGTCTCTGGTCTGTGACTCTCGTACCTCAATGGCGTTATTATCGAACGTCACTGAGTTTCGGTTGTTTCTGTTGTCGTCGCAGCTTCTACTTCGCCGATGTTCATCGCGGTGGTGCTGGTTACTCTCCTCCTGAAAACTTCTTCCACGGTTTCCATTATAGTTTGCTCGTCCCTGGTACCAACGTCTTCCCACATCCCTATCGTCAATGCTTACATAATTCACTTGTCTTCTATATGTTTGATTTTGACTGTTATTATTGCTGTTATTATTATGCCTGTATCGGTTATCATAGTTGTTGTTATAACCTCGGTTGTTCAGGTACTGGTGGTCTCTGTCATTGGCACGCTGGTATCCATTATTGTTATTATTTGTAGGAGGGCTACGGAAATAGTGGTTGTTGTTATTGTTGTTATTATTTGCGTTATTTCGTGGATAGTTATTGGTGTTATTCTGGTTTTGGTAACCGCGCTGATAGTGGTTACCGTTGTTGTTATAACTATTGTTCGGTCGTTGCCCGTTGTTTTCGTATGGGGCGTCGCGGCGACCATTATTTCTATTTATTTCATCATTCCTTCGTCTATACTGGAGGAAGTTCTTCTCTTGTTCCATCTCCGCCAATAACGTTGACATCTCCTCGATGGTTTGTATACGTCCATTTATTCGGCCTCTTGTAATTTCGCCACCATAGTGGTATGCTAATAGCCGCACTAAACATTCCGTAGGAATTGCAGGCTCTAAATGTCTGGCTATATTTATTTTGCCAAGAAAATATGCGGTTGGAGTTTGCTTGCCGTGCAGGTCATATCGGCCCAATCCTATGTCACTTCTTATCATGTGTTGTGTGGCATCGGACCAATATTTAGATTTGAACTGTTTCTTAAATTCCTGGAAGTTCTGTATACTCGGCCGCATCGCCGTCCACCAATTGTCATATACCTTTCGGAACATCTCGTCCAGCATGCTCCTTATTACAAACCATCTGTCTTCTCCGGTTTTGGCTATCTTCTCTTCGACTCGTTCTAAGAATAGCATGGGGTTTCTTCTATAGTTTTGAAAATCGATCACTTCTCGATTTTCCTCGCATGTTGTATGGGCACCGGTACATTGTCTATTTTTTAAGGAATTAATTTCATCTCTATGTGCAGTTGTTTGGTCTTGCACTCGATTGAGACTAGTACTTATACCTTCTAACCTCTCTCCCATCACTGCTTGGTTGGTTCTTATATTTTCAACTCGCCCATTCGTTTCTTCCCGGACGCTCAGTATCTCTTGGTTCATCCGCTCACACTTTTCCTTGGTCTCGGATTCTACCCTTTTAATTTCAGTCACCGGTTCTTCCAGCTTCTTGTCCCATTCTTCCTGCAATTGCCGGTTATTAATTTCCATCTTGTTGTTCCACTCTTCTTTTAATGACTCTTTGTGTTCATCCAATTTTTTCATGGTCTCTTGGTAATTTCCCTTCAATTCTTCCCTCAATGCTCTATTATTTTCGTCTATTTTCTCCTCCATTTTACTGCTATTCTCTTTCAGTTCTCGGCTCAATTCCTCCTTTGTTTGTTTATTATCACTCTTTATTTCCTCCATCTTCTTACTCAAGTCTTCCTTCAACATTACTAAGTTCTTATTACTGTTTTCTAAGTTCTTATTACTGTTCTCACTTAATTCTTCTTTCAATTTTTCTAAGTTCTTATTACTCTTCTCGCTTAATTCTTCCATTTTCTTGCTGAAGTCTTCCTTTATTTCGTCCTTTAGTTTCTTATTACTCTCCTCCGTTTTCTTACTCAAATCTTCCGTTAGTTTCTTCCCAGTTTCCTGCATTAATTCCATCATACGTCTAATCATTTCTTGCGTCTTCTCGCTTTCTGTTTGTGTGGTTTCTTCTGGTTGTTTCTCCGGATCTTTCCTTGTTATAATTTCTACTTCCTCAACCGGTGTCGCTTCTTTGTCTTCCATATTTAACTCGTCTACCTTCTCGGTTTCCGCCGCTCGTTTTCGCGATGTTTCTCGCTTCCTCATCTTGTTTATTTTGGTTTATTTGTCTATTAATAATAATTTAATTTATATTAAATTACACGCCTCACACGTTGGTGCGCCAATTTGTAACGATATGCCGTGCTGGGGTGATCTGTGTTATTTAAATGTTAGCCTCACCTCAAGTTCGTCTATTTGGAACCAGAGAATATTTCGTTACATACAATGTTATTGTGAATCAGTTACTTGTATATATGTAGTGTGCACTTGGATTACACCACCCGTAGGAAGTATGAACTTGTAATATATATAAATAATGTAGCGACAAACTCGCACTGGAGTCGTCGATGTGTAATTATAAATGTGTTATGTTGAACGGCGAATGATTTTGTAAATTGCCGCTTACTCCCACTATGCTGCTTCTTTTCCGTGACGTCACTCAACGATGCCAACTGTCGGGTCCACTGCAATCTGTGAATTCTGTTTACTAAATGTAACAGCAATAATAACGACACACAAATACTATCAAACATATATCCTTGTGAAATCCTTTATTCGGAAAAAACACTGGTTAACTGTTTTTATAAATTTAAACAGGATAATCGCAATTGTAGCGCAAACTATAATTCTTCCTTTACCAGTTGGCAGCAGTAGCCAAACGTTTAGTATTTCTTCGAGACCAAAACAATGCTTTTTGTTAACGTTTTTAAATAAAATATATCAATTATCTCAGGGCGTATATGGTTCGGGGATTATAAATTAAACAAAATATTACACTATTAATCAAAATACAAGTTTACAATTATAGGATATTACAACGTTAGAGTGATACGTGCACACAGAAATTGTATAGTGGTTACCAGTTTTAAAAAAGGTTATGTCCAGTTTAGGCTTTGATAGTTATTATGTAAATTAAAAGTTCTTGTTGTGTTTAAAAAAGGTGTTAGTCTTATATGGTGTTATTAGTGATTGTTTTTAGTGTTTGTGTTATATGGTGTCTGTAGTTTAGTTGATTATTACTTAAAATTCGTGTATACAAATGTGTGTGTTAAAGTACGATATAATGAGATGTCAGAATCACCAAATCCTCTTCTTGTACTCTTCTTGGTTGAAGATAGGGCCCACGTACACGTCAGATCTTCTTTCTCGTCCCTCGTCCACTTCAAATCTTCTTCCTGGTTATTATATCTTCTATTCCATATAATGGGTGTTCTTCTGTTATTGCAAAAAGTTCGTGTAGTGTACCTCTAACTGTATTTATCTGGTTGTATAGTTTTTTCACACTTTATAACATATAATCTAAGACGATTTAAGAACGCGTCTATCTACTAAGATCGTTGTCAAAGAAGTCTCCTTTTATTTATCCGAAATTTCTGGTTGCTAAGGGTAAACTTGGAATCTGGTTGGCCAATTCGTATATACACTGTCATATACTTTCATTATTTCGAAGTCTAAAATTTGTTCAAAATCTTTAAATTAACATAACTTTTCTATACTGAATGGGAGTTTAAAACCATTATCAGCATTATTTTGATCTTCACATTTGTTATATTTAGACACCAAACATGCCTATTTTTGCCTAAGAACTATGGATGTTACAATTTTGTTATTTGGAATTCTCTTAAATAACTTGATATGTGTTATTTTGTTTCTATATTCCTTGTATACATTATTACCTATAAATACATCTACCCTTTCACATTTGCATTGCAAAATTTCTAATATAATTGTTCAAAATTTACTAAAGTTGGTTTCACCTGGCCTATGTAATAGTATTATTTTCATCACCACGTTTTAACATCTCTAACAATTAAATCAACTTCTAACACTCATCAAAATGGTTTAAAATATAACGTTATTTTAACAACACAAAAGATATATTATTCTAATAGTTAAATTCATGCCCACATGGCTATGATTATACCAAATCCTTGCACAAATAACTGTTTTCTACTCAAACTGTATAGGTGTTTGACACTTAACAAAACATCTTTGTATAGTCCATTCTGCTTGGTCAATTAATTTACCATGGTTTAACATCAGTTCTAATGGTTATTTTTGTTAACACAACATAAAAAAATGGGATTAATATCATTAAATTGACATTCCTTTAAACTAACTGTATCACCTGTTACATACAAAAAACACAACACAAATACTATGATATAACACTGTGCTATAACATAAAACATGCACATTTTACAAAACAAATTCTATACTAATTAGTTAGTCCATTGTCAGCTAATTTACTCATTATTCTGACACTGTCTATGTCATATTTACTATTTATATGGGTTTCAACATCCGTATACTTACTGATGTTTGACTTACAAAAATTACAATAAAGTGAACACTGTTGCTCTACCTCACCACACAGTTCTAATAATCTTGTTACATTTACTGTTTATCTGGGTTTTACTCTTGTTATAAATGTTATTGTGACCATGTTATAATTTGTTGTTTACTGGACAACCCTATGAACTCTATATGTGACAATTATTTGTATGGTTCATGTATCTATAATCAGGTGTATTTATATTTTTGTTACATCAATTAACTTAATTATTTACTAATATTTCTCTTACATAATATTACATGTTTGGGCCTATTATCCCTTACTTTGTATTTTGATTATCTGGATATAATGATACATTAACTGAAACCATTTGTTTCTTTATAGTCCTGGTTCATAAACCGTTTGTCTTTATAATTCTTTGTTTGGTCATTACTGAAAGCTCATTGTCATAGTTGGGGTTAAAGGTGTTTTGCATCACTTAGCCTAAATCATCAATTTGGGTACGGTCAGTTGTCTTACTAGTCAGTCTAAAATTGTTAGTCGTTCCTCTTCACTATCATCTTGGAAGATATTGTTCTCCTTGTCAGCTTCTTAACCAAAGTCTTCATTAAATCAGGTACGATATTATGTTGTTCCAAATGTAATGTTACATATTACCCTGCCACCAAATTTGATCATTTTAATAAAATATTGTTTTTTGTTGAAATTATCAATTACCTTAACTTTTACATTGTCATTTGTTATTCTTATTATGATCTGGTATACTTGTCTTTAATTATTTGTGTTCTATCCCTGGAACATGTTACTTCCCTAACAAATTAATCACCATATATTCTGGAATCAGTCGGGGGGCTCTCTTGACCTAATACCCCGCTGTCCTTACAATACATAATACATAAATAATATCGATTGCTGGAGCTACCTCGTCAGTCAATCACATTTAATAATCACTAGTCTATTCACGACTAAAATAAATAAAATAATATAATATATTCTTGGGATTGTTCACTCAGTCTAACTTCTCAGATCTAGATATTTCTTTCCATTGATTCTTTCAGATGTTTATTTTCTTGTGGCGATATTAATAACATTTTTTATTTTCTATTGGTACTATCTTCCTTCCTTCTTTATCAGTACTGCTTAATCTTCATTTTTCATTCACTATCTTCATTTAAATTAAAACATAACAAGTATTTGCATCTTCAGTTGTTGTTGATTCTCTCACAATCATGATAGGTTATTTGCAATAAATTCGTTTCTAGTCTTGTCTCATTTTCATCGTCGACTGTCTACATTTGTCTTTTCTTATTCATTTTATAGCACTATGGTTTCTTCTAATTTATGGATGTTGCATCTTTCTTTTATATTCCAATAATAAGTTCATAACTGTGTTTAATAAGAGGTGCTTATTTTGTTTAGAATTTGGAAATTTATTCCCAGTTGTTTATCTGCTTGATTCATAATTACATTATCAAACTGTACTGTAATTGGTCTTTACTATTTATCTAAATTCTGAGATATTCAACCTTGTTTATTGGGCTTCATTTAAAATTATATTCTGAATTATCAAAGTTGGTAAGATGAGCTTACTATATTTTTTTCAATTTCGTGGTGTTGTAATAATAAATTCTTCAGTTTCATATTAATTCTCATAAATAATTAGTTGTAAGTTGTTCTTACTCTTTGTTTGGAATTTTGTTGGTTTTATAATAATAAATTCTTCACTTCCAAATTAATTCTCATAAATAATTAGTTGTAAGTTGTTCTTACTATTTTTTTAGAATTTTGTGGTATTTTCAACTTTGTTTATTAGGTTCATAATACATTTTTAAGGAAACTTGGTTGTATGTTCCCTTAATCTTTTTTGTTTCCACATCACTAATGACATAAGTATTATTGTTATTGTTTTTTATAACAACATATGGTCCATTATACAGTAATAATAGCTTTTTTGCTATTCCTTCCTTAGAACTTGGCAATTCGCTATTTTTTAACAATACCTTATCTCCAATCTTGTACTGGATCACCTTCTGCTGAATTGTTTTGTATTTTTTCCTTCTTTTCTCCACTTGTTCGTTCAGTTTGCTGTGGAATCTCACGTTGTCGAACTGGTAAGCTGGGTTGCTTGGGAAATTGATTATTTCACTAATTTCTCGGGGTGGTAATCTTTCATGCATTATGGTATATGGAGTATCTTGTATTGCTTCATGGTAAGCTAAGTTGATAAAGCTCTCAGTTTGTGTAATGTAGTCACTCCACTTCTGGTGTTTATCAAAACAATATGTCCTGAGTATACGGCCGACCTCCCTCAGTACTCTTTCCGCTGGGTTGCTATTTGGGTGATAGACAGATGTTTTATATGTCTTGACACCTAAGTCTAACAAAGTCTCCTTCCACACCCTTCCTCGAAACTGAGTTCCGTGATCGGTAATAATTGATCGTGGAGCTCCTAACTCTGGTATGTATTGTTGGATCACTATTTGCAAAATCTTTTTTGTAGTTGCCCGATTAATGGGGTATAGTTTTGTAAACTTGGAGTAATGGTCGAACATGATTATAATGAATTTATACTGTTTTCTCCCTCCACTACGAGGTAACGGACCACACACATCTAAAAATACTCTCTCTAATTTACCAGTTGATGTAATAGGTTGCATAATTCCTTCTGTTTTTTCATTATTGCATTTTGCCAATTGACAGATGTGACACTGCCGAATACATTCTCTAACTCTCCGGTTGATATTCTTAATGTAAGTGTGTTCCTCAAGTGCCTTCATTACTTTTAAAGCACCCATATGCCCATATCGGCTATGGTAGTCCAATATTAATTCTGTTTCTAAAGCTTTAGGTATCACCACCTTCCATGAGCCTTGGTTATTATTTGGTTGGTAAAATAATATGTCTTCATGTAGACAGTAATATGCAGTGATTTTTTCATCCTGTTGGATCAGTCTTTGTCTAAAATTGTTGATTTTGGTATCCTTGGTTTGTTGTTGTGCAATGGATTTCATGATGTTTTCCAAATCTGACTTGTTTTTTATTATAGTGTATACCTTGATGACTGTTTCTTTTTCCCCTTCAAAAGTTTGTTGTTCTATGTTAATCCGGGACAATATATCTGCAGCAATATTCTGTTTTCCTGGAACATACTCCCAATTTATATGGTACTCCTGTAGTGCGAGTATCCACCTTGTCAATCTCCCATGGTTGATCTTGGAATTTTTTAGGAAAGATATTGACTTATGATCGCTCCTCACAGTTATTGAGTATCCAAGAATGTAGGTTCTGAATTTCCCACAAGCGAATACAACGCTTAATAACTCCTTTTCTGTTACACTATAATTGCGTTCACATCCATTAAGTATTCTGCTTGCAAAACTCACCACCTGATGTTCTCCCTCACTATCTTCTTGATATAATACAGATCCTAAACTTATATCACTGGCATCACAGTTCATGAAGAAAGGTTGATTGAAATTAGGATGTTTTAATACAACTGAACTTAGGAAATTGTGCTTGATCATTTGGAGTAAATTGTCTTGTTCCTGTCCCCAGGACCATTTGTTCTTAGAGGATAATTGTGGAGAAAACTTTGCTGTCATTTCAGAATAATTTCTCTGAAACTTCCTATAATAATTGCAAAGTCCCAGAAATGATTGAAGTTGCTTTTTATTTTTAGGACTTGGGAACTTCTGGATAGCTTCAATTTTTCATTGGATGGTGTTATTCCTTGTCTTGTTAGGTTAAAACCCAGGAATTGGACTTCACTGGCGATAAGCTTAGATTTTTGAAGTTGTAGTGTAACGTTATTGTCTGATAGTTTTTGTAATACTTGTCCTACTCTGTCACAATGGTCTTCCCAATTCACTGAAGTAATCAACAAGTCATCAACATAGACTGTGGTATATGGAATAGTATCTGGACCCAACACCTGGTCCATACATCTTACGAATACAGCTACTGAATTTACCAGTCCAAACGGTAGTCTCTTGAACTGATAGTTCCTTCCTTCGAAAATAAAGGCGACGTACTTTCGACTATCTGGGTGTAGCTCCACCTGCCAATACCCACAAACCGTATCCCAGGTGCTAATAAATTGTATGCCATTGAATTTTTTCAGTATCTCCTCAATCTCTCCAGGAGATGTTCTGTCATTAACTATGATCTTATTAATCTCTCTAGCATCTAAACAGAGTCTTACTTTGCCATCTTTCTTTGGAACTGCTATTAACGGACTGGTATATGGGGAACAGCTATATTCAATAATGTCTTCTGCTATCATTTTGTCTAGTTCAGTCCTCACTGCTTCCTTTAATGCATAAGCAACGGGATATGATTTTTTATTAAAATTGACAGGCTCCTTGAATTGTAATGTAAATTGATAATCCTTTACTTTGCCAGGTACATCAGAGAAAACATAGCGGTATTTATTATATATTGAAATTAACTTTTCTATTTGTTGTGTGGTTAAATTGCATTCATTTTGTTCTGACCGAAATTGTCGGATCTCTTCTAATTTTTCCAACCATAAACTATCTCCACACCCAAAGTATTCCCTTCTTACATTCCATGACTCATCTTGATTATTATTGAATTTTCTTATACTATTGCATGAAGGTACATTTTTGTTTTCTACCAATTTTGCTGTCCATTCTACATTATCCACTTTTAATGCCACTATGGCTTGTCTCATGTCAATTATTGCTGAGTATTTTCTCAAAATATCACAGCCTATTAGTAGATTAAATGGTAGATTACTAGCTATTAGGAAAATCATAGGTATAGCTACATTTCTGCTGGTCACTGTTAATGATACCTGTTTTCTTATTGACTTGTTTTGCCTTCCAGTGGCTCCGATTAAAATTATATTTTGAATTGGTAAAGTTGGTAAGATGGCCTTACTATATTTTTGAATTTTGATGTATTCATTGTTGTCGATCAACGACACGTTTGCGCCCGTATCTATCATACATCTTGTCTCTAGTCCATTCACTTGGGCGATGATATAAACAATCTCATTATTTGAATCATTTTGCGTTATCGTGTCTTCGTTCAGTAGTTCTTCTGTAACATTCTTTAAGAAATGATTGTGCACTATTGTCAACGTATCGTCAGTCATTTTGTCTCGTCCTAGTAAGTACCCAAATTGCCGGTTCAGTGATGGGACCTGATGGATTTTCACTGCCGCAGTTCGTTTAAATCAGGGCTGATCTCTTCAGTCCTGTTGTCTGATTGATTGGGTCTGTCTCTGGTCTGTGACTCTCGTACCTCAATGGCGTTATTATCGAACGTCACTGAGTTTCGGTTGTTTCTGTTGTCGTCGCAGCTTCTACTTCGCCGATGTTCATCGCGGTGGTGCTGGTTACTCTCCTCCTGAAAACTTCTTCCACGGTTTCCATTATAGTTTGCTCGTCCCTGGTACCAACGTCTTCCCACATCCCTATCGTCAATGCTTACATAATTCACTTGTCTTCTATATGTTTGATTTTGACTGTTATTATTGCTGTTATTATTATGCCTGTATCGGTTATCATAGTTGTTGTTATAACCTCGGTTGTTCAGGTACTGGTGGTCTCTGTCATTGGCACGCTGGTATCCATTATTGTTATTATTTGTAGGAGGGCTACGGAAATAGTGGTTGTTGTTATTGTTGTTATTATTTGCGTTATTTCGTGGATAGTTATTGGTGTTATTCTGGTTTTGGTAACCGCGCTGATAGTGGTTACCGTTGTTGTTATAACTATTGTTCGGTCGTTGCCCGTTGTTTTCGTATGGGGCGTCGCGGCGACCATTATTTCTATTTATTTCATCATTCCTTCGTCTATACTGGAGGAAGTTCTTCTCTTGTTCCATCTCCGCCAATAACGTTGACATCTCCTCGATGGTTTGTATACGTCCATTTATTCGGCCTCTTGTAATTTCGCCACCATAGTGGTATGCTAATAGCCGCACTAAACATTCCGTAGGAATTGCAGGCTCTAAATGTCTGGCTATATTTATTTTGCCAAGAAAATATGCGGTTGGAGTTTGCTTGCCGTGCAGGTCATATCGGCCCAATCCTATGTCACTTCTTATCATGTGTTGTGTGGCATCGGACCAATATTTAGATTTGAACTGTTTCTTAAATTCCTGGAAGTTCTGTATACTCGGCCGCATCGCCGTCCACCAATTGTCATATACCTTTCGGAACATCTCGTCCAGCATGCTCCTTATTACAAACCATCTGTCTTCTCCGGTTTTGGCTATCTTCTCTTCGACTCGTTCTAAGAATAGCATGGGGTTTCTTCTATAGTTTTGAAAATCGATCACTTCTCGATTTTCCTCGCATGTTGTATGGGCACCGGTACATTGTCTATTTTTTAAGGAATTAATTTCATCTCTATGTGCAGTTGTTTGGTCTTGCACTCGATTGAGACTAGTACTTATACCTTCTAACCTCTCTCCCATCACTGCTTGGTTGGTTCTTATATTTTCAACTCGCCCATTCGTTTCTTCCCGGACGCTCAGTATCTCTTGGTTCATCCGCTCACACTTTTCCTTGGTCTCGGATTCTACCCTTTTAATTTCAGTCACCGGTTCTTCCAGCTTCTTGTCCCATTCTTCCTGCAATTGCCGGTTATTAATTTCCATCTTGTTGTTCCACTCTTCTTTTAATGACTCTTTGTGTTCATCCAATTTTTTCATGGTCTCTTGGTAATTTCCCTTCAATTCTTCCCTCAATGCTCTATTATTTTCGTCTATTTTCTCCTCCATTTTACTGCTATTCTCTTTCAGTTCTCGGCTCAATTCCTCCTTTGTTTGTTTATTATCACTCTTTATTTCCTCCATCTTCTTACTCAAGTCTTCCTTCAACATTACTAAGTTCTTATTACTGTTTTCTAAGTTCTTATTACTGTTCTCACTTAATTCTTCTTTCAATTTTTCTAAGTTCTTATTACTCTTCTCGCTTAATTCTTCCATTTTCTTGCTGAAGTCTTCCTTTATTTCGTCCTTTAGTTTCTTATTACTCTCCTCCGTTTTCTTACTCAAATCTTCCGTTAGTTTCTTCCCAGTTTCCTGCATTAATTCCATCATACGTCTAATCATTTCTTGCGTCTTCTCGCTTTCTGTTTGTGTGGTTTCTTCTGGTTGTTTCTCCGGATCTTTCCTTGTTATAATTTCTACTTCCTCAACCGGTGTCGCTTCTTTGTCTTCCATATTTAACTCGTCTACCTTCTCGGTTTCCGCCGCTCGTTTTCGCGATGTTTCTCGCTTCCTCATCTTGTTTATTTTGGTTTATTTGTCTATTAATAATAATTTAATTTATATTAAATTACACGCCTCACACGTTGGTGCGCCAATTTGTAACGATATGCCGTGCTGGGGTGATCTGTGTTATTTAAATGTTAGCCTCACCTCAAGTTCGTCTATTTGGAACCAGAGAATATTTCGTTACATACAATGTTATTGTGAATCAGTTACTTGTATATATGTAGTGTGCACTTGGATTACACCACCCGTAGGAAGTATGAACTTGTAATATATATAAATAATGTAGCGACAAACTCGCACTGGAGACGTCGATGTGTAATTATAAATGTGTTATGTTGAACGGCGAATGATTTTGTAAATTGCCGCTTACTCCCACTATGCTGCTTCTTTTCCGTGACGTCACTCAACGATGCCAACTGTCGGGTCCGCTGCAATCTGTGAATTCTGTTTACTAAATGTAACAGCAATAATAACGACACACAAATACTATCAAACATATATCCTTGTGAAATCCTTTATTCGGAAAAAACACTGGTTAACTGTTTTTATAAATTTAAACAGGATAATCGCAATTGTAGCGCAAACTATAATTCTTCCTTTACCAGTTGGCAGCAGTAGCCAAACGTTTAGTATTTCTTCTAGACCAAAACAATGCTTTTTGTTAACGTTTTTAAATAAAATATATCAATTATCTCTGGGCGTATATGGTTCGGGGATTATAAATTAAACAAAATATTACACTATTAATCAAAATACAAGTTTACAATTATAGGATATTACAACGTTAGAGTGATACGTGCACACAGAAATTGTATAGTGGTTACCAGTTTTAAAAAAGGTTATGTCCAGTTCAGGCTTTGATAGTTATTATGTAAATTAGAAGTTCTTGTTGTGTTTAAAAAAGGTGTTAGTCTTATATGGTGTTATTAGTGATTGTTTTTAGTGTTTGTGTTATATGGTGTCTGTAGGTTAGTTGATTATTACTTAAAATTCGTGTATACAAATGTGTGTGTTAAAGTACGATATAATGAGATGTCAGAATCACCAAATCCTCTTCTTGTACTCTTCTTGGTTGAAGATAGGGCCCACGTACACGTCAGATCTTCTTTCTCGTCCCTCGTCCACTTCAAATCTTCTTCCTGGTTATTATATCTTCTATTCCATATAATGGGTGTTCTTCTGTTATTGCAAAAAGTTCGTGTAGTGTACCTCTAACTGTATTTATCTGGTTGTATAGTTTTTTCACACTTTATAACATATAATCTAAGACGATTTAAGAACGCGTCTATCTACTAAGATCGTTGTCAAAGAAGTCTCCTTTTATTTATCCGAAATTTCTGGTTGCTAAGGGTAAACTTGGAATCTGGTTGGCCAATTCGTATATACATTGTCATATACTTTCATTATTTCGAAGTCTAAAATTTGTTCAAAATCTTTAAATTAACATAACTTTTCTATACTGAATGGGAGTTTAAAACCATTATCAGCATTATTTTGATCTTCACATTTGTTATATTTAGACACCAAACATACCTATTTTTGCTTAAGGACTATGGATGTTACAATTTTGTTATTTGGAATTCTCTTAAATAACTTGAGATGTGTTATTTTGTTTCTATATTCCTTGTATACATTATTACCTATAAATACATCTACCCTTTCACATTTGCATTGCAAAATTTCTAATATAATTGTTCAAAATTTACTAAAGTTGGTTTCACCTGGCCTATGTAATAGTATTATTTTCATCACCACTTTTTAACATCTCTAACAATTAAATCAACTTCTAACACTCATCAAAATGGTTTAACATATAACGTTATTTTAACAACACAAAAGATATATTATTCTAATAGTTAAATTCATGCCCACATGGCTATGATTATACCAAATCCTTGCACAAATAACTGTTTTCTACTCAAACTGTATAGGTGTTTGACACTTAACAAAACATCTTTGTATAGTCCATTCTGCTTGGTCAATTAATTTACCATGGTTTAACATCAGTTCTAATGGTTATTTTTGTTAACACAACATAAAAAAAATGGGATTAATATCATTAAATTGACATTCCTTTAAACTAACTGTATCACCTGTTACATACAAAAAACACAACACAAATACTGTGATATAACACTGTGCTGTAACATAAAACATGCACATTTTACAAAACAAATTCTATACTAATTAGTTAGTCCATTGTCAGCTAATTTACTCATTATTCTGACACTGTCTATGTCATATTTACTATTTATATGGGTTTCAACATCCGTATACTTACTGATGTTTGACTTACAACAATTACAATAAAGTGAACACTGTTGCTCTACCTCACCACACAGTTCTAATAATCTTGTTACATTTACTGTTTATCTGGGTTTTACTCTTGTTATAAATGTTTTTGTGACCATGTTATAATTTGTTGTTTACTGGACAACACTATGAACTCTATATGTGACAATTATTTGTATGGTTCATGTATCTATAATCAGGTGTATTTATATTTTTGTTACATCAATTAACTTAATTATTTACTAATATTTCTCTTACATAATATTACATGTTTGGGCCTATTATCCCTCACTTTGTATTTTGATTATCTGGATATAATGATACATTAACTGAAACCATTTGTTTCTTTATAGTCCTGGTTCATAAACCGTTTGTCTTTATAATTCTTTGTTTGGTCATTACTGAAAGCTCATTGTCATAGTTGGGGTTAAAGGTGTTTTGCATCACTTAGCCTAAATCATTAATTTGGGTACGGTCAGTTGTCTTACTAGTCAGTCTAAAATTGTTAGTCGTTCCTCTTCACTATCATCTTAAAAGATATTGTTCTCCTTGTCAGCTTCTTAACCAAAGTCTTCATTAAATCAGGTACGATATTATGTTGTTCCAAATGTAATGTTACAATATGCATGTCAGATATTTATTTTGTCAGATATTACACATACCGCGATAAAATTCCTCAAAATTGGATACTCCACATAGCCGGTTTTTTAGTTCGTGGTGCCCGTAAAGTTAACATTTTTTTAGATCAAACATTACATTTGATTTTGGGATGAAATCATTCGGTCTGATATTCGGCATGTATTTCAATCAACGATTTTGAATATAAAGAAATATATCCAAATAATTTTCCACAAATTGTACCCCTTTTGGAGCTATGAAGTTGTAAAGTTAGAAAATTTCTGAAATCAAACAGTACACTTAGATTTTTGTTAAAATTCACTTTAATATGATACCCGCCATACATTTGTACAATCCTATTAAAGGTTTAATTAACTTTTTCCGACCGGGTATTACAAAAGTTTAAAATTTCCTAAGCTTAACACTAAACAGTGGAACCTCACTAAATTTTTCGTTTTCTTCATTAATAAACGAGTAACACTCTAGCTATAGCCGTGGTAAACCAGAAACGTGCTGATTGTGACCGGGTTTCTAATAATAGCCAGGAAAACGGATTGCGGAAGGTATTGATTCCGAGAATGGTTATTTCGTTCTTGTGTACACGGGACAATAAGTGCTGTGGTGTGTTGTTACAGCGTAATATGTTTCCAAAATTCAGTTGGATTGCTGATGCCTGCGAAAGTATTCCGGAAAACACTCTAAAATCTGCCTGAAATAAGTTACGGCCATCTGAATTACAATCAGCCTCTACAGAACCAGAAGGTCTTGAACCCACATCGGAATTGTTAGATATCTGCCAATCCCTACCAGCATTTAACAGTTTGGATGAAGACGTCGTCAAAAATTGGTGTGAAATAGACTTACTAGATGTAAGCTACAAAATGTTTAGTGACGATGAAATTGTTAAATACGTATCCACAGAACTTGCCCACAATCATTAAACATTTGTTGTTGTTGTAATTACAGTGCTTAACTTGTTTGAGTTTGAAAATTTCCAGCAATAAATATGTTCGAGCATAACATTAGTACTGTTCATTGCCAGTGTTGTAATAAAACATTTTGTATTGCCTTTAATGGGTTTGTTTCTTACTCACTCACTAATTCGTCTATTCCACTAATTCGTCACCCCTTCGGTTCCATAGGTGACGAATTAGAGAGGTTTTACTGTATTCAGATTTTGGCTAAAATTATTTTTAATGTGATAAGCCACATAGATTTTCAAATTTTTAAAATTTGTATCCTTAAAATATTTTGCCTTAATTTGGTGGATCAGTCTCAAAAGTATGGGTAAAATTATGAAGAGTGTCAAGTTTCACGAAAATCAGTTGATAGACAAGTGCTAGACGTTCGAATTAAAACCGACATCTCGCTTCGTTCGTTCAGTAACTAAAAAAAAAAATATTGTTCCACTTTATCTTAAATAATTGTATCATTTATAATAACGTTTTTATTATATATACAGAAGACAGAAGAAAATACACGGGACGTCTCGCGTCCTGGTTTGTTTGCGTTGTCCAGGACGGAGCCCAATGACCACCAGGTTCAAACAGTGCAGGCTCGGCACGAGGTGTTAGGCGGTAGTCCACGAATACATGATGTGAGCATGTATGACGTGGGATTATCTCTGCTGCAGCCAGTCGCCAGGCGTGAGGTGCGCCTCCATGGCCCCGTTAAGGAATCGCCCGCAGGATCTAAAGTTTGGCCATACACGTTGCGGTATATCTGTCAGGTTTACCTGCACAGGTGTGGTGCACACAGATGGTGCGGTAAACTGCCGAGTTTTTCAGTTGACCATGGTATCGACACAGGACGACGCGCTGACGGTAGGCGTTTTGCTGGCGATAGAGTGCCGTAAGGAGAAAATAAAAAAACGCGGAAAGTGGTGTAAGGAGTGGCTTTTGAAAAAAAGCAATACAGTCACGTAAACTTGTTAAAAGAACTGAGAGTTAAACTCGGTGACTACCATAATTTTTTGCGTATGAACAATACAGTTTATTTGAAACTAATTTAAATGGTCACACTCTTAATTCAGAAAAAAGACACTATAGTGAGAAGGTCTGTTTCTGCTCATGAGAGACTCACAGCAACTTTTTGATCTCTTGCATGAGAAATTCACAGCATGAGAGATTTCTTGCAACAGGATGTTTATACGAATGCCTCAAATTTTCTGCCACAGTATCACCTTCTGCTTTTTAGCCGCGAAATACACGGTTCTGATTTGTAAATTTCAGTAAATTCTTCTATAACCGCGTTTCGTTTACGACTAGCCGTAATAACTAAAAAAAACTTAAATAAACTACATTAACTAAGTAACTGACTGAAATAGCTGGAAAAAACTTGCACACTTTTCTTGCCTCCAGATGCTGAACAACTGAGACCTGCGCAGGCGAGTGGCACACACGCTCCTGTCTGCACTCTGGCGCAGGGAAAAGAATAAAATTTTGATACTTCGGATGTCACCCGTACAGGTCAGGTTGCCTGTGCGGTTGAGATAGTACACACGCTCCGGTTTACCTGTCAGGTTACCGGTACAGGTAAACCTGACAGGTATACCGCAACGTGTATGGCCGCCTTGGTGTGGTCGACAGTCTCGACTGTTCGGGGGCGAGTCATCCGTATGCCACTTCAGGACGAATGACTCCCGCAATTAGACGTTGCACACCTTGCTGTTTCCCAAGCTCTGAGTTTCAGCCCAGCCGAGACGGCAAAGCAAGTGCTGACTGAGGTGTTAATGTTCTGTGCTGTATGTAGGCAGACGATGTGCGATTATTTTATACAAAATAATATACTTTATAAATTGAATATTGTTACCTTAATTGAAATCCACTTTCTTAGAGAACTCCCTTCCTGGTTTCCAAAGGGGATGCTACCTGTATCCATAAGCTCTTTGCAAGATGTAAAAGTAAATTCATTGAGAAAACGTTTTTTAATTAATATAATAATTTACTTCAAGAACAGTGAAACAAAGTATAGTGAAAACGTGTGAAACAATAATAGGTATATAAAGAAGGACAGCAATGAAGGTAAGATAAGAGAGAAGTAAGGAACAAGAATACACTATAGGTGGACGGAAAGAAGGATAGAGTGGAAACAGGGGTGGATAAGAAACGCGTGGTGCTCTATGCTGCCATCAGACTGGTGCCCCCATGATTCAAAATTCAACCTTTTATCTATTATTTACACTGATAAATGGCATACACAGTTTCGGAAGTTAACAATTATTTGATTACACTCTTATTTACAACAAATATTTAACTAAATAGTGATTACAATGAACATAGTAATACTTAAGCTTAGAAAATACTAATCGATCCGTTCTTTCTTGAGTTTGCCTTAACGAAGTCTTGTATAATTTCTTCTAAATCGAGTGATTCAAGTATTTTTTTTTTAATATTCAACCTTGCTAACGAAGATAATCTCCCATCTCCTACAGATGAACTCATCATATCTTTAGTGCGTTTTAGTACAGAAAAAGATCTTTCTGATTTGCAGGCTATTGGAATCGTCAAAAGCATAAGATAAGCAATGAATATATTCGGAAATACATCAATCATTTTACAATTAATAATTTAGTTTAATACTTTGAGCAAACAAACTACAGTATCATGGATTCTACCATTTTCATTCGAACAATTTGAAAAAAACCTCTTTCTTGCAATTTTACTCGTGGCACAAAGTGCTTCAATTCGATCAGAAGATCGTTATTCAGATCATTCGAGTAAATTTCTATAAGAGCTTTTGCTTGATTTTCCAACTCGAAACTCTCTATGGTTAATAACTATGTAAGAAAACCAAACAATTGCGTAATGTTATCGTAAGCTTTGTTTCGCTTAGTCAATTCAGCTGAATGATACCCACTCTGACAGCTGAAGCTCTGGTGCCCGTTGCTGCAGCATACAATAGCGTTATGGATAATCCGTCACTGAGTAGAACTAAGATATCGATCAACAGAATGACTGAGGACACAATAAGGAGAGCGTACGGAGATAATAAGTCAACAGCATAACCAACATTCCTTCCCTTTTCTCAGGGGTTTCTCTTCTCACAGCCACTTCTGCTGCACGCAAAATACTGCAATTTGTTTCACTCATTTTTTTCTTAACGTGCAAGAACTTTTCAGTCGCTAAGTACTCCATATCTCGTGGTACAACTCACACGCCAGTATTGGTATTTCCCACAGGAACTTTAATTCTCCACACACAGACGTAACTAAATTATGGTCACTGTCAATACGTGCAACGGAGACGTTTTCACTATCTTAACGTTATTTCCAAATTTCTTATACACTAAAATATAATGTGGGGAAAGCATTTTATTTAAATATTGTAATGTCTGCAGACGATATTGTGATCACCCAAGAGAATGAAAATGACCTCCAAAGGTCGTTGTTTTATCTTACTGACAGTTTGGAAGGTTACAATCAAACCATTTCCTTAGCCAAAACTAAAGTTGTGGCTTTTTCTGGAGTAAATCATATTAGAACAAAGATTGTCATAAGGACTCGCCAGTAGAACAGGTGCCAGATTTCAAGTATATAGGGTGCAGCATCACATACCAAGATGATATGGAGGTTGAAAGCAAAATTAGTCTCTTCCAGTCGCTCTGTGGCTGTATAATTAGACATTTAAAGAAGAAAACAAGGAAAGAGACGCAATTGAAATAAATATTATAATGAAATATTAAATATTGAAATTATTATATTGAAATACTATAATTGAAATATTCATACCTCAATTACTGTATGCTAGTGAGGCTTGGACTAGAAAGGCCAAAGGTATATCTAGAATACAAGGAGCGGGAATGAGGTTCTTGACGGATGTAAACCGTTGTACCAGGAGAGATCTTATAAGAAATGATCATATTAGAATGGAGATAGACATAGCTGAAAGTTTAAATGAGAAAATCTCCCGGTACAAAACGGAATGGCGGTTACACGTAGAGAGAATGGATCCAACTAGATTTTCAAGGAGAGCCCTTGGCTATCATCCAAGGGGGAAGAGAAGTGTGGAAAGACCCCGTAAAAAATGGTTGTATGACTTTCATTGAGACTGGAACAGGCTACTAGCCTAAGCCGTAAAGGATGACGACGACGACTAGAATATAATTTATTTGTGTTCTACATGAGCCGTCAGGAGCATTCATGTCTCTAGCCTTTTCTGATGATACTGAAGTAGGATATTCGTTATTAGTAGAGATGCCGGCTAGCCACAAAATATATATGTCTACCCCCTCTATAAATTCTTCTCCGCAATCGATAACTTCAAAATATATTGCCATCCTTTCTATCACCCACGGTAGCAGTTCAGTCTCCAATAATGGTAATACTTTTTTACCATAAATTTCCAATATCTTAATAATGTGTTCATAAATATTCTCCCATTTCTCTAGCAGTTTTTCGTGTTGGAACGTTTAGTTCTACAGACAAACTTGTATTAAGTGTATCCAGAAATGCATGAAAGCAATAATAAATAAAAGCTTACATAAAGTGTAATATAAAATTCTAAAAAAAGAGCACGTAAAATGCTATATACAAAAGAATCAGAGAAGTTTGCGGTTACCCCGAAGACAGTACCGGTGGAGGAAATAGTTGCGAGCGTGGAAGCAGGTATCCGAGGACTACCCCGAGACCAGGCGATGAGATACGGTTGGAAGCTGCCAGGGCCCTTAAAAGGGCCGCTCCGCCAAAATGCAATCTTCTGTCGGCGGAACTGCGAGCTTTGAGGGATTTGAGAAGGGATGACTTCATTGTCATTGTGCCGGCGGATAAGGAGAGCGCTACGGTGGTTTTGAACACCGAAGACTACCAGCGGAAGATTGAGGGTTTGTTAGATCCGGCCACTTATCGGAGGCTGACTTCTACGGTTTTAAGAAAAACGGATTCTTTAGTGAAGCAATCTTCTCTAGCGTCTGATGTGAAGACGGCCGTCCGGTGTTCGGAGGCCCTCCCCCCTCGTCTCTATGGATTACCAAAGATCCATAAGGAGGACGTTCCGCTGAGGCCCATCGTTAGTGCTATTGGATCGCCTACGTACAACTTGGCTAAGCACCTCACTGGATTGCTCAAGCCGCACATCGGGCAGACGGATTCTTTTGTCCGGGACTCTCCTCATTTCCTCCGGAGGATCCGGGAGTTGGTGCTGGAGCCTGGCGACGTGCTAGTGAGTTTTGGATGTGGTCTCTCTTTTCACGATGGTCCTTGTCCAGGAGGTCTTGGGGTATATAGGTGAACTGTTCCCGGCGGACATCACTACTTTGTTCCGGCAGGTCCTAACAACGACCTACTTCCAGTGGAACGGCGGCTTTTATGAACAGTTGGATGGCGTCGCGATGGGAAGTCCTCTCAGCCCTGTGGTTGCAAACTTCTACATGGAAAAATTTGAAGAGTTGGCAATTTCATCTGCGCCACTGAAGCCGAAGTGTTGGCTGCGGTATGTTGACGACACTTTCGTGGTCTGGAGCCATGGGGATGAAAAGTTGGAACGCTTCCTTGGACATCTAAACGCTGTGCACCCGCGCATACAGTTTACGATGGAGCGCGAGAGCGGTGATCAATTGGCATTTCTGGATGTGTTGGTCCTGAAAAGGACCGATGGCAGAGTGGGGCACAAAGTTTATAGGAAGCCAACGCACACTGACAGATATCTGCAGAAGTCCTCCAATCATCATCCTAGGCAGAAGAGGGCGGTGCTGAAGACTCTGGTTGACCGGGCAAAGAGGATCTGTGAGCCCCGGTATCTCGAAGATGAGTTTCGGCATCTCGAGGAAGCACTGCAGTCCAACGGCTACTCTGCTGCGGAGGTAAGGAGAGCTGCCCGGCCGAGAAGATCTGGTAGGCCGGACGAGTCGGTGTTGCCCGAGGTTGTTGGCTCCGCTGTCTTGCCCTACATCCGTGGCGTGACTGACCGCATCGGCAAGTTGCTGAGTAAACGGGGCGTCAGGACGATCTTTAAGCCAACCAAAAAGTTCCAACAGTTCCTGCGACCGGTAAAAGACGCCAGGGATACGCTCTCGTCGTGTGGGGTGTACAGTATTCCTTGTACGTGTGGCCAGCTATACATAGGCACCACGAAGCGTAGTGTCCGGACGCGCCTCTCTGAACATCGGAGATACTGCCGCCTGGGCCAGCCGGAGAGGTCCGAAGTTGCTGAACACGCTCTTTCCCACGACGATCACCGGGTAATGTTTGATGAAGCCCGGGTGTTGTCTTCTGTCCGGGGTTACTTCACTCGCCTGCATCTGGAGTCCATCCATATTCATAAGAATGCGTCCGTCGCTATGAACCGCCGTAGCATGTAGCATGTAGCACTGTAGTAGCGGGGCGTCTTTGCACCCGGTGCATGACTGCAGCATCTGGGTCGAGCCCAATGGCTGCCTGTGGATATACGTAGTTCTGGTTCATTCGACAGGTGCCTAAAAACAGGAATGGACAACCGCCAACCAGTTAACTGAGAAGGCGGGGGAGAAAGGTGTTTAATTTTTATTTATTTTTCAAATTTTTGCAATCAGTGGGCACTGCCGCATGAACGGGTTCAGATGACAGATGTCACCCGTTCCCAGTCCCGCGTGCAGACGCCGTGAGGCGTCGGTCGCTCCCCGCGAGGCAGAGAGCCTCCGTGCCAGTGATAGCGCGTAGCAGCGGCATTCAGCGCGGTCGGCATACTAGGAAGGGAGGAAGGAAACAGCTTTGCAGGTAAATTCTGGGGCATGGGCAGATAGTGAATATGCAATTTGAGGTTTAAGCAGTTTACTTAAACTTATGGTGGGTCATCGAGAATCGCCCGAGGGCGTTTGACCCGGACAGGGGGAGGTGGTTGCGTGGTGCTGATGGTCCTGACGTAAGGGAAGGAAGAGGTCTCAGCTGCAGCAAAGAGAGTCGCAGCTAATGACCAGACAAAGGCTGAGAGAGCAGGAACTCGTAGTCCTCCTCCAATTACACTGTTTCTAACAAACCAAGGAGATCCCGACAAGGAACGGAGGGTTCTGGATTGGAAACTTTCCAGCCTACGCCTGTTGGTGGCGGAGACAAGTGACCACCAAACAGGTGCCGCATAGGTCAATACAGACCGGAGAAACAACAGATAACTGTTTGGTAACTTTCGTGCGCAGCGCCAGGGGGCTGCGGCACGCGAGGTATGGGTAAAGTTTGGCTCGGACGCCGCGAGCCTTGGAGAGGGTTTCGGTCACGTGGGCGTTGAAGCGAAGACGCCGGTCGAGCCGAACGCCTAGATGCTTCACCGACTCTTTGTAGGCGATAGGCCTCCCTTCCAGGGAGATGGGCTGGCATCGGGAGATGGACTTACGAGTGAAACAGATCGCCTCGGATTTCTCCGTGTTGATCGTCACCCGCCATTTCCGTAGCCAGTCCGGAAGCCGGTCCAACTGACGCTGCAACTGTGTGCTCGCAAAACGCGGGGACACAGAGCTGTAATGATACATTGCATCGTCAGCGAACAAAGACAACGTGACACCGGGCAAGACAGGCAGGTCGTTCGTGTACACAAGGTACAGAACGGGGCCGAGGACAGATCCCTGAGGTACGCCGGCGGCGACGGAACGAACTGCAGAGCAGGTTCCGTCGACGCTCACCCTGAAGGTTTGGTCGCTGAGATACGACCGGAGGAAAAACACTATGGACGATGGTAAGGGGGAGTTGGCAAGTTTGAAGAGAAGACCTTCGTGCCAGAATTTATCGAAGGCCTTGCTCACGTCCAGCAGTGAGGCGGCCGTAGCCGCTCGCCTGTTGGTGGCGTCAGAGAGTTGCGTTACCACGCGGACTAGTTGAGGCGTGGTCGAGTGCTCTCTGCGAAACCCGAACTGTTCGTTGCGGATAAAGTTATCCAACAACGGCGAGATGCGGGCCAGCAGGAGCCGCTCGAACACCTTCGAGATAACTGGCAAGAGAGATATTGGCCGATAGCTTTCAGGAAGCATGCGCGGCTTGCGGGGTTTAGGAATCATAACGATGTTGGCAGTTTTCCACAGGCGGGGAAAGTACTGTAGCCGGAGACAAGAGTTGAACAGCTCGAGCACGAGGTCAAAGCCTGAGGCCGGGAGATATTGTAATGCAGCGGCCCCGATCCGGTCAGGACCGGGGGCGCGACGGCGGTTTAGTCGACAGACAGACGAAACGAGTTCGTCTCTGTCGAACGGGAGTTCTGGGCCAGCGGGAGGGCGAGAAAAATAACCAGATAGGAAGTCCCGGACTTCTCCCGAGTGGGCAGGGTCCGAAACGCCTCGATGAACGGTAAATTGCGACTCCATGCAGTCGGCGAAGACCTCAGCCTTGCCTTCTGATGAAGACACAATCCCGTTCGGGGTTTCCAGCGGGTTGCGAGTTCTCTTCTCGCGGGTCAATCTACTCACCGCTCTCCAGACGGAGGCGTGGTCGACTTCAAGAGACTCAAGGTATGAGTCCCATCGATCAGAGTTTACGTCCCGCAGTAGCTGCTGAACGTAAAGGGACTGTTGTTGAAATCGTCGCTTAACGACTGGGTCACGGGTTCTTTGCCATCTGCGGCGGAGCTGGCGCCGTAGCCAGATGGCGTGGAGTACTTCCGTAGGTAAGGCCGATTTACGATGATTCACCTCGAGCGCGTAGGTGTGTCGATCCATGACACCTTGGACCAATTCCTGAAGATTTGTGGCGCGGAGATCCAGATCGTCACGAGTGACGATTGGGTCCGCCGGGAGGGATGGTAATCTTCGAGAGAGCTCGTCATGATAGGATCGCCAGTTGACTCTCCTAACAATCTGAGCGGGAAGTCGGGGTGACGCCGACAGCTCTCGAACAGTTATAACAAGGGGGTTGTGATCGGACGAAAGGTCCGACACAGACGAGACCTCGATGTTGCGGGCAACGTTCTTGACAACTACTATGTCAAGAACGTCCGGCCGGTGGCCGTGAAAGGGGAAGTAGGTAGGGTCTTCAGGGCCGATGACATTAAGTGCCGGGTCGCCAGAGACGAACCGGAACAGAGAATTTCCATAGGCGTTGACAACGCGGCTGTCCCATGAAGGGTGTTTGGCGTTTAAGTCGCCGGCTACAATGGTTGAGAGGGGGTGGTCGAGGAGGGCGTCCCATTCCACGGGCGGTGGTGGAGTCCGCCAGCCAGGCCGGAGGTACGCAGAAACCACGCGCAGCTCCGATCCGCCGGCGTCCACCGCCACCGCGCAGCCTTCAATAGTAGATGTATCAAGAGGAGGCAAAATCCTGTGGGATATCCGCCTGTGGACTAAGACAGCTGTGCCCCCCGAGGGGGGACAGCGAGGCCGTAGGGGACGATCCTGACGATAACAGGCGTAAGCAGGAAGGGAAAACGAGTGGTAATGAGCCAGATGAGTCTCGGAAAGAAGTATGATATCAACATCATACTCCGTCACGAAAGTCATCAGTTCAGATCAATCTGGGGAGTAGCCCGAAGGCGTTCCACGCAACTATCCTCAGGCTATTAGCCATTCGGGGGAAGTAGAGGAAAGAGGGTAGCTAATGATTGGAAGACCAGGGCAAGCACTGTGGTAGTGTCGCGAGCAGTCCTGATAGACGCAACAAGAATATCTGCCCAGGCAGTCAGGGGATCCGCCGAAGCCCGAGAAGATTCCCGGGACTCCGGAGGACAAGCCTGACTGGCCTCGACAGGGGTAGCAGATGGCGCTGGGCTGTCGGACTGAGTAGTAGACTGCTCGCTGGGAGGTTGAGGACGATGACTGGGGGCGGGTCGAGCCCGCGGAGTGGGTACAGGTGGAACCTGTGATGATGTAGGTCGGCCGGCGGAGTTCCGGCGACGACGAGAGCCCTTGGATTTGCCCGATCGGGCTGGAGGTGGGACTGATTTAGCGGCCATGGCCGCGTAGGAAGGTGCGGGCGCTCCGGCAGGCGCCGGGGTTGAGGCCGCTGCAGGCGGCGCCGAAGCGACGACTGCTGGCGAGACAGCGGCACCGGAAGCAACCGAAGTTGCTGCCGGGACCTTGGCAGATGAACCAGTGAGAGGTGGGAATGCCTCTCGCCGGTTAGGGCCAGGACCAGCTACACGGCCAGCCTGCGCGCCAGGGCGCACAGGATGTCGCTGCGGTTTCATGGCGGCGATAAAGTTAGGGCAGCCTCGGTAATTAGCCGGGTGGGCTCCTTTGCAGTTGCAGCATATAGCTGTGAACCCCGTCAATGGCTTGTCACAGCCACGATGAGGTTCAGCACAACGCACGCAACGCGGGGGCTGATGACAGAAAAGACTGCTGTGGCCGAACCTCTGGCAGTTAAAACACTGCGAGGGGCCGGGCCGCGGGTCAAATGTCCGGACTTGCACCCGTAGGTGCAGAAGATTCTGGAGACTATAAATCTCCTCGAAAGGGCCTACTTTTAGAAGTTTGACCAGAAAGCTGTTAACGGGTCGGCGGTCATCACCTTTGCCAACATGCAGGACGCTTACCGCAGTCGGCGCATAGCCAAGCGCAACAAGTTCCTGCCTGATGGCATCAGTTTCAGTGAAGGAAGGTATTCCCGACAGAACGACCTTGATTTCTCGCTCTGACGGGAGGGCAAAAGTATGAAAGGAGATTTTGCGCTCAGTCAGGAATGCCTGAACAGAGCGGAAGTCGGGGATCGTAGCGGTCGCCAGCTTTAGCGAGGCGCCTTGGCACCTCGCCTCGACCTTGACCGAAGGGAGAGCTAGGGATATTGAACGTAAAAGTTGAGAATAATTCCTGTTATCAGGAATTACAATGGGTGGAATGCGTGGGGAAGACACAGTTTGGGTGGTAGTTGAATAATCACGTTGCACGCGCTGAGTGCCGCTGTTACCATGACTAGGCGGCTGATGTGCAGCTGAGGCGAGCGGCGGAGTTTGGGCCAGCTTTCGCTTGCGCTTGGCAGATTTGCCTTGCACGAGCGAAAACTGTCCGTCCCCCGACCCAACACTGCACATTTCTACCGCACTATTATCACTTTCACTATCACTTTCACTGTCGTGAGGAAGTGGAGTAGAACGGAATCCGGTTGAACATGTTTCCATTAAGGAGACAAGCGGCGCCGGCAGATGATTCGGGGGCGTATTCGACGCCATTTCGGACAAGCCGAAATGAATGTCTACGCTAGTCTAGGATAGAGGGATCACCAGACACTGAACTATCCACAGGCAACAATAGAACACGACACAGACCGCACAGCACACGGAAACAAAAACACTCCCGCACAGATTAAATAAAACTGATTTGCACTGAACTGTTGGTGATACTTGTAGTGTTGATGATGCTGAATACGATGATGATAATAAAAATGATGAAAACTCAATATTTCCGCACAATTTGGCAAAATTTTGCAGATCAAAAACAGTCACAGCCTACCCGGGCAAATGCTCTAGGTAGACCCCCTCGCTTATGAACCGCCGATGCCACGATGCCACGATGAGCAGGGCACAGCACAGTGCGTGCCCCAGTGACGGCAGCGTCCGGGCAAGCCCGATGACTGCCTGTTGCTTCCTGAGTGCTTGGATAGTTACCCCCTTTTTTATTTAGGCGGGGGTGAAGGAGACGGGCTGTGATTGGCTGAACCGCTGACGCGATCCACCAATGGCCTGAGAGGGAAGTCTACGCGAACGCTTAGCACGGATTGGCGGGATTTGTTCGCCCACAACGGGTCGATACACTTCCGCCAGCCCGGTAAGAGTCCGGTAGACTGCCTTATGGCGATACCGAGGCAGGCGAGAGATTGGAGGGGGGAAGTTGCCGACCGAAGGTGACGCTAGGCACACCTAAAGCCGGCACAACGCCCGATCCATCTGTCGGCCTGCAACGGACCCGAGATTTGACTGGTAGGAAGGTGGTCAGATACGATTGGTCGGTGCGTGGACAGATGGTGAGTGGCATTTTTTATTTTAAAATTATGGTGGGTCGTCGAGCAGAGCTCGAGGGCGGCGGCGTTTGACTGGTAGTGGTCCATCGTCGTTATCGAGGTGTTGGAGGTGGGGAAAGTCTGAAATGGATGCTCGATGGAAGAGGTTGAACGTGAGAGTTCGCGCAAATCCAGCGAGCGACGGAATCTTCAGCCCTCGCCTGATAGAATCATTTTTTACATACCAAGGAGAGCCGGATATAAGGCGAAGGGTAATGGATTGGAAGGCTTCCATGCGTTTAACGACGTCGGGGGCGAGTTGGGTCCAAAATGCAGGCGCTGCGTACATAAGGACGGCTCGTAAAAAGAGCAGATAAATCGAGAGCTTCGTGCGCAATGGCAGTGGCCCTCGAGGCGATAAGAATGGGTATAGTTTGGCTTTGACGCCTCGGGCGCGCTGGAGCACTGTGGACACGTGAGCTCTGAAGCTTAGGCGTCGATCAAGAGTGACGTCCAAGTATTTCACAGTACGTTGCCAAGCGATTGGGCTCCCTTCAAGGGAGAGGGTCCGGCATCGGGAAGTGAGCTGACGGGAGAAGGCAATCGCCTCGGATTTCTCCGTATTGATCGCCACCCGCCATTTCCTTAGCCAGGCCGGAAGTAATGCGAGCTGGCGCTGCACCACGTCAGTCGCAAAACGAAGGTTTGCAGAACTGGTGTGGTACATCGCATCGTCCGCATAGAGAGAGAGCGTGACTCCAGGCAAAACTGGCAGGTCGTTCGTGTACACAAGGTACAGAACGGGGCCGAGGACAGATCCTTGAGGAACGCCAGCGGCGACGGGGCGGACAGAAGAGTACGTCCCGTCGACGCAGATCCTAAATTTGCGGTCGCAGAGATACGACCGCATCAGATGTACAAATGAGGCAGGGAGAGGGGAGGCGGCTAGTTTATAGAGAAGGCCTTCGTGCCAGACTTTGTCGAAGGCCTTGCTCACGTCCAGAAGGACGGCAACAGTTTGATGATTTCTGTTGACGGCGTCAGTGAGTTGCGTGACAACTCGGACAAGTTGAAGAGTGGTCGAATGCTGCCTGCGGAAGCCGAACTGTTCCTGCCGGATGAAATTATCCAGCAGGGGAGTAATTCGGTGATGCAGGAGGCGCTCGAACACCTTCGATAAGACTGGCAAAAGAGAGATTGGTCGATGATTCTCCGGGAGTGTACGCAGCTTGCGAGCCTTCAGCGACATGATGACTTTGGCTCGTTTCCAAGGGCTGGGATAGTAATGGAGCCGGAGACATCCATTGAACAGCACGTGGATGAGTGAAACGAGACTTGCTGGGGCGTTAAGTAGGGCCGCTGCACCAATACGGTCCTCGCCGGGCGCCCGCTTGGGGCGCAGTCGACTAATGGCCGTTTCCACTTCAGCCTCGTCGAACGGGTCGATTGGGTCTGCGGGAGGGCGGGAAAAATAACCAGATAGGAAGTCTGCGACCGCTGCCGAGTGGCCGGGGTCACAGACGCCTCTGTGAACAGTAAATTGTTCCTCCATGGTATCGGCAAAGACTTCTGCTTTGTCGGCCGCGGAGTACACAATCCCGTTCGGTGATCGTAGGGGGTAGCGGGTCCTTTTCTCGCCAGTGAGTCGGCTCGCAGCCCGAAAAACGGACTGGGGCGTGACTTCCAGAGACTCAAGATATGAGGCCCATCGATGAGCAGTGGCATCAAGCAGAAGCTGCTTGACAAGGTCTGATTGGGTGTCAGCCTGCGTTTTACGGCAGGGTCCCGGGTTTGTTGCCATCGCCGGCGGAGCTGGCGCCGTTTGCGGATGGCTAGAATTACCTCTTCAGGTAACTGCGACCGTCTGTGGGGCGCAGGGACGTTATAGGTGTGTTTGTCCATGGCGGACGTGACGACTTCTTGAAGATAGTCGGCCAAGCGGTCTACATCATCCGGGCTGGAGATGTCGACCTGGGGATCAGATGGTACTGTTCGACCCAGTTCATCGTGGAACGATCGCCAGTTGACTCTCGTTACACGATGGGGAGGCTGGAGAGGTGTGTCCAGCGTGGGCCGAACAGTGAGTATTACCGGGTCGTGATCAGACGAGAGGTCTGACACGGCTTCGATAGCGATAGGATAGGCCACGTCTTTGACAACAGCAATGTCAAGGACGTCTGGTAGTCCCCCTCGATTGGGGATATAGGTCGGTGATCTAGGACCAAGAGCGTTCACATGAGGATGACGTTGAACGTATTGGTACAGAGAGCGGCCGTATGGGTTTGAGACACGGCTGTTCCACAGGGGATGCTTACTATTAAAGTCTCCGGCTGCGATGGTTGGTAGAGGGTCTTCTAATAGAGCGTTCCATTCATCCTCGTCGGGCGGCGGTCCACCTCGGGGGGGGGGAGGTAGACTGAAACCAGTCGAACCTCCCGATCCCCGATGCAGAGAGCAACCGCCGTCGCTTCCAAGCGACGAGTCGCCGGAGGCGGCAGGGGGCGGTGGGCGATGCGCCTGTGAACCAGAATGGCTGTGCCGCCACATGCGTACAGCCGGTTCTGGCCACCTCGGTCTGTGCGATACGTCGTGTACGCCGGAAGCTGGAACGAGTGAGCGGGAATTAAGTGGGTTTCACTAAGGAGTATGACGTCTATGTCACATTCGGTTACGAAGGCGGCCAATTCGGCACGGCGAGATAGAACGCCACATGCGTTCCAAGCCACCAGCCGAAAGGGCCTAGCCATCGAGAGGGATAAGCGAGGTCACGGAGGTAAGGACGATAACTAACGAGGACTGGACATCCTTGGCAGCAAGAATTTGTGGGATCAAGGCGTTGATCCAAGCGCGCACACGGTCGGCGAAAGTCACGTCCGAGGACGCGGCAGACGCCGGTGCCGCCTGAGGCTTGGGCGCCGGGTGTTTAAACATGATGCCATTCTGGGCGGGGGCCTTTTGTTTCGGCTGCCTTGGATTTTGGACATCTGGGGTAGATGGTGGCTGAGGTGCAGCGGGTGTTTGCTGCGAGGAGACGGGGGGTTTTGTCTTTTTCTTGGACGGCGCAGCAGGTTTCGGCTGCTGGGCCGCGGGCTGTGCGGCAGGCTGTGAAGCAGCTGCAGCCGCATAGCTGGGCGCCCCGGTAGACGCCGGACGAGCTGGGGCAGGCGCAAGTGCCGATGCCGCAGCAGGGGTAGGTGCCGCCGAGGCGGCAGGCCTTGATGCTCGGGGCCTAGCTGGAGGCGCAGGAACGTGCTGCTGCGAAGACTTTGAAATCTTCTTCAAAGCCGCAGCATAGAACCTGCACGACTTAGATGACGCCGGGTGAGTGTCCCCGCAGTTGGCGCACTTGGCGGCAGCACGATCGACCGGACAAGTGTCCTTACGATGGCTATCGCCACAGCGCAAACAGCGGGTGGGATGGTGGCAAAAAGCCGATGAGTGGCCGTACCGCTGGCAGTTGTAACACTGCTTCGGTCCGGCTTGGGCTTCGAAGGCTTCTACCCTAACCTTCAGGAAGAACAACATATTGATATCATAGATGGCCTGGAAATCACCTACCTTACGGATCTTGACCAGGAACGCATTGCGAGCTAGTTTCTTGCCGGGGGAGAAGAGAGGCGTAACGCTGTTGACTCTAAAGCCTAGACTGATGAGTTCATTAGAAATGAGCTCTGGCGGGGTATCCGCAGGGATACCGATAACTTGCACCTTTAGTTCCTTCTCCTCCGGCAAGGCAAAGGTGTGGTAAGGGATACCCGCGTCCGTGAGGAACTTCTGTGCAATACGGAAGCTCTCCACAGTCGTGGGGTTGAGGCGAATGGAATTGTCACCTTGGGCCGAAGCAGTCAAGGTGCCAGAGGGAGTGCACCGGTGTAAACGCCGCATGAAATTAGCCCATTCCGAAGGCCGGGCGAAAATCAGAGGCGGGATACGCCGGGGCTGTTCGGGTTGTTGCAGGGAGGTCGAGGTGGATTGCCCCGCGGTTGAGCCACGACGCGAAGTTCGACCAGAGTCCGTGGAGGTGGCACTGACGCGCCGTTTCCGGCTGACAGATTGCCATGCACCATCGGTGTCCATGGCCGAGTCCGCGTCATGAGTTTCCCGCGAAGAGGCAGGTGTTGGGTGGTCCTGAGAAGGGCCATCCGGGAGGGGTTGCGCGAGAGCGCTGGCAGGGACTGAGAGGTCCTGAGAAGGATAACTGAACCGTTGTAGTCCGGGATGCGCATAACTGAACCGTTATGTCCTGCGCGAGAGCGCTGGCAGGGACTGAGAGGTCCTGAGAAGGATAACTGAACCGTTGTAGTCCGGGATGCGCATCTCGACTTGTACGTGCTCCAAAGTTTAAACGTTTTTATTGTTGATTATGTGTAAGTTATGTTATATGTTTTATGTGTTGATATTTTTACTTAAATGACGACCTCTGCTGAGTAACAATACCTGAGGATGGGACATATGTCCCGAAACGCGTCGTAATAACGAAGAAGAAATAAAGCCACCAGACGGACAAACAAAATAAGGTAAATACTTTATTCTATCAATTTAAATAATAATTATAAAAGAATCAGAGTCATATAAACAGTCAATACAACATTCAGTTAGATTAAATTTAGCTGTGGTTCCGATGAATGAAATATGTTCCTAGTTTGCACTTTAGTATCATTTTTTAACTTGCTATAAAACTGACGTATCGGATAACAATTATCAATCGAAATTATCTAAGGACTTAATAAGAAAGAAAAAAATATTAAAAAAATCTAGTCTGCCGTGACCAGGATTCGAACCTGGGTTATTGCGGCCACAACGCAATGTCCTAACCACTAGACGATCACGGCTGTTGTGACACAGTTCCAAACAATACAGAGCAGAGAGAAAGGATTAGGCTCGCTTTGACAGCGCATTGTGCCAAAGTACTTGTTGCTGCGACAAGACAGGCAGAACAATTATGTACCTTAGCATTATAGTCGACAATTGGATGAAACGGACAGAACACATTGGGAATAGTGTTAGTAAGATTAGGAATGTTAGTTATTGCATTTAGGAAGTTACGTACTATATTGAATCTAAAGGAGACATGCATAATGTATTCCGCATAACAACAACGTGGTATTAGAGTATGGGAAATAGTTTATAAAACTAGTCTTAATCGTATTCTGGTTAACCAAAAGAGTAATTAAACTTCTGTGGGAAAAGCTGGTACATCCGATTCGGATTTTATGTGAAAAAGAAAGTATTAAAAAAACTCTTAGCTATATATCTATACGAACTTTACAGACGTGTTTTAATTTCGTGAACATTTTATTCTACTGCTGTATTTCTCTGTAACATCCAAATATCTAATCGTAATTTATTCTTAAAAAAATTATTTTATTATTTGGTGCGTGTTACTTGTAGGATTCTGCCCACTGATTTAAACATTTTTCATAACTTGTCCATATCCATTAAATTTTTTTATATTTGTGTTTTGTTCTGATTTAACACACAGCTCGTTAGGTATTAAGGTCTATGCGCGGGCCCGTGAGTGCGCGCGCGTGGGGGAAACGATACATTTAAAGTGGTGTAACACATATAATTGTTACTTAACTGATCATTTTTCATAAACTATTTATTAAATACGTGGGGTTTGAAAAAGTTCGTGCAATTTTGAAATTTCTACCGCTACAAATGTCCGATTAAGAAACTTTTTTTATATGTCAGTGACAATCGTCTAAAATTTTAGCCCAATTTGATACATAGTTTAGGTTTCACAGCTGATTGAGTAAGTCGTCCTTAGTGTACTAGGTGATTTTTTTGTCATTCTACAATGCAAGATTAAAGAACATGGATTAAATAATGTGTAAACTGTGAGATAAACTGCTCTGTCCTGGTAAACATGTTCAGAAGGCTTCTGGCAAGAATGTTGTGCGTGAACAAGCGGATTACAAGCTTCAAAGACTGCCGTAAATAAGTTGAAAATCGTGGTTGTCAGACGAAGATTATGTTTTGTGTTGCTCGAAATTTCATCGCTAGGCCCAGTGATAAATAAAGAGTACTATTTTGACACAAGAATAATCTATGAAAATTACAGACCTGGACGCACATCACTGCTTGTTGAGAATTTTGCCAGGCTAGGCAAAAGAAAATGTCCTAACAACACGACCTTTCTTTTCTCCTCCCAAAACAGATAATTTCCAACGAAAGGTCAACGTTTCGTGACCGTTGAAAACGAAAATCGCTAAGCGAGCTCAAAGTTGTACCAAAAAATGTATGCTTGATTAATATTTTGAAGACTGCAAAACGGTTGGCTTAATCGTGTTACATTCGACTGAGACAAATGTAATACCCCTTTGAAGAGGCAGTGTAAGTGTCGGTGAATGAAGGCATAATTTAAAAACAAAAACAAAAACAAAAACTGCTTAAACTTTTTGATCAAACCTCATATGTACAATTTACTTTAACGGATTATTTCCTCCAGATAGTCATTGCCACCCACACGCTACTTATTAATGGAAAAATTATTATTATTATCTTTTACAGATACAGTTATACAATTTTCTTTTGACAGGAGTAAAACTTTACTTGTACTAAAACTGTCACGCAGAATCACGATCAATTATGCGGTGGATTATTTCTTAAATTGATTTTATTTGTGGTCGTCAACTTTCTTTTGTTTCAACGCTATGTACAATTAACTCTACGTTTCTCTCAGGATGTGAGGATGAGTTTTGAGCCGCGCAATTTCAGGCGTTCACTACAAGACATTTTAGTCTAATTAACTCCCGTCATCACCTCACCGTAGCAAAAGTTATATGTTTTATATAACAGCTGTTGCACACGTGGTACGCAAATAAACTCAATGCGTAAACTTGAAGTAGAGAGACAACAGGAGATAATACAATTTACTTACTATTTGTGGACAACAATTTGCAACTTATTTTATAAAGCGATGGCAGTGCCATGCGACCTTTATGGCAGTGAGACTTGGACACTGAAAGCAAAGACCCAATGCCGGATACAGGCTTTAAATGAGTACGATGAGTACTTGGAGTATCACAGAGGGACAGGCTAAGAAATTATGATATAAGGTACATCCTTGGGATATACAACCTAAACGAAAGGATAAAGCAATACAGACAGGATTGGACAGACCATGTTGAAAGAATGTATAAGAACAGGGGATACCAAAACAAATACAAAAAAAAAGGACGTTCCAAAATAATTTTCTATACTGCTGGCGCATGCCAACATAAGTTGCGTAGTTAAGAGTGCTCGAACAGTCTCGAAGCTACTTGAGTGGACGGCCTTGACACAGACTTGACACATTTCTCGCGGTTTGTCGAGAAACGTGTAGAACGTTTACGTAACTCCACCTGCCGACTTTTCGAGAGCGTTACGTATTTAGCGTAGCAACATGTTCACCACAAACATTATTTGGCATCAGAGCGACTTCTAATAGGTGCTCAACAGGATGATTTTTGACGGGAATATTTGGATCGTTAAACGGGAAACCGTTAATACAGTCTTTCATTATTTACAGCAAACGCTGCCTCTTAAATGACTCAGAGTAAGCGACTATAGTTATAAAATATAAAGTGAGAGAAAAATCGGGGTACAAATAATCTTTAAAACAGTGGGATGTATAGATATGTATTAAAATAGATGACAATTAGTGATACTTGTTGTAAAAGGCAATGCAGAACACAGCATAAATGTACTGTTTGACGGGAAACCTTAGGTATGCTGATCAAACTGTCTGACCTAAAATCCAGAACATTCTTAAGGAATGACTTTCACCAGAAAATTTGTTCTTTTTTAAAATCATCATATTACATACATTATTAGAACTCTTAATAATAATATTAATACGTTATTATTACTATGATTATTATTATTATTATAATTATTAATTATTCCATTATTATTATTAATTAATTATTGTAATTAATTAATTGTTCTTTCTTTTATCCTCATCGCAAGACAAAAACTCATACTTTACACTATTTAAATCCGGAAAAATCAGCGTCCCAGTAGTTCACTTCCGGGATCCTGGGACAAACATTTACAATCGGGACGAATTCCGTATTTCAGGGACGTTTGGTCATCCTACCTTAGCTCAGACACTATATAGTTATTATAAATATGTGCAATCAGATGTAACACATGGTATAAGTACACATGTAAATAAAGATCATTCTACGTCAAAGATTATTGAATTTAGACAATATTTTCCAATATGAAGTATTCTTTATGTTATAATCTCAAAATATTTCATAAAACTTGGAAGTGCATTTATTTTTACTTCATGTTCCGTAAGGAAATGGAAGTATGGTGATGGCGAAAAAAATCGTGTTTGAGATAAGGGCTGATTCTGATTGTACTACCCTCAAAACATGAAGAAACGTCATTTTCCGAAGTGTCTGTGTGTGTAGAAATGTTTCTATGGGGAAAGATAACTACCGCAAATAATTTTTTGCATATGAGCCCGAGGTGTAGAGGACGCAAGGTCTATTGATTTTGGTGAAGATCAGTTAAGAGAGACGGGTATTTACCTACAACGTTTTACGTTTTTACAAGACTGAAGTACTTAAAAATTCATTTAAACTTTTTCATACAATGGTAATTGTTAAAAATAAAATAATTTTGTTGCCAGGCAATAAAATTATAATTTTTTTGTTTTAATTTAAATCATCTGTGCGTGAAGATGTATCGTTCCTGGCAGGCAAGAATATCTCCATTATGTAATGTTTACGTTTCCAAAGTTTTATTATTGTGAATACCGCAATAAAAAGGCAGGCAGCACACACACAATTCGCATTATTTCTGGCTTCACTCACGTTTATTTTCTTACGTTTGCACGCTTTTTAAATGGAAAGTGCCGAAACCCACACCACTTTGTCGAAACGCCTGCAAAACGAAAAGGTGTCCAGCGTGGACAGAGATTTGCTTCCTGTGGATCGCTGGCCAGTGTAACCTCACGTGTTTACAGAGGAACGGATCATAGACAGACTTTTTGTCTTTAGGGAATGAACCCTCTGCAAGATGCTCAGGGTTCATGAGCGACTCCGGAGCGCTCCTTCATTCCGCGTGTTTGTACTGTGAAACGTACACTGTAGATTCGCAGCTTTACTCTAAGCAACGCTCCATAGGGAATGTTACAAATTTTTGTTAACGGTGGACCCTCATACACACTAAAACCCGCTGTGTTGTTTTCATTACGGCGATCATAATATTACAACTTTGGAAACTTGAGCACTATTTAATGAAGATCAAACATCAAATTTTACAAGCCATTAATTTTGTGCATATTTTGAAGCAATAAATGTTTTAATAAGTTAATATAATCTGTTTACTTATTTCTATTATGATATAAGAATTACAAACTATGTAACGGCACATATCATTGCCAAATTACCAACCGGCATAAGCAACAGTAATAATACATAGAAGGCCATCAGAACAACTAAACTCGAGTTTTAAGGAGGAAGAAAAACTAACTAATCTACTAAAAGAGAAGAAGAAAGAGATCAGCATTAAGAAATAATTAACTGCGAAAGAAATGAAGACAACTGACTAGAGACAACACCAACGTTGACCCAATATACCCAATAGATAGGATAGAGAGAGGATAACTAAAACATACACCAAAGGAATATAAATTGAAGGAGATTAATGAATTAAGTTAAATAGGGAAGGATTGAATTAACTCAACCAGGAGAACTAATAGACAAAGAAAAGGAAATAACAAATAAAGAAAATAGAGAATAATACTCATGATTGAAAAGAAGGAATCAACTTAAAACAAAAATACAAACCCTATTAAATGACTTGACAATGACATCAAACCATTAACAGCCTATTATAAGTGACTCGACTGTGACAATAACTCTAAAATAAAATAAAAATATAATGACCAGGAGAGTGAAATTAAAACTTTGTGCTAATATGATTTAATAAGATGTAAATATAACAACAACATTGTATCTTACCTACTATATAGTAGATGATATAGAAACAGAGATATCAGAAAAACTGATAATCTCCAAGATTATTGTAAAAATAATACAAAAGAAGTTGGAAAATAAATACCAGACAATAAAGAATAATTAATAGTATTAAAACATTTAAATAATTGTGAAAAAAGTATAGAAAGAAGCCACAAAATGGAACTCATTTTTGCAAGCCAGTATAGGACACACATAACCTAGTAACTAGCATTTTTCATGTATAATGACAAGAAATGATAACAAAAATGTTATCAATCCATATTCTGTTATATTCTAATTAAACTAGAGGTTATAAAGATCATACCAGTACCAAGACTAGTTTACCAAGGAAGGATTTATATTGTGATTGGTGTAAATCAACAAACTGAAATGGACAGAATAGGATTTACCCAATAAACAATCTAAAAAACCTTTAAGAATATCAAGATGAGAGAATGAGGTTGATACCAGTAGAATCAATAATATATAATACCACTAGTAGAATATAAACTAATAATTAATAAAATAAAATTGAGTCTTAATAATGAAAATTAAAGGGTACTTGTAACTGAGCACTAGATGCAAGAACTAGTGATAAATTAATAGCAAGTGAGGACATACTGGTATAGCCCAAAACATTGTCAAACTTTGTAGTTATTATAGTGATCAAATTATGTAAGAAGCAATGACTTAAAAAACAATTATGTAATTTCTAATGAAAGTGATACATGTAACACACTATAGTACAAAACTAGGAGTGATTATAAAGACTAAAAATGAACAAAAGAATAATGTAATAACTAAAACTGAGGTGATCAGAAATTGTAATGATCGTTTCACAGTAATTGTGTCATAATAGAAATGGTTAAGAAACCACTATTAAAAGACAATAAGTAAAACTAATTGATAGCATCATAGGCCAATATGCCTAGCCAAATTATTTGTAAAGTTAATTAGAAATAAGTACTTTCTTATGTCATGAGTAATATTGTAATTGTGATAAGAAATTGTAGACAACGATTATGAGTAATCGTAAAAGTAAGGAATAATAATGAAAAAGTGTAATTAAAATATAGTAACTACTATTGAATTAGGCCTAAACAGCCAAAGACAACTTTTATCAAAATACAACCTTATAAATGATTGTAAAGAGTTCATACTCGACTACTAGCGAGGAATACTCAATGTTTATTGAAATATAATAGTCAAAATAACTAAATCAAACATTATAGTATATAATAAGCTAATAAGAGAGATTAGTAAATTTATTTTCGTTAATATTGATCAAATTCATATGGTGTGGGGATCCAAATTATTCGTCTCAGAGAACCCTGAGCGATGGTAGTAATGAATTATTAATTAGAGCAAAGATAAGGGAGTAATGTTAATTATAAGGATTTAATAATTTGCCAGCCCTTGGGCGTCATAATGTGAACCAATTTCTTATAATTTCAACACCAGTGAAAAGACGCGTTGAAGGCGTCTATTTTGCCGAAATATACCGAAGGGTCACGAAAATTAACCAATCAGAGATTAGCATCGAGCATTAGATGCCAGATTCGTAAACCGATGAGGACGCAGTTCATCACAGTACTTCGACGGAGAGACCACGCCGCTCCGAGGACAAAATTTTAAGAAATTAACCTAAATCAGCTGACGGAAATCGATAACCTCAAAAAAATGAAAGTTAGGTTAGGCCGAAAGTAAACAATGTTGAATTAACGTTATATCAGTGTCTATTTGCGGAGTATGTGCGCATAGGAAGTGAACTAAATATTAATAGAAAAGAAAAGTGCAATTACGAAAAAGGAAATACTAGCAAGTATAGTGACAATTAAACTATACTTAGAGCAATTAAGACTTGCCATAATAAAAAATTTTTATTGAATACAATTAATAAAACTTATCTAATAAATCGAAAGATAATTAAATACGAAAACCTAAGGAATATGGGACCTTATCAATTTAAGTAATTCATTAATTACTAAAGGAGTTAGCGACAGTTGATTTTATTTATAAAATTTATTCAATTATTTAGTAGACTTCATCAAAAGTGATGAAGGAAACATTTTCATAGAAACACTAAGGGTGCAATGAGCTTTATGATTTCAATTAATATATTAACAATTTAAGAAGTGTGACGAAAGCTAATGATAAATTTAGTAATTTCCCACAGACATGATAAACTTTAATTATCCGAGATAATAAAATAAAATAATTTATAATGAACTTTAAGAAAGAGTTAAACAGTAGTGCATTAATCAATTTGTTCCTAATTAAAAGAATATAACAGTAAGCCGAACATGCTTATCAGAGTTATTTGTTTACCTAATCCAGTTCATCCAATATGAAGAATCAGAAAATATTCTATGAACACTGAAGAGTTTTATATCTTTATTAAACCGATAATTTTAATTGTTGTTGAAAAAATATTTTTAATTATAAGGTTCATTGACTACAGTTCAGTACGCCATATTAACCTCCAATGTTGACACAAGGTGTCTGTGAATTTTATGTTATTAGTTAAGATGTATTTATTGATGTAATCACTCTCCTACTACTCAATGATTATAGTAGTATAAAGATTCAGTTTTGTTTTTTGTATCTTGCAGTCTAAAAGGACCTACACTTTATATAAATTTTTAACCAAAAAATAACGTTTTATGTTGTGAATACCAAGAGTAAGAATAACCAACCCTGAGGTAAAAGATTTTCATAAAGCCAATTATTATTGTAAAAAATGGACAAAAATGTCAACTTTAATTATTCTTTAAAGTAAATTCATGAGCATTTTTTCAACAAAAAATCAATAAACAACTTTTTACCCAATGAAAGGAGTTACAAAATTATTTCAGTAGACTAGACAATTACATATTAGGTGGACAACTCGCAACAGTTGGTACTACTGGTAGCGGCAATTGAGATAGTTTAAATTATTTAAAATTTAAATTACCATCTCAACTCTGCCTAATTAACAGGATTTCACTCCAACTAAGTACACGTCTAGTAAATTAAATCTACCGTCATTGAGAAGTCAACTTAGCCGATTCGTCTCATCAACTGAAGAACGAACCACAAGTGAACATTTTTTAATAATAACAGAATAATAATTATAAGGTGACGACCAACGTTAGAAGCTCGAGTTAGGTCAAAAACGCGAATTAATAAATAACAATAAAAATTAAATAACCGACTTTTAGCAGCAACTCCAATACAAAATAATAACGGATCTACAAGATACGTTACATAACAACCTAACATGTGCATGTATGTACGTATGAAAAATATATAAATATTTTTCTCCTCTGGAAAATTGTTTGTCCTCCTGGAAAAAATTTTGACCTCCCTGATGGCTAGTTATTTACCAGCCTGTGTGGAATGTAGCGTTCTGACATGAATCAGAATGGTGGGTGTTAAACAGAAGACACAAACGTATTAAGGAACAAATGTTTTTCTAAGAAATTTATAATTATACGGATGAACAGGATCGTCGCTCAGGAAATCAGAAGACGAATGGAAAGAAAGAAGGACTCGATTTTAAAAAAGAAAACGACAAAACTACTAGTATGATATTGACAGGTAAGACCTTGATAACACTACAGACATCATTCCCCCTCGGCCAATAACGCGCAGCGAAAGTCCAAATCCATTGCAGGAATCAGCACAGCTCCCTTTACCCAGCTCTTAGTTTGACCTACAAATATTTTATCCAAAAGTTCAATCCTTCCTCACGAAGGTTGGAGATAGTCTTTATCCAGAGAAAGGTACTATTTTAGATAATACGTCATTTCTTCAGAACACAAGCATCCATTTATTCGATGTTTTGTCACCATATCTAGCTCTGCTTCTTATCAAACATACATTAAAGACACAAACGTAAAATTCTGCACCTGTCATGTCTTGGTTGTAGAGTAAAGAATGTAAGATTTCGTGTCTCCGTGCTCAGAGCCCCCGTACTCACAACGCCTATCGACAAATGCTACTAGCGTTCAGTAGTCTTTCTTTTGTCTTTTTGATTACCACAGATAATGAGAATTACATCTGAACCTTACTCTACAACATAAGCCTCTTGTTGAACAAGGAAGCGAGTTCTTATGGTTTAACTCGACCGTTTGGCATTAGTCCGTCTGTCTGGCTAACTATCTGGGGTATTTTTCACGATAACGTTTGAACGGATCAACCGATTTTTGTAAAACTTGGCACACATATCTACACTTTACCCTAGAGAACCTTGTTGTTTTTTAGATTGATCACCCGAAAAATAGGACGGTGAGTCAAAAATTGTAAAAAAATCGCAAAATCCCATGTGAAATAGCAAATTAAAGGGAATTTAAACCACAATCTGAATGTAGCATTCATTTTAAAAATTTTTAAAGTTTTTGTACATCAGAGCCTAAAACGTTGGCGAAATTTCTGAAAAAATCACAAAAATCATGTAGCATATGAAGTTGAAGCAGTTTTGACTAAAATATGAATGTAATGTTAAGTTTTAAAATTTAAAAATATTTGGACTCTAAGAACCAATAAAGAGATTACAATTTTTTTTCAAAAAAAAGTGAAAATCCAACTGGGTGTCAAATTAAAAAGAATTGTAACTCAAAAATCCGAATGTTCCTAAGTGTTGCGTTCATTGTGTGATTGTGTGCTCTACAGTTGTTATATTACTAAAAACATATTAGAGTAATCGGGGTGTATGTAATTTTTCCAGCAATTGGAAAATTGTCTAATAACGAAATTTATTTAATTAAATGTACTCCGTTCAAAATAGTGAACGAGTTCTGCAGCTCAGGGAGCATAGGCCTACTAATTAATCATAATGTGACAAATATATTTAAAAAGAGTCCGATGCACGAACACACAAAGATTATTGTAAGATAGTTGAACATTGTAACAATACTAAAATTCTAAAAAGTAATAAGTACATCTTATCAAATAATAATGGAAAGAGATTTTGGAAAAGAAAGGAAAAAGAATAATGATGTTCAAACTAAATAAATAACACCAAAATTCTAAAAGTAATAAGCACATCTTATTTAAATCAAGCATAAATAATACATTTAGTAGTATAATAATAATAATGGGGCGCAATATTAATGACAATAGGCCTAAGAGAAATTTAATAAACTAATTAGAAAATGAACTTGCTGAAGAAGAGTTGCAGTATAAAAACAGATAGAATAATAGAAGGATAATTAAAACTACTATATTACAAGAGGTATTGAATAACAAAGGTAAATGACATTAAGGCTAATAAATCATTGATCTGTGAAGTGAAGTTATATAAAAGAGAAAGAAATCTGCTTAAGAAATATACCAACAGTAATATTGAATATAATATAAATAAATGGAGTTATTGGAAGGCAAGGTAGAATAAGAAAAAATATTCAGAAGATAAAAGATTCCAATGGCGTGTATAATGATATAAGATTTATAGTTATTTTATTTATAGAGTGTAGAAAGCTAAGGCGTCACTCTAGAATTATTTTATGGGCAGCAGCCAAAGTGCACTGTACCAGGTATATGAATGTTCGGATGAGCAATTGGACGTAAAAGGGCCACTCAACGCCGATATTCATTCATAATACCATATTAATACAGGGGGAATCATTTAACATTAGTACGGAATCAATTTTAATAAAAGAATGGAATATATAAGTAAAATATACAATGAACCAAGAGAAAACTCAAGAATTACAATTCGTTAAAGCCACCAATACAAATAAATAAACTCCAGAGATAAAGAAGAAAATAATTGGTATTGATAAGAAATGTAGGTTTCAATTTGCCTATAATAATGAAGAATTTGTTTAATAAATATCAATCTTATCACCAAGAAATATTAATACCATAATATCATACACCTCAACTATTGAAGACACCAGCAAGCAATAACAACAATAAACAAATCAAAATCAAAGTAATTTGAAAGAAGAAACAGTAATAAATAAAAGTGTGAACCTAATTAAAAACCAAAAGTCCTACACCAGACATTACTATGACAACTTACTATACTATATAGGCAGTACCCAGTTAGATTTGGAGTAGTCCATAAACAAATAACTAATGATGATAAATTTAATAAATAATGAATAAATCAAATAGAACGGCCACATATAGTACAATACAAATTTAGAGATAAATGTAAAATGTAATTAAGATGTGATACAAATGTAATATAAGACAAGTGTGATTACTTGGTAAGAGGATGTGAGATACGTTGGTATTCAAGTAAGATTAACTGTGAGTGGGTAGTAATTATAAACAATTATTTAAAGAAATGAATTACTAATCCATAGTAGCGGATGATACAGACATTAACATTTAGTTTTTTCTTTATTAGTGTTTGTGTTATATAAGTTTAATAGGTATTGATCACACAGACAATGGTTTAAAAGTGTGCATTCAGTTAAGCCCTAAAGGGAATTATAGTAATTTGAATATAATTGTTAATTAATAGTTTGTTTATATTTAACAAGTGTAAGCAGGATCGATTATGACTCTTCCAATATAAAAATATGATCAGTCAAACATAGGCCTAGATCATTATGTTCAGTAAATAGTAAATTCTTCAAAATATTTGTCAAATTACAAATAACTATAATATTTGGTATTAAAATTGTTCATAGTTTTGTCAGATAAAATAATATGTAAATTGTATTAAGTATTATGATGTAATAACTAAAAAGCAACTTGTACATAAAAGGTAAAATAATGTATTATATAAAAATGATATCCTATGACAACTAAAACTCAATTTGAACAAATATGACCAGAGTAATTTATATGTATCCAGGAAAAAAAGAAAGAAAAAGGAATTATTATTATTATTGTAAAAAAAAAAAAAAAAGGTGAGTTGAGTTGAATTTTGAAAAAAGCTAAATATTTATACAAGAAAAAATATGAATCCTATTAAAAAACAATATAATACAAAGCAAGAAACACTATATCAACCTATAACAGAATGTAAAATTTGAGTAAATAAAGAAACAGCATAAACAAATCAGCCTTTAAACATTACTGAGCCAACAACCAGAAAAGAACATTAAAAAAAAAAAAGAATGAAGTTATGGACAAAACTAACCTTTAAATGAAAACAATTCACAATTGAAGAACAACTACACTTAAATTAACTTAATAACAGAAACACTGGACTTCAATCATTATATTCCACCAGAAGGCTTCAGATAAATGAAATGACAAGATGTAACATTTATTAATCACAAAAGAAGTGGATTTCTTCATTTGAATAATATAAACAAACTGAAGACATTGGAAATTTTCATCACTGATACCAGGAGGCTGTGTGAAACTGAACTGAACTGATAAACATTGTGTAACGTATATATATTATTATAATTAATATTAATTTTATATTATTTCATTATTATCTTGTTTTATAATGTAATGTACTTTCTGTACTTGTTTTTTATTTATAATAACTGAACCTTTTATATCAGCCAAAAGGACCTTAAAATAATATTAATATAAAAGAGAAGAGAATCGACCCTGAGATTTCCTGAGTCATATTAATAATTACAGTAAATGGACTATATAAATTTTGAATAAAAATTACAATATTATTATTATTATTATTATTATTACCAGATACCACTCCATGTGTTTTATTTATAATAGAAATAGAATTAATAAGTATATTACAAATGGGTGCCAACCACTTGGGCTTAATACACAATACACAACAAACAATAACACATTTTAAACAATACACATTTTAAAAAGTGTTACAAATTGATGCTTACAACATGAGGAATAAATAGGGTAAAACCAGTTTTGTTATAACATATAACATATTCTACATTTAAATTTCTGAGGTAAGCAGAAGTAGGCCTACTTCAGGATTAGACGCTGTGAGCACGATACTAGTTAAATATCTAACGATGAAGCATATGCTTTGAGGTGCGTCATAAATTGTAAACAACAAGTCACTAGGCGGATTGAAAAGGTTAATTTATCTACTCATACAAGTAAATTGGATACCACTAAAAACATGTATGCTAAATTGCCTTTCATTACATAAATGAGTTTATTGTATTTCATAGACAATGTAATAACAAAACGTAAAATCATAATGTACATATTATAATATGTACAGAAAGGATTATGTACATATTATAATTATCAAATACAGAAAGGTCAGGGAACGATTTAACATATTTCCAATACTACTGGATGTTAACAGACATTAAAATGAGAAAGAATGGGCGTAGAATATCTAGAGTATAACCCTCAAATTGTAAACTTAAAGATATGGAGTTCAATCTTTGGTTTGGAATCTTTCGGTGGTATGTGAATATTATCAGCATGCTTAGGTCGGACAAGTACCATTGTTAGAATTTACCACACATAAGTCCTACCTACATACCGCTACTTACACTCTAAGCCCGCTGGACAGAACCGAGATGAACCACCACTGACGCAAGGTTGCTCGTTGTGTAAACCTGCGTCAGTGTGGTGGTGCCTCCCGGTTCTGTCCAGCGGACTTAGAAGGCAAATAACGGTTAGTTTATACAGTTTTTCTGTAGTTGTATTTATCTTTGTAGAAGATGGTGTTTTTTCTTGCGGTCCACACTTGCTAGTGAACGAATTCCAAGTAGGTTTAAGTTTGTATTTAATGTACTGTGTGCGCACCTTACACTTAAAAGACAATTACAGATTGTTTAGTAGTCGAAATGTTGTGTGATAAGTTTTAACGACAGTAGTTGTTTGACTTATGCCTTCTGATAAGATTTTTAGTTGTTTAGTGAAAGTTCAGTCGTGGTGGATAGAACGTTTGCCCAACTCATTCTGGAAGGCATAAAGGGTTCTTCAGAATAAATGTGGAAAAAATTGTTAATAAGGCCCCACCAAGTGACAGTCGGTATAAGTATGCGAATGAAATTAAATGTTTTGTTAATATAGTAAAAGATATGATACGAAACCTCACTATCTGCAGGAACTTTGAGATGACAGTTGAGACGGTTTAGCCTCGTCTGTAGAATAGAAAATTGAAGATATCCTAGAAGGGCGTGGGAAGCAAAACCAAAAGATAAAAGGAGAAGGGGAGACCCAGGTTGAAGTGGAAAGACAGTTTTAGAAAGGAGACTTCTATGCATTCATGTGCTTATAGAACTAAAACAAAAATGTTGATTGGATCAACTATGAAAAGGAAAAGTTGGATGGTCACCTGCAATGACATTCAAACTGGTTCGCCGTCCCGATCGAGGGCGTAGTGGGAAGGGAAGGCCCAGGCTCAGGTAGGACTACATGGTTCAGGTAAGAAAAGATAGAAGGTATGTGATGATCAAGAGGCAGTCTACGTAAAGGAAGAAAGCACAAGCACACTAACATGTGGGTTGAGGAGAAGAAGAAGAAAAAGGAAACTAACAATATACTTTAACGTAAAATTAACTTTCAAGTGTCAAAGTTAAACCTTTTACAAAGTACAGCCTACATTGTACAACACCACGTTCTGCGTTAGGAGCAACACCAACAACAAAATTAAACAAATATATTAACGAACGTTTTACAAATTTATTAAAGAATATGGAAAATATTAATTACAGAAATACATTAAATGAAGTAAAAAGAAAACTCAAGTTTGTAGTTTCTGTTAATATATTTATTATAAATCCAATATGGTGTACGTGGTCATCCACCAGAAATGTATTATCTATTTTGTCAAATCTTAGTCCAGAACAAATAACGTGTTTTGTATGTTGTCTCTACAATAAATTGAACCCAGGCTGAATTTGCCCATTGCGAACAAACTCCAGATGCAAAATTTTACCACTCTGATTGCCACAATTAAAACAACGAAGCATGTGTGTACACCGTGAGCGCACATGCTTGCGACGTACCAGAGTGCGTGCTGGACACAATGAAAGGCGCTTGCTTGCACTGATCCCCAACACGCAGACTGCATCGCAGGTCGTGTCGGCTCAGCGGTGCGGTGTGAGTCTGTACGCGCGGTCAACACACGCGCGCGCTTACCAGAATGCGTGTTGAAGTCAATGCAAGGCGCGCTTGCACCGACTTCCAACACGCAGCCTGCAACTCAGGACGTGTGTCCGCCAAACGGGAGTGTGTGAGTGTGATGCCCGTATCCTAATCATGACAGTCAGATTAGCAAAAATTCCATTACCTGGAGTATTTTACAATGGGTAAAGGAGCCACACGCTGAATTTATCTGCAGAGACATCGACAGGACACATCTGTTATCGTTGCCGATCTATATATTAATACGTGAAGAGAAAACTTTGTACCCCTTTTTAAGCATATTGCGCGCACGGAGGAGTGTGAGATTTGGCATAGTTAAAGTTTATATGGAGAAGAAGTGCAGAAAGCTAAAATTTATATATAATATGTGTTACAAATACATTAAATAAAATAAAATAAAACATTCATTTGCACTTGAAAATTCATTTAAACTTTTTCAAACAATGGTAATTGTTAAAAATAAAATAATTTTATTGCCAGGCAATAAAATTATAATTTTTTCATTTTAGTGTACCTGCATACTGCCAATGTCAAACACATAATAGTCTGTCGTTTGTTTACGTTCATACTGCCAATGTCAAACACATAATAGTCTGTGGTCAAATAGTCGCACACAGTAGAGATTGTCGCGAAAGAATTTTAAAATGTTGCCAACAAATAATTACTGACAGATTGACTGAATGAGCTGTGAATTTTGTGTGATTTCAAATGTTCCTTTTTCAATAGTCTGTGGAGTGAATGTCAAGGCAAAAAAGCGTTTATTTTATATTTTGTATATTAGATATCTGTGTTTTATATATTAATGTGGACTTGAAAGTGAAATACAGCTTGCTTAATATACACCTGTTGCAAAAGGAAAATTTTGTAGCAGCAATTTGAATTGACTTACTCTCGCCTAATTATTATTGGTGGTTTCAAAAAAGTGAGTACATTTTATTATTTTTAAATTAAACCGTATCTAATCTTAGTTTCAGTAATTTCATTACATGTTTTTTTTTACATTCAGATATTCGCACCTACTTCCATTATGCCTCGACATAGAACATTGACGGGTCGGAGTGAGAGACAAAGAAGAAGGGACATATATTCGCGTGAAAGTCAAAATGATAATAGACCAAATGCAAATTTAAATAGTGTAAATAGTATACAAAATGATGAAATTATTTTGAGGGATACATTTAAATGCGCACTGAATGTATTTCCAAGAAATTTTAATACATTTAAATGCGCACTGAATGTATTTCCAAGAAATTTTAATACTTTTGATTGTGGATTAATGCATTTACAAGGCAGGGTTTGCAATGCAAAACATTTCGAATCTGAGGTCACTTTAGGTGAAAGGACTGCATTCACTTCATGTTGTCATAAGGGTAAAGCAATATTACCGGCCTTAAGGCAAAATGAATACTTTAAATCATTGTATGATGGACTTACTTCAAATGAACCTTCAGTAAAAAGAAAGTCAAAAAATTATTTTGAAAACATTCGTAAATACAATTCATCATTTGCTATGGTTAGCTCAGAAGCTAAAATTTCGGATACAGTTACGCGTGGAGTGTATCATTTTAAAATACATGATGTTTTTTATCACAGATCAGGTCCAATGACTGCTGGATATGGTCGCTCACCATATTATGCGCAATTATATTTTATGATGTTGACACTGCTGTCAATTATAGATTACGTGAACACTATAATCAAACATGCAATAACAATATAATTCGCGAAATCTCGCTTGAATTGGAACGTATTAATCCTTTCGTTCGGTCATTCATTGCAATGAAAGATCATTGTCAGAGAGTTGAAAATCAAAATAAAGAAATTTGTATGCTCATTAAAGTAAATCGTGATTTATATCTACGCCGTTATAATGATGCAGTTCAAACTGATGTAGCAGTAATATTTAGTACAGTTGATGGTGAGCCACCCTTTGAACGAAATATGGTTTCGTTTTCAAAAGTTAATGGTACCATTAAAAATATCTCTGTTTTGGATTCATCATTGGACCCTTTAGCGTATCCATTACTTTTCCAAATGGTGATACTGGGTGGCATATCAATATTTCTCATAATGTACCAACTACATCTAATTCAAGAGCGCCCAGAAATAAATTAACCATGCTTCAGTATGCAGCCTATCGACTTGCAATTAGAGAAGGTTTTAGCATGTTGCACCATTCACAAAAATTATTTCTGCAGTGGATAGTTGATATGTATGTGAGAATAGAGGGCACAAGGTTACATTTCATTCGACAAAATCAAACAAGTCTTAGGTCTGAAGTTTACAACAATTTAACAGATTATTTAGAATTGAACCCCAATGCCAATAATGTTGGCCGTAGAGTAATTTTACCATCTACATTCAATGGATCTCCAAGAAATATGTATCAGAATTATTTAGATGCAATGTCAATTGTACAACATTTCGGAAAGCCTTCTTTGTTTATTACAATGACTTGCAATCCAAGTTGGCCTGAAATAGTTAGCAATATTGGTGTAGGTGAGTCAGCTAATTTTCGACCTGATATTGTTGTGCGTGTATTCAAGTCCAAACTGAAAGCATTAATTGAGGGCCTTACACTAAAAAAAATCTTCGGTAAAGTTGAAGCACTCATTTATACAATTGAGTTTCAAAAGAGAGGATTGCCTCATGCTCACATTTTACTCTCTTTAAATGAGCAACATAAAATTGTTAACGCTACCGATATTGATAAAGTTGTAGGCTATCTGCGGAGATTCCTAACATTCAAACACATCCTACATTACATGAATATGTTGTAAAACACATGATGCATGGTCCATGCGGTGTACTTAATCCAAATTCTGTATGTATGAGAGATGGAAAATGCACAAAAGATTATACAAAACGATTTAATGAATTTACATGTGAATCATTAAATGGATATCCATTATACAGAAGGCGTGATAATGGTATTAATGCTGAAGTTCGCGGTAGTTGCCTCGACAGTCGTTATGTTGTATCATACAATCCGTATTTACTTGCCAAATTTGATTGCCATATAAATGTTGAAGTATGCACTACAGTTAAAAGTGTTAAATACATTTATAAATACGTGTATAAAGGCTATGACAGTGCATCTGTTGAATTAGGTTCAGAGAGAAATGAACCAGGTCAAGAAATACAAATTGATGAAGTTAAAAATTTTTTAAATGGCCGTTATGTCGGATCAACTGAAGCTGTATGGCGCATCTATGAATTACCAATGCATTTTCAATCACATGTCATCGTTAGACTTGACATTCATTTACCGCGTAGACAGAATGTTTACTTTCGAGAAGGGCAAGAACGTCAAGCAATTGAAAATGCAAGACAAACAAAATTATTAGCATTTTTTGAATTGAATCGATCAGATCCATCAGCGCATGAATATAAGTATATTGAAATTCCTTTGCATTATGTGTGGGAAGATTCCCGAAAAAAATGGAAGAAGAGAAGGCGTGGAGGTGATAAAGTCATTACACGCATATATGTAGTATCACCAAAAGACATCGAACTTTTCCATTTATGATTGCTTTTATTACATGTCTGTGGTCCAAAATCATTTGAGGATGTTAGAACATACAATGGAATTATACACACTTCTTTTGTTGAAACGTGCCATGCTCGCGGCATTGCTTCAAATGATAATGAATGGCGCGAATGTTTAAATAAAGCAAAAGAATTACATTCACCAAAACAAATGCGAAATTTATTTGGTTACATTTGTGCATTAAATGTGCCAGCCAATGCATTGACGTTATGGAATGAATTTAAAGTATATCTTAGTGAAGATTTTTTGAGAGATTACAACGAAGAAGTATCCTTTAACACAGCTCTATTAGAAATTGAAGATATTTTGAATGTTCATAATTTGTCATGTCAAGAACTTGGTTTACCAGTTCCCACGTATTCGCAGAGAACAGACGAAGCAAATGCTATTGATCCAATAGAACAAGAGTTTCTGTTTTGTGAGCATTATGAAACTGCAAATATTGAACAGCGTAATCTAATTGATCGTGTGATTCGTGAAGTTTTGCACCATGATACTGGATCTAATGTTTTTTGTTTAACCGCTCATGCAGGTTGTGGAAAAACATTCACACAAACAGCAATCATTCACAAATTAAATTCGCTTAATATTGGTTGCATTGCAACAGCGTTCAGTGGCATAGCTTCAACTCTATTACTTGGAGGTAGAACTTTACACAATGTGTTTAAATTGCCTATACCCATTTTGGAAAATTCTGTAGCGAATATGACCGCAAATAGTAGCTATGGACGTTACATAAATTCATCATCATTGATAATTATTGATGAAATTTCTATGTGCCCACTGCAAGTTTTGAAAATCATAGATAGATTATTGCAGGATCTATGCGATGAAAATGATAAACATAAACCATTTGGAGTGAAAACGATACTTCTGTGCGGTGATTTTCGGCAAATCTTACCAGTTGGCCCACATGGATCACGTGCAACTTTAATTGAAAATTGTGTCACGAGTTGGCATAAATTTGTTTATTTTCATAAAGTAACGTTTACTCAAAATATGAGAGCCTTACTAAATGAAATAGAATTTGTCGAATTCTTGAAAAAAATTCGTAATGATGAAGCCCCACAATTCCCTCAGTTTGGTGAAAATATTATTGAAATACCTCAGCAATTAATAGGAGATGAAAATAATATTATTAATGAGGTGTATGGAAATATTTCCGAAAACATACTCTCAGATAACATATTGAAGTCAGTTATTTTAGCACCTAAAAATGATGATTGTACTTTTATTAATACTGATATACTTAATCGAATACCATGTGAACAGAAAACATATCATAGCTACGATAAAATAATTTGTGATGATGACAATGAAATCAATAACTATCCATTAGAGTTTTTGAATTCTTTGACTATTAGTGGTTTGCTACCACATAAGTTAGTATTGAAAGTTAATTGCATCGTTTTACTGATCAGAAACTTAAATACAAAGGAAGCATTAGTCAATTGAACAATAATGCGCATCAAGTGTATGCATCGTAATGCTATTGATTGCGAAGTTTTAACTGGAACCGCACGCAATAAGAGAATTTTGATTCCACGTATAAATTTAACATATTCCGGTACTGTTTTACCATTTAACTTTCAAAGAACTCAATTTCCAATTATACCTGCATTTGTCAATATAACGGTGACAATAAATAAGTCTCAAGGGCAAACATTCGAAAAAATTGGAATTTTATTGAGGCAGCCAGTTTTTAGACATGGTCAATTGTACGTCGCAGCAAGTAGAGTTCGATCATTCGATGGTTTGAGATTTTATATTTCCGAATATAATGGCCAAGGGCATTTAGCAAATGATGAAAGAGTTTTTACAAAAATCATCGTTTACACAGAAGTTCTGAATCATTAAATTCACTTTCAAACTATTTTAAGTTCAATGGACAACATTTATTTTTTTAACCGCCCGGTTTTTTTGATTGAATGAAAAATATATGAGAAAATACGAGGCACGTATTTTTTATTTCATTTTTTATTTTGTATTAATTTTTTATTTAAATTTTATATAATTCGAAAAAGATAGGCAGAATAACTGTAGCCTTGGCGAAACCTGGTCAGTATGGCAATAAAAAAAAAAACCCAAGGAAATGTCAAAAAACACGTTATTGCTTTTTAAATGTGGCTTAACCAAGCTAAACCTAATTTTTCCTATCTTTCATATTTTTCAAATAACTCAAAAATTAATGCATAGAAAAAAAATTAAAAAATTATATAAGCTTTGTAGCAGATAATTTCAAACTGTTTTCGAATTTTGTACCTTACCAAAAATGAAATTAATCCACTGGAATTGAAAACAATGTATCTTATACTTCTATGAATGTCAAGTCTCATTATTATTAGCGTTTATTTGATTCAATAATAACATGAACAAATTAAAAGTGACCATGAATTATATCAAAAAATAAATACGAATACAAGCTGTAATTGTGTTTTTTTTTCAACTGTTACTAACATTAAATTTTAAATTTCATAGGTATTGCAGGGCAAACAACACACGCTAATGACGTATTTGTACACGCTCGCAGCTGACGTAATAGAACAAAATTCAAAAAAATTATATGCAATGATTATAGAGGTATACTCTTTGACAAAAGAACCTCAATAACGTTCAAACTTACAAATTTAATGAATTACGGTCGAATTTCGACCACTGGGCGACCACTAGTTTGAATTAAACTAAATAATTTCATTTAATTTCTATCAATTACTTAGAAACGAACAACTTATTGTTATTAACAATTTACAACAATGAAAATTTAAATTTTATTTCTTTTCTAAATGCCTTTCTAAATGCCTTTATAAATGCTAATTCCTTTAAACATTTGTAAAAAATAATTCTTAATATACAGGATCAGTCAATGATACAGGTGACTTTAAAAATTAAATCCTTAAATTTTTAGTGACCGTCAATCAATGAATGTTTTAGTGGATGGTTAGTGAGGATCGGTCAATAATACAAATTTTAGTTATTTTGCGTCGACGTTTCGACAATATTTATTGTCATCTTCAGGACAATTGTTGCTGACGCCAAACACACAACTTAAAAATTAAGTTGTGTTTTTATTTATAGATTGTAAAATTAGCGTTTACACTAAATTGAACGTATACATAATAGCATTTAACTAGACGCAGAAACTACAAGTTTTTGAACACAACGCCTGAATGTGGCGACAATTTCAACTCACACACTTTTGAAGTCGATTTTTCACGTTTTCCATTACACGGTGTAACATGTGAACAGAAATTACACCAACTTTGAGTGTTTCCATGTTTCATGGGGGTGGATCATTGTACATCTTACTCTCAACATATCCCCAGTAAAATAAATGTCACGCGGGGAATGGAATGTTGCCACTCTGAAGGTAACTCGTTAAACTGCATCCATTGATCGCCTAGCTCTATGGGTGGTTGCTCCCCATATTGTTTGGTGTGATTTCAGACTTTTATGCGACTTGGGGAGACAAAAATTCGTTAATCATTTGGACATATTGCTCTAATGTGATAGTAATGGAATTCGCATTCTCGTTCTCAAAGAAGTGAAGATTGATTATTCCAAAGGAAGCTATTGCACACCATACAGTACTTTTAGTAGTGTCCAGTGGTTCTCGAAGCATTTCTTGACTGTTATTTGGCTCTCAATACCGAAAGATTTGTTTATTTACATATCCGCTCAGATGGAAATGCTTTAGCGTATTGTGAATAACGCCTACGTTGTTATTTATGACATACGAGGACGTTTACTTTATCACTGTCACTTAATGTTTACTATCTTTGAATTTTGTACGGCTGCATGTTTAAATTATTTGAAGAATTTTTCGAACTCTGGTATTCGACGAGCCACGAGAAACTATATGGCATCAGGGAGAATGTTTAGCATAGGATAGCGTAGGATAGCAGCTCTTGTGTTCACAATTTTTACGGGCGTACATACAGTTCTATGTTACCCGGAGGTTCCTTTTTACTTTCGTGTTTCGTAAGGAAATGGAAGAATGGTTGTAGCGAAAAAAAATCGTGTTCGAGATAAGGGCTGATTCTGATTGTACTATCCTCAAAACATGAAGAAAATTCATTTTTCAAAATGTGTGTGTGTGTCTTTCTGCGTGTCTGTATGTATAATTTTATCTGTGGCGAACGATAACTGCCGCAAATTCAAGCAAAATCAAATACTTTTTTGCACATGTGTCTGAGTTGTAGTAGACTCTAATCCTTTTGATTTTGGTGAAGATCGGTTAAGAGAAAGGGGTAGTTTACCTGCAACATTTTACGTTTTAGCAAAAGTAATGTACTTAATTTTGATAAATAAAGTATCCTGAAAAGAAGGTCATAATAATCAACTGCAGAAAGTTAGATGAAATATCTATAAATAAAAGTGGTAGTTGCTTTTTCATATCGAATAAACTACTTCATTTTGAAAGAACCTTAGTAATTACATATTATGAAAATATTACTCAACAAAAATGTAAGTATAAAAAATGGGGTTGTTCGTTTAAGGGGAGGGGTAGTTTACCTGCATTGTTTGGGATTTAATAAGAGTAAAATACAAATACTTAATTTCGATAAATAAGTGGCCGGAAAGTGAAGTCATATTAATTCACTGTAAAATGGTTCTATAAATGAAGAGGGTAGTTCAAGGGGGAGGGGGTGATGTTTTGAAAATTTCATTGCTGATATCAAGTATAGTACGAGTATTTAATTTTAAAGGATAAGACACCTTAGCAATTACATAGGATAAAACTATGACTCTATGTAAGTGTAAATATCATTAATGGGTGGTGATCGGTTGAGGAGGAGGGATGATTATCTGCAAATATTAGACTCTTTATAAGAATAAAAGTAACTAATTTTTATAGATATCGAAAATAACATTATATTAAACGACTACCCCATAATTACAAAAATATCTATAACCAGTAAAAATACTTTGAGGGTGACGAATATTTTTTTTAGAAATCATCGAATCGAATGCAAGTAAATGATTTTAAATATAAATGTTAGAACATGGAAGTCATGTATGGTTCTCCATACATATATTTATTTTTAAAATTTCACTCGCATTTTTAGATGAATCGCAAATTAAAGTTTTACATAGTTATGGCAGTCCCTGTACAGTCCTATTGACGTAAATTATTCACAACAACCAAGAAACGAGGCAGCGAGGTACATGCCTTAGGAATGGAGTTTTTAATAGGAGTTAAACGTATTAAAACTGGACCGTATAAAGAATGAGGCCATAAAAGAAGAGTCACAAGTTTTAACTCGAATTAAAAATTCGAAGGTTTTAAACAATGGTGGAAAAAACACTTAGAAAGAATGTCAGGTTCCAGACTGAAAAAAAGTCTGGAAATACAAACCTATAAGACACAGGTGTGTGGGTAGACACAGGAAGAGATGCCTGGAGGATTTTCGAAGAATACATGTAGCATCTTGCTTATGCTGTGTTGTGAAGTTGATGGTTTATAAATGGTTGGGACAATTGTAATAAAATTAATGAATGTTTATCTTAAGCTTGTATATCATAAATATAACAACGTGTTACATATTTTGTGTGGGATTTAGATGGAAGAGAATTAAGTTTTGAAACAGATAACCTTGTTTCAAAATAACCTTTAGAAACTAAAACAAAATGATCCAATTGTTATAGATCGTGTTAATTAACAGAGTTTGTGTATTAGCCAATTTATACACAATAGTGTGATCATAAAATGACTCTGTGTGAAGTGATTCATAAGAAACGTAAGTTTGTGGCACCAACCGTTTGGGAGCCCTATATTAATGTATTTGTATTGTGTTTGTAGAAATATCAGATGTAAAATAAAACAATCATCAAACGTAGAGAGAATTTTGAAAATAGATAAATAAATACGCTATGTTACTCAAAGATAATTATACAAACGTACGTATTGGTTGTAATGGTAATCAAAGTTACACCGCGTCTGTGTTTTGTGTAGTGATTCATACACTTTTTGCAATTGGTCGTATATGATGAAAAAATAACTAAATTCAAATGCTGTTATATTGAAAATTTAGTGTCAGAGTAACAAATATTTTTATCATTTAATACTACGAGGGGGTTTGAAAACCTAACATGGAAGGGAGGGATATAGACCAATAGCAATAGCAATTTATTCAATGTATTCTCCTCACAGTTCAATACACTTCCGACAACGGTCCTGCACCAACCTTTGGGGATAAAATTATTTGTCTTTGTCCTATGATTTGACAGCATCATTGTTTGTAAAATGTGTTCCTTTCAAGTCCATTTTCAATTTTGGGAACAGATAAAAGTCTGACGACGGAGGTAGGTCCGGAGGAAAAGAGGATTGGTCAATCACTTCTTAGCCTAGCTGGTCCAATTTCTGCATTGTGATGAGCACCTTGTGACATGGAACGTTGTCCTGAAGAAACATGATGCTTTTCCCTAACTTTTCCTCAGGTGCAGCCAAAAGATGGCTGCATGCAATTTATTCGAAACGTCGCAGTATTCTTTGGCATTCACTGTGGTTCCTTGCTGAACATAATCGATGTGGGTGATTCCGAATACAATCGCATCACTTTAGCAGCCGATTTCCACTGTCGAAATTACTTATGTCTTGGTGAACCCGGGTGTCGCCACTTTATTGACTGCTGTTTGGTTTCTGAACTTTGTTTACCCGTACTATCATGTAATTCAACGTTAATCTCCTTAGCATTTATGGCCTTAACGGTCACTGACCTCGTTTCCTGCCGGGTGAATTCCATATTTTGCTGCGCTCCACCTACGACAACAGAAAGAGTATTTACACCATGGTGTTTAAATTGCAACTGAAGTACATACAAGAATCACTTTATCACATACTTCAATTGTACTAATCTATCTGTCCCTCCTTCCATGTTAGACTGGAAACTTTTCAAACCCCGTTGTATATTGTTTTCGTTGTAATATGAAGTGTGATTTTAATAAAAGTCGTGCAAAATTTGTAAACGTGAGAGAGACAAGATAAAATATTTGCACGGTTCCATATCCTATGTAAAAATTTTGTTTCTACATTTACCCTTCAATTATATACAGAAATTATATTAACAGCGTTAAAGCAATCAATTTTCATCCAAGTCGCTTATTAGCGGCGATGTATTGGATTGTTGTCTGCAGCCTTAGGGAACGTTAATTTTCAGTGCACACAGGAACGGCTCAGCGAGTTATAACTGAAACAAATTGGATAACGTCGTTTCAGAAGTATTTATTATTTTGAATATTTAATTTGCATTTCAATAGATTGGATTTTGTTTGAGCAATTTAGGCTTAGATAAACCGCTAACAGTATTATTGTTTGTTAAGAAGTCATCAGTACCGTAGAGTGGTTTGCAAAGTTCTACCACGTTTTGCGATTTCCAATCTGCGTCTTTCCCTTTCACTCCTTTCAAGGTTGCTTTATCGTCTAAGTCATCGTTAGTTCCTCTCATTTATATTTTTACTACACCTTCTCTTTACCTTATCGTTGGTCTTCCTTGGTCTTTCTTAGGATCCACATCAACATACATTTTTGAATTCCGTATTCAGCTATTCGTTGATAGTGTTTGTAACAAAACAACTGCTTATTCCTGAAGACATCTTTAATTTAAATGTATAATTTTTTCATACATTTTGAACAGTTTATCTTGATTTTAGGCTATCACGGCCGGTGTCAACATTATTCAAAGTACAGTCATTCGGGCTGTTAGGTTAGGCCGTGGTCTATGGATGTTAAGTGCAACGTTTCGGCCTCGCCATCAGAGGCCATCTTCAGTACAAAATTTGTTTTGGTAGTTGTTGGCCAATTAACCCCAGTACTAAGGTAGATTAACTACCTATAGTCATAGTCTACCTCAAAGGGATTTTTTCAGAGTATTTTCTCGCGTCCAGGAAGTTCTCCCTGTTATCTTGGTTCTTCTGAGAGTTCCGTCTCTGTCAGGCAAGCTGTCTTTGCCGTATCGCTTCTTCGCATTTCTGAGTCAATCAGACATGTTTCTTCGGCTTCGTGAATGGGAATGTCTCCTTAGTCGTTTCGACCATGGCTTCTTTCAGTCGGACCCAATTCTCTGGATCCAGGGACTCAGGCTTATGAGTAAACTCTTGGTTGGTTTTTACGTTTTATGTTTAGAACCCACTTATTTTTTTCCTCTGGACCTTCCTGACATTTCTTGGAAGGAGCTTACCTTTGCTTACACGTTTTTACGTTTTCGATAGTGTAGACTTTGTTTGTGCTTCGGTAGGAAAGTATCGGTCCATGACCGAATCTAGAATCTTCCTGCAGACAATAAATCCTGTGCTGAGGTAAGAGACTGTTTTCATTACACGTTGCCATCTTGAGGATCTTATAACCAGCATGCTGAAATTTTATTAAAAAAAAAACTAGCAGTACCCATGTTTTATGTACGACAGTAAATCTGGGTTACAACAAAATCACACGAGAGAATAACGCAGGCTGAAGAGACCAAGTTCCTAAGAAAAGGAAAAGGATGTAACAGGAGAGTGATGATAAGAAACGAAATAATCTAAAATATTTCAAATATTTATTTTAATGGTGAAAAAACGAAATTAAAGGGAACAAACATTTCCAATGAATTGAAGAAAGTACATTGACTTTAAACACAAGAACGTATAAAGCAAAACGAAGAAGTAACATAGATCAATCGAGATAAGATGGGAACCGTAACGTGTGACCATGCCAAAAACGTGAAGTGGAGATGATGATGATAAAGATCGTGTTACCTTGTGGTTCAAAGGTATTTTCGTTTGTAAACATTGTTTCTTGAATAGTGATTGGGATTTGATATCGAGACAGTCTGTGAGGTGATTCAGTTTACCGACCTTCATATAGGAGTTTACACGAAATATCCCAAAGACGTTCGGCGTTTGTGTCTAATCTTGTTTCTACGAGTCTTTGGTGCCTCCAAAGGTGTCGGTGCAGGCTCTCCCGAACCCAAATGTGTTGCTCGATGTAAAGGTGAACTAGTTACCACCTACTGAATTTGCTCCATGATTTTGGCGGTTGGAACGTTGTAGATGGGGACCGATAACGTTTCGCGCCGACCGAGTTACTGTCAAGGTTGTGTGTCTTGGACTAAGCCTGACGTGCGAATTACGCTAGCATTTCCTCCAAGCTTCAACCTTTGGTTGTCCTGCCGGTACTCGGGTGGTTGATTTCGGTGGTTTTCCACTGGGCGTTGGGTGTGTCACGTCCCTATGCCTCGGACTACCGGTATTTTATTGTATTATAAGTTTTCATTACATTTCTTCAAGTTATTATTTCATTTAAAAATATTTAGTGGGTTAACAGCATTTCTTTTCAGGCCACTTCTTTCTTCGTAAAGTCCAGTGTTTCCTCCAGGTCATTCCCCACATATTAATTGGTTGAGGAGTTCTCGAAAACGTTTCCTGTGTCTTTATCACGGGACTCAACTGTTGTTGGATTCGCATAGCACAGATTTTTCTGTAATTCAGTATTTTTTGGTGATTTAGCATTTTTATTAATCTATTCTCGCATTAATTCGTCTCATGTAATCACTGAAATGTGTCATCCCCGAACTTTGCTCAGTTTTGGCAAGTCGAACACACTGGAAGAGGGTTTTTCACAATCACACAACTATTACCACAAAATTTCTTTCATTAGTCCGAGCGTTTTGATATGCGCGCTTCGTCCTAGCGTCACAAACGGTACGACATATCGCTGAAGTGCATCAGTATAAATTATTTTGACTTGTCTTTAGAAAAATAAAAATAAAATGTTTGCCGTGACCAGGATTCGAACCTGGGTTATTGCGGCCACAACGCAATGTCCTAACCACTAGACGATCACGGCTACTGAGATATACCTCTGAAACTGTACAGAAGCTAGAGAAAGGATTTAGTTTCTTTCGACGGCAGCCATTCACCTCGTTAGTTGCGTCTACTAATATTATTTTGTTGGTAGTTGTACAGTATTACACGTTACATTCTAATAAAGTGACACTGCCTTCTGCACTATTACTTATTATACAGACGGAGATAGAGAGAGAGAGAGAGAGAGAGAGAGAGAGAGAGAGAGAGAGAGAGAGAGAGAGAGAGAGAGAGAGTGAGAGGCGGACAGGCAGAGACAGGTATAGGGAAATAGACGGATGGGCTACATCCTTATTATGTATGTTTGTAACGTAATATATTAATTTAAGATAAAAATGTAAAGTAACCTTCATGTTCTTTAACCTATATATATATATATATTATTTATCAGGTCGCTGCAACAGCATCGGTCATTAGCTACCACAAAAATTATAAAAATTAATTTATTAATCATACAAAAATGTTCATACAGATGCAGTAAAATTTACATATTAAACTAGAAGCTGCTAAGCAAGGATAAACATTGCAACAATATACACAGTGACTTGTACGATTTGAAAACTACATTAGATATTAGGTTAAATATTAGCAATTAACCTAATATAATGCAAAATAAAATGATAAATATTACCCTATACAACACATATATTATAAATACATAGCTTGGAGATATATAATTATTAATTAATAACTTATATAAGCGTCAATGTAATAATAATAAATGTAATACATAATAATATAAGTAACAACAAACATAATATAACAATAAATGTAATAAAATATTAGATATAATAAATAATACAGTAATAAGTATCTTGACAACATATTAATCCATTAACTAAAAACGGTTTAGAAATTACATAAATTTTAATGTTCTTTTAAATTTAATTGTCCGGTTTTTGTTGTCAACTGTATATCCTTTATGAGGATAAGTATTCCGGCGGCTGCAGTCTTATCGTGTCGTTCAAACTTCGTCTAACGTCAGAAGGGATGGAGAGATGCACTCTGAAACGAGATGGAATATTATATGATTTGTTTCAGAGATTTATCAATGGAGAGCCACGTTACTGATTTACATGGCGCACTATTTTGTAAAAATAAAATTAATGTTTCCGCATACTGTTTGGGACATAAAATTTAGCTTCCTGTCTACGTTAACACAATTTTACACACACACACACACACACACACACACACACACACACACACACACACACACACACACACACACACACACACACACACACACACACACACACACACACACACACACACACACACACACACACACACACACACACACACACACACACACACACACACACACACACACACACACACACACACACACACACACACACCTAGAGAAAATAAATAATAAAACATAGTCTATTAAAAATGTATTTGATCAGAACAGAGTTTCGAATAATATGGTTTAAAGGAATCGAAAAGTATAAACTATAAATTGTGGATTTGGATACACCTACATAAATTCGATGTAGACACATACACCTACAAAACAAAAACAATATTGATGTGATGGACAATTTTGATGCAGTATTGATAAATATATTAGTAGCGCTTATAACAGTATAATATTATTCAGTTAAGTTCAATTTTTAAATTAATTTAGATATACTATTTGTTCTGTAGTATACACGAAATACGAAAGAGAATACTTCGAAGATTTATGAGAGAAATATATTGACAGGTAAACTCGGACTGCGTGTCCGAGTAATATTTTTTGAATGTGTGTTACAACAGTAATAATAGTGTTTTAGTAAGTTTTATTATCTTGTTTACTAATTTAGCTCTACCACTATAGTATACATAGAAAATATGAAATAGAATACTTCCAACAGTGATTAAAGACTCATCTGTGTGTATTATATTGGGCCAAAGATATACTTAATGTTGGGTTAAACAATACATTGAGCTTTCCCACAGTGTGTGCTGCATACACACAGTGCAATGTTGTTATAGCACCAATGCAAGGATGTCATTAGGTTAGAACAAATTAGAGAATTTAAACTTAAAGGTTGGAATATAGTGTTAACTCTAAGTAGTATGCCTTTAAAGTTAAAGGTATGTAGTACATACTTTTAAAGTATGTATTACTTGTGACTTGGAGAATACAGCTTAACAAATCAATTTGTACGGGTTCTCTGCTATATGCGGATGGCATTGTTCTTATTCAAGAAAATTAGGATAATTTTTTCAAAGAGCTATGTTTCAATTCCAAGAAGTGGCAAGAGGTTACTCACTGACAATTTCAGTAAGAAAGACCAAAGCCATGGCCTTTAAAGGTTAAATATCCAGTGAGGTCTAAGATACTTATAACAACAGCACTTCAGAACAAGTGAGCCGTTTCAAATTTCTCGGCTGCGCAGTAAGCTATGAATCTGAATATGATATAAGAGAAAAGATAAACAAATTTAAGAATATTTGTGGTACGATTCATAGAAATCTTAGAAATAAAACAAGACACAGCATAAGAATTAAATTTTATAAGACAGTTGCAATACCCACGTTGATTTATGCGAGTGAGGCGTGGGTCATGACAAAAAAGGAAAGCGGGAAGATTCAGAGGGCTGAAATGCAGTTTCTTTGAAATACTTTAAATTATACAGTGCAAGATAAAATAACGAATGAATATATCAGAGCAGAACTTGAAGTAAAGGACACAAATAAATTTACATTTACAGAAGACAATGGTGGGATCATCTGTAAAGGATGACAGAGGATCGATTGCCGAAAGCGGCACTGAACTATAAGGTCATTGGTAGAAGAGACGGGGGTCGTCCTAGAATGAGATGGGTGCCGGAACAGGTTTATATAACCTCACCCGTGAAGAGGAAAAGAAGAAGACAAAGAAACACATAAGAGCTCTCGTCGTAAAATAACGTTCCAGCCCTTAAACTGTCAATTTGTCATGTGTATGAACTTAATCGAACGCAGAATATAAACCTACTTAAAAGTGGACGGAAACTTTGTCTTACTTGGTGTTATCATTAATTACTTTATATCAATAACTACATGGTAAATGTTTCTCAGATTTTTACTATAGGATTCTTAGTTTTCGTTTTGTGGCAAAGTTTAACTCAAATATTGGTGAATCACTGTACCGAGTACCGAAGAGTCTATTTTGATGTTACGGCTTTGTATAATTTTAAAATGTTTTGTACAACGTTGTCTAATTTGTGTCAAAGAAAAACTGTTGTCACACTGGAATTATTACACATAAAACCTTTTCGGTCGTAGGAGAAAGCATACACGTGTGGCGAATACATGTTACAAGTGTCTTGTCATCAGGGGTGGATTAGAAGCGCGTGGTGCCCTATGTTGCCATCACACTGCCCCCCTCCCATTTAAAATTCAACCTTTTTCCATTATTTACACTTATAAATGGCAAACAGAATTTTGAAAGTTAACAATTATTTTATTAAACTCTCAAATTAAAACAAGTCTTTAGGTAAATAGTGATTACAGTGAGCACAGTAGTATTTAAGCTTAGAAAATATCAATCGGTTCGTTTTTTCTTGATTTTGCCTTAACCAAGTCTTGTATAATTTCTTCTAAATCGACCGTTCAAGTATCACGCATTGAATATTCAACCTTACTAACGAAGATAATCTCTCATCTCTCATAGTTGAACTCAACATACCTTTAATGAGTTTTAACACAAAAAATGATCTTTCAGATTCGCAGTTAGATATTGTTAGCGATATCTAAAGTTTCAGAAAACTAAAGTGCATGTCACAAATACCGAACACTTGGGCGCAAAGTGTCGCAGTTTTTTTATCACGAATAAAGACTCGCATGTCGTAGAGCTAATGTGATAGACTTTCAGTAATGAAGCTCTAACGCAAAGGAAGTGTGCACGCCGTTACAGCGTGTAGATAAGAATTAGTGTATAACGTTTCCTAGAAGCGACGTCTGCCGCTGTACGTGTACTTATCAACATTTCGACACTGAGCAGTGCCATGGACGTGATATCAAAGCGCGATAGAATGAAACGCATAGTCCCTTAAATGCTATATGAACAAGTACGGTCTAAGCACACAGACTTTAATCATAAATTGGAATATTTGATCTTGTAGAAAAATACGTAGAATGTAAATTAAGGATTTACCTTCCTTTCTTTAACACTATTTACTTTGTTTCCGTTCATAATGCTAGTCACCACATCTCTGTCTCTCCCTCTCTCTGTGAACGACAAAGGCCATTATGAACTTTCTTCCTTCATAATACAAGAACAATCTGTTAGAGCTTCTGTTATATTTGTAGCTGGCGTTTGATTTATGCTCAACATTTTTGTAATTTTTTTATCTATCTAGTACATTTTTTCAGTTTTTAGTATGTTATATAGTTGTGACTAATTAAAAAGTTGTGATTATGTTTATAAAGTTACAGTAATTCTGTGTTTTACACTTTACGACTTTAATGACTGTAATTGCTTATAATGAACAGTTAAAAGAAGATTAATGCAGTTCTGAAGTACAATAGTACAATAATAAAATTAAGTGTAATCCAGATAAAAGTGATAAAGGTTGGCTCAATAATTGATTCAATATGTAGCGAGTGTAGTTTAGATAAAATTGACTAATTGTTACTTTACACTCCCTGTCATTGCAGCACACTGAACATTGATACCCACATAATCCCACACATAATATATAATACGTTTTTTGTTACGAATATTATTTTTTTATGTGCGACAAATAAGGATAAGGCAATATCGTTCAAAACATTCTGAAATTATATCTAACAAAGCCATAACATACAGACTCTTTGATTCTGAGATCGGGCAACAGTCAACAGTCTGTTAAAGTTTTTACTAAATAAAAAGTACATATGGTAAATATTTGAGAGGAATTTATCAAGCAGAGGTCCCTTTACTGACAAAACGTACTTAATTATAACATCCTGTAAATTCCTCTGTAAATTTTCATCTGCCTTTAACTAAATACTTTCCTTAGTTGGTGATGTTCATACATACGAGAGACTGGCAGTTCAGTCTTGCCACACGATAGCTCTTATGTGTTTGTTTGTGTCCGATAAATTTGTTTGTCAATATACCAAAAAAAGGCGGCGGGGGCTGTGTCGATGCCACGGCCGCAAATCTTCAGAGCGTAGAATACGTCTGTGTGCTTTAGGGCTGGTAATGTGTTATGAATAAAATGAACAAACACATATTTAGTTTTACAAAGTACAAAATTTTATTTGCAAAATCATCACACAATTTAATTAGTTGGTTCAAGCAAGACTTTATTTATAATGGGCCTATGATAGGAAAAGTAGCTGATATAAGGTAAGATATCAACGCTGATGTTTCTGGTGAAAGTCAAATCGATGGTGGTGTTAACCAGCGTAGTCTGTGGCATCATCAGAAATACGTGTAAACATACATTTGATAATCGCTTAAGACAATTACAAAATATATAGACATATCTGTATAAAAAATTACAAAATATATCAATACAATCGCATAGTAAAAACATTAAAAACTGCAGGAACGGATAAAGGTATAGTTCCGATCCCGCTAAATATCATTTGTTTATTTACTTGTTACTATGGTAATTAATTCTGGTCTCCATGGTGTTGACTCGACTTCAGTATTTATTTCCTTGTCTTTTAAGCGTTGTCGGTAAATCCTCTGACTTCGGCATTGGTTATTTTGGGGTTTTTGAATTCCCCATGATTTTCTTTACTCTCCTGTATGCGTTTACGATACTTTTGAGCACGTTTAGCATCCATATACCGCGACATTTTGTCCGAATACACGATTTTTACAACTTGAATTACGATTATTCAAACCTCTTAATAATATCACCGCTATTACGGTACACTATGTAGATAGTACTCGATGAGACAATTTTAACGACACCTCACTCAACGTTCTATCGCATCGGAAACCGGAGAAATACTAATTTTAGTGCGCGCCGAGCGACGCAAAACATTTCTATTTCTCCGCCCGCTCACCACGCGCTGGATGATGCAATAGCCCGCTTATATTGTGCTATTTATTATCTTTGTTCCTTTATCTGTCGAATGGTAGAATGGTACCTCATATAAGCGTGAATCTTTTGTTGTTTAGATAATATTTTAATTTCAAACGTGACGTGAAAACGAAACTCTCTTTTTTTTGGTTGGGGGGGTGCCTATTGCTGGCCTGAAAGGTAAGACGTATTCTACGTCAAAATACGTATGTATTAAATGACTGACGCGTTATAGAAAATATTGTAGCTCTACGTCCCACAAAGGATAAAGCATAAAGACAAACTGTGAAAAATAAGGACAAATTAGTTGGACAAAGATCTAAAAGTGGAGTTTGTGTTAAATGAAAGGAGCTTTACCTACTTCACCATAAGTAGGTAAAGTCATCCAACTGCTAAACAACACGTAGCCTACATGGTGGGAAGATTCAATCGAAGAAAATCCTTTGAGGGAGTGTAAATTATTTAATGGCAATTAGAGTCAAATATAAAAGCACTTCAGTTCTGCGTAATGCATGTGAAAACCTGTATTTAAAGTGAATAAATGAAGCTAAGGTATCTTAATAATGCTAATACTAATGCCAATGCTAATACTAATGTAATAATGGTAGGTATACTAGTGTCAAGTAATAGTTTAAGTCAGATGACAAATTTTTATCGGTCACGTACCTAGGCTTTGAAAACAAACATTAATCCCTTTATCACGAGGATGTACAAATGGACGATGAGGGTTTTACTTACCGTACATTTTGTTGTATAAAAGTTAAATAAATTCAGACATTTGCCTTGTTTAATGAACCCTAATGGCGGCTGCAAAGCTCTCTGTGCTTAATTTGATAAAACAGAGGACAGTGTATTTAAGCCGAGTACGTAATTAGGTTAATATTACATTATGCACACTACACGCTTTCCTTTCTTTTCTAGATCTGGCATACACTTATGTTTAACAGAAAACTTATGTTTGGAGATACTATCATCTTAGTTTCCGAAATATAAAAGAATTAATTTTGGTTTCTTTGGTACATTTAAGCCACCGGATTATTTAGCTTATACACATTTGTAAGTGACTTCATTTAATAGTTTGAGTTGGGAAATGACAAAAGATAATCTATTTTCAGATAACCAGAATCTGTTGTATGCCACATGATCCATATATGACATTAGTCCCAATTTTCCCCGTTTGCTAGTAAAGTTTGGATATATTTTATTTATTTATTTACTTTTCACAACATTTTTAACTACTAAAAATATGTTTTTTTTTTTAGTATCAATATAATGAAGAATGCACTGAATTTACATTAGGGGAAATAAATCCGTTTCCTAATTTAATTAGAACTTCTATAGTCAAAAGTCGGTCCTTGTTTTGTTTAGTCCAGCGTTTCGGAAAAATTATGCCCGAAACAGAATGTAACTTTAAGATTAAATTTTCCGTTCTTAACGTGTTGAAAACTTGCAACAAGAATAACATCAGGCAGAGGATCGGAAACTTGTTTTCGTATTATCGCACATCAGTCGGTTAAGTTAAAAGCATTTTTATGTGTTAGTATCTACTTAAAACTTTTAGTATAAGCAGTAGCAGATGGTATTCATGTGTTCCAACATGTACTACACAAAATGACAAAGATCGGGAAAGACTACCAGACAACCAACTACGCAAAAGAACTGTTGATATAGTCCCTAGTCTTTCACATCAAAACTCATGGATCTGGAACACTAATCTGATTCCTAATGCTACGTACATTGGCATTTTGAAAGTTTAGGATTTTGGTAAGAAATAATACCGCACCACATGGTATCAATGGATTGCTCTTCAGTCGGTCTGTGCCAGTGAGACAACACCAACCAGCGTTTATACCATCCTGGCTTCCATTTTAGTTTGTTTTACCTGTCTTCCTCTTCTAGACTACGACCTCCATCACCTTAGTCACTCTACCATTTTAAGATAAGCGTCATCTTTGTTCCTTCCGTTTTGCCGCCGCCTGCCACTTGCATATTTTTTGGCCCCATTCGTTTCATGTGTTCAGACCATATTGCTGCTACAGTTACGTAACGCTCGGCAGGTACAGTCACGTGAACGTTCTATCGTTTCTCGGCTAGCCGAGCGGGTGCAGTGTCTCTGTCAAGATCATGCACTCAAGTAGCTTCGAGATTGATCGAGTACTCTTAACTACTCAAATCATGTTGGCATGCCGCCAACAATATGAAAAATTATTTTCGAACCACTGTAGGATTTATATAAGTAACAGCGGGCGGCTTAGAAGTTAGTTACGCCTGGCTGGCGTTATTGTCGAGTGCGGATCAAGTGATTATTGCGGATTGGTGGAAATCGATTATTGTGTTATAATTCGTGCGGAACTCTAATAGTTGACATTATTATTGCGTGTGGACAAATTTAACGTGAACTATTTTATGAGAGTACCTTGTTGATTTTAAATAGTTATTATTTGTGACTAATTAAAATTGGTTATTGGCGATTTCATTGGTGTCTATATTTTGTTTCCACTGTACAATATGACGATCTGTGAGACCGTCGTAACAATATTAACATCTTAGCTTTGATAATACAATGCCGTAATTGCGACAGTATCTGCCAGGAAGCGTGGCATGTCATAGCCGTTTATTTAGAGTCACAATGCTGAGTGGAAACCACACCGTAGAGACCTCCCAAAACCTCTCGACAGGAAGGCGGGTAAATGTTACGTAAAAGAGAAGCCGCGGAGGAGGTAATGTAAACTAATTATATAAACACATGCTAATTTAAAGCAAGAGACTTGCCAAATAATTTAAACAAACTTACACTAAGGAATTTTTTACAATGTATAAAATTTTAAATAAAATAGATTATTTGTTTTCTGACTAAATATACGGTTTGCTTTGAGGAACTAAGTTGAATCTATTAATGGCGTGGTTAATTTAGAACTGTCATGGCAGTAGGGCTTACTGTGTTCCCTGAGGAAGTGTAAACATTTAAAGCAATTAATAAACAGTTGTCCTAATTACACGCAACAGGCCGTGCTAAGTTGGTACCAGAGAGTGTCTAATTGCATCCGTGGGAGTTAGTCTTAGCCGGCAAGATGTGGGATACACCACTGTTACCTGCCATTAACAAGCACTGGGGCTAACTTAATGTATAAACGTGTAAAATACAAAAAAATTTAGTTAGTAAATGTGTTAAATATTATAACGTTGTATTCTGTATGGTTATGAAGCCCTACGTTGTTGGCGTCAACTTTATAACAATACGTTTATTTCTTGAGTCTTTTTAAGCCCCAAGTTGGTGGCGTCATCTTTATAACTTTGTAATAAATACGACTTAAAAACCCCACGTTTGAGCGTCAATTCTATACCGTGTCGATTTTAGCTCGTTATAATATTTCTAACTGTCGAGTGTTTCCTCACCCGTCCAGACGTTCGAATTCGTATGTTCTGCCTCAAACTAGGGGTTGCCAACTCTTCTTGGTAAACAAAAAGCGAGGTTTATTGAATGATAAATAAATGCTCACTTTTTAAAAGAAAGATTAAATAAAATCAAACATACACTTCAAAGCTTCAATTCTGGTTTTATTAACAATTATTAAGTTGTTTATCTAATTACAATTTCTTCCCAATTATATAGTTAAATTTGCGCCGGCATGATTAATTATTTGCGGTTGGCTATTCTGTCTAGCCGTTGCATAGAAAGACTCGCGTACTGACGTTAATATTTTCGTTTAGTTTTAATCTCAAGTCGAAGTTCTTGGGACTACAGAAAATATTGTCAAATGGACTAATAAAAGTACAACATTTTATGAACACTATATTTCCAGCTACTGGAAATAGTGTTTGGAGGTTAAACTGAATTTACTAAATTTTTCGTTTCAAATATATTCACGTAAGAAATCAATGTTAGATTGAGATTATTCCTCAATTTTAGGTGTTCATTTAATCAAATAAATTTCAAGTGTCTGTTAAAAAAGTGATAAATAATGTTGATATTTATTTTCACTTATCGTTTTTGTTTTCTTTTGTGTTACTGTCAAGGTCGTATTTTAAAATATACTTAGCAGTCCTCTGTCTCTTCTCTCCAGGTAGTATTTCTTACAAGTACTGCTGGTTTTCCTTGTTTAGTTAATTCCGTTCTTCTGTTTTCTTATGTATTTAATTTAGGTATTTATTTTTTCATCGTTCGTCATTAGTGTTGAATATTCCGTCACTCATTTATAGGTTTTAGGTATTTTCTTCCTTCCAAACGTTCGTAGTTAGTCAATTGGGATTCCTCAGCAATTCACCATGGATTATTTAATTTCTTCTTGTGATTTTTAGTTCATGTGAGTGTTAATACTCGTTCTGTAATTTATTTTTTTATTTTCGTTACTATTTTTTATATATTAAATAGTTAATTCTTTCCTTTGCACATTGCGGTTTTTTACGTCTGCACTCATCAAGAGCTAATTATGGAATAATCAAATTTATTTATTAGTGACTATGTCGATTTGTGCTATGTCGATTCCGTACAAAACATTGCTATTTGCTAAAAATTGCAAATATATGAAAAGGTTCGAGAGTGGGGGCTTGCATGTGATCTGCAGGTCTCGACAAGATGATTTCGGAGCCAACAGGTGCGGAATCTCGAGAGGGTATAAATTAAGGGTTCGACTGAAAACCCTTCTCTTTAGTACGAGAATGTCGTTGTAGCGACCATTAAATAATTAATAATATTCCGTCTGGACAGGACCACTAGGCAGGAGCCCCTACCAGAGGCTCGGTACTAGAAAACCATTGGGTCGTCTCACGACGCACAACCCAACAGCTCTGGCAGCAGCAAAACCCATCTCTTCTTTTCAAGACACAGTTGCAGTCGGACATGCTGTTTCTTTTGCTATTCTTTTCTCTATTATCAGACTAAGGGCTAAAATTCTCTCTCTTTTCTTTCGGTGTAAGTTTTTCTTTCGATTCTATTGTACAAGATTGAGGTCAATATTTTTGAAGCATGCGTGATTAAACTAAGGGTCCGATATTGTTCACATTGAGTTGCATTGCTTTTATTAAGGATAGGGATTATACTGCTCTTTTTAAAGTCGATGTTTAATACTATGTTTAATATCTTTTTATTACAGTGTAAAAATCATGTTTCTTTGCTCTTCAAGCCTTAAGACAGAGATGCGGGGTGAGAGGTAATCTGAAAACGAAACTCTCACATTCCTAAATGCAACTGGCTTGACCACCCGATTATAAAGCAACTATTCTGGGCGGTAGCTCATATTGACAACATGGAGTCCATTCCTTTTTTTGTATGTACTGATTGCAGGTTGAGAATTAAGGGCTTAAGCCCATAGTTGTTGAGCCCAGCAGGTAAAACTAAGTAATAATGACGATTATATATTGTATGAATAATGAGAGCTTCCCTAATACATTGGCAAGATATCAGTACAACAAACGGGAATGGGAAGCTTTCACAAGTTAATACATTTTATGTAACTTTCAAGTTACATACAATTCATATAGTAAACCTACATAGTAACATTTTATATTGCATACATTTAAGAGTATCTATCACATTTGTAAATACCGTATAGAATATTAAGGGTGAGAATTTTTTCAAACGAACCGATAGTTGCTGTACAAACAAGAACAGAGCACAAGTCTAGAGGCACTGATATGGAAACTCGTCAGCTACCACAGAACAAATTGCCGACGTACTCTCTGAGCACCAAATTAGCATTTAAATTCCTTCGAAAACTACAATACCCCAGCATTTAATTATAAAAACGTTAAATAAATTTAGACGTAATAAAACTTAATGTTGGCTGCAAAGCTCCTCGACTCTATCCTTAATGTCGTTGGTAATATAGCGGACCGTGCCATTATTAAGGCAAGCAATTAGGTTAATGTAACATTGAGTTCATGCATGTTTTTGTTTATTTTATTAAAACCATTAATCTGACCTTTATAAATGGAATCACTTTTCTCTTTTTCGAATCAACCTACAATTAAATCGCTACATCCTTAAACATTTTTAATTTTTCCTTTTTTTCAAGTCTGCTATTACTAAGACTTCCTTTTCATTTTTATAAGATTTACTTTTTTATATTTATTTACTTTGGGTGCACCGGAAAGGAGCCGGTCTTCCTTGCATGTTTTCTGTGCGCGGCTATATCATGTAAAATTATTCTACAGACCCGTCACTGTTTGTGTCTTACTCTGTCTAAAACATAGACAGACAGACACAACCCCCCCAAACACACACTTGCATACATGGTGTTGCATATGTGTGTGTGTGTGTGCGCGCGCGCGTGTTGGTTGATGTTCATAGTTCATGTTCGATTCGATTGTATGCGTTTTCAATAAAGTAGAAGTTGCACTTACGATAAGACCAGATTTTTAAAAAACTCTGTCTCAAATGTTAACAATACCGATAGTACTGTTTAAGATTAATAAAATTAAAAAAGGTTGCCGTGACCAGGATTCGAACCTGGGTTATTGCGGCCACAACGCAATGTCCTAACCACTAGACGATCACGGCTACCATGACACGCTAATAAACCGAAACTAATCTGAGAGAAAGGTTTACGGCCACCGTTCTCTCATTGTCGTCAGATGGATACTACGAAACAATTTCTCTTTAGAAAATACTGTAAAATTAAACAAACACGAACATACGCGTGTTTCACTATGTTTTGCTTATAACAAAGTTTTTATGTGGTCTGCAAAGACTGACTTTAACACAAACACTCAATATGATACGACACACTGAAACGTAACCGCGACAAATCGCGTGAATACAAATTTAATCGTTTCTATAAGTGTCCGTGTATATTATGTTACGCAGATTAACAATTATTATTTCTAACCTCTGTACATACTATTACAGTTTTTCATAAAACATTGTTGTTCTATATCCGTGTGGATTTTTATATTAATTTGGTGTTTATAAGTATATAACATATGTCACGCAAATCACAAACTTTTTATTTATTTACACTGAACTTTATAAATATTGTTATAACCGTATAAGAACTTTTTATTGCCTTTAATACTGTCATTGTTAACAATGTACGTTAGGACTATTAAAGTATAAGTTAGGAGTAATAAAGTAACTAATATCACCCACCTTATAGCTAAAATAATGTAAAACTTTGTTTTCATTAAAAATATGAACAATATTGGTTTATTATTGTGTGCTCTATGCAATGTATAATTATCAATCCTTCAGGATTATTTATAAATTTAACATTACTTGTAATTAAGATTTCCATGCACACGAGCTTACTGCAGTATTTATTCAACGTTTGATAACATTGTGATTATATGCAAATAACTAAGGTATGATAAAATTAATAACTAATTTATTAGGCTAGTAAATAATAACTGTTTTGTTGTAGTCTCATAATTACTGCATATTACAGCATATTTAAATAACCTAAAGGAGCGTCACTTAGTACGATACATGGCGAATTATAAACAAATTCTTCTTTGTTAGCGATTTCCACTGACATTCTTCTTCTTATCTGGCGTTACAGACTGTGGTGGGCTTTAGCCTCCTCAACAATACTCCTCCACGCTTCCCTGTTCTCTGCCCAAAAATATCGGATAACAATTACTATATAATTTTGTAAAAAAGATATACGAGGAAATGGTATTAAAAGATGAGCGAGTCTGCCGTGACCAGGATTCGAACCTGGGTTATTGCGGCCACAACGCAATGTCCTAACCACTAGACGATCACGGCTATTCTGACACGCTTCCGAACGGTACAAAACCGAGAGAAAGGCTTTCACTCTGTTTGACAGTCTCCACAACTGTGCCAATTTTGTAATTGCGTGTTGTTGCCATTGGGCTGGCTGAACAGATTACTGTACATACGTACCTTGGCATTGCACTCGTACAAAATCATACGAAATGGATAGAATACATAGCGTATAGACTTAGTATATTGAGATAAGAAAATTAATTTCTGCATTTACCAAGCTTCACACTGTTCTCAATTTACGCGAAATCTGTACGATTTGTTGTGTTGTATACAGCCCTTATGTAACGTAAATTCTCATCCCTTTCTCGTTATATAAAATGGATAATGAAACATGATCTTGAAAATGCTCAAACATCATCTACACATAAAGGTTTAATAAATTGAAGGTTTTTTATTACAAACCTTATATAAAACGTTTCAATTTATACTTTTGGGAAGTTTCAAAAGAGACTTCATTTATTTGATAAATCTGGCAAACACTTTTATTCGATTCAAGCTATCTCTTATTTCAATATCCCAAAGCTTGTTTTAATCTATCCTTTTCAGGAATACAATTTTTATATTTGGAGCATGTTTTTTATAAGATTCTATCTAATGATTTATGGAATTTTTTTGTAATTTTTGCTCTTCCAATCCTTTAAAAAACGGATAAATTGATTGTAAACTGATGTCAACGGAAATGTAATTAAGAATCTTCAGTATTCGAGTTATAGACGTTTCCTATGGTCAATAAAACTGCATAAACTGTAAAGTATCACTCCCGCTACCCTTCACCCTTATCAATTAGGTTTGTTCTTATACGTACATTACTTTTTCTGTTTTAATCTCATTCGTTAGGCGTTCACGTATGAATGTATGTGTCTACGAGCATTTGTGTTGAGACAAGATCAGTATAGCTTGCCTTGGCCTGTATGTTTTTTCCAATTTAACCTATGGTCCAATGAATCCCCAAGTATTTGACTTTTCGGCTTGAGGGATTATCTTGTCATTAAGAATGATTAGCAGGCACGTTCCCTTGCAGGCAGTAAAGTTATGTGTGTTGATTTATCGTCGTTCACTTTTATTTTTCAGTTCTTTTACACAAACGTTGCCTAGAATGCTGCCTTGTGACACTCCAACTTGTATGGACTATAGAGATAAGTACGCATTATGGTACATAGTTAACGAAGAAGTATTTGTATTTGAGATACGATCTGAGAATAGTATAGTAATTATCTCAAAGCAACTGTTTAAGCTTAAATAACAATCCAGTATGCCAAAATTTGTCGAACTCCTGTCCAATATCCAATTAGACTGCCGAGCAATACTTTTATTTTCCAAGGTTGGGATGATTTTTTCTAGTCACACGGTATACTTGTTCTTGTTTATGCTTTCGTCCAAATCCAAATTGATGATCTGCAATTAGCCTTTCAAGCTGTATAACAGGATAAATCCTTTAAAGGAATTGTTTTTTGAAAACCTTGGACATCGTAGTCAACAAACTAATTAAGCGATACGACTTGACAGTTTCTGGTTTCTTCCCTGGTTTGAGGACAAGGACTACTTTCGCCACTTTCCACTGGAGTGGACCTGTTCTTTCTTAAGACGGAATTGAAGAGCTGTGTGAGGTACGCTATCTCAACTCCGGGCAACTATTGTAGGTGCTATCCGGTAATTAGATCATAACTTGAGGCCTTTTTTGAGTTGATGAAGTACTTAATGGTATCTTTACTTTCCTACTTTGTGAAGGGCCTAATTGGAGGTTCTAGGTGGCTGATTTCATCAAGGCTCCGCTGTAGCTCGTCTTCTTCGGGGGGCGTAAGATATTTGTGGTTTGGAGTAAAAGCATCTGTTAGACAGTCAGCGAATATTGAGTGTCATCATTTTCACTTCTATCCAGTGCGTGTCGGAGGTTCTGTGATGGACGGTCTTTTCTAACCCCTAGGTGCCTTCCATAATCAGTGGCACCTACGTTTTTTGTGATTCAGCTTGAATCTCCGATTTTTCTTCTTTAATCATATATTTAGTTGAGTTTTGACAAGGATTTGCATTTAAGCTTAATTGACTGTTCCCTTTAATAGGCCTAAGTCATTTTCATCCAAAAGACATGTGGCAATGTAGAAATTATTTCATGTATATTAGTAGGGAATATTTGTGTACAAATTTTATAAATAAGTAAATTAGTTAATGAATGATTATAAAGGACGATAAAACATAGCTATTATTTTTCTTTGTTTTAGGCATAAATATTTTTTAGTGACATTTTCGTAAGTTGGAAAAATGCAAATGTTTGGTAAAAAGCAGTCCTAAGATTTTAGGTATCCAGGTCATGAGCTTCTACGAACATTATCAATACAGAATTCGTAATTTTTTTGATTGTATTTATAGTGTAACAAGCTATTAAAAATGTATAAATATGAATACAATTTTTACACAATAGTTTCATGTAATTTTAAGGATCGATGAATGTTACTTTTAAACTGAATAAGCGTTGAATATTCATTTTTAGATTAAATATATCTAAATGTATAAGCCATCCTGGTCACGGCAGACTCTCTAATCTTTTAAAACAATATCCTCGTATATCTTTTAATAAAATTAAATAGTAATTGCTATCTGATATTTCAGTATTACAGTGTTTTAAACAGAAACATATAATTTTTTTTTTTTTTTTTTGTAAATTAAATTATTCACCTCGAATATCTGTACTTCAACTATCTCAACAATAGTTTAAATAATAAAGCAAATAAAAAACATTCATAAATACATAAATAGTTCAGCAAGTGTTAAAGACGTTTTAGGTTAACACTCTGTTACTATGAGAAACATGACAAAATACTGTGCCCGTATGGTTTTCATTATCGATTTTATTATAATTGAAAGATATCTATGTTCGATATTTATGTGACTCTGATTTCTGGAAATATTACATTTTCTTTTTTCTATTTTTATAGGATTATATTTTGTTTTATGCAAATGTTTATTTATAACTATAGAACGTAATAAAATTTCTCCTTTCCGTGGTCCATAACTGATTTGCACATTCGCGTATCCCCCTTTCCAGTTATACAAAACTGAGATTAGGTTACACATATTCAGTAATGTACGTTTGTACGTCCTTAAACCGGTCTCGATCAGTTGCGACGAAACGATGTTTTTACCTGTTCTTTAGTGGTCAATTGCACCCCGCACTTTCACTTACTGACCTAATATGTCATTTAGAAACATCCCTATTCTAAACTTCGATGAGATTTAAATTCTGCAACTTTTCATTTGTCCGAGTAACTTCTTTCTTCCAAAATTTTTGTTAGGTTAGGTTAAGTTAGGTTATGCTAGGAATGGTTAGAATTATAATGGTAATTTGTGTATTATTATAATAAAATGAAAATACAATTGATAGCAACTGACCGGGTTGAAATTTCCATGTCGGTCGCAACTGAAACGGTTTTATACGATTGGGTCGCAACTGACCACGGCTCCTTAAATTACAAATTAGTCTAATTATGTCAGTGAAATACATCGCTATGTATCGTACTAAGTGACGAGCATTTACGTTATTTATACACGCAAACATTACAGCGACAACATTAATATGCAATAATTGTAAAAGTACATGAAATGAATAATTATTTAATAATCTAATAAACAACATGAGAATTTGGAACTTGGAACTGGAGAGTCGAGGAATAAACCCAATATGCCTCGGAAGAAAGTCGGGAGGAATTAAAGTCAACTGCCTGGCGTTTGCAGATGACTTTGCGGTACTATCAGAAAACCCAGAAGAAGCAACCGTACAAATCAATCTCTTGGAAAAGATAGCCAGCCAAACAGGACTAAGGATCTCAGTTGAAAAGACCAAATTTATGACAAATGACAAGCATGGACCAAAATTCCTTGAAACGGAGATAGGACGAATTGAAAGAGTCAAAAAGTTCAAGTACCTGGGTGAGACTATACAGGAGAATGGGTTAGAAAAAGCAGCTGTTGGAGATCGAATTCTAAAAATGGAAAGAGCATATGGATTAACAAAAAATATCTACAACAAGAAATGCATCTCCTGGAATGCCAAAATAAGGCATTACAACACCGTCGTAAAAACGGAATGTCTCTACGCCAGTGAATGCCTCTCGATGAACTATAACCTCGACAAACTAGAAGTCTTGGAAAGGAGAATTCTAAGAAAAATCATGGGTGCAGTTCGGACTGAAGATGGATGGAAGCTGCGAAGCAATAGGGAAGTCTACCAGAACGTGGAAAGAATCTCGGAGACTATGCGGAGGAGGAGGCTGACATTTCTCGGACATCTATACAGAATGGACAAAAATCGATTAACCAAACAAATATTCGACTACCTCTGGAAGAAGAAGACCACTACAACGTGGATTAAGGAAGTTAGAAAAGATTTAGAAAAGTCGAATATCACAGAGTCCCAAATGTTAGAAAGAAGTGAATTTAGGAGTACAGTGAAAAATCTGGAATTGTTTCAAGATGCAGGAAGACCTAATAGAAGTGGACGAACTTGGACAGAAGATCAAAGGAAACAAGCCAGTGAGCGTATGAAGGAGTATTGGAGACAGAGGAAACTCCAGGCAAAGAAAAAGAAATAAAGTTGTAGCGTGATCCTAAGTGGTCAATTCGCTATAAAAAAAAAAAAAAAAAAAAAAAAAACTACGGTAGTTATTAATTTAATCATTCCTTAGTTATTTGTATATAATCAAAATATTATCAAACGGTGAATAAATACCGCAATAAGCTCACGTGAATGTAAATCTTGATATTAACGATCAGATATAAAAAAAACGATTAATCTTAAAAAACAGATATATTTGAAAAAGAGTATGTTCGAATGCACTAAACTGTGTGTCAGAACGCATGGTTTACCATATGCTAATCCAAAGTCTTCTTCTTCTTCCCCAACAAGGGTTAGGCCTTGATGACCTGTTCCGGCTTCATAGGATTTATTCCCACCTATGAAACTTATGAGTACTGTAATTTTTACATAGGTGGGATACCAACCCATCGTATAACCCCCAACCTGGACGACCGGGATTCTCATTTCAGGGTCTGCTTCCCTTAGACAGATTGCCTTCACCACGGCGTATGAGGCCTGTCTACCCACGTAGTAAGCCTTCTAACTCAGCTTTGTATGTGTCACCGTACTCCGCTGGAACATTAGGTGTCTATCCTGCTGCCAACAGACACCATTCTGGTAGATGCTAATCTACCAGGGCCCCCATTTCTCATCTTAATGTTAAACTTATCCTGAGAGAATGATAATTATTTATTGAATGTATACAGCAGAGAATAATAAAGTTATACCGTTAAGATTTTGTTAATGAATCCAAAGTGTTAAATTATTTTAACTATAAGGTAGGCGCGATTATTACTTTATTCCGCCTAATTTATACTTTATTAGTCCTAATGTATAATGTTAATAATGAGACTACTAAAGACAAAAAAAAAAACTTATAGAATTATAACAACTTCTATAAAGTTTAATTCAAATAAATAAAACTTCGTGATTTGTGCGCTAAATGTTATGTCCTTATAGTATAAGGCATTTATTGCATTAGTATAAAGTAACCGCACTGTATATAAAACCACAACAATGTTTTATGAAAGACTGCGTTGATATGTGCAATAGTTATATAATAAGATAAGTTAGTTAGTTATTAGATAAGTTATTAATCAGATATAATTAAGTTAAGTTATTAGATATAATTGTTAATCCGTGTATGTTAGTATACACAGACGGTTATAGAAACACTTACAATTTAAATGATTGGTCCCAGTGCGTCGTATCATATTGAATATTTGCAGTAGACAGTATTTGCAGACCACATAAAATCTTACGCAGGACATTTGTTAGAAACACAAAGTAGTAAAACATACATATATTAGTGTTTGTTTAATTTTACAATATTTTCTCAAGAGAAACTGTTGCGTACTATCCGTCATCTGGCGACAGTGAGACGAACGGAGGCCGTCAAAGAGAGCGTAAACCTTTCTCTCAGATTAGTTTCTTTTATTAGCGTGACACAGTAGCCGTGATCGTCTAGTGGTTAGGACATTGCGTTGTGGCCGCAATAACCCAGGTTCGAATCCTGGTCACGGCAATTTTTAAAATTTTATTAAGCTTAAAACGTAAAACTGTTAACATTTGAAAAACATTTTTTAAAAATCGGATTTTATTGTGAGCGCAACTTCTACTTTATTGTATACACGTACAATCAAATCGAACATCAGCTATGAACATCAAAACACAAACGCGCGCCCGCTCTGATGTGGTGAGCATTTACTAGTTAATCTCAAATCTATGAAGTTGACTTTCTGTAACTTTCTGCATTAGTTAATTTCTAAATCTGGCACAAAACATATGTGGATAAAAATTAGAAGACCATACTGTTTTTTACTACCAGTTGCCCACAATAGCATTTGCCTGCACAGCGAAAGTATTGGACTTTGGACGCGAGTACTGGAATATAGTAAAAACAAGTTTATTGATCTTTCATCCAATTTTATTTATTTATTTATTTATTTAATGTATACAATACTTTGGAAAATCACTGGCCGTTGTATGTTTAAATTTCGCGAAAGTGAACGCTCATCTCTCACTCCCCAGCAGTCCATATGAATAAAATTGGTACTGTCTGTCCGTACATGAGTGGAAATATCATTTTCATCACATGCGGCTCATTACAGGTTTTAGTTATCTGAAAACTGATTATCGTTTGCTGCTACCCAAATTAAAGTTGTACATGAATTTCCAATAAACATTTCTTATGATATGAATGAAAATGTGCAAAAACACTGTGATTAACTGACGTATATGTCAGAAACAAAGAGCGGTGATGTCTACAGACATTTATGCTAAATCATACGTTTTACCAGTTCAAAAAATGAAAGCAAAGCGTGTAGTGTACGGATCGCGTACAATGTAACATTAACCTAATTAAGTACTCGGCTTAAAAACACTGTCGTCTGTTGTATGAAACTGAGCACAGAGGACTTTGCAGCCGCCATTAGGAGTCATTAAACAAGGCAAATGTCTGAATTTATTTAACTTTTATACAACACAATGTTGGGGTGTACACTTACGAAGGGGATGATTACCGTAATTATGGCGCCGTTAAGAAGTAAGGCCCTCGCAGGCCGTTTGTACGTGCCTAGTGATAAAGGTTAACTTTTATTTTCAAAGTCTAGTCACGTGACCGATGAGACAGTTTCAACTAACTTAGACTATTACCTGACCTTACATCTAGAAGTTCCTCAATGGTGTATCTTAACTTCATTTATTCACTTTAAATGCACGTTTTCTAATGTAGCACACATAACTGCAGTTCTTTAAAATTTGACTCTAATTGACACTTAAACAATTTACTCTGGCTCAAAGATTTTTCTTCGTTTGTATCTTCACATCATTTAATTGTTATCTACCAGTTAGATGACTTCCGTTGTTATTAAAAAGCCATCAGTAACGCACTTGTACTAAATAGTTGAATCGGTGAGTATACAATAAGGTGGAATACCCATGTTGACATGTAGCAAGACAAGGACTGAGCATAGATTTTATATTATGGACTAAAATGTAAAAGAGGTTTTGGGAGACTGAAGAGATGGCTCAATGGTAGAGATCAAAGTATTCAAGCTACGCAAACTCAAGACAGAAGAAGAAGAATTTCTTTGGCAAAAAAATTGTCTTTTCCACGATTGATTTAGGTCAGATACTAAAGATTGGATACTCAGCATTTAGGTCAGATTTAGGTTAGATACTCAGCATTATCAGAAACTAGAAGTCTCGTTTGGTGCATTTGGTTCCTAGAAAAAATAATGGGTGACAGAGTGCTTTCATTTATGAACAACACTTGGTAGATGACAGAGTTTTAATGCAGGAGTCAACAGTGAGTGCGTTGATGCTATGTAAAGTAAATTTTGGATTTAGTTGTAATGAATACTTTGACAATATAAAAAACAAAAAGGACATACTGAGAAAGGTGCATTCAAATGGAAAATATGACTCGTTTAAAAAACAAGCAGCTTAAATTGACGTGTGAGACTTTCACGGCTGACGTCAACGTTATTATAAGACTGGGAGTGGGTTGTAAGGCCGTGTTCCAGAGTTGTTGATTGGAGACGCTTCGGCTGCGCCTTTGACGGCCATCTTATACATTATATACACCCAATAAAATAGTAATGTAATAAACACTGTAATGTTTATATTTCAATTCCAGCCTCCCTTCTCACCCTCCTCGCAAACTGGTGTCCCGGTTGGTCAATAAATAATTATGTCAAGCCTATACGAAGTTGCGGTCATTATTTAACTAAAACAATATTACAAAATCGAATTTAATTTACGTTGGGTGAAAGGATCATATAGAATCATTCCTGGGCTGAAAAACAAAGGAACACTTTTTCACTGTTTTTCTCAGCTGGAATTCAACCTTTAATGTTTTGGTTTCCAGGAAGTTTAGATTACATGTTTAAAATCAGAAATTTTGGCTGACTATAGGTTAGTAAAAACAGGCAACAGAGTAAAAAAAGTATTGTAAATGTAATCGATTAATCGATGTATCTATTTGGAAATACAAAAAAAAGTGTATCACAGGTTTAATATCCGTAAAACGGAAACGAGAGCGGAAATGACAAATGTGTATTGCAGACCGTTTAAATATATTTTTGAAAATTTTTTCCATTAGCAACAATAAATTCCTAATAAGGCAATAAGTATTATCTACCACTTGTTCGTACACATATTTTAAAAATAACAAGCTCTTAATCCTAAGCGATTATCTAGATTATCACTGTCATAACTCCTAGCACGGTGTATGTTTGTTTACATATAATTTATTTAATTACTAATTAAAAAAATCGGTATGGAGAACCATACATGACTTCCATATTCAAAGATTTATATTTAAAATCATTTTCGAAATGAAATATTACCATAGAAACTACTTCTTTCTACTTACTGCTTCAGCCTTAACCACAATACTGTGGTCACTAACGTATACCACCTCACGTTATCGCACTCGATTTTCACTGATGATGGAAGTCCATGGCATTGCCGAAACGTCTGGTTTTGTAGAAAACATTGGACTACGGCCAAATATCCCGGGAAGGAATTTTAACAAAAACTACTTCTTTGTTGCCGATAACGTTGTACACATATATATAAAAAATATGCATAAAATTAATGGCTTGTATAAGTTAATGATTGATCTCCATTAAGTAGTGCTCAAGTTTCCAAAGTTTTAATATTATGATGTCCGTAATTAAAACATCAGAGCAGGTTTAATGTGTATGAGGGTACACCGTGGACAAAAATTTTCAACATTTCCTATTGAGCGTTGCTTAGAGTAAAGCTGCGAATCTACAGTGTATGTTTCACAGAACAAATACGCGAAAAAGAAGGAGCGCTCCGAAGTCACTCATGGACCCTCAGCATCTTGCAGAGGGTTCATTCCCTAAAGACGAAAAGTCTGTCTATGAATCATTCCTCTGTAAACACGTGCAGTTACACTGCCCAGCATTCCACAGGAAGCAAATCGTTATCCACGCTGGACACTTTTTCGACTTGCACGCGTTATGTTGGTATGGGTTTCGGCACTTACCATTTAAAAAGCGTGCAAATGTAAGAAAATAAACATGAGTGAGACCAGAAATAACGCGAATTTTGTGTGTGTGTGTGTGTGTGTGTGTGTCTTCCCTGCCTTTTTATTGCTGTAGTGATAATAATAAAATGGAAACGTAAACATTACATAACTGAGATATGCTTGCCTGTCACGAACGATATATTATTTTATACATGTATATTAACTCATACATGATTTACATTAAAATGAAAATTATAATTTTATTGCCTGGCAACAAAATTATTTTATTTTTAACAATTACCATTGTTTCAAAAAGTTAAATGAATTTTCAAGTACTTTACTGTTGTTAAAACGTAAAAGGTTGCAGGTAAACTACCCCTTTCCCTTAACCGATCTTCACCAAAATCGAAAGTCCTTGAGGTCTCTACAATTTAGGGACGTATGCAAAAAATTATTTGATTCTGTTTGAATTTGCGGCTGTTATCGTTTGCCATAGAAAATTACCCTTGATAAAAAAACGTTGCCGGTAAACTACCCCTTCCCCTTAACCGATCTTCACCAAAAACAATAGGTCTTGAGTACTCTATAATTTAGGGCTGTATACAAATAATCTTTTGATTCTGTTTGAATTTGCGGCTGTTATCGTTTGCCATATAAAATACCCTTGTTAAAACATAAAACGTTGCAGGTAAACTACCCCTTTCCCTTAACGGGTCTTCACCAAAATCAATAGGTCTTGAGAACTCTATAATTCAGGGCTGTATGCGGAACATTATTTAATTCTGTTTGAATTTGCGGCTGTTATCATTTGCCAAAAAAAAATTACCCTTGATAAAAAAAACCGTTGCTGGTAAACTACCCCTTTCCCTCAACCGATGTTCACCAAAAACAATAGGTCGTGAGTACTCTACAAATCAGGGCTGTATGCAAAACATTATTTGATTCTGTTTGAATTTTCGGCAGTTATCGTTTGCCAAAAAAAAAAAAAAAATCTACAGACAGACACACACACAGACACTTTTCGGAAAACGACTTTTTTTTAATGTTTTGAGTGTAGTACAATGAGAATCTGCAATAATCTCGAACATGATTTTTTTTTGCCATCACCATACGTCCATTTCCTTAAGGAATATGGAAGTAAAAAAACAAATATAATGGAAAAAGTACGTTCGAATGCACTAAACTGTGTGTCAGAACGCATGTTTTACCAGATGCTAATCCAAAGTCTTCTTCTTCTTCCCCAACAAGGGTTAGGCCTTGATGACCTGTTCTGGCTTCATAGGATTTACTGCCACCTATGAAACTTATGAATACGGTAATTTTTACATAGGTGGCATACCAACCCATCGTATAACCCCCAACCTGGACGACCGGGATTCTCATTTCAGGGTCTGCTTCCCTTAGACAGATTGCCTTCACCACGGCTTATGAGGCCTGTCTACCCACGTAGTAAGTCTTCTAACTCAGCTTTGTATGTGTCACCGAAATCCGCTGGAACATTAGTGTCTATCCTGCTGCCAAGAGACACCATCCTGGTAGAAGCAAATCTGCCAGGACCCCCGTCTCTCGTTTGGTTGTCGATCCATCCCGCCAAAGGGATTGGTTACCACAATATTAGAATGGTTTACTCGACTTAACAGGGTCCACCAACGAGTAGATGAGAGTTGAGTTGAGATGGGGAAGCTAAGAGACCTTCTTCATCAGGTCTTCAGTCACATCCATCCCCCTGGACCTCGCTAATCCAAGTACATGTTACAAATACCGAACATTTGGGCGCAAAGTGTAGTATTTGTTATCAGTAACTGTCACATAATATCCAGTAGGATACTTACATATCCTAAAGTTAGTGAATGTCTAATATGTGATAACCTTTCAGTAAAGGAGCTCTAACGCAAAGGAAGGGTGCACATCTTTTCAACATATAAATAAGACGGTGTAAAAAATTTTCTAAAAGCGACGTCTGCCGTTTGGTTGCTATACGGGTTCCAACGCTGAACAGTGCCACAGATGTGATATCACAGCATGATAAAATGAAACGCATAGTCCCTCATGTCCTTACAAAGAATCATGTACAGAGACTTTTATCGTAGATTGGAATACGCTATTTTATTAGAAACATATAGGCCTACAAGGAAAATGAACGACGAGTACAGTCAAAAGTGTAAAGTGATCATTTATCATGTCTACTGTACAAGACAGACGGAGCACAGGAAGCTAGTTAGTTAAAAATTTGTTGTTTTGGCTACTAGAAGTCAAAGAGAACAAGATACGAATTTTTCTTTCTCATCGGATGATGTAAATATTGTAAATACAATCGTATAGCGTCTGTTTTTTGCCTACATAGTTTATTAATAACAATTTCAAATGTGTTAGTAATTCAATTAAAAAGTATTGTTTCGACGGTCTCACTGATAGTCGTATGGTACAGTGGAAACAGAATACAAACACCAGTCACTAATTACCAGCTTTACTTAATCATAAATAACAATTTGTAATCAATAAGGCACTCTCGTACCTTATTTGATTCAAGTTAAATTATCAACACGCAATAATAATGTCAAGTAATAGAGTTCCGCACTAATTATAAGACAATAATTACTTGTCACAACATCCACTTAATTCGCATTAAATAAATCGCCCAACTTAACTCACTAAGCGGTCGCTGTTGCTTATACGTATGTAGCCTGCAAATGTTCCTGAATAATTTTGCATTACAAAATAATTTGCGCAGTTAACAAGCACTCGAAAAGTCTAGATGGTACTTAAATACGACCATCTCTACATACGATGCCGCACATGAGTGTTATCCAGGAGCTTCAGTCTTCTCGTCCCTCACTTTTTCTCTCCTTCAACCGTGCTTTCAAAAACGGTTACTAGTAATCCATTTCAGCCTCAGAAACGTCCAATCCAATGTCGTTTTCTCCTCTTTACAACCCGCGGAAGTATGTTACCGCGTTACTTGATTATTTCTTTCATTCGCTTTAAAATCGACATTTCAGCGCCTCAATCCTGTCTCTATCCATTTACTTCATTGCCAAGTTTCTGGCTCGTAAATTAGATAGGTACTTCATATAAAACATCACCACTCTTTTCCCCAGACCTAAGTTCATTAAGCTAAAGAGTTTTTTCGTACTTGCAATTGTACTCAACCTTCGTCATGGTTACTCTACTCCTAATCTCGCCCATTGGACCGCCCATTAGTAAAAAACTTCCTCCGTAAACAGCTGTTTGCCCATAACTATTTTGTTAACTATACCTCGTTTGTTAACTATACCTCGTTTAATACCTTTTATATCTCAATAACGATTAGTTAAATTTTGTTCATTTTATACTCTTGCATCTTCCTCACAATGTCGTTTTTGCTGTATTTATTTCCATTCCAAAAAGTTGTGTCCAATCTTCTAGTGTTTATAACATTCCTTATATGGGCCTAGTCACCGTCTCGTCCGCTAGAATCATCTTATTTTCAAACAACCTTAAACTATTTAATATCCTTTCTCCAGTGTTACCTCCTTTGTTTCCGTCCAGAATTCTACGTTTCACGTTCTCTGTATATACACATCGAACAAAATTAACGACAAAGGACAGCCTTGACCCCTTATCCTTCCCAGTGTCAAACCACTCTGGTAAGAAGTCCGTAATTCTGATAGCTGGCTTTTGACTTATTAGAACACTTTTATCAGTCTTTTATCATTCCGGTGCACTTTTTTAATTTTCAGTAAGTTTATATAGCTGTGAATTTTAGTTAGTAGAAAGTGATATTAAATGATTACCTGTTTCTACCAGCGGTGTTTTGCACTTTAACCACTTAATGATTGCAACTGGTTATACTGTAATGAATAGTTCGAAGTAAGTCACCGTAATTCTAAAGTACCGTCACAGAATTAAGTGTGATTCAGAAGAAATTCTGAAGAAGAAATTCTATAGTGGTGTGCAACAGTGTTAATTCTCTTGGTGATTATAACCACTAACACAACTTTCTTAATTAAATTTCAGAAGAAATTGACAAACAAAACAAAGAATTATTTTACTATCTTCGGTGTCAATTTAATCCCAGCACACTTCGCTACCACGTAATTACAAGCACTGTCGGATATTATCTATAACGCTAGGGTATGCTGCAGCACCGGGCACTAGGGCCTCAGCTGTCAGAGGGGCCACCATCCAACTCAGTTGACTAAGCGGAGCAAAGCTTATGATCGCATTACGCAATTATTTGGTTTTCTTACGCAGTTATTAACCATGGAGAGTGTTGATAGCTCAAGTGAAAGCTTTTATAGAAGTTTACTCGAACGATTTGAATAACGATCTTCTAATAGAATTGAAGCACTTTGTGCCACGAGTAAAACTGCAAGAGAGTATTTGAATACTTTTCAAATCGTTCGAATGAAGATGATAGATTCCACGCTACTACAGTTTGTCCGCTGAAAGTATTAAACTGGATTATTGACTGTAAAATGATTGACGTATTTCCGAACATATGCATTGCTTATCGTATGCTTTTGACGATTCCAATAGCTAATTGCGAATCTGAAAAATCATTTTCTGTGTTAAGACTCATTAAAGATATGTCGAGTTTAACTACAAGAGATGAGAGACTATCTTCGTTAGCAAGGTTGAATATTGAAAGCAAGATACTTGAATCGCTCGATTTAGAAGAAATTATACAAGACTTCGTTAAGGAAAAAATAGATCTATTAGTATTTTCTAAGCTTAAGTACTACAACTATCATTCAAATCAATATTTAGATAAATATTTGTTGTAATTTGAGAGTTAAATAAAATAATTGTTAACTTTCACAATTGTGCATGCCATTTATCAGTGTAATTAATGGATAAAAGGTTGAATTTTTAAGGGGGGGCATCAGTGTGATGGGAGCATAGGGCACCAAGCGCTTCTAATCCGCCCCTGATCACAAGCATTTTGTAACATGTTTTTCGTTACACATGTATACTTTCGCCTGCCACCGAAAAGTTTTATGTGTAGTGACTCCAGTTTGAAATGAGTTTTTCTTTGACACAAATTAGGCAACGTTGTACAAAACATTTTGAAATTATACAAAGCCGTAACATCAAAATAGACTCATCGGTACAGTGATTCACCAACATGTCAGTTTAACTTTTTTATAGAATAAAAACTAAGAAGTCTATGGTAAAAATCTGAGAATAATTTACCTTGTGGTTATCGAGATAAAGAAATTAATGTTAACGCTAAGTAAGGCAAAGTTCCCGTCCACCTTTAAATAGGTTTATGTTCTGCGTTTGATGCAGTTTATACCAAATTGATAGTTTAAGGGCTGCATCATTATTTTACGACAAGAGCTCTTTAGTGTTTCTTTGTCTTCTTCTTCTCCTCTTCAAGGATTAGGTTATATAAATCTGTTCCGGCACCCATCTCAGCCTTGGACGACCCACGTCTCTTCTACCAACGACTTTATAGTTCAGTGCCGCTTTCCACAATCGATCCTCTGTCATCCTTTCCAGATGATCCTACCATTGTTTTCTGTAAATTGAAATTATTTCATTTATGTTCTTTAATTCGAGTTCTGCTCTGATATTTTCATTCTTTATTCTATGTTGCAATGTATAATTTAAAATATTTCGTAGAAACTGCATTTCAGCACTATGAGTCTTGCCGGTTCCTTTTTTGTCATGACCCACGTCTCAATCGCATAAATCAATGTGGGTATTGCAATTGTCTCATAAAATTTAATCCTAGTGCTGTTTCTTGTTTTATTTATAAGATTTCTATAAATCGTACCAGAAATATTCCTAAATTTATTTATCTTCTCTCTTATATCATATTCAGATTCATAGCTTACTGCACAGCCGAAATAGCACGGCCCAGATATTTGAAACGGCTCACTTGTTCTAAAGTGCTGTTGTTTATAACTAACTTAGACTTCACTGGATATTTACCTTTAAAGGCTATGGTTTTGGTCTTTTTTACTGAAATTGTCAGTGAGTACTCTCTTGCCACTGATCGTAATTAAAACCTAGCTCTTTGTAAGTCATCCTCATTTTCTTGAATAATAACTATGTCATCCGCATATAGCAGGAAATCCACACAAATTGATTTGTTAAGCTATATTTCCGAAGTCCCTCTGGATTTCCATGCTCTCGACATGTCACCAATGTATATGTGTTTCTTTGTGTCCGATAAATTTGTTTGGCAGTAGAGTAAAACAGCTTTGTGTGACTGAAACGCTTCAGAAAATATTGTAGACATACGTCCCATAAATTACAATCCACGAAGTATAACAATAAATTATTAAAACTAAGGACAACGGGTTGCACAAGAATCTGAAAACAGAGTCTCTTATAAATCAAGGAGAATCGAGAAGAGACACCATACAAAGCCGAATTCATGGAACTGGTGGATAACAAGCAAATGGTGTAAAGACTAAAACAAAGAAAAATCTTTAAGTTAATGTAAATTATTTGAATTTTAAACTTTAAAGCAATGCAAGGTGCTCGAAAAAACGCGCAATTTAGTGAGCGAATGAATAAATGCGTGTAAGTTACACTATTGAGGAACTTTTAGATTAAAATTTAGAATAGTCTAAGTTCGATAACATCGGCCACATGACTAGACTTTCAAAATAAATTTTAACCTTTATCACGAGGCACGTACAAATGTCCGATGTATAAATGTGGCCTTTACTTAACGGCGGCATAATTACCGCAGTCAACTTCTCCGTTGGCTATACACCCCAACGTTGTGCTGTATAAAAGTTAAATACATTCAGACATTTGCCTTGTTTAATGCACCCTAATGGCGGTTGCAAAGTCCTCTGTGCTTAATTTCATACAACAGAGGATAGTGTGTTTAGGCCGAGTACGTAATTAGGTTAATGTTACAGTGTACAGGCTCTTTACACCACACTCTTTACTTTCTGTTCTTGAGCTGGTAAAACTTAGAGATACCACCGCTCTTTGAATCTGGAATAATGAATAGATCATAGTTCTCTTGTATATTTTAATTTATATTATAATACATGTTTATTGTAAATTCATTTTCTTCTTCTTCTTCTTCACCTCACGGAGTAGGCACTTTGCCTGTTACGTCTTTACAGAGTATCTCTCCATGTCACTCTCGGTTTTCCTACGTCTCTTGTACCAAAAAGTTTATATCGGATCGCAACCATAGGTAGTCGTCCATCCTTCATTCTGTCCAGATGCCCTGCGATATGTCTGGATCTTATCATTTATGGAGAATACCTGTAGTTCTTCTGTAATATCCTCATTGCGCAAACGATCCTGTCTCGTGCAACCATTTGTTCTTCTCAGAAACTTCATTTCTAAAGTTTGAATCTGGTTTTTAATCTGCTTTGTAGGAACCCATGTTTCAGATCCATGTAGTAAGACAGGAACTTAGTAAATTCATTTAAAACTTTAATTTGGGAAGTAGCAAACGACAATCAGTTTTCACATAACCAAAACCTGTAGAGTCGAATAGACATGATGAGAAATAAATCAAAAACAGAACAGCTTGAAAAATTTAATCTGAAATAAAGATTTAATCGAACCCACGAAATAGCATGAAAAATTAAAATAGACGAAGGAAAATCGTAGTAGATAATAATAAAAAATGTTTACAATAAACACAAACTGACGAGATAATGCTAAGTTCTGTCTGTCTGTCTCTCTCTCTCTCTCTCTCTCTCTCTCTCTCTCTCTCTCTCTCTCTCTCTCTCTCTCTCTCTCTCTCTCTCTCTCTCTCTCTCTCTCTCTCTCTCTCTCTCTCTCTCTCTCTCCATCATTGTTACATTCTTACTCTCAGGCATCATATCTTGTCTTAGAAATTGTTTCTAACAGTTTGAAAGGTTGGATGTTCCGTTGTTGTAACGTCAACAAAAATTAATGACAAAATGAAAAAAAGTTTCTTGCGTCAAAACTGTATCCCCACTTCTTCGCTTTGGATTGAGTTACACCTTTATGTGGAAACATACACCTTTGTGTTTACTTCAATACTCTCTTCACACCTAACACTGAGAAACATGCATAAAAATACTAAGAAATTATTAAATTCTTCTTGGTTTCCTTGTATCCTAATATTTGTACAATTTATTGCTCAATCATAAATATCCCACAATTATAACCAAAAAAATTATAAATAAGCTGTGTATACGCAAATATACATTAAGACTTTGTAGTTTTTAATTGTTCTAAATTATACATTAAATTCTAAATATAAAATTTTGAATGAATATAATCGTGTGTATGACTAATTGATTGTTCAGTACCCTGTGTTCGAAATCTGTAAATCCCATGAACGAATGTAAATATAGACTCAAGAACGCCTGCGATAAAAACTTCAATACTGAGACAAAACAGACTCTGCTAAAAATTTATAGCCTAATCATTTTATCCAAGCAATTGAGTTCCTGCTATTTGCATTGTCTATCAATGAACGCCTCCAAAAATTTATTTGTAGCGCTGAAGGGACTGCTTAAGGATTGTCAATTTAAAAAGCAGTGACATGTACAAAGACTAGTACACTACTGCCCTATTTAAGAAATTGATTTATATCAAAATACGCCGTATAAAATATTAAAACCCCTCTAGCGTGACAGCTTGATATTGGTATTGCCTTGATAGCTTTAGTTCTAAACCATAATTACGACTAGGAAGCGCGGCGTAACAGCTTCTCATTTGGGCTCACAGTGATTAGTGGACGCTGTACAGACAGTCCTCACCATTGGATAGAAGACGGGGAAACGTTACGCCTAGAAGAAGACGAGGTAATATAAAACATTCAGTATTCTGTACGGCGTATTAATTCCGAGCATAGATAATTATAGGACACATAGAATAACATATAGAAAATTTAAAGCTAAATAAGTTCCTTCTTCTCCGTCTAGACATACGGTTTAGCATGAGAAAGTAAGTTTAATCCATTAATATCATGGCTAATTTGGAATATTGGTAATAGAAATTAGATTATTGAGTTTCCCGAGGCAGTGTAAACATCTACAGCAATTAATAAACAGTTAATTAGAACAATCATCTAGTCAGTAGTTTGTGCTAAGTTGGTACCAGACGATGTCATAATAGCGTCACTGGGAGTTAGGCCTAGTAGGCAAGATTCGGAAGATACCAACGCTGCCTGGCATTAACAATCATTTTGGGGCGAAGAAAATGTGTATACAGTGTTAGATACTGGCGTTATAATTATCCACAATATTTTGTACGATAAAGAGACTTGATCATCATCGTTATTATCATTATCATGATTATCATGATCACCACACCACACCACCACCACCACCACCACCACCACCATCATCATCATCATCATCATCATCATCATCGTCATCATCTTCTTCTTCTTCGTCACATTACCACAATTGTGTGGTAATAGGACGGGATGAAAAGGGTGTTTACTTATATTGTTGTTTGCGTTGAATTACTGAAAGAGAGAGGGAAGGTTTTGACAATATCTCGCATTCCAAAACTGTGCCGAAAAGGAACTTACAGTTGAAAGTATAAATGAGAGAGGTTTTAAAACGTTAGGCATTGTAAAGAACGTACAAATAAAACAAGCACACACACACACACACACACACACACAGAATGTACTAGAAAGAAATGTAAAAGTACCAACACGAGTGACTGAACTCGCTAGTTACTAGAGTTAGGCCTAGTAGGCAGGATTTCGAAAATACCAACGCTGCCTGACATTAACAAGCATTCTGGGACTAACATGCAGTGTTAAATACTGGCGTTATAATTAGTCGCAATATTTTGTGCGGTAAAGAGACTTAATCATCATCGTTATTATGATTATCATAAATGTCATCATCACCACCACCACCATCATCATTATCATCATCGCATTACCACAATTGTGTGGTAATAGGACGGTGATAGGTCGGGATGAAAAGGGTGTTTACCTATATTGCTGTTTGCGTTGAATTATTGAAAGAGAGGGGTAAGGTTTTGACAATATAAGTTCCTGTGGTAAACAACCGCCAGAAAGGCCGTTTAACTTAAAGCTTGTTTACGAAAATGTGTACGCGCTGTAGGCAAGTGGGGTTAAAAAGAAGTTGTCTAGTTCCATTATTGTTATTTCCTATTTGATGATGAGCTCTGAAGCTTGAAAGCGCTAATTGGAATAATTTTTCTGTAGTGGTGTGGAACAGTGTTAATTATAACCACTGACACAAATTTATTAATTAAATATCACCACAATTGTGTTCATATTTGTTACATTAATCATGTAATTTCTTTTTCTATAGTGTGTAAACATAGCGTTGCAGTAGTTTCTTTATCCTGTTAATTGGGCAGCCACAGAGCGTTTGTTGATAATGTTACGACGGTCACATAGTGTGCAAACATAGTGTTGCAGTAGTTTCTTTATCCTGTTAATTGGGCAGCCACAGAGCGTTTGTTGATAATGTTACGACGGTCACATAGTGTGCAAACATAGTGTTGCAGTAGTTTCTTTATCCTGTTAATTGGGCAGCCACAGAGCGTTTGTTGATAATGTTACGACGGTCACATAGTGTGCAAACATAGTGTTGCAGTAGTTTCTTTATCCTGTTAATTGGGCAGCCACAGAGCGTTTGTTGATAATGTTACGACGGTCACATAGTGTGCAAACATAGTGTTGCAGTAGTTCTTTATCCTGTTAATTGGGCAGCCACAGAGCGTTTGTTGATAATGTTACGACGGTCTCACCGATCGTCGTGTTGTGCAGTGGAAACAGAATAATCGACACCAATGAAGTCTAATTACCAACTTTAATTAGTCACAAGCGACAATTAAAAATAAACAAGGCACTCTTATACAATAATTAAAGTTAATTTTGTCCAACAATTAATGCCACCTTATTGCAGTTTTACACTAATTAACACAATTAGTATTTATTATGTTATCATAAACATTCTTACCTAGCGAATGCCTAATATTTCGACAAGGTATCATTACAACGCATGAACAGAAAATCTTCTCAACTTAACGAATTTTCTATAACTTTAAACTTAAATAATATGCTGAGAGCATGTAATAGGAATTCAAGTTTTGTATATTTAAATTGTCTATTATATCTACCTATCAACAGCTTCAAGAGTATTTACCGTGGCAATTTTATTTTAAGTGAGCCACTAGTTTCGGTATAAGTAAGAATGGAGCACAAACAAAACCGAGAAAACCATACCAGTGATGTGCAAATTCTTAAGCTGCCAGAAAACAAATTGGAGCTTACTTCCTGAGCACCACAATTATGGTTAGCACCTCTTCGCAAAGTACACACAACATTTTGTTAGAAAAATGCTAAATAAATTTAGATATAGTAAAACTTAATGCTGGCTGCAAATCTCTCAGGCGCTGTCCTTAATGTAATTCTTAATCAGCAGATGGCGCTACTATTAAGACAGGCAATTAGGTTAATGTAACATTAAGTTCATGTAGGTTTAACTTTATTTCCTTTCTTTTACTAAAGCTGTTAAGCAGTACTACTTTAATAATTAATTCTCTTAAATGATGTCTCCTTTTTTTCATATCAATCTAAAATTTAGTCGATTACTAAATTTTGCATGAGAATTTGCTTGTGAAACGATTGTTTCATTCATATTATCAAAAGCTGAAAAAATTTCCCTTTTTCTAAAATCTGATAACTCTTGAAGTTCTCTTACCTTTATTAAAAATTCGTTTTTTATCTTCGTTTAATTGTATAAATTGCAGTTTCTTCGAAGTAGTTTAAGCTATACTTGCAAGAGAGAATAAGGAATGAGGATATCAGGGCAGAACTTAAAGTAGAGGACATAAATGAAATTTTTTCAGCTACAGAAGACAATGGTGGGATCATCTGCAAATGATGACAGAAGATCGATTGCCGAAAGCGGCACTGAACTATAAAGCCATTGGTAGAAGAGACGTGGGTCGTCCGTGGATGAGATAGGTGTCGGAACAGGTTTACATAACCTAATCCTTGAAGAGAAGAAGAAGAAGAAGATCTTTGTTTAATTTTGGTGGATATATTTGTCAATTATTTTATTCCTAAAATACAGTCAAAGCCTTGAAATGTTTGTTTTTCTCCACAATTAAAAATATGATAAACTGATGGTAAAAAATTTGTAGTTCTACATTAATTTCTATTCAGTGATCACCTTTTGATTGACCACATGCCATCAACAGAAAAGATCAAGAAAAACTGAAATAAATAGGATTTTACATTTACTGAAATAATATTTACAGAAATAATAATGATTGAAGACAAATTGAACATAAATGAAAAAACAGTAATATTTTAATAATAAAAATGATTTGTTTATTCTTTTTCAGTTCTTCTACGGGAATGATGATGATATATATATAGGAGATTGTAAAATAAGGAGATTGAGGTAGAAATTAGAGGGAGGGAGGGAGGGGGAGAGAGAGAGAGAGCACTCTAAGGGTAATTAAAAAGCAAAAATGGGTTGTATGGACACGTATGTAGGCAAGAAAGATGAGGTAGGAGGATCGTGATATAAAGGACATCAAAAGATGTGTGTGAAGGTGTGGAGGGGAAAGATGAGGAATAAGAAGGAGTGGAGGAGGCTGGTGGAAGGGGCAAAGTGGAATGGAAAACTATATCGAGTGGGAGAGAAGCGACTTGTGAATGATAATCGGAAGAATGGTCATCAGTAATAACATAAGTGTATTGTTTTCATAGTAGGATTGTTTATGAGGTATATTACGTACTTCCAAGTATTTTTTTAAATTAATTTCAGTTAAATTAATTTCTTCAAAACGTACGAGTAGGGCAGATCGATGTTGTTATCAGAAGATATTTACCGTCTGCTGCTTTCAGAGACAAGTACATATTAACCTGAGACATCAAAGGTGCATTTAACAGTGACTATGTAACATAGACAAACTCAGTGAATAAAGTTACATTTATGTTATAAGGTTTACAAGCCCCAATATCTATCCTATTTCGGTTAAACAGTTAACTTTCCTCGGGCATTTGATTTTCTGGAGCTCCGAAACCTTTTGAATCCATCCGTCCTCGTTTCCTTGCTCGTCCTTTCTTCTTTTCCTGTTTGGACAACCAATGCAGCACTTTGCGTCCTCCGTCCGTAAGTTTGATGTGATAGAACCCCTCAAGTCACTTAAGGCTCGCATACTCTACAGCTGATTTCAGACGGTTCCTCCGTTTTTTAACAAATCCATTGTTTATCAATACTACTACAAAAATTACGTAACATTCTCGAAAAGTCGGGAGGTGTAGTTACGTAAAAGTTATAAACGTTTCTCGGCCAGCCAAGCAGGTGCAGTGCCTGTGTCAAGGCCGCGCAGAAGAGTACCCTCTACACTGTTCGAGTAATTGTAACTATGCAAATTATGCTGGCACGCCACCAAAAGAATGGAAAATTATTCTGGAACATCTGCGGGACCTATATAAGCAACAGCGGCCGACTTAGAAGTTAGTTACACCTGACGAAATTGTAGAGTGCGGATAAAGTGGCTGTGCAGTCTGATTACTGTGTTATAATTAGTGGGGGACTCTTAATAGTTGACATTATTTTTGCACGTGGACAAATTTAACTAGAATTATTGCATGAGAGAACCTTGTTGATTTCACATTGTTATTTGTGACTAATTAAAGCTGGTAATAATTAATGACTTCACTGGTGTCTGTATTTTGTTTCCACTGTACAATACGACGATCCGTGAGACAGTAGTAACAATACGCACAAGTGCCTGTTCATATCGTTTATTCTACGACGGCGTTCTGTCAGTCTATGTCTAGCTTTAAAATATTTATGCGTTACGTGATTATGGTAAGTCATCATGTTAGGTAAGCTACACGTAAACAATTCTTGTATTAGCTGTCTTGTAAAATGGCTTGTTCCGGTCCCAAGCAGACAGACTAGAGGTGAGCACACCTCTCCGTCCTTTTACCTTATAATTTAATAGTTGTTTGGCGATGCAATCCATTCGACTAAAATATTCAAATCATTTTAGCCGTTGTTGGGCAGTCCTAGCAAGTATACTGGTAATATTCAGTTATTGCCGTACATCAACATTTCTTTTGCCATCTGGACGAGTATATCCTGCCACGTGCCTGAGAAATCTCATTTCGGGCGATGACAATAAAGTCGTGGGATCTTGTGTCATCGCCTGTTACAGATATTATACTTAGTAACAAATTATTAGTTAATTACTAATTAGTAATTAATAATTAAAATATCAATTCATAGTAGTTAATTTATTAATTACAAATTAGTAACTGAAAACCGAGGTAAAAGTTTTTGCTTTGTACTGTAGCTATGTTTGATGATGACAATATGACAGCGGTATTCGGGGTGGAAAGAAACTGGAAGAAAGACGTTTCGAACGAAGGTGAAAGGAGAGAAGAAGTTTTTTTTATAATTGTAACAACTTATTGTTCCCAAATAAATAAACACCAGCATCGGTGGTTCAGTGGTAGAATGCTCGCCTGCCACGCGGGCGGCCCGGGTTCGATTCCCGGCCGATGCAACATTTTTTTTTTGATATGCAGCTTTTAGCCTCTGCTTTGAGGATAGTGTTATAAGACGGCTATAGTTACAAAAGGAAAACTTTATGATATTTACGGTTAAGTCAGATGTTTTTGTTATGAAAATGAAGCGCACATCAAGTTAATAATGTTTACATAGGCTAACGGATCGTCGTGTTGTTTAGTGGAAACAAAATACAGACGCCAATGAAGTCAGTGACTACCATCTTTAATTAGTTACAAATAACAATTTAAAATCAACAAGGTACTCTCATTAAATAATTCAAGTTATTTGCCCACACGCAATAGTACTGTCAACTATTAGAGTTCCGCACTAATTATAATACAATAATCACTCTCTGCTAATCCGCGACAATAACTTGATCCTCACTCTACAATGTGGCCAAGTGTAACTAACTTCTACGCCGGCCGCTGTTGCTGATGTATATCCCGCAGAGGTTCCAGAATAATTTTCCGTATTTCTGGCGGCATGCCAACATAGTTAAAGAGTGCTCGAATAGTCCGAATCTACTTGAGTGCTCGGCCTTGACAGAGACACTGCACCTGCTCGGCTAGCCGAGAAACGTGTAGAATTTCACCTAACTGCACATGCCGAATTTTCTAGAGTTTATGTAATTGTCGTGGCACATTGTTAGAACTTTAATTGTTCAGGTACCGGATTATTTTTTTTTTGCTAAGTTATTGTGTTCTTAGCTCAGTTCATGTCTCTTTTATTATTAATTGTATCACAGTTTGTTTTTTCATCGCGCGCGCGCGCACACACACACACACACACACACACACACACATCACTGACGAGGAATCAAAGTGAACACGGAAAGATGAATCTGCCGAAACGTTACGCTAACTTCTTCGGTGAAGTAAAAAGCGAATTTCAAAGCATTACTCAGCCCAAAAATAGGGCTATCTTATAGTCCTAAAAGAGCACACACGTACTTACAAAACCATATAGAACAGTGTAAATTGGAGGATCTACGCGGAGTAGTGTTCTCTTTCTATAGATTGAAATAATAACAAAAATAATAGATGAATAAATAACAGATGGTATTTATTATTAACGATCTGAAATTGTTGTATTGAATGAGTTTTTTGATGAAAGTGTTAAATAAAATTTGAGATGCTGTACAATCTAGTGTTCAGTAGAATTGCATCGAATAATTTACGTGATTCTCTAGCAATAATTGTACACGTCCCAAACTCAATACAAAAAAATAAATTTATTTAAAAACAGAAAACAAACACTGTAACACGTTATATTGAAGTCGTACCCTCCGTCACACATTGACATCGTTTTCGTAGGATCTCTACCCATTCGCTTCTCTATCTTCTTTTTCGTGACTCACCACTTCTGAAAGCTGATTATCGTACGGTGATACCAGTATCAATGATTTTTATATACCTATGTATAGGCCTATACATCAGTATAGTGAATAAAATGGCGGCTGCTGAAGAAAGCGCAAACCTTTTTCTCAGCTCTGTTCTGTTTGTATGCATGTCAGAGTAGCCGTGATCGTCTAGTGGTCAGGACATTGCGTTGTAGCCGCAATAACCCAGGTTCGAATCTTGGTCACACTACCGTTTTACTCACTACAAAGTACAGTAATATTTGTTCTACTAAATTAAAATATTTTATTTAACTCTAGATGAAGTACACATACAAATATCGCAGAAATATTTTTCACCCTGTGTACTATGTAACCTCACTGAAACACGGGAAGACAATAATGAAATGTATGGACAAACCCGTTGACTCTTCATTATAGTTTTCTTGTTTTTGTGACGTCCACTTCAGAGGACATATTTCTGAAGATTAAAATTTTATATAATTTTTACAAGGTAACCTTGAAATTTTATTTTAAAAACCATTTGTATTTCACAATTGGTGAACATATATATAGGGGAAGTATGAGACAGTATAACGTTAGACTGCCATTCAAGAGAATTGCCATATACATTGCTGGACCTTTCCCAGTTACTGACGATGGAAACCGATACATTATGGTAATAGGCGACTATTTTATTAAGTGGGTGGAAGCCTACACAATTTCAAATCAGGAGGTTACCACTGTGACACAGGCGTTAATTCACAACTTCTGTACTTCTGTTGCCGTTGTGGAGTCCCTATGGAAATCCATGCGGATCAAGGGAGAAATTTCCATAGCGGATCAGGGATTGTTTAAAGGATTATGTCGTCTACTCGGAATTTTGACCGCTCTACACCGCCGCTCCATTATTAGTCGGATGGAATGGTTGAGAGGTTCAATAGGACACTCGAACATCATCTTTCGAAGGTTGTTGACGAGAATCAAACAGACTGGGATCAACGTATACCACTATTCCTCATGGCGTATAGGTCATCACTACATGACACAACTGGGATGAGACTAGCAAAATTGGTGTTTGGGCAGGAGATTCGTCTTCCTGGGGACTTGATGTTCGGATCACATGAGACTCAGTCCCAAGAGCCACAGAACTATTCCTAGCAATTAGAAAACCAACTGTGAGAAATGAATCGCTTGATAAGAGGACCGTCAAGCAGCAAAGCGAGTTCGATTCTATGAGACGTCATTAAAGTTTGTACAAGTTACGTATTTAACGGTTAGTAGTTTAAGTAAAGCTGGATAGACGTATCTCGCTAATATTAAACTGACGTCTTTGATGTAACTTCCTCAAACAGGAGTTAGCTATAGACGCTAGATTCCTTCTTTATTTTAACAATTAGCCCGTGTTTTGTAATTTTTGTTTCAAGGCTGTTACTCCTAGAAATTCTTTTACTTCTGTAGAAGATTCGCTTTTACATCATTATTTACTTTAAAAGGACACGTATTTCAAGTATTTTTAATCATACACCACATTAAAACCTTTAAAATGATTGTCCCTTCACGATAAAAAAAAATGACAAACTGATGCTAATAACAGTACACATTTATTGTAATCACTCATGTAATTTAATTCACATTCAGTGAGCAAGTTTTCATTGGTTACACTTCATCACCAGAAATAGTCAATGAACAAAAATAAATGGTGTCTTAAGTTCAATGAAATTCTGTTTCCTGCGATTGAAAAACAACGGAATATAAAAATAATATATTTCAATAATAAACATAATTTCCTTATTTTCCTTCCGTCCTTCTGCGAAACTGAAGATGATCAGTATATAAGATTATCAGACAAGAAGATTTTGCAGTCACTTGTCATAAAGAAAATTTTTATGTTTAACCTGTTTTGTGTCGGCGAGACGGTGTGGAACAGGAATTAGGAATTGAAGCAGATGTAAAAAATATTGGATTGCAGCTACGTTTGTTGATAACATGACAGCGGCATTTGGTGAAAGCAAACTGGACAACAAATTTCAACCGGAGACAGAATGATAGCGCACTTTTTTTAATACAAGAGACTGTTGGCTGAAAACAAATAAACACCAGCATCGGTGGTTCAGTGGTAGAATGCTCGCCTGCCACGCGGGCGGCCCGGGTTCGATTCCCGGCCGATGCAACCTTTTTGACATACTGCTTGGTCACCAGCGCTGCAGTTACGTAGATCGCATTATAAGAAGCATGTAATTTATAAAACAGAGATTGGAATTCATTAATTTGAAAATGAAAGGGGTTTCAGGAGGGGCCGATCATGTTTAGATTGCATGTTTACAATAACCCAGCTCATTGAAAAGCTTAGAGAGTATCAGGTGCCCACATATATAGCTTTCGTCGACTTCAAGAAGGCGTTTGACAGGGTGAATCGGAGCTGTCTGTGTGCAATAATGGCAAGGAAAGGTATTCCACAACACCTAATTAGAGCTATACAGAGTCTTTATGTAGAGAATAAAATCTTAATTGAAGCAGGAAAACCGAGAACAGCTCCTAGAGTTGGCCTGATCAATTGCGGAGTACGACAAGGGTGTCCATCATCACATTCTCTTTTTAATTTCATGTATTGACGATGTCATACAAAACTGGCAGATATGTCTTACGGAGCATTTTATGATTGGCCACTCTGTAATTGACACTTTGTTGTTTGCGAACTATCAGGCTATTCTGTCGGACTCGGAATGCAGGCTGCAGAAGGGTATACATTTGTTAAGTCGAATCTGTAAAGACTCTGGATTACAAATATTGACACTTAAGACCAAGATGTTCTGATCCTGAGGAAAAAGACACGAGGAACTGATCCCGTACGTGCAAAAAATGTTATAGATAGTTCTGCCCTAGAATAAGTCAGCAATTTTGAATAACTGGGCAGCAGTGTGTCTTGTAATACAAGCAACGACGTTGTGAATAATTTGCATAAGTTCAACCTGAATGTTATGAGTATACTCGACAGGATTGTCCAGTATCGGCTTAGTTGCTGGGAACATCTTTGCCGAATGTATGACTGCTGCATCCCCAAACAACTATGGAACTATAAGCCGAAGACGGAGAGGTGTGGGACGTCCGGAGAAGCGCTGGAGTGACCAGCTCTAGACTCTTTGACTGTTTTAGACTGGAACAGACCATCCTTGGTGTAATCCTTGAAGATGACGATGTTAATGATGAAAATGAATGGTATATTTGGCAAGCATACATGGCTCTTTACTTATTTAGGTACTGGACTTAATATCTTGCTTATTTATTTTTATATTCCCGAGAAGAGTAATCTTCTTGTGTTAGGCTACCTCGGGATAACCGCATATCGGGTTCACTCTAAGTGGGGTCACTGGATGGTGGTCCATCGGGGGGGGGGTATAGCGGATAGCGGAGCATAACTTTGGCTCCTTGTGAGTCTGGAGCGGTACCAGTTTAGGCTGGGGTTAACCAAATCTAACAGCTTTCTGTTTCCCATGACATTACTTCAACTTACTTGTACCGGGTGTATGTGCTCTGTCCTGTCCGCCTTCCTTGGCTGAATACGAAATGATATATCTTTACTTATTTAGGTACCGGATTAATTATTTTCCTGATTCAATTTTCTTTAGCTCAGCTTACGTCTCGTTTATTATTACTTGTGTCCCAGTTTCTCCCTCAACCCCCCCCCCCACTTACACTCACATACGATATAAAGGCTTGGAGATACATTTTAGTTTTTAGCGTTAGGACTTAGTATATAAGTACGATTTATTCCCATTCAAAACTCGCAAAATAACTACGGAATGGTTGTTTATAGATATAAAAAATAATTGATAGATGGAAATTAAGAAAAATTAGCATAAGCATTATAAATTTGTTTCCCATCTTGTTACAATGAAGGCATTCGTAAGCTGTTGAACATTTTTAATATCGAAGGTCGTATTACAGGAAACAAAGAGAAATGGATTGCTCGCTTGAATAGGACTCCAGACGACAGGTTACCTAAGGACGTTTGGCAATACAAGTGTGTTGAACAACAAAGTGTAGGAAGACCTGGGAAGCGTTGGTTAAAATGGACGTATTCCTTTGCGACGGAACAAATGAAGAACTAGTTAGGAACCTCTATCGACTGTTCCTGATAGAAGAAGAAGAAGAAGAAGAAGAAGAAGAAGAAGAAGAAGAAGAAGAAGAAGAAGAAGAAGAAGAAGAAGTGATAAATGGGACAAAGGAAAATTAAGTATTATAGGCTAAGTTTGTTGCCCATTGATGCCGTCGACATCAGCATCAGTACCCTTCGATAGGCCTGTACGTAACGTAGTCAGTAGTCACGCTGAAGATGGCGAAGTGTATCTGCCGAAACGTATCTGCCTTAAACCCTTGAAGAAGAAACAGCAAAATCCAATACGTGATTATATCAAATACAGGGCGCGAAATGTACACAGAGGTACAACTTAGAAACTGGTTTTAACTATTAATGGTTCTACGCGCAATCGTGTTTACTTTCACTAAATAGAATTAATAATAAAAGTAAATGATGGCATCTATAATATTACCGGTGCGAGGTAGTTGTAACTAGAGTGATTTTTTTTAAAATTCTTAAATAAAACTTGGGATTTTACTCTCTGGTCTTGGATACAATTACAGCTAGCAATAATGGTAGACAACGAACGCTCAAAACAAAAACTCGATTAATGAGAAACTAAAAACAAAAAACAAAAAATTTGCATTCATGCCCCTGACTGCATAATAATGTTTTTATAGACTGTCTATCTGTTCATTTCTCTATCTTCGTTATCATAAAAAGACTCCCAGAATAGCTTATTATCATACGCCATTACGCCACTACTGATGTTTATGCGCTTTTATGTAACAATAAATATGTCTATATATCGGCATAGTGAAGTAAATGGTAGTTACTGAAGAAACTTCAAGGTTTTTTATGTTTAACTTGCCATATGTTTTAAATGTTTATATTTTATAATACAGCGCGAACTTTAAATGGTGCTAACTGATGCAAAAAACAACATTTTAATTTCTATTCAGTCATGTAATTACCGGATGTTGGCAACAAGCAAAAACAATTTGTATTTTAATTCCAGAGAAGTATTTTCTTATGTAATGAAAGAAAACTTAAATATAAAAATAAAATATTTTTAATAAATACAAATTTTTGCTTATTACTCGTCCGTTATTCTACGGAACTGAATTTCGACATTTTACAATTTTACCCATTATATTTTCGCGTTAAGGAACGGCGTGGAACGTGGGACAGTAATTAACCACTGAAAGCAGATGTAAAAATTATTGCTTTGTGGATACGCTTGTTGATAATGCTACGGAGGCGTTTGGTGGAAGCAAACTAGAACAAGAAGTTTCAGACGAAGAGAAAATGGTGAGCGGAAGTTTTTATTAATTAGAACAGATTGTTGCTTGAAATAAACACGAGCATCGGTGGTTCAGTGGTAGAATGCTCGCCTGCCACGCGGGCGGCCCGGGTTCGATTCCCGGCCGATGCAGCGTTTTTGACATGTTGCTTGGACAGCGCTGCAGTTAGATGGCATTATGAGAGGCGTATAATCATATATCAGAGACTGGATTCTACTGCCAACTTAGTTTTTTTTAATTTGCAAATAGAATACACATTAGGCAAAAATAGATGGATGTTTACTTATTTAGTTACAACACTAATTTCTTTGCTTAATTCTTGTTGCAATGCCTCAGTTCCCGTGTGGGGTAACCACCTTTGGTTAGGCTAGCTCAGGGTAGCCGCTTATTGGTTTGATGGACAGCGCGGTTGCTGGACCTCTGTCTCCGCAGATGGTGGATAGTGGAGCGTCACTTTGGTTCCTTATGGGTACGGAGCGGTACCAGTTTAGGCTAGAGTTAACCAATTCTGGCAGCTGCTTACTTCCTATAGTATTACTTCTACTGTTTTGTATATCAGTAATAGGTGGAGAAGAAATGAGCATTTTAATAAATGATGACTATCTCTACACGCTGATGATCAGGTTGCGGCAGGATTGCAGAAACAGTATTCCAATTACACGATGTGAAACTCCATGAAGAATGCTGATCTTAGAGCCTCTGTATAAATTTACTGGAGATAAAGAATCCAATTGTTTTATAGGTATCTGGGGATGATGACATTATCATAAGATGGCAGAAGTGTTGAAGATATCAACTGCAAAATTAAAGAAGGGAACATGGTGATAGGGCAGCTAAGTTCTGTGCTTTACAGTAGGGAGTAACCTACAAAACCGAAAAGACAATTTTCTCTGCCATCTTACAATGTATAGTCACCTATGTCTCTGAAAAATGTGAGATAAATTAAAAAAAGTCTCGATACTGTGGGTATGGACTTCTGGAGAAAGTCTTCTGGGGTGTCTAAGCTATGGTGTAATAGAAATCGGCGAGTATACCTATAACTACACCAAACTTACCTAAAACTCTGTAAACTTTATCAAAAATCTTATTATATTTCCATTAACAACCAACATTGCTTTATACACAGGAATACCTAGTGATAAATGTGTTACAAATACAGGCGAAAGTGGGATTTTCCAATATCCTTGTCTTCAGAGACCTCTAACCATTAGCCGTATGACTGCCATAGCTGTAAAGGAATAACTAGTAATAAAGTAAGAAGTAATAAATTACTAGCCAAAATAAGTTCAAATTATTGTATGCAACTGTTCAGATTAAAAAATGGCACGTTCATATTTTCTCCTAACACAGCTGCTCAGAAAAATATATTTTTCATGTATCCGGTTTTATTAGATCATGTATCTCTTCAGAGAGAAATCTTTCCATTCTGAAAAAATTTAATTTTTTTTTCTCAAAATGCTCTTCAGATTGGTCTTAAGATAAGATACAGTGAGATCTTGTACGCGGCGTTTGCAACGTTTATCTCATGGGCCAACAAACTAATCAGTTTGTATAATTAATCTTAACAAATACATGGGAAAGAGCATATGGTATAACTAAAGATATTTACAATAAAAAGTGCATATCTAAAAATGATAAAATAAGGCATTACAGTACAGTACTGAAGCCAGAATGCCTATATGCAAGAGAATGTCTAGCACTGAATTATAATTTAGACAAACCAGACATATTGAAAAGACAAATTATGAGGAAAATATTAGACCCACAGAAACTTCAGAAGGTTGGAAAATAAGAAGTAATGATGAAGTATATCAGAGTATAGAAAATATATAAGAGAAACAATGAGAAAAAGAAGACTATTATTTTTTGGACATTTATTGAGAATGGACGATAATAGTTTAACAAAGCAGATCTTCAAATATCTGTGGGGGAAGAAGTCAACATCAAGTTGGATTAAAGAAGTCTAAAAGGATTTAGGAAAAAATAATATAAACGCAGAAGAAGCAATTAAAAGAGAAGTTTTTAGTGCAAAAGCGTTAAAAATGGAAGGAGTCCAGGGTAGGAGAGGGAAAATCGCAGGTTCAAAGTGGACTAAAACAGGAAGAAGAGACACAGTGAAAAGATAAAAGAATATTGGAGGAAAAGAAAAGAACAAAGAATAAAGAATTGAAATTGGCATGTGGTCCTTAGATGGCCGATACAAAAAAAAAGTTATTGTGATTTATTAGCATAATTTTTAACGTAACAACGTGACAAATGTGTAACTGTGTAAAACCTTTTTCAACAGGTTTGTTAAAGAAACGTACACTTGCACAGTTCATTGCATGCGTATGAGAAAATCTCACGTCAACACGTGAATAGGTGTTCACAGTGACAGCTATAAAATACAAAAACTTTACATTCTTAAGAATAATTATACAAACTAAGTCATTTTCAAACCACCTGTCCTCTCACACGTTTAACGGCACCCAACACTGTGCTGTACATCTTACACTACTAATACTTATTACAACTTAAAATGACGTCACACAAGCAGAAGAGAACCCGTTCCCAGCGTATCCGGTGACAAAGGCCATTGAAATACAATAGCCGCTCTTGGAAGAGCTTTGCAAAACATCTTTTCCTGTAAAAAGTCAACATGTTTTCGTGACTCTTTACTTATTTCAAGATTAGCCTACTTCGGTATTTATTAAACTTTTTAGTCATTCACCAAATTTCTTGCATAACAAATTATATTTTTTTCGTTTCAAATTTTTCATCTCATCTTTTTCGTTTCTTATGAAAAACGTTATTTTCAGCGAATATGAGTACATCAGTACCGGAAACGCATTTTTGTAAACCTTTATTTCTATTTTCTGAAAAATGATCTTATTTATAAGTAGGATAGAACTGTTTAAATTGACTACAATATTCTTCACTAATTTTTTAAAGGAGCTAGTATTGTACAGCAAAAAGGAGCTAGTACATGAAAAAAATAGTCATCCTGCAATTTAGGTGTGTTTTCATTTATCTTCTAATGTCGTGTTCGTCGTAAAATTACATTAAATTAATCGTACAAAAGCACCTTCTCTAAAATTTGTTTACCTTGAAACTACACGTTTATCAGTCTCCCGTTTATTTATGTGTATTATCGATGTTAAGTTGTATGGCTTGCTGGACGAATAAGGATAATATCTGTCCATGTATGTGCAAACGTCCAACTAAGTACACGTTAATCTTTCTTTGACCGATTCAATTGTTGTTACGCGGTTTTGGATAACTAAAATTTCGGATAATAAAATCCGTTAAATATAATTTAATAAATATGGTGCTTACTGTGCTTTCATCTAAACGTAAAATATGTACTAAACATTAGCGCAAAAACAATGTCACTCTACTTTGTATTCAGTAAAAGTTTAGTCTGCCGTGACCAGGATTCGAACCTGGGTTATTGCGGCCACAACGCAATGTCCTAACCACTAGACGATCACGGCTACTGAGACATACCTCTAACCGAACCAAAGAGGAGAGAAAGGTTTGCGCTTTCTTCAGTGGTTACTTCACTACACGTACATATTGTATTCTATTAAAACGCATTAACACTATTATCAGCGTACGATACTACGCGTAAGTTTTCCTGTGTTGTGAGACATGACAACCATGTAAGAGGAACGAATGGACAGAATACCTATAAAAGCAGTGTAAACATAAGCAATAAGTGGAATGAAGGAAATATCCAAATGTAATACGTAATTTGTTGTTATGTTTTTATATATAAACTATTTTTTTATTTTCGAGTTTTTAACGTCTATAATTATTGCTACCAGGTCGTGTAAATGGTTAGACGCAATTGCACTGAACAGCACAGAGTAAAATGTCGCAAGTTTCTTCAACGCTTTTATCGAAAATCACACTTAATGCCAGTAAAGTTTTACTTTGCTAATAATAAATATTCCATTACTTATTTTCATTAATAATTCGGTCTAGCGGAGGTAAACAACACTGCGGGTAGACCCCACAAAAAACGAACTCAGCGAAGGAAAAATTGAATAAACAAGGAAGTGCCTAAGTACTTATTGAATAAACAACAAGAATTTATTCAATAAACTAATAAATAAATAAGTCTTGTACCTAAATAAGTAAACATCCATTTGTCTAATGTGCGCTTTACGTTTTTAAAAACATCTGATTTGACAGTAAATTACATAAAGTGTCTGTTCTGTAATTATGCACTTCTTACACTACATGATAATAGCATTCTCTAATTAGCATTTCTACGGGGTGCGAGGCAGGTGAGCATTCTACCGCTGAACCATTGGTGCTGGCGTTTATTTGTTTTAGAGCAATAGTATGTTTGGCTAAAGCGATCAAAATGATTACATGCGGGGCGCTTTGATGTGACAATTTGTTCATGGTAAGCCTACAGTGATACTCTCCGTCTACGACAATCAGATTGTCCCGTTCATCATTAACGTCTTCACAACACAGCATAGGCAAGGTGTGCTGCCTGTTGCGTCTTCGAAGACTCTCCAGCCATCTCTTCCTGTGTCTACCCACACACCTGTTTCCTATAGGCTTATATTCCAAACTTGTTTGGCCAGTCTGGAATCTGACATTCTTTCTAAGCGTTCTTCCCACCTTTGTTTGTAGTCTTTTAATTTTTAATTCAATTTAAAAACTTGTAACTTTTCTCTTATGAGCTCGTCCTTTAACGGTCGAGTTTAGAACACCTTTTAACTACTCTTAATACCATTTCCAAGGCCTGTATTTTAATGTTTTTGTCTTGTTTCTTAGTTGTTGTCCATAATTCACACCCATAGGACAACACAGGAACTGCCATAACTTAATAGAACTTTATTTTTGTATCTCGACGTACCTCGTTTCTGAAAAATACGGTTAATTTTCCCAGAGTTCGTCTGGAGCTTACCTAACTTGATACCAATATCATAATTCCTATCATGGCCAATATCATTTCCGATTCCAATAAGAACCAATAAGAACAAAAATTATGATTAATGACCGAATTCTATAACAAGATTGTCTCGTTAACATGATTTTTCTTGTTCAGTTCATGTTTACACAACGTTACCACAATTTCCTACCGATTCGTCACTTTTGATTCTGAACCGTGGCTGACATCAGATTAAAAAGATTTTTAACAACGATACGAATATAGTGTTTAAAATTTAGGGCCATCAGAGCGCCCAAAAGTAGAGACCTTTAAAAACTGTGTTGTTACTTCTTTCAACACGGTCTTTCAAGCGTCACTCACAGCTTCTGAGGACAAGCCCAGATTCTAAGCATCGAAATGTCAAGCAAGAAAAATATTACGATAGAAGCAGTCAAAATAAAAGATTTACCCGTAAGAAATTTTACGAAAATTGTAAAAATCTATGCTGTGTGTCAGATAAAAGGAAATTTTAATCAAAAGCCGAATGCAATGTTAACTTTAACATTTTGTTTTGTAAAAAAGTGTACTGATCTACGTAACCCGTGTAACGTATTAAATTCGCTGATTCAACTTTTTAAGTTGTGAATATAAGGGTTTGCATTTGAAACCAGCTATTTTCAAATAACCTTATTGTTAAATACTCTTTCAACCTAACCTAAGATGATGTAGCCCAAAACTTTTGAAACTTACTTGTACATCACAGTATAAGACTGACTTCAAGATAGTCACTCATCTATCACTGGTGGTCAGTACTTCCTTATTGCATCCAATATTGACACAAAGTAGTCCTTTTGATTTTGATTATTTATTCGGAAACATATCAATTTATAAAATAACATTTATATTATAGTTTGGGTATAATAACCATATAGTGACTTTTCCGGTAGCAGGCAGATTTTCGTGGCTTAGAAGGAATGTAAACTTTTCTGCTCTTTTGTTAGTAGAAAGATCATCAATTTTTATAATGGAAAAAACAAACAAAACACGACCGTATCATTATAAGTGTATCGAAGAAATGACCGTAATATGGCAAAAACTATTAACATGAATCGTAATGTAGCGAAACAAAACCATACCCGTGACGTTAGTTATCTCAATAACTACACGTTTGTAGTCTTAAACAGAGTATATTATGAAATTCACAGTGTTCGTTTTAAATAATTATTTTGTCTTAACTATCGTCATAACGGTATACAAAAATATTTCATTTATATACTTATGTAAATTTAACTTCTTCTTTTTCTGTTTTTCTTCACGCATCAAAGGAATTCACTACAGGTCGATTCCAAGTTCTCCCGTAAATGTCTTCTGTGTTTGGCCAGGATTCCGTTTTCCCAACTATCTCCTGTCACTTCCAAAGCGACATGTCGTTGCTTGCATAGCCAACATGATCATTCCACTCTCTTTTTCGCCTTCCGACAAATCTGACTACATCCTCTATTTGACTCTGCCATAGTATGTCAACTATTTTGTATTCTATCACGTTTCGTTTTTCCATCAATAGAATACTCTTTAGTTTTTTAAGGGTACATCCCTTAAATATCACATATGAGCTGCTGTCATTGTGTGTCTTCTTGCTTTCTCGTAGGTATGTCGGTCATTAGAGACGTCTGTCCCAAAATATTGAAAGGCCACGACCTGCTCTATAACTATCCTTCCAATTTCCAGTTTACATCGAATGGGATCTCTTTAAATTACCATTCAGTTTGTCTTGTCTGTTTAGACTATCATGTTATACTTTCTCGCTGTTATTACGAATTTATGAAAAAGTCTCTGCAAATTGTCTTCTGAATCCGCTATAAGCACTGCGTCATCCTCATAACATACGATACGTATCTACGTATTTTGTACAAACGTGTTGTCTTGGTGTGCTTAATAAGTTTATTCATTATTACATTAAACATAACTGGGATGAATGAATCCCCTTGTATTCTTCCTATGCACTTGATTTTACCTGTTAACTTATTGCCTACTTGCACTTCTGTAGCTGTATCTTTGTATACTGTTTCGTTTTTAGTTCAATCCTGATGTAAACAAACGGAAATGGCACATCTATTTGCTGCTTGAATTAGAGGCGTGTCACTCTGACAGAAGCAGTACATACAGGGTACATATAATAATCATACTGTATAAACATATGTAAATTGTAATAATTTGTCCTTACCAAAGTAAAATTTATGTAACTGTGTGAGACCGACAGTGAAATATTTTATTACACCAGTTAATGGCTCTTTTTACTCGTTTCAAAATTGCAACAAAAGATTGTAATATACTAAAGTTTATTTAAAACGAAAATAGAATCTGTGGTATATCGGAGCTTCTATCATTATTAGTCATCGTTATTATTGATAACATTGTCCACAACGACGTTAGTAACGTGGGCCAGTTCTCAGAGCTTATCTTCTTCCTTGAATACATGCTCGACAGAGTGAGGCCACTTGCCCGCCGTTTGTTTGTTTACCGACCTCTCAATCAACTGTTTTATATCAAGCAGCTTACAGTAGATATGTTGTGTTGTTGTAACGTATTACCGCGTTACAAATCCAGGGAACCCATCTTAACTGACCTCTGCCAATTACATGGGCTGCCTACGTTGTAACAAACTGTATTCAAATCAAATTAAATGAAAAAATTACTTACTATCTGTGTAAGGAAACAAGGGAAGGTATATTACTGATTTACGCACTCATTTTCATGTGTAACAAGACGACTTCTCTTTATTTAACAACAGTTACTGACAGATCCCATGACATCATTAATTAAACTAAAATATTTAAATGCTTTCATAAAACTTTGGGATCAAATTGATTCTAAATTGCTATCCCTCGGATCCGAGTTAACTTTCTGTATTTTAGTAGTAAAGACTTTTAATTATTCTCAATTCATTATATTAGCTTGCAAGACTTCTTTAACCATTTGAAGAATGGTACTAATACTTGGAACGATAATAAGTTAATTAACATTTAAAGCGTTACAACGTATGATAATTAAATTTTTACAGTAAATACTTAGATTTTCTCTTTTAATGTTTACATAAGATTAATCGTCTTTGAAAAGTCTCTTTTAGTAGTGTGTAGTGTAACATATATTATTAACCCTCGATAGACAGGCTATCGAGTCACCTTTACAATGGAATGTAGAAACCTCGTCCTGGGGGTGTCCGTCTTGGGAGTCCTTGTAGTTGGCGTCATCATCCGGTCGCGTCTTTGTCAAGAAAAGCTCGGATGTTCACAGACGAGATTGGAGCTTCTTTGGTGTATGGATTGTAGATTCTCAGATGTCCTAAACAGCGTCTTATGCCTGGTATACGTGTCTCTATGAAGTTCCTGTAGATCACATCTTCAGGAATGATGTTGAAAGTGTAGTTACTTCTTGAAGGGAGTCGGCATCTTGTTTAACACTATTTCTGTCTTTCGTGTTACATATTATGTCTTCTTGTTATCACATATTTATACTTATTGGTATATGACACACGCTTTTAGCAGTAGTATCTAGTATACTATATTTAAATTAAAACAAATAAATTAGCAACATTTTGTCAGAGCTTTCGCTCGTACGTCTGCACTCCGTGAAGTCAACATAGCGAGAGAGCGTTTTTCTGCTCGCTTCGACTGGTACTTAACAAAAGGGAGAGGGGCAACTACTCCGCGAAAATATAGTCCCTATCTTTATTTAAGTTAACATTTTTAATTACAAAACTTATGCCTTAATAAACATATATAATTTAAATGAGTTATTTTAACGACTATTTGTGTCTTCAGATTTTTTAATTATTAACATTAGGGTTTTTATCTTATTCTAAATTACAGACGACTCGGTAGACACGTCGAGTCCGGAATTAACAGGTCACCGCATGATAACAATAAAAAGGGTTAAATATGACAATAATAACTTTTTACAATTTTCCCTTTTTATTAGTGTTTCTTGGGACCTCTTAATTACTTCTTATTCTCATACTGAGTACATACAGGGGTTTTAAGTATTATAGTGAGATTTAAAATGGCTTAATCGCTCGCAAACTTACTTTTTACATTTTTTTTTTATTTTACGATTATTGTTACAATTTAAATCGTCACATAATCCACCGCTTAATTTGCACGTTACGGTTTTTTTTAACCTAACTCACAATTGGTGACTGGGAGTATGTTTGAGGTCAGTGTGTGAAGTTATTTATTATTACTATTATTTATTATTAGTGCACAGTTTGTTTTCTCTAATTCTCTTTAAATGATCTTGTTCATTTAAATGATCGCCTTCGTGAAATTCCCTTTTTCTCACTTCTTACAGTACTAACTTATATTTTAATCTTAATACTAATTTCCAAACCTTAGATTGGAAAGATCCCTACTTATCCGTAACTCACAACATCGTGGCCCGACTGACATCAGCTTACTCTAACTACTCAAGTTAGCTTTCAGCATTCATTAATGATCTTTGGCACCTTTCTGCCCTATCATTACCCTTTTCAGTCGGCGCCGTTGTGACCTGTTACGTTACATGTATATAATTCTCTCTTAATTATATACCATAAACTTATTTCTAATATAATCTAAAGAGGATCCCATACTCCACTTTAGATTACGGTTACTTGAGAGAAGCGGAATCTCACGAAGATAATTCTCTTTTATCTCTTTAACAATAACTAAACAAACTATGCGGGAGGGGAGACACTTTACACAAAGCAATGTAATACACAGGGGTGGTTTTCAATTGTTAAGGCTAGCACCGGTTTATCACAATAGGGAGGGTGCGTGGCTGCTTACTACAATTCTGACACGCTTTATTTCCTCTAACTGACCACCACCGGGGTGTTTACAATATGCAACTGAACTTTTATTATTATTCTTCTTTTTATTTACTGCTACACTTCACACTATTTAGTTTAAACTTAAGATTTATTCAGCCTTATTATTTAAAACAATTATTATTATTTACTTTGGGGAGATTTAAGAAAGTTCCTTAGAATTATTTATTACCTAATTACCATATTTATTTAGCACACTTTATCCAACAAGGGAGGGTTTACTAAGTCATTTATTATTATAAATTTATTATTATTAAGTCACTATATTATTTAATTGTCGTCACGGTGAAAAACTTGCTCTACTATACTGTACACATTTACGTAGATAAAATAAATTCTTAAGTAAATAATTTGCACAAATTAGAAAAGAAGAATTTCTCTTCTAAGGGAGAGACAGAAATTCCACACACATATTTTTCAAGGTTAAATAGCCAATCAGCTGTTTTCTGGAATGTAGTTCACCCTCTTTATTTAGTTAACAAAGGTAGGCTGAGTGTGTCAGTGAGAATGGGGGGTTTTACTCTTACGTATTGTTCTCTACACAATGCCACCGAATACTTCTTGAACAGGCCAGAACTGGCGGAAGGGGAGCGAGCTGGCACGCATAGGGTGAATCTTATTCAACAATGCACGCCTTCACTTACACTACTATTACGCTTTATAACAGTTTGACTTTATTCATTTTTTACTTTCCCCAATTAAATTAATTATTTGTTTTGTTCACAATTCCAAATTACGAAATTCTTTCCACGTAATTAACTGGGTCTACATTACACAGGAGCATTATTATTAACAAATTTTTTTTTGACAACAGACATATGTTAGTGTATGTCTAACATATACTATGCAGGAGTATTCAAGAAACAACAGGTCTTGGATTGTCGTAAAACCAACCTGTTAAAGACTGATCAGTTGACCAAACATTACAAGTCAAGTATGCAAGTAGGTACATGCATATATCCTCATACAATGATATTTCAACTTATACTGACTATCATTTACGTATGTTTTGAGATACGTAAGATATGAGAAATGTTTTGAAAATTAAATTTACATTCTCTGAGTGCATAGATCAATAACTGAATGATAAATAATTCACGGCATTCAGTGAGTTATTTATCTTACTAATGAATTAAGTTAAACAGAGCAGCAGTGTCGCAATTTTGTTTGTGACACTCTGTACACAATTACTATTACAAGATAACAACAACACAATCCCTTTTATAAAAATTAGCAGAGTGGCGCAATTTTGTTGCGTCACGATGCTTACAAACCCTTTATATAAATCAGCAGACTGGCGCAATTTTGTATGCGTCACGATGCTTACCAAACCTTTATATAAATTAGCAGAGTGGCGCAATTTTGTTTGCGTATTGCCGCGTTACAAATCCAGGGAACCCATCTTAACTGACCTCTGCCAATTACATGGGCTGCCTACGTTGTAACGAACTGTATTCAAATCAAATTAAATGAACAAATTACTTACTATCTGTGTAAGGAAACAAGGGAAGGTATATTACTGATTTACGCACTCATTTTCATGTGTAACAAGACGACTTCTCTTTATTTAACAACAGTTACTGACAGATCCCATGACATCATTAATTAAACTAAAATATTTAAATGCTTTCATAAAACTTTGGGATCAAATTGATTCTAAATTGCTATCCCTCGGATCCGAGTTAACTTTCTGTATTTTAGTAGTAAAGACTTTTAATTATTCTCAATTCATTATATTAGCTTGCAAGACTTCTTTAACCATTTGAAGAATGGTACTAATACTTGGAACGATAATAAGTTACATTAACATTTAAAGCGTTACAACGTATGATAATTAAATTTTTACAGTAAATACTTAGATTTTCTCTTTTAATGTTTACATAAGATTAATCGTCTTTGAAAAGTCTCTTTTAGTAGTGTGTAGTGTTACATATATTATTAACCCTCGATAGACAGGCTATCGAGTCACCTTTACAATGGAATGTAGAAACCTCATCCTGGGGGTGTCCGTCTTGGGAGTCCTTGTAGTTGGCGTCATCATCCGGTCGCGTCTTTGTCAAGAAAAGCTCGGATGTTCACAGACGAGATTGGAGCTTCTTTGGTGTATGGATTGTAGATTCTCAGATGTCCTAAACAGCATCTTATGCCTGGTATACGTGTCTCTATGAAGTTCCTGTAGATCACATCTTCAGGAATGATGTTGAAAGTGTAGTTACTTCTTGAAGGGAGTCGGCATCTTGTTTAACACTATTTCTGTCTTTCGTGTTACATATTATGTCTTCTTGTTATCACATATTTATACTTATTGGTATATGACACACGCTTTTAGCAGTAGTATCTAGTATACTATATTTAAATTAAAACAAATAAATTAGCAACATTTTGTCAGAGCTTTCGCTCGTACGTCTGCACTCCGTGAAGTCAACATAGCGAGAGAGCGTTTTTCTGCTCGCTTCGACTGGTACTTAACAAAAGGGAGAGGGGCAACTACTCCGCGAAAATATAGTCCCTATCTTTATTTAAGTTAACATTTTTAATTACAAAACTTATGCCTTAATAAACATATATAATTTAAATGAGTTATTTTAACGACTATTTGTGTCTTCAGATTTTTTAATTATTAACATTAGGGTTTTTATCTTATTCTAAATTACAGACGACTCGGTAGACACGTCGAGTCCGGAATTAACAGGTCACCGCATGATAACAATAAAAAGGGTTAAATATGACAATAATAACTTTTTACAATTTTCCCTTTTTATTAGTGTTTCTTGGGACCTCTTAATTACTTCTTATTCTCATACTGAGTACATACAGGGGTTTTAAGTATTATAGTGAGATTTAAAATGGCTTAATCGCTCGCAAACTTACTTTTTACATTTTTTTTTTATTTTACGATTATTGTTACAATTTAAATCGTCACATAATCCACCGCTTAATTTGCACGTTACGGTTTTTTTTACCTAACTCACAATTGGTGACTGGGAGTATGTTTGAGGTCAGTGTGTGAAGTTATTTATTATTACTATTATTTATTATTAGTGCACAGTTTGTTTTCTCTAATTCTCTTTAAATGATCTTGTTCATTTAAATGATCGCCTTCGTGAAATTCCCTTTTTCTCACTTCTTACAGTACTAACTTTTTTTTTAATCTTAATACTAATTTCCAAACCTTAGATTGGAAAGATCCCTACTTATCCGTAACTCACAACATCGTGGCCCGACTGACATCAGCTTACTCTAACTACTCAAGTTAGCTTTCAGCATTCATTAATGATCTTTGGCACCATTCTGCCCTATCATTACCCTTTTCAGTCGGCGCCGTTGTGACCTGTTACGTTACATGTATATAATTCTCTCTTAATTATATACCATAAACTTATTTCTAATATAATCTAAAGAGGATCCCATACTCCACTTTAGATTACGGTTACTTGAGAGAAGCGGAATCTCACGAAGATAATTCTCTTTTATCTCTTTAACAATAACTAAACAAACTATGCGGGAGGGGAGACACTTTACACAAAGCAATGTAATACACAGGGGTGGTTTTCAATTGTTAAGGCTAGCACCGGTTTATCACAATAGGGAGGGTGCGTGGCTGCTTACTACAATTCTGACACGCTTTATTTCCTCTAACTGACCACCACCGGGGTGTTTACAATATGCAACTGAACTTTTATTATTATTCTTCTTTTTATTTACTGCTACACTTCACACTATTTAGTTTAAACTTAAGATTTATTCAGCCTTATTATTTAAAACAATTATTATTATTTACTTTGGAGAGATTTAAGAAAGTTCCTTAGAATTATTTATTACCTAATTACCATATTTATTTAGCACACTTTATCCAACAAGGGAGGGTTTACTAAGTCATTTATTATTATAAATTTATTATTATTAAGTCACTATATTATTTAATTGTCGTCACGGTGAAAAACTTGCTCTACTATACTGTACACATTTACGTAGATAAAATAAATTCTTAAGTAAATAATTTGCACAAATTAGAAAAGAAGAATTTCTCTTCTAAGGGAGAGACAGAAATTCCACACACATATTTTTCAAGGTTAAATAGCCAATCAGCTGTTTTCTGGAATGTAGTTCACCCTCTTTATTTAGTTAACAAAGGTAGGCTGAGTGTGTCAGTGAGAATGGGGGGTTTTACTCTTACGTATTGTTCTCTACACAATGCCACCGAATACTTCTTGAACAGGCCAGAACTGGCGGAAGGGGAGCGAGCTGGCACGCATAGGGTGAATCTTATTCAACAATGCACGCCTTCACTTACACTACTATTACGCTTTATAACAGTTTGACTTTATTCATTTTTTACTTTCCCCAATTAAATTAATTATTTGTTTTGTTCACAATTCCAAATTACGAAATTCTTTCCACGTAATTAACTGGGTCTACATTACACAGGAGCATTATTATTAACAAATTTTTTTTTGACAACAGACATATGTTAGTGTATGTCTAACATATACTATGCAGGAGTATTCAAGAAACAACAGGTCTTGGATTGTCGTAAAACCAACCTGTTAAAGACTGATCAGTTGACCAAACATTACAAGTCAAGTATGCAAGTAGGTACATGCATATATCCTCATACAATGATATTTCAACTTATACTGACTATCATTTACGTATGTTTTGAGATACGTAAGATATGAGAAATGTTTTGAAAATTAAATTTACATTCTCTGAGTGCATAGATCAATAACTGAATGATAAATAATTCACGGCATTCAGTGAGTTATTTATCTTACTAATGAATTAAGTTAAACAGAGCAGCAGTGTCGCAATTTTGTTTGTGACACTCTGTACACAATTACTATTACAAGATAACAACAACACAATCCCTTTTATAAAAATTAGCAGAGTGGCGCAATTTTGTTGCGTCACGATGCTTACAAACCCTTTATATAAATCAGCAGACTGGCGCAATTTTGTATGCGTCACGATGCTTACCAAACCTTTATATAAATTAGCAGAGTGGCGCAATTTTGTTTGCGTATTGCCGCGTTACAAATCCAGGGAACCCATCTTAACTGACCTCTGCCAATTACATGGGCTGCCTACGTTGTAACGAACTGTATTCAAATCAAATTAAATGAACAAATTACTTACTATCTGTGTAAGGAAACAAGGGAAGGTATATTACTGATTTACGCACTCATTTTCATGTGTAACAAGACGACTTCTCTTTATTTAACAACAGTTACTGACAGATCCCATGACATCATTAATTAAACTAAAATATTTAAATGCTTTCATAAAACTTTGGGATCAAATTGATTCTAAATTGCTATCCCTCGGATCCGAGTTAACTTTCTGTATTTTAGTAGTAAAGACTTTTAATTATTCTCAATTCATTATATTAGCTTGCAAGACTTCTTTAACCATTTGAAGAATGGTACTAATACTTGGAACGATAATAAGTTACATTAACATTTAAAGCGTTACAACGTATGATAATTAAATTTTTACAGTAAATACTTAGATTTTCTCTTTTAATGTTTACATAAGATTAATCGTCTTTGAAAAGTCTCTTTTAGTAGTGTGTAGTGTTACATATATTATTAACCCTCGATAGACAGGCTATCGAGTCACCTTTACAATGGAATGTAGAAACCTCGTCCTGGGGGTGTCCGTCTTGGGAGTCCTTGTAGTTGGCGTCATCATCCGGTCGCGTCTTTGTCAAGAAAAGCTCGGATGTTCACAGACGAGATTGGAGCTTCTTTGGTGTATGGATTGTAGATTCTCAGATGTCCTAAACAGCGTCTTATGCCTGGTATACGTGTCTCTATGAAGTTCCTGTAGATCACATCTTCAGGAATGATGTTGAAAGTGTAGTTACTTCTTGAAGGGAGTCGGCATCTTGTTTAACACTATTTCTGTCTTTCGTGTTACATATTATGTCTTCTTGTTATCACATATTTATACTTATTGGTATATGACACACGCTTTTAGCAGTAGTATCTAGTATACTATATTTAAATTAAAACAAATAAATTAGCAACATTTTGTCAGAGCTTTCGCTCGTACGTCTGCACTCCGTGAAGTCAACATAGCGAGAGAGCGTTTTTCTGCTCGCTTCGACTGGTACTTAACAAAAGGGAGAGGGGCAACTACTCCGCGAAAATATAGTCCCTATCTTTATTTAAGTTAACATTTTTAATTACAAAACTTATGCCTTAATAAACATATATAATTTAAATGAGTTATTTTAACGACTATTTGTGTCTTCAGATTTTTTAATTATTAACATTAGGGTTTTTATCTTATTCTAAATTACAGACGACTCGGTAGACACGTCGAGTCCGGAATTAACAGGTCACCGCATGATAACAATAAAAAGGGTTAAATATGACAATAATAACTTTTTACAATTTTCCCTTTTTATTAGTGTTTCTTGGGACCTCTTAATTACTTCTTATTCTCATACTGAGTACATACAGGGGTTTTAAGTATTATAGTGAGATTTAAAATGGCTTAATCGCTCGCAAACTTACTTTTTACATTTTTTTTTTATTTTACGATTATTGTTACAATTTAAATCGTCACATAATCCACCGCTTAATTTGCACGTTACGGTTTTTTTTACCTAACTCACAATTGGTGACTGGGAGTATGTTTGAGGTCAGTGTGTGAAGTTATTTATTATTACTATTATTTATTATTAGTGCACAGTTTGTTTTCTCTAATTCTCTTTAAATGATCTTGTTCATTTAAATGATCGCCTTCGTGAAATTCCCTTTTTCTCACTTCTTACAGTACTAACTTTTTTTTTAATCTTAATACTAATTTCCAAACCTTAGATTGGAAAGATCCCTACTTATCCGTAACTCACAACATCGTGGCCCGACTGACATCAGCTTACTCTAACTACTCAAGTTAGCTTTCAGCATTCATTAATGATCTTTGGCACCATTCTGCCCTATCATTACCCTTTTCAGTCGGCGCCGTTGTGACCTGTTACGTTACATGTATATAATTCTCTCTTAATTATATACCATAAACTTATTTCTAATATAATCTAAAGAGGATCCCATACTCCACTTTAGATTACGGTTACTTGAGAGAAGCGGAATCTCACGAAGATAATTCTCTTTTATCTCTTTAACAATAACTAAACAAACTATGCGGGAGGGGAGACACTTTACACAAAGCAATGTAATACACAGGGGTGGTTTTCAATTGTTAAGGCTAGCACCGGTTTATCACAATAGGGAGGGTGCGTGGCTGCTTACTACAATTCTGACACGCTTTATTTCCTCTAACTGACCACCACCGGGGTGTTTACAATATGCAACTGAACTTTTATTATTATTCTTCTTTTTATTTACTGCTACACTTCACACTATTTAGTTTAAACTTAAGATTTATTCAGCCTTATTATTTAAAACAATTATTATTATTTACTTTGGGGAGATTTAAGAAAGTTCCTTAGAATTATTTATTACCTAATTACCATATTTATTTAGCACACTTTATCCAACAAGGGAGGGTTTACTAAGTCATTTATTATTATAAATTTATTATTATTAAGTCACTATATTATTTAATTGTCGTCACGGTGAAAAACTTGCTCTACTATACTGTACACATTTACGTAGATAAGATAAATTCTTAAGTAAATAATTTGCACAAATTAGAAAAGAACAATTTCTCTTCTAAGGGAGAGACAGAAATTCCACACACATATTTTTCAAGGTTAAATAGCCAATCAGCTGTTTTCTGGAATGTAGTTCACCCTCTTTATTTAGTTAACAAAGGTAGGCTGAGTGTGTCAGTGAGAATGGGGGGTTTTACTCTTACGTATTGTTCTCTACACAATGCCACCAAATACTTCTTGAACAGGCCAGAACTGGCGGAAGGGGAGCGAGCTGGCACGCATAGGGTGAATCTTATTCAACAATGCACGCCTTCACTTACACTACTATTACGCTTTATAACAGTTTGACTTTATTCATTTTTTACTTTCCCCAATTAAATTAATTATTTGTTTTGTTCACAATTCCAAATTACGAAATTCTTTCCACGTAATTAACTGGGTCTACATTACACAGGAGCATTATTATTAACAAATTTTTTTTTGACAACAGACATATGTTAGTGTATGTCTAACATATACTATGCAGGAGTATTCAAGAAACAACAGGTCTTGGATTGTCGTAAAACCAACCTGTTAAAGACTGATCAGTTGACCAAACATTACAAGTCAAGTATGCAAGTAGGTACATGCATATATCCTCATACAATGATATTTCAACTTATACTGACTATCATTTACGTATGTTTTGAGATACGTAAGATATGAGAAATGTTTTGAAAATTAAATTTACATTCTCTGAGTGCATAGATCAATAACTGAATGATAAATAATTCACGGCATTCAGTGAGTTATTTATCTTACTAATGAATTAAGTTAAACAGAGCAGCAGTGTCGCAATTTTGTTTGTGACACTCTGTACACAATTACTATTACAAGATAACAACAACACAATCCCTTTTATAAAAATTAGCAGAGTGGCGCAATTTTGTTGCGTCACGATGCTTACAAACCCTTTATATAAATCAGCAGACTGGCGCAATTTTGTATGCGTCACGATGCTTACCAAACCTTTATATAAATTAGCAGAGTGGCGCAATTTTGTTTGCGTATTGCCGCGTTACAAATCCAGGGAACCCATCTTAACTGACCTCTGCCAATTACATGGGCTGCCTACGTTGTAACGAACTGTATTCAAATCAAATTAAATGAACAAATTACTTACTATCTGTGTAAGGAAACAAGGGAAGGTATATTACTGATTTACGCACTCATTTTCATGTGTAACAAGACGACTTCTCTTTATTTAACAACAGTTACTGACAGATCCCATGACATCATTAATTAAACTAAAATATTTAAATGCTTTCATAAAACTTTGGGATCAAATTGATTCTAAATTGCTATCCCTCGGATCCGAGTTAACTTTCTGTATTTTAGTAGTAAAGACTTTTAATTATTCTCAATTCATTATATTAGCTTGCAAGACTTCTTTAACCATTTGAAGAATGGTACTAATACTTGGAACGATAATAAGTTACATTAACATTTAAAGCGTTACAACGTATGATAATTAAATTTTTACAGTAAATACTTAGATTTTCTCTTTTAATGTTTACATAAGATTAATCGTCTTTGAAAAGTCTCTTTTAGTAGTGTGTAGTGTTACATATATTATTAACCCTCGATAGACAGGCTATCGAGTCACCTTTACAATGGAATGTAGAAACCTCGTCCTGGGGGTGTCCGTCTTGGGAGTCCTTGTAGTTGGCGTCATCATCCGGTCGCGTCTTTGTCAAGAAAAGCTCGGATGTTCACAGACGAGATTGGAGCTTCTTTGGTGTATGGATTGTAGATTCTCAGATGTCCTAAACAGCGTCTTATGCCTGGTATACGTGTCTCTATGAAGTTCCTGTAGATCACATCTTCAGGAATGATGTTGAAAGTGTAGTTACTTCTTGAAGGGAGTCGGCATCTTGTTTAACACTATTTCTGTCTTTCGTGTTACATATTATGTCTTCTTGTTATCACATATTTATACTTATTGGTATATGACACACGCTTTTGGCAGTAGTATCTAGTATACTATATTTAAATTAAAACAAATAAATTAGCAACATTTTGTCAGAGCTTTCGCTCGTACGTCTGCACTCCGTGAAGTCAACATAGCGAGAGAGCGTTTTTCTGCTCGCTTCGACTGGTACTTAACAAAAGGGAGAGGGGCAACTACTCCGCGAAAATATAGTCCCTATCTTTATTTAAGTTAACATTTTTAATTACAAAACTTATGCCTTAATAAACATATATAATTTAAATGAGTTATTTTAACGACTATTTGTGTCTTCAGATTTTTTAATTATTAACATATGGGGTTTTATCTTATTCTAAATTACAGACGACTCGGTAGACACGTCGAGTCCGGAATTAACAGGTCACCGCATGATAACAATAAAAAGGGTTAAATATGACAATAATAACTTTTTACAATTTTCCCTTTTTATTAGTGTTTCTTGGGACCTCTTAATTACTTCTTATTCTCATACTGAGTACATACAGGGGTTTTAAGTATTATAGTGAGATTTAAAATGGCTAAATCGCTCGCAAACTTAATTTTTAAATTTTTTTTTTTATTTTACGATTATTGTTACAATTTAAATCGTCACATACTCCACCGCTTAATTTGCACGTTACGGTTTTTTTTTACCTAACTCACAATTGGGGACTGGGAGTATGTTTGAGGTCAGTGTGTGAAGTTATTTATTATTACTATTATTTATTATTAGTGCACAGTTTGTTTTCTCTAATTCTCTTTAAATGATCTTGTTCATTTAAATGATCGCCTTCGTGAAATTCCCTTTTTCTCACTTCTTACAGTACTAACTTGTATTTTAATCTTAATACTAATTTCAAAACCTTAGATTGGAAAGATCCCTACTTATCCGTAACTCACAACATCGTGGCCCGACTGACATCAGCTTACTCTAACTACTCAAGTTAGCTTTCAGCATTAATTAATGATCTTTGGCACCTTTCTGCCCTATCATTACCCTTTTCAGTCGGCGCCGTTGTGACCTGTTACGTTACATGTATATAATTCTCTCTTAATTATATACCATAAACTTATTTCTAATATAATCTAAAGAGGATCCCATACTCCACTTTAGATTACGGTTACTTGAGAGAAGCGGAATCTCACGAAGATAATTCTCTTTTATCTCTTTAACAATAACTAAACAAACTATGCGGGAGGGGAGACACTTTACACAAAGCAATGTAATACACGGGGTGGTTTTCAATTGTTAAGGCTAGCACCGGTTTATCACAATAGGGAGGGTGCGTGGCTGCTTACTACAATTCTGACACGCTTTATTTCCTCTAACTGACCACCACCGGGGTGTTTACAATATGCAACTGAACTTTTATTATTATTCTTCTTTTTATTTACTGCTACACTTCACACTATTTAGTTTAAACTTAAGATTTATTCAGCCTTATTATTTAAAACAATTATTATTATTTACTTTGGGGAGATTTAAGAAAGTTCCTTAGAATTATTTATTACCTAATTACCATATTTATTTAGCACACTTTATCCAACAAGGGAGGGTTTACTAAGTCATTTATTATTATAAATTTATTATTATTAAGTCACTATATTATTTAATTGTCGTCACGGTGAAAAACTTGCTCTACTATACTGTACACATTTACGTAGATAAGATAAATTCTTAAGTAAATAATTTGCACAAATTAGAAAAGAACAATTTCTCTTCTAAGGGAGAGACAGAAATTCCACACACATATTTTTCAAGGTTAAATAGCCAATCAGCTGTTTTCTGGAATGTAGTTCACCCTCTTTATTTAGTTAACAAAGGTAGGCTGAGTGTGTCAGTGAGAATGGGGGGTTTTACTCTTACGTATTGTTCTCTACACAATGCCACCAAATACTTCTTGAACAGGCCAGAACTGGCGGAAGGGGAGCGAGCTGGCACGCATAGGGTGAATCTTATTCAACAATGCACGCCTTCACTTACACTACTATTACGCTTTATAACAGTTTGACTTTATTCATTTTTTACTTTCCCCAATTAAATTAATTATTTGTTTTGTTCACAATTCCAAATTACGAAATTCTTTCCACGTAATTAACTGGGTCTACATTACACAGGAGCATTATTATTAACAAATTTTTTTTTTTTTTTTTTTGACAACAGACATATGTTAGTGTATGTCTAACATATACTATGCAGGAGTATTCAAGAAACAACAGGTCTTGGATTGTCGTAAAACCAACCTGTTAAAGACTGATCAGTTGACCAAACATTACAAGTCAAGTATGCAAGTAGGTACATGCATATATCCTCATACAATGATATTTCAACTTATACTGACTATCATTTACGTATGTTTTGAGATACGTAAGATATGAGAAATGTTTTGAAAATTAAATTTACATTCTCTGAGTGCATAGATCAATAACTGAATGATAAATAATTCACGGCATTCAGTGAGTTATTTATCTTACTAATGAATTAAGTTAAACAGAGCAGCAGTGTCGCAATTTTGTTTGTGACACTCTGTACACAATTACTCTTACAAGATAACAACAACACAATCCCTTTTATAAAAATTAGCAGAGTGGCGCAATTTTGTTGCGTCACGATGCTTACAAACCCTTTATATAAATCAGCAGACTGGCGCAATTTTGTATGCGTCACGATGCTTACCAAACCTTTATATAAATTAGCAGAGTGGCGCAATTTTGTTTGCGTATTGCCGCGTTACAAATCCAGGGAACCCATCTTAACTGACCTCTGCCAATTACATGGGCTGCCTACGTTGTAACGAACTGTTTTCAAATCAAATTAAATGAACAAATTATGTAACGTCTTTTCGCCGCGTTACAAATCCAGGGAACTCATCGTAATTAAACTCCGTTAATTAGATGGGCTGCCTACGTTGTAACAGAATGTATCACAAATAATTAATATAATAAATTACCTACTAACTGTGTAAGGAAACAATGGCAAGGTATACAATTGATTTAAGCACTCCTCATATGTGTGTAACAAGAAGACTTCTCTTTATTTAACATTTAAAAACATTTACTGACAGATCCCATGACATTACTAATTCAATTATTAAGTTATTTGAAAGGTTTCTTTAAACTTTGGGATCAAAATTGATTCTATATAGCTATACCTCGGATCCGGGTAACCATCGGTATTTATTCATTACAACTTTTAGTCATAATCAATTCATGATATTAGCTTGCAAGACTTTCTTTTATTCAACCATTGGAAGAATGGTATTATTGCTTGAATTATATTACTCTACATTAGCATATAAACTGTTACAACTTATGAAGTTAGAATAGTTACATGAAATTCTTAGATTTAATTTATAAGTCTTTACAAAGTTAATAGTTTCTGAAAAGTCTCTTTCAAGATGTGTTGTGTAACAAATATTAGTAACCCTCGATAGACAGGCTATCGAGTCACCTTTTAATTGGTATGCAGAAGACTCGTCCTGGGGTATCCGTCTTGGGAAACAGGAACAGCTACGTCGTCTTCTCGGTCTGGTCTTCGTCAGTAAAGGGCTCCAAAGTTCGCAGGTTGAACCTTCTACGATGATACTTGTAGATTCTCGGATGTCCTGATCTGCATACTCTGTCGCGTGTACTAGAGTTTGTGGCTTCTGATAGTTCACATCTCCAGGTATGACGTTGGAAGTGTTGTTATTTCTTGAAGTTCGAAGTCATCTTGTGTTACACCTTTTTTACGTTTCGAGTTTTACACTTTAAATCTCTTGTTTATTTACATAACTATATTAGTTAACGCATCCAGATGCTTTAGGCAGCTATTTCTGGTATACCATCTTAAGGTAAAACAAAGTATAGGTAACATATTTTAAGAGCACAGCTCTTACGTCTATACTGTACGAAGTCACCATTGCGAGAGAGCGAAATTCTGCTCCCTTCGCCTGGTACTGGACAAAATGGTAGTGGGGCAATTACCGCGCGAGAATATAGTTCCTAACTATATTTATGTTAACATTTTATTTATACAAACTATCCCTAAACAAATATACATAATTTAAATCAGTTGTTTTAGCGACTATCTGTGTCTTCAGATTTTTAATTATTAACATTAGGTTTTTTATCTTATTCTAACTTACACAAGACTCGGAAAACATGTCGAGTCTGGAATCAACAGGACAGCGCCTGCTCACAAGCAAAGGGTTAAATACGATATTAATAACTCTTTACAATTTATCTTTTTATTTAGAGTATCTTCTAACTAACTAATTACTGCTTCCTCTCATACTGATTACATACAGGTATTTTATATTAATACAGTGAGATTTAAATGGCTTAATAGCTCGCAACCTTAATTTTAAAAAATTTTTTATTTTCTTGATTATTTCTTTTATTTAAATCGTCACAATTACTTACTATCTGTGTAAGGAAACAAGGGAAGGTATATTACTGATTTATGCACTCATTTTCATGTGTAACAAGACGACTTCTCTTTATTTAACAACAGTTACTGACAGATCCCATGACATCATTAATTAAACTAAAATATTTAAATGCTTTCATAAAACTTTGGGATCAAATTGATTCTAAATTGCTATCCCTCGGATCCGAGTTAACTTTCTGTATTTTAGTAGTAAAGACTTTTAATTATTCTCAATTCATTATATTAGCTTGCAAGACTTCTTTAACCATTTGAAGAATGGTACTAATACTTGGAACGATAATAAGTTACATTAACATTTAAAGCGTTACAACGTATGATAATTAAATTTTTACAGTAAATACTTAGATTTTCTCTTTTAATGTTTACATAAGATTAATCGTCTTTGAAAAGTCTCTTTTAGTAGTGTGTAGTGTAACATATATTATTAACCCTCGATAGACAGGCTATCGAGTCACCTTTACAATAGAATGTAGAAACCTCGTCCTGGGGGTGTCCGTCTTGGGAGTCCTTGTAGTTGGCGTCATCATCCGGTCGCGTCTTTGTCAAGAAAAGCTCGGATGTTCACAGACGAGATTGGAGCTTCCTTGGTGTATGGATTGTAGATTCTCAGATGTCCTAAACAGCATCTTATGCCTGGTATACGTGTCTCTATGAAGTTCCTGTAGATCACATCTTCAGGAATGATGTTGAAAGTGTAGTTACTTCTTGAAGGGAGTCGGCATCTTGTTTAACACTATTTCTGTCTTTCGTGTTACATATTATGTCTTCTTGTTATCACATATTTATACTTATTGGTATATGACACACGCTTTTAGCAGTAGTATCTAGTATACTATATTTAAATTAAAACAAATAAATTAGCAACATTTTGTCAGAGCTTTCGCTCGTACGTCTGCACTCCGTGAAGTCAACATAGCGAGAGAGCGTTTTTCTGCTCGCTTCGACTGGTACTTAACAAAAGGGAGAGGGGCAACTACTCCGCGAAAATATAGTCCCTATCTTTATTTAAGTTAACATTTTTAATTACAAAACTTATGCCTTAATAAACATATATAATTTAAATGAGTTATTTTAACGACTATTTGTGTCTTCAGATTTTTTAATTATTAACATATGGGGTTTTATCTTATTCTAAATTACAGACGACTCGGTAGACACGTCGAGTCCGGAATTAACAGGTCACCGCATGATAACAATAAAAAGGGTTAAATATGACAATAATAACTTTTTACAATTTTCCCTTTTTATTAGTGTTTCTTGGGACCTCTTAATTACTTCTTATTCTCATACTGAGTACATACAGGGGTTTTAAGTATTATAGTGAGATTTAAAATGGCTAAATCGCTCGCAAACTTAATTTTAAAATTTTTTTTTTTATTTTACGATTATTGTTACAATTTAAATCGTCACATACTCCACCGCTTAATTTGCACGTTACGGTTTTTTTTTACCTAACTCACAATTGGGGACTGGGAGTATGTTTGAGGTCAGTGTGTGAAGTTATTTATTATTACTATTATTTATTATTAGTGCACAGTTTGTTTTCTCTAATTCTCTTTAAATGATCTTGTTCATTTAAATGATCGCCTTCGTGAAATTCCCTTTTTCTCACTTCTTACAGTACTAACTTATATTTTAATCTTAATACTAATTTCAAAACCTTAGATTGGAAAGATCCCTACTTATCCGTAACTCACAACATCGTGGCCCGACTGACATCAGCTTACTCTAACTACTCAAGTTAGCTTTCAGCATTAATTAATGATCTTTGGCACCTTTCTGCCCTATCATTACCCTTTTCAGTCGGCGCCGTTGTGACCTGTTACGTTACATGTATATAATTCTCTCTTAATTATATACCATAAACTTATTTCTAATATAATCTAAAGAGGATCCCATACTCCACTTTAGATTACGGTTACTTGAGAGAAGCGGAATCTCACGAAGATAATTCTCTTTTATCTCTTTAACAATAACTAAACAAACTATGCGGGAGGGGAGACACTTTACACAAAGCAATGTAATACACGGGGTGGTTTTCAATTGTTAAGGCTAGCACCGGTTTATCACAATAGGGAGGGTGCGTGGCTGCTTACTACAATTCTGACACGCTTTATTTCCTCTAACTGACCACCACCGGGGTGTTTACAATATGCAACTGAACTTTTATTATTATTCTTCTTTTTATTTACTGCTACACTTCACACTATTTAGTTTAAACTTAAGATTTATTCAGCCTTCTTATTTAAAACAATTATTATTATTTACTTTGGGGAGATTTAAGAAAGTTCCTTAGAATTATTTATTACCTAATTACCATATTTATTTAGCACACTTTATCCAACAAGGGAGGGTTTACTAAGTCATTTATTATTATAAATTTATTATTATTAAGTCACTATATTATTTAATTGTCGTCACGGTGAAAAACTTGCTCTACTATACTGTACACATTTACGTAGATAAAATAAATTCTTAAGTAAATAATTTGCACAAATTAGAAAAGAAGAATTTCTCTTCTAAGGGAGAGACAGAAATTCCACACACATATTTTTCAAGGTTAAATAGCCAATCAGCTGTTTTCTGGAATGTAGTTCACCCTCTTTATTTAGTTAACAAAGGTAGGCTGAGTGTGTCAGTGAGAATGGGGGGTTTTACTCTTACGTATTGTTCTCTACACAATGCCACCAAATACTTCTTGAACAGGCCAGAACTGGCGGAAGGGGAGCGAGCTGGCACGCATAGGGTGAATCTTATTCAACAATGCACGCCTTCACTTACACTACTATTACGCTTTATAACAGTTTGACTTTATTCATTTTTTACTTTCCCCAATTAAATTAATTATTTGTTTTGTTCACAATTCCAAATTACGAAATTCTTTCCACGTAATTAACTGGGTCTACATTACACAGGAGCATTATTATTAACAAATTTTTTTTTGACAACAGACATATGTTAGTGTATGTCTAACATATACTATGCAGGAGTATTCAAGAAACAACAGGTCTTGGATTGTCGTAAAACCAACCTGTTAAAGACTGATCAGTTGACCAAACATTACAAGTCAAGTATGCAAGTAGGTACATGCATATATCCTCATACAATGATATTTCAACTTATACTGACTATCATTTACGTATGTTTTGAGATACGTAAGATATGAGAAATGTTTTGAAAATTAAATTTACATTCTCTGAGTGCATAGATCAATAACTGAATGATAAATAATTCACGGCATTCAGTGAGTTATTTATCTTACTAATGAATTAAGTTAAACAGAGCAGCAGTGTCGCAATTTTGTTTGTGACACTCTGTACACAATTACTCTTACAAGATAACAACAACACAATCCCTTTTATAAAAATTAGCAGAGTGGCGCAATTTTGTTGCGTCACGATGCTTACAAACCCTTTATATAAATCAGCAGACTGGCGCAATTTTGTATGCGTCACGATGCTTACCAAACCTTTATATAAATTAGCAGAGTGGCGCAATTTTGTTTGCGTATTGCCGCGTTACAAATCCAGGGAACCCATCTTAACTGACCTCTGCCAATTACATGGGCTGCCTACGTTGTAACGAACTGTTTTCAAATCAAATTAAATGAACAAATTATGTAACGTCTTTTCGCCGCGTTACAAATCCAGGGAACCCATCGTAATTAAACTCCGTTAATTAGATGGGCTGCCTACGTTGTAACAGAATGTATCACAAATAATTAATATAATAAATTACTTACTAACTGTGTAAGGAAACAATGGCAAGGTATACAATTGATTTAAGCACTCCTCATATGTGTGTAACAAGAAGACTTCTCTTTATTTAACATTTAAAAACATTTACTGACAGATCCCATGACATTACTAATTCAATTATTAAGTTATTTGAAAGGTTTCTTTAAACTTTGGGATCAAAATTGATTCTATATAGCTATACCTCGGATCCGGGTAACCATCGGTATTTATTCATTACAACTTTTAGTCATAATCAATTCATGATATTAGCTTGCAAGACTTTCTTTTATTCAACCATTGGAAGAATGGTATTATTGCTTGAATTATATTACTCTACATTAGCATATAAACTGTTACAACTTATGAAGTTAGAATAGTTACATGAAATTCTTAGATTTAATTTATAAGTCTTTACAAAGTTAATAGTTTCTGAAAAGTCTCTTTCAAGATGTGTTGTGTAACAAATATTAGTAACCCTCGATAGACAGGCTATCGAGTCACCTTTTAATTGGTATGCAGAAGACTCGTCCTGGGGTATCCGTCTTGGGAAACAGGAACAGCTACGTCGTCTTCTCGGTCTGGTCTTCGTCAGTAAAGGGCTCCAAAGTTCGCAGGTTGAACCTTCTACGATGATACTTGTAGATTCTCGGATGTCCTGATCTGCATACTCTGTCGCGTGTACTAGAGTTTGTGGCTTCTGATAGTTCACATCTCCAGGTATGACGTTGGAAGTGTTGTTATTTCTTGAAGTTCGAAGTCATCTTGTGTTACACCTTTTTTACGTTTCGAGTTTTACACTTTAAATCTCTTGTTTATTTACATAACTATATTAGTTAACGCATCCAGATGCTTTAGGCAGCTATTTCTGGTATACCATCTTAAGGTAAAACAAAGTATAGGTAACATATTTTAAGAGCACAGCTCTTACGTCTATACTGTACGAAGTCACCATTGCGAGAGAGCGAAATTCTGCTCCCTTCGCCTGGTACTGGACAAAATGGTAGTGGGGCAATTACCGCGCGAGAATATAGTTCCTAACTATATTTATGTTAACATTTTATTTATACAAACTATCCCTAAACAAATATACATAATTTAAATCAGTTGTTTTAGCGACTATCTGTGTCTTCAGATTTTTAATTATTAACATTAGGTTTTTTATCTTATTCTAACTTACACAAGACTCGGAAAACATGTCGAGTCTGGAATCAACAGGACAGCGCCTGCTCACAAGCAAAGGGTTAAATACGATATTAATAACTCTTTACAATTTATCTTTTTATTTAGAGTATCTTCTAACTAACTAATTACTGCTTCCTCTCATACTGATTACATACAGGTATTTTATATTAATACAGTGAGATTTAAATGGCTTAATAGCTCGCAACCTTAATTTTAAAAAATTTTTTATTTTCTTGATTATTTCTTTTATTTAAATCGTCACAATTACTTACTATCTGTGTAAGGAAACAAGGGAAGGTATATTACTGATTTATGCACTCATTTTCATGTGTAACAAGACGACTTCTCTTTATTTAACAACAGTTACTGACAGATCCCATGACATCATTAATTAAACTAAAATATTTAAATGCTTTCATAAAACTTTGGGATCAAATTGATTCTAAATTGCTATCCCTCGGATCCGAGTTAACTTTCTGTATTTTAGTAGTAAAGACTTTTAATTATTCTCAATTCATTATATTAGCTTGCAAGACTTCTTTAACCATTTGAAGAATGGTACTAATACTTGGAACGATAATAAGTTACATTAACATTTAAAGCGTTACAACGTATGATAATTAAATTTTTACAGTAAATACTTAGATTTTCTCTTTTAATGTTTACATAAGATTAATCGTCTTTGAAAAGTCTCTTTTAGTAGTGTGTAGTGTAACATATATTATTAACCCTCGATAGACAGGCTATCGAGTCACCTTTACAATAGAATGTAGAAACCTCGTCCTGGGGGTGTCCGTCTTGGGAGTCCTTGTAGTTGGCGTCATCATCCGGTCGCGTCTTTGTCAAGAAAAGCTCGGATGTTCACAGACGAGATTGGAGCTTCTTTGGTGTATGGATTGTAGATTCTCAGATGTCCTAAACAGCGTCTTATGCCTGGTATACGTGTCTCTATGAAGTTCCTGTAGATCACATCTTCAGGAATGATGTTGAAAGTGTAGTTACTTCTTGAAGGGAGTCGGCATCTTGTTTAACACTATTTCTGTCTTTCGTGTTACATATTATGTCTTCTTGTTATCACATATTTATACTTATTGGTATATGACACACGCTTTTAGCAGTAGTATCTAGTATACTATATTTAAATTAAAACAAATAAATTAGCAACATTTTGTCAGAGCTTTCGCTCGTACGTCTGCACTCCGTGAAGTCAACATAGCGAGAGAGCGTTTTTCTGCTCGCTTCGACTGGTACTTAACAAAAGGGAGAGGGGCAACTACTCCGCGAAAATATAGTCCCTATCTTTATTTAAGTTAACATTTTTAATTACAAAACTTATGCCTTAATAAACATATATAATTTAAATGAGTTATTTTAACGACTATTTGTGTCTTCAGATTTTTTAATTATTAACATTAGGGCTTTTATCTTATTCTAAATTACAGACGACTCGGTAGACACGTCGAGTCCGGAATTAACAGGTCACCGCATGATAACAATAAAAAGGGTTAAATATGACAATAATAACTTTTTACAATTTTCCCTTTTTATTAGTGTTTCTTGGGACCTCTTAATTACTTCTTATTCTCATACTGAGTACATACAGGGGTTTTAAGTATTATAGTGAGATTTAAAATGGCTTAATCGCTCGCAAACTTAATTTTTACATTTTTTTTTTATTTTACGATTATTGTTACAATTTAAATCGTCACATTGTGACGGGCAATACATTTTTTTCAACTGGCTTCATATTAATTCCATATTATTCAGAATACAGTGATAAGGACGAAGTCATAAAACGACGTGCCCCGATTCAAGTGGTAAGATAACACTCACACGTACAGACATTCTGCGCATGCGCGTAATACGTTACTGTTTGAACAGTGTCAACACCCCTGACCAATAGCGTTTCATATTTTCCAAGTGGGTTTGTCTACATCAGGATTAAACTATGAGCCGAAAGAGTATATAAATATTCTATAGTGTTTAAGAATATTGCCGGCACTTTCTTCTCCACCAGAATGTTTATAACGTCAGATCGTCTTACACTATCAAGTGCCTTTAAAAAGTTACGACAGTCATAACATTAGGCTTGTTATATTCAAACTTCGTTTACGTATAAGTAAATGTACAGTTTCTGCAATAATTTTCGTATTGTTAATAAAAGCGTTATACCTCGATAATTTACAAGGTCACTCTTTTGTTCCTTCTTAAAAATTGGTATAGTTGTGCTGTTTTTTTCAATTCCCTCGGTATTTTAGCATCGTCAACTATGTGATTAAAGAATGTTGTCAACTGCTTCGCAAGGAAGATATCTTTGTTCTTTAACAATTCGTTTGCTATTCCGTCACTACCAGGAGATTTTCTGTTCTTTAATGTTGTTACTATGTGGTCTACATCTTTGGTTGTGATTTCAATTACATTATCTAAAGTTTGTTCACTATTAGAACGGAGCCTGATATAAACAAAGCGGAGTAATACAACACAGAGGCATGTAGCCCTACAGTACAAAGATAAAACTTTCTTAACAGATCCAAAGAATTATAAAATCCTTTACCTTATTTTTAGTTATATTAACCCCAAATGAATTAATAATAAGTTAGTTGATATATTTTTAATATAGAATAAACTTTCACATGTGAAACTTACTTTGTTTCCTCCCGTACGCGTTTCGGCGTGATGTGCGCCTTCGTCAGCGGTGTAATTCAGGCGCACATCACGCCGAAACGCGTACGGGAGGAAACAAAGTAAGTTTCACAAGTGAAAGTTTAATATTTTATATTAATTTAGTGCTGTGAAAAAAGAAGATGAACTATCAAAACAACGATATATTTTTAATCAATGAATTATAATTAATTGGGAACTACTTTATTTCTAGCGGTGGATTTAATGATGCAGCCACTCATATAACCAATCCGGTTTAAGTACAAGCACATGGTTTTGTTTACGTCAGGCTCTACTGTAAGAGTGAACAATCTTTAGATTGTAACTTCCTTGTAATAGAGATTATCCTTGTCGCTCCCCGTTCTGATACGGTTCCCGAAACGGTTTATTTCTATAGCATTGGTTTAACGGTCCCTCAAACTTTGGCTTTCTTATTTCTAAGCATTCGCCATATTTTCTTCTGGGATCCGTACAGTACATACCGTGCTCCATTCCCTTTGTAAAACTTCCCAATACAATTCTTTGAGATCTCCAATTTTCCTATTTGTCTTGTTTCTCTTTTGTCTGTACAGTTCTCTATCCTGTAGAGAGTTCGTTCTTTTGCTTTTTAATAATAATAATTTCCTTTTTACGAGAGTAGGTAGAAAAATTTGCTGTAGAAATGTCCGGAAGGGCTCATACGTCCGGAGTATTATACCCAGCCAACTAAAAAACCACCTCCCATTTCTCTTCTAGGACACTAAGCTGGAACTGTTTGATACACTACTTTGGGTTAGGCCTGTTGTTCTTCAGGTCTAGGGCTCACGTCTGACTTGTTATCCCTCTATATTGTATTGTCCAAATCTATCTTCTTCGCCCGAAAAATCTCTCTCTACGAAGCGTACCGTACAGTTTCAGGTGTCCTGCCCTTGAAGCATCGTTTCAACGATGTTATCCGGGGAGGTCTGGCTAATATCGTCTTGCAATGATTTTATATGTTGCTCCCATCTGTCGCAGACGAATAATGTAAATAATAATAATAATAATAATAATAATAATGATGATGATGATGATGATGATGATGATGATGACGATGATAACAATAACAATAAAAAATGACACGTATATGTTACCTGAATAATGACAACTTGCCTAACGTTTATAAATTTTGACAAAATATAGTATAACACAAGACAGGAAATGTTAACAAGTAAATTTGTTTTGTAAATTTAATTTACATAAAATTCGGACAGTGCATAATAAATAAATTTCAGTCTTAAATATTTACGTTTGTGTAGAAGTTTTATAAAAACGTGAAGAAGGTTGAACATGAAAATGTTTTTCAAGTGAACTAATATATTTTATCTAAGTAAGAACAAAGCACAAATAAACCCCGGCAGGGATGATGTGAAACTCGTCAGCGGGCGCACAACAAATTGCCGACGAGGGGTTGACTTCCTGAGCACCATAATTAGCGTTAGCATCCCTACGCTCACTACACAACCCCACAATATTTTGTTAGAAAAATGCTAAATAAATTTAGACTCAATGAAACTTAATGCTGGCTGCAAATCTCGTTGACTCCGTCCTTAATGTCATTGTTAATACAACAGAGGGCGCTATTAGTAAGGCAGGCAATTAGGTTAATGTAACACTAAGTGCGTGAATGTTTTCGTTTATTTTCTTTTCTTTCATTGCAGCTGTTAATCAGAACTTCTTTTATAACTGCAGTCACTTTTATATTTTCGGAGTACCTTACAATTTAGTCACTCTACTAGCTGAGAATTTGCAAATGTATATAATTGTTTCTATCATATTGTTTACAGCTTTCATAATAATTTAAAATTTTCCTGTTGTTATGGTTTGTAACGTCCAGAAAATTCTTTACATGTTAGAACGTTCACGTTTTTATGTTTATTTAATTTTAACGGACGTAGGACTATAATGTCAAGTACAGTAAAATTCCGATTATCTTAAAAAATTTGGGTGATTAGAAATTGTATTAGAAAATTCAGGGCAAATAACTCATTAAGTACAATTAGTGAACCATATTAAGATGTCAGAATTAGATTAAAAGCATAAAATAAGAAAGATATCTAATAATATAATATTAGCATTTTGTCAAAACTTTAATACATGAACAAACCCAGCTTTGTGGGATGTCAAAATAATCTTTGAAAGAAAATAGAAACAGTTATGTTAATATCAAATACATTGATAAGAAGACCAAAGAATAATAGCCATTAGAAAATATTTATTACTTTTGAACTAAATTCAAATAATATAACAATAGACATAAATGCATTCAACCAATGAGAGTATAGGCAGTTGCCATGACAACGGAACGTTATTATATCTGATTGGATAAAACTTCCGGGCTGAAAGGCCGTGGTCGATTGCTTGATGCATTGGCGCTATACGTTTCGGCCGCACCACCGGTGGCCATCTTCAGTAGCAAAACTTGTTCGAATAGATGTACGCCGAACACGTCCCCAATGTACTGGGAACAAGCAACAGTGAGTTACCAGGTCAGAGCTGTTGGGTTGCGCGTCGTGAGACGACCCAATGGTATCCTAGTACCGAGCCTCCTATGAGGGGCTCCTGCCTAGTGGTCCTGTCCAGACGGAATATTGATTATTTAATTTTTATTGGTCGTTACAACGACATGCTCGTACTAGGTCGACTAGTACAGTATTTGTCGAGGCCGTTTCCAAGAGTCACCTGGACGTATTCGGTACTTGCCAAGGCCAGCTATGAGAGGGTTTGTCTGGGTCCTCGCAGCTCGGACGTAAAATTTACGTGCAAGTCGCCTTGCGGTGTCATCCAAGGAGCGGACACCGAGTCCTCTTCTCAGGAGACGAGTAGAAAACCGATAGGGGACTTTGGCCGCTAGCCGAAGCCCTCTATCGAGAACGCTTTGCAACCTTCTTTTATGAACGGTTGCGAGGTAACCCCAGACGGGAAGAGCGTAGGTAATGATCGGCAACAGATACGCGTTGACAATCAACTTACCCAGCTTGCGGGTCATAGCCTTGTTGGCAAGTATCGGAAACAGTTGCGCGAGACGAGCGGACGCTTTCCTTCGCATCGTCTCAGCGTGGGTACGCCAGGTGAGCCGACGATCGAGGTGGACACCGAGGTACTTAACTTCCCTCGACCAGGGCAGGTACGTTCTACCGAGTCTCACTCGGCCTCGTGGTTCTTTCCGGCGCTTTGTGAATAGCACCGCGGAGCTCTTGGTTTCGTTGACGGCAACTTTCCAGCTTTCCGTCCACGTCGAATACGCATCGAGTGCGCGCTGAAGTCGTGGGATAGCAAAGTCTGCGTTCCGATCGGCGGTATAGACCGCCGTGTCGTCGGCAAACAAAGCCATCTGGACTCCAGGCTCTCTGGGTGCGTCGTTGACATACACGGAGAACAGAAGAGGCCCTAGCACGCTACCTTGAGGTACCCCGGCTGTGATACGTCTCTCGGAAGAGACGTGGTCGTCTATTCGCACGCAGAAAGTCCTCTCCGTCAGAAAGCTAGCAATCAAGCGAAGGTAGCAATCTGGGAGCTGGATTTCCCGGAGCTTGAACAAGAGCCCGTCGTGCCAGACACTATCAAAGGCCTTTTCCACATCTAGGAAACAGGCGACAGTCTGCTCTTTCCGACACCCGGCGTCCGTGATGTATTCCACCAGTCTCATCAGTTGATGAGTGGTGGAATGCCCCACACGGAAGCCGAACTGTTCGGGGACCAGTACATCGAAATTTCGTAGATGATCTAGTACTCTCCGTTGTACGAGACGTTCGAGGACCTTTGACGTGGCTGACAGTAGACTAATTGGCCGGAGGTTGCCGGGACGGGAAGCGTCCTTTCCCTGCTTCGGGATCACTATAACCGTCGCCTTACGCCATTTCTGGGGAAAATAGGCCAGTCTAAGACACGCGTTGAACAGCGCGACCAAGAAAAGTACTCCTCGCTCCGGGAGTCGAGTAAGAGCGGCGTTCGAGACGCCGTCCGGGCCAGGAGCTTTTCTTGGCACGAGTTCAACGAGCCGATCTGTGACCTCTTCCCTAGTAATGGGTTCGGGCTCCGTAGTGATCGGAAGAGACAGAAAGTCTTCCACTTCGTTCTCGACTTCTTCGTCGAAGTCCCAGTCCATGGGCGGGTTAGGTGCGAACTGTCGCTCAAAACACGCGCCCAAGTACTCGGCCTTCGCCTCCGGGCGAGCCAGGATTTGACCGAAAGGTCCAGCAATGGCCGGGATGCGAGGCCGGCGCCTCTTCCCTACCAACGCCGAAGGTATCCGGTAAGGGCTACTTTCGTCCGATCCGTCCCCTGCCTGGGCCACGGCGAGTTCCCAACAGCGTCTCCGGTAGGCCTGCATTTCACGACGTAAAATGCCGGTCGCCCGGTTGTACGCTGCCTTGTCGGCCGGATCACGGGTCCGCTGCCAGCGTCTCCGGAGGCGATTTCTCTCGCAAGCGAGAGCACTCGTCTCCTCTGGGATCCGCTGCCAGTGGGGCGTGACGCCAGGCTTCATTCTGGAAGACGCGTCGATCGCAGATACGACTGCCTCGTCAAACGCGGCAACTGCCTCGTCGACTTGGCGGAAGGTTTCGAGTGGTCCCGCGTCTGGCAATCGGCGACTTAACGCCGGGCCATAGCGATCCCATTCTACCACCTTCCGGACATCTCTGCGTACGACGTGCTGGGTAGCGACGTGTATCAGGATGGGGAGATGATCGGACGATAGTTCCGTTAGCGCGGACACATGGACCGGACAGTCAATTCCTTGAATCACCGCTATGTCCAAGACATCGGGAGCCGCGTTGCGTTGTGAGGGGTAGAACGTAGGTTGGGTAGGCCCAATCACTTGTATCCTGCGAGAATCGGCAAACCTGCGTAAACGTTTCCCGTTTGGGGCAGTCAAGCGACTGTTCCAATCGCGATGTTTACAGTTCAGATCGCCGGCCATGATGACCCTCCTGTGTGCATCGAACGCGACAGCTAGATCGGGGTGAAGGAGCTCTTTTTGCGGCGGTTTATACGCCGCTACCATCTGTACACCGCCTAGAGTGTTTAACAACTCCACAGCGGTGCCTTCGAGGTGAGTCATTGCAGGCAAGACGACTCGGTGATGCTCGAGAGTGAGCCTCACCGCGACGGCAGTACCGCCACCAGCAGTGCCCGGTCTGTCGTTTCGATAGCACACATAGTTGGCCAGTCGTAACCGACTCGCAGGAGTCAAGTGGGTCTCATTGAGAAGTACTACATCGGGTTTGAGTCGGGCCAGTAATTCTTGGAGTTCCTGGATCTTGTTGGACAACCCGTTGGCGTTCCAGGAAAGAATCGAGAGATCTCGTTTGAGGACCCGACTCATAGAAGACCTACACAAGTGGCGGCTTCCACCAAGAGCATGAATCTCTCAGTTATGTCAGCAGTCTCCAAGCGGGAGCGGATGGACCTGAAGGTCTGGGCGACTTTGCTGAGGTCGAACTCAGCAAGGAAGTCTTTGACGACCTGGTAGTCGTCAGGAACGGTTCTTGAGGCAGATTGCCCGGAGACTGCGTGCGCATAAGAGCGCCGAGGCTTATCAATCGGGGGATTGGTGGAAGCCAGGGGTTTCTTGGGGCCAGGTGTAGCACCTCTAGCGGAGGTGCTAGGAAGAGGGACAGATGCGATTGCGTCGGACTTCGCGCGCTGTGCAGGCTGTCTGGACTGTGCGGCCGGGTTGGCAGGAGCCCGGGATCTAGCGCCACGGGGCTTTCTATGCCGCTTCTTTTTGCCTGCGTTGGGAAACCGCGGGGGCGGGAGGTCAGGCGAGGCTGCTTCTAAAGCAGGGGCAGGATTCTCCGTTGCTGGGGGGGATTGAGAAGTCTCAGGCTCCACAACCGAGATGTTTTCTTGTGGCTGGGCGGTCTCACTTTTAGATGCCGCGAGGTTACGGCGCTTTTTCGCCAGAGGCGGGACAGGGGCCTGTGAAGGAGCCTGAGTTGGGGTTGCCTGTGCTGCAGGTGTTTGCTTCGGGCCTTTAGAGCGTTTTTGTTGCCTGGTAGTGACTGGGGCGGAAGACACGGCAGCCGTAGCAGGAGGCGCAGGGCCTGGCTGCTCGGTTGCAGGTCTTGAACCAGCTACCGGATGCCTCGGTGGTGGCAGGCGCCCTTTTGGCTTTCGCCGCTCGAGCTCCTGCTGAAACACCGGACATGCCCGGTAGTTGGCGGGGTGACTCCCGCCGCAGTTGATGCATCTTTTGAATGCAGGTGCATCACAAAGTTTGGAGGCGTGAGGGAGAGAGCACCTCACGCACGCCGGAGCGTTGGAACAAGAGTCAGAGTGGTGCCCGAAGCGTTGGCACCTGTGACACTGAGGCAGAACCCCGGGAGCGCGGCTTCGTTCCACTTTTACGCGGAAACCAAAAAGCCGCGTAAGTGAGAGTAGGCTAGTGCCTGCCTCGCTATTCTCCACCAGGATGCGGACCAGAGGAATTGGACGCCTTGGTCCGGCAGGAGTAAACACCCGATGGACCGCGCGAACAGGATAGCCCAGCTCGCGCAGCTCATCGAGTATTTCCTCTAGAGGGGATTCCACGTCCAAGCCTCTGAGGACAAGCGACAGAGGCTTCACGTGTTTAGGCGAGAAGGTATGGTACTGGAATTGCTGGGATTCCACGTACGCCAAGACACTGCGGTACACGTCCATTCCGCGGACAACGATCTTGACTGTATCGCCCCCAAGGAGCTTCAGGTCAACGTTGGCCGGGGAAAGTCCGGGAGCCACTATCAATCGCCGGTAAAAACCGGTGACGTTGTTCACGCCATGAACGTAAACGGGCGGGATGCGAACAGCGGCCGACGGTGCTTGGGCACCGCCGGACGCAGTCGGCCCCGGGCCGGATTCGCCATCGGCGGGGACAACTTCCATGGCGGACGCCGAGGAAGAGGTTGAGGACGATCGGTTCCGCCTCGGTTTCTTAACCGGGCGCCCCCGTGGCCCAACCGCCACGAAAGCGTCGGTCTCGTCACCGGGCAGCGGAACCGACCGGGGATCGACTTGGTCCGCATCCATAAGCGGAGAACACGGCGAGTCGCTCGTGTGGGGCGGGGCAGTGGCGAGCGACTGCGAGCTCGATGACGCGCCCGGAGCGGGCATTTCCGCCATCGAGCGGGAGGTTCGCCGACCAGAGGCAGCCAGGCTGCCTCCGGCGGTAACCAGGGACCTAGGGTCCGGCCCGAGCCGGATCGCTTGCGGGACTTCTGGAACGCTCAGGCTTACTACGAGCTGGGCAAATGACCGGCTTCGTTAGATACCTCTCCTTACCAAGAGAGGTGTCCACCGGCCTCTTTACCTAGGCGATATCCAAGCTCGCTTACCACTGGTGGGGGCTCGCAAGGATCGTCCTAGGCAGCGCTACCTAAGAGCCTGAGCGTCAGCGGGCAAGATGCGCTGCGCAACCTTAAGCTCTGGCAGGCTATTGGCTTCCTCTTCAGCGGCAAGGTGGTGGTCCTGAAAAGGGTCACTTGGCTGGTGGCCCTTAGAAGGTCCGACGCACTCAGCTGTGCTTGTGCTGGCTACTCAATTCACCAGCCAGCTGAGTTGTGGTCTTCTGTCTTCTTGGTGTCAAAGGCAGCAAGCGGGCCAAGATGTTGGCTGTCCAGCGGCGAAGCAGTAGGCAGCAGGGCAGCGGCTGATCACAGCGAACTTCAGCTTCCAAGCTGGAGAGAGCAGTCCAGGAGAGAGATCTGTACTGTTCCAATGCTGGTTCCGAAGTGCCGATCTCCAACGAACAAACGAACAGTTCAACTGAACAGTTGCCATCGAACGAACGAACCTCAACAGTTGAACACAGTGAGTTACGGCTACGAATCCTCTATTTATAGCTTTTTGGCCGCTTCAGGTGTATCGCGCGGACCAATGAGAAGCCAGCTCATCATTCTTGATTTTGATTGGCCATGGAAAATAGACCATGCCAGACACTATTTAAGGAGATGCTTTCTCCTCGGCGGTTCATAGCGACAGACGCATTCTTATGAATATGGATGGACTCCAGATGTAGGCGAGTGAAGTAACCCCGGACAGAAGACAACACGCGGGCTTCATCAAACATCACCCGGTGATCGTCGTGGGAAAGAGCGTGTTCAGCAACTGCGGACTTTTCCGGCTGGCCCAGACGGCAATATCTCCGGTGTTCAGAGAGGCGCGTCCGGACACTACGCTTCGTGGTGCCTATGTAGACCTGGCCACACGTACAAGGAATACTGTACACCCCGCACGACGAGAGTGGATCCCTGGCGTCTTTCACCGGTCGCAGGAACTGTTGGATCTTTTTGGTTGGCTTGAAGATCGTCCTGACGCCCCGCTTACTCAGCAACTTCCCGATGCGGTCAGTCACGCCACGGATGTAGGGCAAGACAGCAGAGCCAACAACCTCAGGCGACACCGACTCGTCCAGCCTACCAGATCTTCTCGGCCGGGCAGCTCTCCTAACCTCCGCAGCAGAATAGCCGTTGGACTGCAGTGCTTCCTCGAGATGCCGAAACTCATCTTCGAGATACTGGGGCTCACAGATTCTTTTTGCCCGGTCTACCAGAGTCTTCAGCACCGCCCTCTTCTGCCTAGGATGATGATTGGAGGCTTTATGCAGATATCTGTCGGTGTGCGTTGGCTTCCTATAAACTTTATGTCCCAAGCTGCCATCGGTCCTTTTTAGGACCAGCACATCCAGAAAAGCCAATTGTTCATCCCTCTCACGCTCCATCGTAAACTGTATGCGCGGGTGCACAGCATTCAGATGTCCAAGGAATCGCTCCAACTCTTCGTCCCCATGGCTCCAGACCACGAAAGTGTCGTCCACATACCGTAACCAACACTTCGGCTTGAGAGGCGCAGATGAAATTGCCAACTCTTCAAATTTCTCCATATAGAAATTTGCAACCACAGGGCTGAGAGGACTTCCCATCGCGACGCCATCCAACTGTTCATAGAAGCCGTCATTCCACTGGAAGTAGGTCGTTGTTAGGACCTGCCGGAACAAAGCAGTGATGTCCGCCGAGAACAGGTCACCCAAATACCCCAAGACCTCCTGAACAGGAACCATGGTGAAAAGAGAGACCACATCAAAACTGACGAGAACATCGCCAGGCTCCAGCACCAACTCCCGGATCCTCCGGATGAAATCAGAAGAGTCCCGGACGAACGAATCCCTCTGCCCGATGTGCGGCTTGAGCAATCCCGTGAGGTGCTTTGCCAAGCTGTAAGTAGGCGAGCCAATAGCACTGACGATGGGCCGCAGCGGAACGTCTTCCTTATGGATCTTCGGTAAACCATAGAGACGAGGGGGAAGGGCCTCCGAACACCGGACGGCCGTCTTCACATCAGGCGCCAGAGAAGATTGCTTAATCAAAGAATCCGTTTTTCTTAGAACTGTAGTAGTCGGATCTTTGTTCAGCCTCCGATACGTGGCTGGATCTAATATACCTTCAATCTTCCGCTGGTAGTCTTCGGTGTTCAAGACCACAGTGGCGCTCCCCTTATCCGCAGGCACAATAACAATGGAGTCATCCCTCCTCAATTCTCTCAAGGCTCGCAACTCCGCCGACAGAAGATTGCATTTTGGCGGAGCGGCCCTTCTAAGGGCCCTAGAAGCTTCCAATCGGATTTCATCTGCTTGGTCTCGGGGTAGTCCTCGGATGCCTGCCTCCACGCTCGCAACTATTTCCTCCACCGGTACTGTCTTCGGGGTAACTGCAAACTTCTCACCTTTGGCTAACACCGAGGTCTCATGTGGTGTTAGCTGGCGGCTCGATAGATTTACAACCATCCTGTCCATCCTGTCACGATCAAATAGTGATCAAATAGTGTATCTCCTTAAATAGTGTCTGGCATGGTCTATTTTCCATGGCCAATCAAAATCAAGAATGATGAGCTGGCTTCTCATTGGTCCGCGCGATACACCTGAAGCGGCCAAAAAGCTATAAATAGAGGATTCGTAGCCGTAACTCACTGTTGCTTGTTCCCAGTACATTGGGGACGTGTTCGGCGTACATCTATTCGAACAAGTTTTGCTACTGAAGATGGCCACCGGTGGTGCGGCCGAAACGTATAGCGCCAATGCATCAAGCAATCGACCACGGCCTTTCAGCCCGGAAGTTTTATCCAATCATATTGACACCGGCCGTGAAAGCCTACGTACTAAAGTTATTATATCTAATTCCGTTATAAAGCATTAGTCCATTATTGACGAACAAGAGAGACGGAAGCCAAACCATATTCGACTCAATTATTAATTAAAATAGTAATAAATACTGCTAAATTTAACGAGATGTGGATTCAAGAAGTCGAACAAGGAATTATTTAACCAAAGAGAGCTAATAAACCAGAATTTAATATTCAAAAATAATTAAAAAATCCAAATTAATTGAAAAAGAAGCCAGATGAAATCAAAAGTGCAAATGATGGAAGATTAATGATCGTATCAACCCAACCCAAATAAACCACAGCGACTCACCACCAGAAATCGACCAGATTTCGTTAAGTATATCTGAATTACCGGAATTTACGAACTAAATTAATAAATTTGTCTCACAACACAAAAAACTCTCACTCCGAACTTAATAAATAAATTTCTTTCAAGGATTGATTGATAATAAAAACTGAACTTGTATGTAAACATAAAATAACCTATGTAAGAAGTATGAATTTATTAACACACACTTTTTAACACTCGAAAAACGAATTGTAGTTAAATATTAATAGTATATAAGTCCCATTAATGAAAGGTGGTGTACTTTATTAACATCTTATTTCTATTTTTTCGTAATCAAAAGGACTCGTTGATTTAATGAACTGTAGAAAATAAATATTAACGGCAGCCATGTCAAATTAGAAACTCTTCACTCAACTTTGCCAACCTTGAGATATTGTCTATTTATTGCCGGAGCAACATTATTTTATATTATTATATTTTTGTATCTAAATGATTAATTATTAACTATTCCAAACGTTAATAAACTAGTACTGATTAGTGATAACCGTGCTTTATTTCATTATAAATTGTATTATAAAGTTTGTGCACTTTAACGATGAATAAAATTGTCTGCCAGATTTAGATGTTGGCAACACGACGAACTACAAGCGAGATTCGAATGCCCGCCAGTTTGCGAGGGTAATTTGAATTGGTTATCACCGCATAGAAAGACAGATCAGTTTGAACTTTTAAATTGTTTTCATAAACAATTTGGCGCCTACCGGGAAATAAATATACTCATTGAAGAACAGGTAAGGATTACGCTCGTGAAGATATCGGTACTGGTAATTCGTGCGTTCGAGACAGACATCGTCAGAGTAAGAACTTCGAAAAAGCACGACTTTTAGATAAACATAAAGTAACGACAACAGTGTGTGGGGCTAACACACGCATACAGGTTATATCGTTACAATATTAACCTTTACTACTAATCAAAATCGTCTCACCCAAATTTTTTAAGATAATCGGAATTTTACTGTACTTGACATTATAGTCCTACGTCCGTTAAAATTAAATAAACATAAAAACGTGAACGTTCTAACATGTAAAGAATTTTCTGGACGTTACAAACCATAACAACAGGAAAATTTTAAATTATTATGAAAGCTGTAAACAATATGATAGAAACAATTATATACATTTGCAAATTCTCAGCTAGTAGAGTGACTAAATTGTAAGGTACTCCGAAAATATAAAAGTGACTGCAGTTATAAAAGAAGTTCTGATTAACAGCTGCAATGAAAGAAAAGAAAATAAACGAAAACATTCACGCACTTAGTGTTACATTAACCTAATTGCCTGCCTTACTAATAGCGCCCTCTGTTGTATTAACAATGACATTAAGGACGGAGTCAACGAGATTTGCAGCCAGCATTAAGTTTCATTGAGTCTAAATTTATTTAGCATTTTTCTAACAAAATATTGTGGGGTTGTGTAGTGAGCGTAGGGATGCTAACGCTAATTATGGTGCTCAGGAAGTCAACCCCTCGTCGGCAATTTGTTGTGCGCCCGCTGACGAGTTTCACATCATCCCTGCCGGGGTTTATTTGTGCTTTGTTCTTACTTAGATAAAATATATTAGTTCACTTGAAAAACATTTTCATGTTCAACCTTCTTCACGTTTTTATAAAACTTCTACACAAACGTAAATATTTAAGACTGAAATTTATTTATTATGCACTGTCCGAATTTTATGTAAATTAAATTTACAAAACAAATTTACTTGTTAACATTTCCTGTCTTGTGTTATACTATATTTTGTCAAAATTTATAAACGTTAGGCAAGTTGTCATTATTCAGGTAACATATACGTGTCATTTTTTATTGTTATTGTTATCATCGTCATCATCATCATCATCATCATCATCATCATCATTATTATTATTATTATTATTATTATTATTTACATTATTCGTCTGCGACAGATGGGAGCAACATATAAAATCATTGCAAGACGATATTAGCCAGACCTCCCCGGATAACATCGTTGAAACGATGCTTCAAGGGCAGGACACCTGAAACTGTACGGTACGCTTCGTAGAGAGAGATTTTTCGGGCGAAGAAGATAGATTTGGACAATACAATATAGAGGGATAACAAGTCAGACGTGAGCCCTAGACCTGAAGAACAACAGGCCTAACCCAAAGTAGTGTATCAAACAGTTCCAGCTTAGTGTCCTAGAAGAGAAATGGGAGGTGGTTTTTTAGTTGGCTGGGTATAATACTCCGGACGTATGAGCCCTTCCGGACATTTCTACAGCAAATTTTTCTACCTACTCTCGTAAAAAGGAAATTATTATTATTAAAAAGCAAAAGAACGAACTCTCTACAGGATAGAGAACTGTACAGACAAAAGAGAAACAAGACAAATAGGAAAATTGGAGATCTCAAAGAATTGTATTGGGAAGTTTTACAAAGGGAATGGAGCACGGTATGTACTGTACGGATCCCAGAAGAAAATATGGCGAATGCTTAGAAATAAGAAAGCCAAAGTTTGAGGGACCGTTAAACCAATGCTATAGAAATAAACCGTTTCGGGAACCGTATCAGAACGGGGAGCGACAAGGATAATCTCTATTACAAGGAAGTTACAATCTAAAGATTGTTCACTCTTACAGTAGAGCCTGACGTAAACAAAACCATGTGCTTGTACTTAAACCGGATTGGTTATATGAGTGGCTGCATCATTAAATCCACCGCTAGAAATAAAGTAGTTCCCAATTAATTATAATTCATTGATTAAAAATATATCGTTGTTTTGATAGTTCATCTTCTTTTTTCACAGCACTAAATTAATATAAAATATTAAACTTTCACTTGTGAAACTTACTTTGTTTCCTCCCGTACGCGTTTCGGCGTGATGTGCGCCTGAATTACACCGCTGACGAAGGCGCACATCACGCCGAAACGCGTACGGGAGGAAACAAAGTAAGTTTCACATGTGAAAGTTTATTCTATATTAAAAATATATCAACTAACTTATTATTAATTCATTTGGGGTTAATATAACTAAAAATAAGGTAAAGGATTTTATAATTCTTTGGATCTGTTAAGAAAGTTTTATCTTTGTACTGTAGGGCTACATGCCTCTGTGTTGTATTACTCCGCTTTGTTTATATCAGGCTCCGTTCTAATAGTGAACAAACTTTAGATAATGTAATTGAAATCACAACCAAAGATGTAGACCACATAGTAACAACATTAAAGAACAGAAAATCTCCTGGTAGTGACGGAATAGCAAACGAATTGTTAAAGAACAAAGATATCTTCCTTGCGAAGCAGTTGACAACATTCTTTAATCACATAGTTGACGATGCTAAAATACCGAGGGAATTGAAAAAAACAGCACAACTATACCAATTTTTAAGAAGGAACAAAAGAGTGACCTTGTAAATTATCGAGGTATAACGCTTTTATTAACAATACGAAAATTATTGCAGAAACTGTACATTTACTTATACGTAAACGAAGTTTGAATATAACAAGCCTAATGTTATGACTGTCGTAACTTTTTAAAGGCACTTGATAGTGTAAGACGATCTGACGTTATAAACATTCTGGTGGAGAAGAAAGTGCCGGCAATATTCTTAAACACTATAGAATATTTATATACTCTTTCGGCTCATAGTTTAATCCTGATGTAGACAAACCCACTTGGAAAATATGAAACGCTATTGGTCAGGGGTGTTGACACTGTTCAAACAGTAACGTATTACGCGCATGCGCAGAATGTCTGTACGTGTGAGTGTTATCTTACCACTTGAATCGGGGCACGTCGTTTTATGACTTCGTCCTTATCACTGTATTCTGAATAATATGGAATTAATATGAAGCCAGTTGAAAAAAATGTATTGCCCGTCACAATGTGACGATTTAAATTGTAACAATAATCGTAAAATAAAAAAAAAATGTAAAAATTAAGTTTGCGAGCGATTAAGCCATTTTAAATCTCACTATAATACTTAAAACCCCTGTATGTACTCAGTATGGGAATAAGAAGTAATTAAGAGGTCCCAAGAAACACTAATAAAAAGGGAAAATTGTAAAAAGTTATTATTGTCATATTTAACCCTTTTTATTGTTATCATGCGGTGACCTGTTAATTCCGGACTCGACGTGTCTACCGAGTCGTCTGTAATTTAGAATAAGATAAAAGCCCTAATGTTAATAATTAAAAAATCTGAAGACACAAATAGTCGTTAAAATAACTCATTTAAATTATATATGTTTATTAAGGCATAAGTTTTGTAATTAAAAATGTTAACTTAAATAAAGATAGGGACTATATTTTCGCGGAGTAGTTGCCCCTCTCCCTTTTGTTAAGTACCAGTCGAAGCGAGCAGAAAAACGCTCTCTCGCTATGTTGACTTCACGGAGTGCAGACGTACGAGCGAAAGCTCTGACAAAATGTTGCTAATTTATTTGTTTTAATTTAAATATAGTATACTAGATACTACTGCTAAAAGCGTGTGTCATATACCAATAAGTATAAATATGTGATAACAAGAAGACATAATATGTAACACGAAAGACAGAAATAGTGTTAAACAAGATGCCGACTCCCTTCAAGAAGTAACTACACTTTCAACATCATTCCTGAAGATGTGATCTACAGGAACTTCATAGAGACACGTATACCAGGCATAAGACGCTGTTTAGGACATCTGAGAATCTACAATCCATACACCAAAGAAGCTCCAATCTCGTCTGTGAACATCCGAGCTTTTCTTGACAAAGACGCGACCGGATGATGACGCCAACTACAAGGACTCCCAAGACGGACACCCCCAGGACGAGGTTTCTACATTCTATTGTAAAGGTGACTCGATAGCCTGTCTATCGAGGGTTAATAATATATGTTACACTACACACTACTAAAAGAGACTTTTCAAAGACGATTAATCTTATGTAAACATTAAAAGAGAAAATCTAAGTATTTACTGTAAAAATTTAATTATCATACGTTGTAACGCTTTAAATGTTAATGTAACTTATTATCGTTCCAAGTATTAGTACCATTCTTCAAATGGTTAAAGAAGTCTTGCAAGCTAATATAATGAATTGAGAATAATTAAAAGTCTTTACTACTAAAATACAGAAAGTTAACTCGGATCCGAGGGATAGCAATTTAGAATCAATTTGATCCCAAAGTTTTATGAAAGCATTTAAATATTTTAGTTTAATTAATGATGTCATGGGATCTGTCAGTAACTGTTGTTAAATAAAGAGAAGTCGTCTTGTTACACATGAAAATGAGTGCATAAATCAGTAATATACCTTCCCTTGTTTCCTTACACAGATAGTAAGTAATTGTGACGATTTAAATAAAAGAAATAATCAAGAAAATAAAAAATTTTTTAAAATTAAGGTTGCGAGCTATTAAGCCATTTAAATCTCACTGTATTAATATAAAATACCTGTATGTAATCAGTATGAGAGGAAGCAGTAATTAGTTAGTTAGAAGATACTCTAAATAAAAAGATAAATTGTAAAGAGTTATTAATATCGTATTTAACCCTTTGCTTGTGAGCAGGCGCTGTCCTGTTGATTCCAGACTCGACATGTTTTCCGAGTCTTGTGTAAGTTAGAATAAGATAAAAAACCTAATGTTAATAATTAAAAATCTGAAGACACAGATAGTCGCTAAAACAACTGATTTAAATTATGTATATTTGTTTAGGGATAGTTTGTATAAATAAAATGTTAACATAAATATAGTTAGGAACTATATTCTCGCGCGGTAATTGCCCCACTACCATTTTGTCCAGTACCAGGCGAAGGGAGCAGAATTTCGCTCTCTCGCAATGGTGACTTCGTACAGTATAGACGTAAGAGCTGTGCTCTTAAAATATGTTACCTATACTTTGTTTTACCTTAAGATGGTATACCAGAAATAGCTGCCTAAAGCATCTGGATGCGTTAACTAATATAGTTATGTAAATAAACAAGAGATTTAAAGTGTAAAACTCGAAACGTAAAAAAGGTGTAACACAAGATGACTTCGAACTTCAAGAAATAACAACACTTCCAACGTCATACCTGGAGATGTGAACTATCAGAAGCCACAAACTCTAGTACACGCGACAGAGTATGCAGATCAGGACATCCGAGAATCTACAAGTATCATCGTAGAAGGTTCAACCTGCGAACTTTGGAGCCCTTTACTGACGAAGACCAGACCGAGAAGACGACTCATTTTATGCACAATTCAACCACTTCAATAAACATTGAACATATTATGATCAGTTCAATAAGTTAAAAGAAGATGGAACAATCTACAAACATAAGGATTCTCTACCAGAAGCAGTAATAGAAGCTATTAAGCCCATATATAGAGACTTTTCTAATGAAGATCTTTAAAGCACTGTCTTCACGGGGAAACTCAGAACCCGAACTTAAGTTTCAATAGTTTTGTATAGCAAAGACTCCCAAAACTATATTTGTAGGCCTGCAAACTCTCAACTTGAAGTCACAGCTGCAACTACTGTACATTAAACTTTATTGAAGGTTGTATTGGAAAGGCAAATGTTCTTCAAACGCTTCACATCAATCCTGGGAAATTTGTGTTTGAAGGTCTCAAACAGATTGACGCAGAACGTATACGAAAGGCTGATAAGGAGAGTCAAGAAAAAAAGTAAAGACAAAGACTGAGAAAAGGACTTAAAAAAAAGAAAAGAGAAGAATGAAACTTATTGTCCTGGCGGCTTTTAGAGACATAAAATTCTTCAGTGTTTTTCAATTTTTAAACCAGCTTTCCAAAAGTTTCCATTTTTCTTTTTTAGGTACATTTTTCTAAAAAATTATAAAACTTACAAGCCTGAAATTGTGCAGACATGATATTTACATTTATACAAGTTTGCCTTACCAGAATTATAAAAAAAATTAGCAGAATCTTCAATAACAAATTTTTAATTAAAATGTTTACGTGACTACAATTTATAAATTTCAATTTTTTTTAATACTAACCAGACATGGTATTTTAGTAAATCGGCTACAGTAAAGGTGTGTGTTTTGTATTTGTTAAAAATTTTATAGAGATAAAACTAAATGTTTCTGAAATAATGTTAGCTATTTTAAATATTTAAATATACCTGCTATTTAAATAGTATTGGATCGGAAAAGGTACCGGCCCTCCTTAAGTAAGAATTTGTAAATAATAATATGTTCTTATACCTACCATATAAGGCAGTTTGCGTGACATGTACGCCATAGGCCTGGCATCGATGTTTACCTATAAGGTCGGCTAACGACGCAATTCAGACCGCTTCAGACATTTCCCAGACGGCTGAGCGATTGTTATGCGGGCATCTAGAGTTGCGTATACAATAGCTCGCCGTGGCTGTAATGTCACATCTAACGCGATTTACAGATACTGCAATATTACCGAAATAATAACCGGAAGTTGATGATACAGACAAAGATGTAAATGTTCCAGATGACGAGAGGTTTGCTGAGAAGTCATTCACTGCTTGTACGTAAGATATTCTATTAAAATAACAGTCATTGTGATCCCGCTTTAGCCCTAAACGTTACGTATTAAAAATTTCACTCATTTTATACGTGTTTTTGTTACAGACTTGATTACTGTTTGTCGAGAAATGTGACCAATCATAGCCGCTGACATACTATTGATAAACATTCGTGTGTCCTAAGCACAAGTACCGGTAATCGGAGGGGAAAATATTGCTACGAATTTCGTAATGCTCTCAAATACACAAAGCCTTGTAGTAAGGACCTTCCAGATTGTTCGATTACTCTTAACTACGCAAATTATGCCGGCACGCTGCCAAAAGAATTGAAAATTATTCTGGAACACCTGCGGAACGTATATAAGCAATAGCGGCCGGCTTAGAAGTTAGTTATACCTGGCGAGATTGTAAAGTGCAGATCAAGTGATTGTGGAAAGTGACTACTGTGTTATAATTAGTGCATAACTGTCAATAGTTGACATTATTATTGGGTGTGAACAAATTTAACTTGAATTATTGTATGAGAGTACATTGCTGACTGCACATTGATATTTGTGATTAATTAAAACTGGCAATTAGTGACTTCATTGGTGTCTGTATTTTGTTTCCACTGCCTGAGACCGTCTTAAAAATATAATCGAAAGAAAATTTTTTGCAAAGACAAATGTTAGAAATATTGTTTGTTATTACTATTTTTAACCATATTATATGCTACTTAAATAAACATTTATATGGATAAAAATGTTGTTTCATATATTGTTACGACACCAAAAGCCGCCCCAATACCAGAGAAGAACTTTAAGGAATTAACTATATGAAATCAAGAAAAATAAAATGACTATGACGAGACAAATGACCATGACCCAACCCAAGTGATTGATCCAATAAAGAAAATAAAATGAGAAGGTATAAACTAAACTAATGATAAAAAAGCACAAATAAATAATAAATATCCAGTGACGAGTATTAAATAAAATAATCCAAGTTAAAAGTACACTAACCATAATAAGTAAGTGAAACCAGTCTTAATAGATATTGTATATTGTTAATAACCCTATGATGATAAAAAAATCAAAACATAAAAATGTTGACAGACTAACTAGAAATTTGTATATAAAATAGTAAAAACCCAAGAGTGAGAGATAGATAGGAAGTGAAAGTGATAAACAGTGTAAGTGTTAGAAGTGAGAAAATAACCAATTCATAATTTTAAGAAAGAGGAAACAAAAGTAATAAAACCGATTTTAAAAGATGAATAGACAACTAATGTCATAACTTAAATAATAATAAACTAAGTAATATGAGTGCAGTAAAAATAAAACATCCTATGTTAACAAAAATGTTCAAAGGAATGATTAGCAAGATAGAATAAATGGTGTTATAATGTTATTCACCAAGATTGTTATTTGTTTAATTAAAAAAGTTAAGTTTGTAAGAAGGAATATGGCTGAAAAATGAACAGACCATAAACCTAATTTTGTGTTATGCTTTATAAGTAATATTAAGTGATAAACAAGTTGTAAGAAAAGGCTATAGATATGAGTAAGGAAATAAATTCTACAAACATAATAATTAATCATTAGAGTAAAAACAGAAAAAGAAAATAAGAGAATAACAGACAAGCAATAATTTTGTAAATTAATAAGAACATACAATTATTATAGAACAGCCCAAATTAATTCAAAAGATAAATAAGTCATAAGTGACACCAGCAAAACGTATGTAAATGAAAAATAATCTCTAATTTGTATAAATTAAGAAGTTATAGCCAAGTACTGCTTAGGCCTATAAAATGCCTAACTGTGTAAATTCAAAGTAAGCAAATTGTAAGAAATTAACAATCTCGCCAGGTATAACTAACTTCTAAGCCGGCCGCTATTGCTTATATACGTTCCGCAGGTGTTCCAGAATAATTTTCAATTCTTTTGGCAGCGTGCCGGCATAATTTGCGTAGTTAAGAGTAATCGAACAATCTGGAAGGTCCTTACTACAAGGCTTTGTGTATTTGAGAGCGTTACGAAATTCGTAGCAATATTTTCCCCTCCGATTACCGGTACTTGTGCTTAGGACACACGAATGTTTATCAATAGTATGTCAGCGGCTATGATTGGTCACATTTCTCGACAAACAGTAATCAAGTCTGTAACAAAAACACGTATAAAATGAGTGAAATTTTTAATACGTAACGTTTAGGGCTAAAGCGGGATCACAATGACTGTTATTTTAATAGAATATCTTACGTACAAGCAGTGAATGACTTCTCAGCAAACCTCTCGTCATCTGGAACATTTACATCTTTGTCTGTATCATCAACTTCCGGTTATTATTTCGGTAATATTGCAGTATCTGTAAATCGCGTTAGATGTGACATTACAGCCACGGCGAGCTATTGTATACGCAACTCTAGATGCCCGCATAACAATCGCTCAGCCGTCTGGGAAATGTCTGAAGCGGTCTGAATTGCGTCGTTAGCCGACCTTATAGGTAAACATCGATGCCAGGCCTATGGCGTACATGTCACGCAAACTGCCTTATATGGTAGGTATAAGAACATATTATTATTTACAAATTCTTACTTAAGGAGGGCCGGTACCTTTTCCGATCCAATACTATTTAAATAGCAGGTATATTTAAATATTTAAAATAGCTAACATTATTTCAGAAACATTTAGTTTTATCTCTATAAAATTTTTAACAAATACAAAACACACACCTTTACTGTAGCCGATTTACTAAAATACCATGTCTGGTTAGTATTAAAAAAAATTGAAATTTATAAATTGTAGTCACGTAAACATTTTAATTAAAAATTTGTTATTGAAGATTCTGCTAATTTTTTTTATAATTCTGGTAAGGCAAACTTGTATAAATGTAAATATCATGTCTGCACAATTTCAGGCTTGTAAGTTTTATAATTTTTTAGAAAAATGTACCTAAAAAAGAAAAATGGAAACTTTTGGAAAGCTGGTTTAAAAATTGAAAAACACTGAAGAATTTTATGTCTCTAAAAGCCGCCAGGACAATAAGTTTCATTCTTCTCTTTTCTTTTTTTTAAGTCCTTTTCTCAGTCTTTGTCTTTACTTTTTTTCTTGACTCTCCTTATCAGCCTTTCGTATACGTTCTGCGTCAATCTGTTTGAGACCTTCAAACACAAATTTCCCAGGATTGATGTGAAGCGTTTGAAGAACATTTGCCTTTCCAATACAACCTTCAATAAAGTTTAATGTACAGTAGTTGCAGCTGTGACTTCAAGTTGAGAGTTTGCAGGCCTACAAATATAGTTTTGGGAGTCTTTGCTATACAAAACTATTGAAACTTAAGTTCGGGTTCTGAGTTTCCCCGTGAAGACAGTGCTTTAAAGATCTTCATTAGAAAAGTCTCTATATATGGGCTTAATAGCTTCTATTACTGCTTCTGGTAGAGAATCCTTATGTTTGTAGATTGTTCCATCTTCTTTTACCTTATTGAACTGATCATAATATGTTCAATGTTTATTGAAGTGGTTGAATTGTGCATAAAATGAGTACATAGGATCGTGCGTTAAATAGGACGCATTCATTCTAATGCCTAATATTTTATTTGTTAATTTTTTAACATTGAATTGGCTATTAATGCATATCATCATCATCACCATCTCCACTTCACGGATAGGCTGCACTGCCTGTTCCGGAAACTATCTCATCTTCGCACACCCCACACTACGATACCGTGTGGGTTTATAATTCAAGTCAAGTTTGGGAAGGCGATCTTGCTGCAGTCTTCCAAAATCTTACACCAGTTAGTCTTGTATTCCGTAAATCTATCCTGTAACTTAAAAATTTGTAATACTTACCTTATCTGTGCATTACTTGTTCTGTCTCGTAACGTGCACCCTTTAACCAACCTGAGAAATGTCATTTCTGCTGATGTAACCTTCCCTCTCTCTCTCTCTCTCTCTGCGAAAGTGCCCATGTCTTACAGCGACACCGGTACAGCCGTAGTCTCATAAAGCTTTGTCTTACCTAGTTTTGTATTTGAAGGTTATATGGATTGTTCCACATAGCCTATATGTTTAGAGCAATCAAAGCTTTATATTTTCTTAAATAGAAAGAAATGGAGAATTCTCTAAGATAAAAATTTTTTATTGCATTTTTTGGTCCCCAAAAGTACTGATTCCCCTTAAACGTACACAGAACACGTTACACAATTATCCTGTCATTAAAACTATTTGATGTAGAAGCCTGTACGTGAAGTAAAGTTTTTGTTACCAAAATCATTTATCCAACTAGTTTTGATACTTAGTGATATTTTAAAATTTATCAAGTGAAACTGCCAGAAGCTTGTAAGTGACAAAGAGAGGAGAAGGAGATAAATATTTTCTGCGCGTTTTCCTTATAAATTAAACAGTAAAGTCGTGTTACAGTGCGTGACCTTTGTAATGCATAGTAAATGAGCCTCTTCCTTTGTTGCGTCGCTTCCAGTCCAGTAAATTTATATGAATAATAAATCCTGCTTCCTTTGTTTGGAAGCAAACCTAATTGCCAGTTGTTCTACTAAAGATTTATAACAAACGATTCTCTGTTCACTTTTAACCTTTTCTGGACGTCTGTGGCCGTATACGGCATTTTAGCTTTCCGTAAGATTCCCGCTAGTATACCTCTATTTATTCAAATCATAAGCTGAGAAAAACGTTTTCTATAAAATTGCTTAACTCTCTTTAATACAAACGCTAAAATTGTCTTTAAGAATGTACAATAAACATGCTGCTGTTTTAATAAGAGTATAACATAGCCAATTCACATATATATATATATAAGTAATTACTAGTAATTTCTAAACGTCCAATCCTTCATCATCATCTTCAGGAAGGATTGAACCAAAAACGGTTTGTTCCGGTTCCAAGCTGATAGACTAGAGCTGGTCATTCCAACGCTTCTTCATGCGTCACACAACTCTCGGTCCTTTCGGGTTATAATACAAGAGTTTGTACCGATGAATGCACGCAGTCATCCATTCGGTTAATATGTTTCAACCATTTTAGCCGATATTGGTAGATCCTATCAAGTATACCCATAACATTCAGTTCCTGCCGTACATTAGGAGATTTCATTTGCGATATTAAAGAGTATATCCTGCCACGTGCTCGAGAAACGTCGTGTACCTTTCTATCTCAAACAGTTGTTTGAGCATGAGTTCAAGAGTACAGTGCAGATATGTTACTTTCTAGCCTTCGTCGTCGTCGTCATTGTCATCAAGTATACCACCTTGGACTATCTCCATCCTCCTCCCTCTTATTTTGTTCATTCTGTCAATATTATACCTATTCTATTTTAGTTACTTATCAGCATCAGTGTTTTGCTGTCTCTTCTTGCTATTCTTTATATAGTAAGTGACAATATTACCTGTAACATGCAAACATAATTAGAGACAGTTGAGTAGCCGCGCGTTTGCTACTGACATCCGTAAATACTAGAAATCTCTCTCCAACTTTTCCTTCTAAAGTCACACAACGGAATACTGTTGAAAGTCGGGATTTGTTCAAAACATCAGTCATTTTGTCCACAATTACAGCAACAAAATCATAACAGTAATTGAAACAGTTTTCATACTGTGAGAATAAATTGCGAAACTACTAAGATTGTGAGTCTATTTAACACCTGGAAATTCTTTTAAATTTCTAGATTCACTTGTATATTCTTTGTTTACTTTTTAAGGACACACATCTGAAGTATTTATATTTCTACAGTAGAGTGCAAGCTTTGAAGTGTTGGTTTTCATTACAATAAAAAAATAATAATAATAACAAACTGGTGCTAAAAACAATATTTTAGTTCCTAGTCAGTGAACAACTTTTCATTGTTTACACCTTATGCCAGAAATTGCCAGAAATTGGCTTAGCAGAAATGGCCAATAAGCAAAAAATAAATCGAACCTTACATTCAATGCGACACTGTTTGCTGTGATTGAAAAACAAAGAAATATAAAAATAAAGTATTTTAATCCGTTTTCCGCAAAATTGAAGATGGATTGTATTAAAGATTGTGAAATAAAATGGTTTTTCCTTGACATATACAAATGTTTTTCTGTTTTATCTTTAGCGTTTCAGTAACGGCGTGGGACAGTAATTAGGAAGTGAACGCAAATGTAAAAGCTATTGCTTTGCAGCTTCGCTTGTCGACAACACAACAGTGGCATTCGGTGAAAGCAAACTGGAAGAAAACGTTTCAGACGAAGATAAAACGGTGAGCAGAGTTGTATTTTAATTATAACAAACTGTTGCTCGGAAACGGATAGACACCAGCATCGGTGGTTCAGTGGTAGAATGCTCGCCTGCCACGCGGGCGGCCCGGGTTCGATTCCCGGCCGATGCAGCGTTTTTGACATGTTACTTGGACAGCGCTGCAGTTAGATTGCATGATGACAACTTATAATTATACAACAGAGATTGGGATTTACTGTCACATTAGTTTTTTTAATTTGAAAGTGAGAGCCACATTAGGCAAACTTTTATGGTTGTTTACTTATAGTCAGCAGATCTATTTCATTTCTTTTTACAATGGCTCAATTCCCGTGTGGGGTAACCTCCTTTGGTTAGGCCAGCTCAGGGTAGTCGCTTATCGGTTTGACAGACAGCGTGGTTGCTGGCCCCCATCGGGCGCCTTCGCAGGTGGTAGATAGCGGAGAATCACTTTGGTTCCTTATGGGTGCGGAGCGGTACCAGTTTAGGCTGTGGTGAACTAGGCCAGCTTCTTACATCTTCCGCTGCTATTACGTCTACTGACTTGTACCAGGTGTCTGTTCTCTGTTCTGTTGGCCTTCCTTCGTCACCTCTTATTTCTTCTGTTACGTTTTCGAGTAGTGTTTCACAATTCTTGGGGCAGGTAGGGCTCCAAAACAATAATGAAAACAGCCTATATGGGAGATTAAACCATATTGAGGGTTGGAGAATAGGCCAGTTGACCTGTTTCTAGTAAAAATTCTACTTGTTAAAATTTCCGCACAAATGCCTCGGAATTTAGAGTAAAAATCTTGTAAACGGACTTGGCTGTGGAAAAAGGACAATGTAAATTAGAACGTGGCATGTACAGGGAACTAGTAAAAACTAAAGAAGCCTTAGAAGAAATACAAAAATTAAAAATAGAAATTTTATGCTGCTCTTGCTAAACAAAAAGAAAAGGAACAGGTAGTGAAGAAACAAATAATTGAATTCGCTCATTTAGTGATGTTAGTGAAGATATAAAAGCGCAGTGTTGTCTTTCTGAAATTGTGTTGTATTTATGAAAATATGTACTCTGTTAATATTATTTTGACTATTCGCCGGGCTTTAAGGTCGTGGTCTAATTCTCAACTGTTACGACTTGAGAAAAGCAACTGGTAAAGAGCATGATACTGTAGAAACTGGTGAATAGCATGTTACTGTAGAAACTGGTGAAGAGCATGCCAATTACTTTTCTCAAGTCGTAACTGTAAAGACGGCCTCAACTAGGTAGTATGAAACGTCTGTTTTATGCACCAGCATTACTGATATCACTGTGCGCTCGAGAATCGAATACGGACATCTATTCTATGCTATACCCACTGATCTACTAAACTATTACAAGTTTATGAGCTGTGTATTATTAGCTATATGGATTCTGAACAATTATGAACAATTTTCGCCTTTATGACAGTATCACATGGGAGTCGAATTTCTAAAGTTTCAACCGAGCGTGCTTGATTACACATACGTAAAATAGTTTATCCTATTATCGCCATTTGGTACCAGGTTTATTAAAAATGAAAATTCCAAACGAGAATACAGTATGTGTTACATAACAACAGATTACCCTTTCTCTTCCTAACAAGGGAGATACTTTTATAAAATATGCAAACTAAACTACGTCACAACTCTAAGCGGAAGCTGTCACAGTCTGTTCCCATCACGAACTCTTTTGTCGACTTGTAACTTAATGTTGTGTGCTTGACATCCTCTGAGGTGAGACAAGAAGAAGTAGTCGTTTCAAAACCAATCCACCAATGGCTCGGTTATTTAGTTTCCCTTGCCCCTTTTTCTCGTCTTATTCTATTGAAAAACGAATACAACCAATAACAACAGTTTGTAGACATATATGCAAAATACGTACATTTGGCGAAGAATTGAATAGTATACTTCTTAATACTTCGGAGTCGTTTGTTTGTGATAAAAAATGAGGCAGAATAAGCTCAGAATATTAAATCTTTTATTTCCGTCACGTAAATATAAATTAAATAGATCGCTCTTGGTAACTTAGCTAATATTTCTGCATCCTACATTACATATTTAAGTCACAAACTTGTCTCTTTTGCAACTTTAGATATTTACACGTTTCTGCCTATCTGATATTAAGTTAATTTCCTTTCCTGCTCAAAATGTTAGATGAAAAATTTCAAATATACACATTTTTTGTTCACATTTATTTTTTAATATTGCAATCTATAATGAATTCTGTGTGTATATGTTACTGTAAAAGTGCGAAGTAAGGTAAATCTTAAGATTTACCGGTATATCCTAAGATTTATCGTTTCATGATGGTAAATGTCCGAAGATCCTTTTAAAATGTTTGCATTTCGGACTTTTACCAGCAATTAGTGGTAAATGTCAAGATTTTCCGCTGCACTGTGTTAAAAGCGTAAAATATTTTTAATTTTAAAGAAATTTATAGTTAATAGTTTAAAGAAAAATTAATCATTTCCATAAAAACGCATGGAGAAAGGAGACAAAAATAACGCATTACACTATTGTTTGTTTCTGAATTAATTTTTATTTAGCGATATACAATGAATTGTAAAACTACTAAAAAACCTACAGCCAAAAATATTAAAATTGATAAAATTAACGGAGTTTACTTTAAAAAAAGACCATCTAAAACCATTATAACCATTTTGTGAAAAAAGAGCATTTAAAAACTTTTTAACCGTTTTGTGAAAATGTGTTCTTACTGACGAAAACAAAAATACGAGTCCTTTTTACTGGTTTTTTAGTCCAATAATTAATTGATGCAAATAAATGAAAAATTACTTGTTGCAGCAGGGTTGACTGTTATGACCTTTAGGATTGCACAACAAAGAGGAGGCTTTGCACAAACACTTCTTCGTAGTACACTTTTTTAAACAATTACATTTTTTGAAGCTTTGTCCTCCAACTAAAGATAGTTTATTAATCACTTCTCAAACAGTAACCTCTTCGCTTCCTACTCCTGCAACGCTAATAAAATTTTCTGTATACAGCGTGAACTGGTTTCTTGTGTATAAAGATGTAAGTTTGCCAATAGTGGTACCAAGATGACAAAATTCATCATTTTCAATATTCATTACGACAGCTACAGCAGACTCAGTTCACCTTTGGCCGATCTACATCTGGCACTTTGACTCTCACATTCTGTCCAACTAAAGGTTTAGCTACTTTTTTACAAGAGACAACTGTCATTTTTTCTGCTTCTTTTTGAAGTCCTTCGGCGGCTCTCTTTCGAAAGTGCTTCACTGTATCGATCCCGCTTGTTGTAGCGGTTACATCGACGAGTGCAGCTTTTACCACAACGCAACGGTAAATCTTGACATTTACCACTAACTGCTGGTAAAAATCGGAAATGGAAACATTTTAAAAGGATCTTCGAACATTTGCCATCATGAAACCGTAAATTTTAGGATATACCGGTAAATCTTAAGATTTACCTTAATTCGCACTTTTACAGTAACATATATACCTACTTGTACAGTGCTTTTAACGTATCGAGGGGTAAGTGGTAAAACTACACAAGTCGAATGATATTTCAAAAAGACATATTATTTTTGTTTATTAATTTCTTAATTTCTTTTCATTTCTCAAAACGTATGTAATAAATAGAAAACTCCATTAATAATAAAAACTAACCTTGAATATCACTTTAACGATTTAATGATTTATTATTGCTCTTAAAAACCTTTAATTTCAGTTTTCCATAAATTAACCCAAGTGGACTGGAGGATCCGCGGTCAAGTCGGCTTCATACAAAAGAAAGTTAAGACTAAACAACATTACTATCTTTAAAGTGGCTTAAATCGGTACTATTAAGGTAAATTGTAATAACACAATAAAGATAGGCCTACGCGTTATTGAAACATTGTTGAAATGCGCAAAAGATACTTATCGGCTGTATTGATTGTCCTATAATTCATATTTAAAACGTATACGCTAATGCTGTGTAATAAGCCCATTTGTATAGGTAAAAAAAGAATTACTACTATATTAGCGTACGTAGCTGAAAAAATAGTAAAATGGACAAAAAATTAAGAGATTAACAAAATTCTTTTACCCTCGGGGGGTCCGGACCCGTTTGCCCCTGATTATATTACAACGTGTGGTTTACTATTGTGTGGTGCAAGATTTCACAGTTACCGGGCACAAGCGGAGCGGCCATCCCAAATAGTACTATTTAGTGATTTCCAGCTAAAAATCCCAGAAACTATTATTAAAAATTTATTTACCATATACACAAGGGTTGGTCAGCGAAGTCGAAAAGGAAGACTTCATGTCACTGTGCATGATCATGTCAGCAACTGTATTTGAAACAGTTCTTCTTTACATAATACTTGGCTGGACGTTGCACTGTAATATCTTTCTACTATATCAGCGTAATTATCATCATCATCTTCACAACACGGCATAGGCAAAGTGGTGCCTGTTCCGCCTTCAAAAATCCTCCAGTCATCTCTTCCTTTGTTTCCCCACGCACGTGTGTCCTATAGGTTTGTATTTCCAGACTTATTTGGTCAGTCTGAAACCTGACATTCTTCCTCAGTGTTCTTCCCACCGTCGTTTGTAGTATTTTAATTTTTCATTCAAGTTGAAAACTTGTAACTCTTCTCTTATGGTCTCATTTCTTATACGGTCAAGTTTATTGCACCTTTTAACTCCTTTTAAGAATGCCATTTCCCAGGCCTGTACTGTCTTTTTTATTGTTATACATAATTTACACCCTTAGAACAGTACAAGGGCTGCCATAACTTTGTAAAACTTCAATTTTGTATCTCGACGTCCCTTGTTTGTAAGAATACGGTTGATTGTTCCACAAATCGTCTGCAATTTACCTAACTTAACATCAATGTCATAATTTCTATCACAGCCCATATCATTTTCCAAATAATTAAAGTTGATTACGTGTTCTAGAACTAACTTTTGTTCTTATTGACTCCTTACCTCAAAATGGCATTACCTTTGTTTTTGTAGTGGAGACCTTCATATTGTATTGTTTGCAAATCTGATGAAGCTTACAAACAGAATTTTGCAGCTCAGATTCTGTATTTTTAAGTACAAGGAAATCGTCAGCAAACAACAGCACATTCAAATATCTGTCACGTGATAACTTATATTTGTATTATATCTTGAAGGCGTAATTATATTTCCCTTCATTTTTATATAACGTTTATCACTGACGGCTGGAGTCTCACAAATACTGTGTTTTATAAGCTAAGGATACTATAACTTAACGGTTCTGCTTTCCACAATAACTAATAACTTAGTTTAATTAACCAAGTACAAATTAATTAAAATTAATAACTAAATTATTAAGTTATTAACTAAAATTTTTCATTGACAGATCTGAATAAGGAAGGGAACAGATTGTTCTTATTTGACTGTTTTCTACGTATTAATATCGCACGTTATCAAAAGATTTAAAAGTTGTCTTGAATATCCAAGAGATGTTCAATCAGAAGGTTTCAGTTGTGTATCGCAACATGAACAGCCACAAATGAGTAGTGAGTAGTATTTTGATATTGACATACAGAGGAAAATTACTTTGCAGATTTACAGCTGAAATAGTTTCTTCGGTTGAAATTTATGGACTCAATTTTTGGCTACAGTTCTACAATTCATCTTTTACCACGGAATAAAAGTTACTTAATTTCTTCTTTGTCAACTTTTATGTAGGCGCAAGATCTGTATCCACCGCCTTTTATGACGACCTCTAGTTATATTTCCGGTAGGTGTAATCTTCATAACTATTTGCTAGCGGGTCCTCGATCATATTCTCTACGCGCACGTTACATTCTTCTCTTTTCTGAACCCAATCGTTTACAAACTTTCGGACAGAAGAAGAAGAAAGTTGTTTTACAAGGGTAGATTCAGGAGCGAGATCCTATCTACAACCCATGGGCCCCATGTGGTGAGGAGTCTGCCATCAAAGAGACGCTGACTAGGCGCCCGACGATGTTCTGGTCGGTACCCCTGGGAATATGAGACGTGCAGCTCTATTCCCCCCGTGGGGTTCGGATTATCTACCATCTAGGATTTACCAGTCCATGACATCCCCACAGGTACACCCCATTATGAGGCCCTGCAGCGATGCCACAAGACCGAAACCACATACCACCTAGAGTCCAACGCCAAGCATGGTCAACGGGATCCTATCCAGACCCCCCGGCTATGCGCGACCGGGACAGGGAAACAGCTTTACCTGCCCCTGGGGCCCCCGATCTCCCGAGGCGTCAGTTTAAGATACTCCTTTACTACGAACGAGATATCTTCTAATGACCAAGGGTCGACACTCCATCAAATTTTCGGACACCGCATCTTTCCCTAATATCATCACTTCTCTCTTCTGCTCCAAAAGACTATTATCAAGTACAATTTTTGGTCTACATGAGTATTCTTATCAGATATACTCTGTCGTATATCGTATACGTCCAAAAATTATCTTCTGTACCTTGTTACAAAACAAAGACCAACTAATACTGCACAGCAAAGTTCGTAATGATTCGGTTAGGGTCCAACTGGGCAGTTGACTACAAGTTTTCCAGCACTTGATGAACTAGCCGTTAGGGGGATAGACAGGGTTAACAGTTCAATCAGTCACTGTGCATCCGTGTGACGTCACTCAATGGAGTTCTTCGCTGTATCTGAAACGGCAGATTGCGTTTCTCCCCTAGCCGGAAATATTGTTAAAGGTTTGTACCGAAGACTTTTTTTTCACGAGTGTGAAACGTAAAAAAACCTGAAAGTACACGTATATTCAGCGACCACAGAAACAAATTTTTAACGATGACTGCCAGGGAATTATCAGTGAAATTTAGCGGTAATAGACAAGTAGCAGCAATCGTCTCTGATTTTTATTGAAACCGTGTTTAATGTTCAATATTGTTACGACGGTCTCACGGATCGTCGTGTATTACAATGGTAACAAAATACGTACACCAATGAAGTCACTAATTATTAGCTTTAATTAGTTACAAATAACAATTTGAAACCAACAAGATACTCAATTCAAGTTATGTTTGCCCACGCGCATTAATATTGTCAACTATTAGAATTCCGCACTAATTATAACACTTTCCAATAATCCGCAACAATCACTTGATCCGCGCTTTACAATATCATCTGGATATTGATGTAACTAACTACCTTGCAGAAGTTCTAGAATAATTTTCCAATCTTTTGGCGGTGTGCCGCCACAATTTGCGTAGTTACAAGGAAGCTATGTGACTATACGGCCTTGACCGAGACGCTGCACACAGGCTCGGCTAGCTGAGAAAGTTGGTCTAGAAACGTGTAGGAACGTGCTAGTCGAACATTCGATAGAATTATATAACTGTCGTAGCGATATATTATTTACGCTCATCAACATATATAGACATTTTTTGACGTAATTTAAACATGTATTTTATAAAAAATTAGCTGTTATGGTATATCGTGCCTGATATTTATTTATATAAATATTTTAGTGTTCCAACGACCACCTAACTGTTTCTGACGATGCGACATTATATTGAAACACTTTGAAATAAAAACAAACAAATTTATTGCGCGAAATGACTAGTAGTATTATTTAATCCATAGAAATTCCAAGTGCCATTGATACTTGATGAATAGTGAACCATTTTTATAAAGTCTGCGTTCTAAGTTACTAATAAACACGATTTTTCTACCAGTAATCGTGTAGCATTTCTAGTAGGCCTAATTTAACGAAATGTAACTCACAGGCATTAAAGCGACAAAATATTTGTGTGAAGAGTTTTTAGGCAACGCCTGTAATTACGGAGTTACAAAGAGAGACAACTTATTGCTCTGAAGATAGAAAAAAGGCAACGTGTTTTTTTTTTAAGTCATAATTACAAAGAGGTCAACAATAGAAGCTTTTCCTTTTCTCCCTAAGTTGTTCTCTCTGGGTTTTGTTGTTTTTCATAATTTGTACTCTAAGTTGAAAATGTAAATTCTAAATACGTTTATCCTTCCTCTGATCTAATAACAAGCCTCCTGTTTTTCTTAGTGTAACTCCCTTGACTCTTAAACTACACACGCACACGCGCGCCCACATACGCACACACGCACACGCGCGCCCACACACTCACCACACACACATTTCTATGTGCGTATTTATGTGTGAAGAGTAGACAGAGATTTTTTATTGTCGGAACTTCTAAATTTTTTTGTAGCTGTTGCATATTATATTTTATTAATGCAATATTAAATGAATTTTCTACAACTGGGTATTTATTTTTTGTTTCATTTTTATATCAACAAAACATTAAAATTAGTAAGTATAGAGGTTTTTTTAACTAAACGTTAAAAATACTGTAATTAAAAAAATGATCTTAGTTTGATGAACGAAACGTAAATTTTAGTTAATTCCTAGATTTGCGCACGAAGAACAAAAACAACTGAATCTTATTTCAGATTTATGTAGGCGTAAGGTGAATTTTTTTGGTCTCGTTTTTATTTCAATAAACAGAAATAATTCTGAAACGAATCCTAATCCTCACTGTAGTAGCATAACGACGTTTATGTAATGTAATTAAGTTCAACATCTAAGAAATACCGTCTTAATTTTACTAACGGGGATAATCGTAAATATGTAATTTCTTCTTATCTGAATTTAAATTAAAGTTTTCCCCTAATTTACTTCCTTTCTTTTTAAATGTAGTATGATTAAATTATATTATTTATTCCAGAACGTTTTGTTATTTTTTTTATCATATATAAAGTTTCATAACAAGCTACAAAATTAAATAATTTAAAATTAATTAAACAATTAGTTTTGTATAAATGATGAACTAATAAAATATTTAATTTAACACGTTACACTAGATATAACTGGAACTTTTAGAATTTAGAAATGAAAAGATGGAAGAGAAATGATAGTACAAGGGCAAAAAGTGCACGTAGGGAGAGGTACAGGGTTTTTATGCAAGTGAAGAACAATAAATTGGCTTGACGAATTAGGAATACACGTATCTGCAAATTGAAACTGTTTGTACAGAGGAGAACTTACAGTATCAGAATTAACAATATTGTAACGAGAATCGTATCGAACCGCGTAGAATACCCGAGAGCGTCCTCGACCCGTCCCCCGCCTAGTGTAGGAGGTGTTGCCTAGTCGAGGGCGCGTTCAAGTTTGTTCAAGAGGCCACTTCAAATATGAATTAGCGTCAGTATTAAGTGGCGTGCATATTGAAGATGGAAGATTTCTAGAAGGCGTGCGCTACCCATAAAACCCATAGCAGCCGGATTATGAGTTCAGCGGTGTTGAGCGATTTCTTTAGCGCGGATCGAGTGTTTGCAGAAGTATTGTAGCGAATTGTTGTTGATTTACAATTAGTGCGGAAGTTTTTATAGTTGACATTATTATTGCGCGCGGACAAATTGTGCTTGAGTTGTTGTAAGAGAGTATTTTGTTGATTACACATTATTAATTGTGATAATTCAAGCTGTGATTATTAGTGACATCATCGGTGTGTTGTATTTTGTTTCCCCCTGTACCATACGGCGATCAGTAAGACCGTAGTAACAATATATTATTTAGTTGGGTGCTTTGTGGTTTACAAGGCCGACTATATAAATTATTTAAACTAACAGACTTCAGGCAATAATGTTTTCTCCCAAGTAATGATGTCAAACATAATCAAAAGTTGATAATTTTGAAATACGTCAAGTGAACGAAACTTAAAGTGAATACAAGTGTTTACGTACCTACGTAACGTGCAATTGTATACGGCGATAGTAGTTTTAGCAAACAGAGTGATCTTAGTTATATAAGTTTGATAATTAACTGAGAGTAATGTAATTAGCAATCGTACACACTAAAATTACTTTGTATGTGTAGCAAATACGTCGATCGGAAGCCTTTCCGAAAACAACATTTCAACATGTGTGCTGCATCGGTCTATAATTTGTGGCAGAAGTTAATTATTGTAGCGTTAGCATGGTCGTATTTAAGTACTTCATTGCCTTGCTCGAATAGTAACAAATCTGCTTATTTTACAATGTGCTAGTTTTGATGGCTCAACTAGTTTCAATCAGTGCGGCCTCTGCCAATGGAAATGTTTTTTTCCTAATAAAACACGATTTGTTCCGAAAGCGGTTACGAAATATATACTAAAATAGATTACGAAAAATAGTTTTTTTGAATAATCAGCGACAGGTATGGCGATAAGAGGGAAGAGAAAATCAAGCTCCTGAGTAACATACGATATGAAGAGATATGTTCTTCATATGTCATACGAAGAGGTTCTGGAATAAATATGAATGGAGACAGCGGTGGAGATAGTGCTGGGACCTCCAACATGACAGAAAATTATCTTTAATTTATAAAGTTTTGTTAGTGGTTATAATCACAAACAGAAATAACACTATTGCACACCATTATAGGAAAAGTTTTCCGACTAGCGCTTTCAAACTTCACAGCTCATCATCAGATCGGAAATATCATATCAGAGATTTCGGATTTGATGATGAGCTGTGAAGTTTGAAAGCGCTAATTGGAAAATTTTTCTATAGTGGTGAGTAACAATGGCATTTCTGTTTGAGGAAATAATAAAGTCAAACGTCAAATAGACGAGTATGTATGAAACCACGGACGTTTGATGGACCTCTACAATCATATTGTAATTAAAATGTTCGTTACCCTATTTTGAAATATTAATATCAACATTATACGAACAAAAAGAAAGCAATATAATGAGATAAAATAATAATTACAATAACAGTCTATCGAACAAATTTTTTCATTGTAATAAATTTGGATTTCATTATGTTTTTAAATGTAGCTAACACAACCCTGATTTATTTTTAATTTGTAGTCTCCTTCTGTACACACAGTTAACATTAAACTATAGCTTTCTACTGCTAAATACTCTCTAATGTTTATAAGCTGACTGTATACGTAAAGATTCCCCTAAAATTTCTCAACAACATTACCTACACGGTAACACCTCGCTGTTATCATCAGGTGTACTGAACGCCAGTACAGTCATCGAAACATTTTAGTAAAGCGGGAGCGGTCTCTGGGGCGCAATTCACGATTCTGTCCAATTAGTAACAGAGTATGGTACACTTGGCAGTGCCAATGGCCCACTTAATGGAGGAGTTTGCTGTCCTGTATATACGTTGACACTTGTATGTTAGAAATGTATACATCGTTATATTTGAGAACATTATCTCCTTCTGTATTGAGGTTTCTTACAGCTTCTGTAAATTCTTCCCGTTCCCAATCGCACAGTGGGCCGTTTTTCCTGTAATCCTCAATTTTGCATAGTTAGTTTTGTCCTATCGTTCCACACAACCACCGTGTTCCAGTGCGATTTATTTCTTCCAACTGGCTTTTAATCACAATATTCAATGGGGCCACTGGTTTTCAAGCATTTTTCGAGGTGTCCAAGTCCACGCTCTCTACTTTATCAACGACTGTTTGATATACATTCGTATTCTTCTTTCTTTATTATTTATCTTGTTATCCGTGCGCTCCGTCTCATATAATGCAGTTTTTCACCATTATAATTATCTACCTTTTCATCTCAGCACACGTGATCGTTAGATTCCATCATCGTTTCACATTCCTACACTGCACAATTATGTATTTTACATTTTGGTTTCAAATATTCTTGACGATGCAATTGTTACTAGTCATTTAGGCTAACGTTATTTATCTGTTTAACAATGTATCTGCTCATTATGTCAATATGTAATCTTACTGAAGTGTTAGCTGCCGTTATTTCAATTTACTAATGTTATAGCCTATATGCATCCCATTGTTAATACATTCGATAGTCTCTGAGGCGTGAATTATGTGTTATAACTGTTCTGAGCGAAGAATGCCTGGTCAACAGCAAAATTCAGTGTAAAGGGTGTGGTAGCACCAAAATGTATACACATATTCTGACAGTTTTTCTCTATTCTTTTAAAACTCCCTCAAGATATATGTTGAAGACGTTAGAAGAAATATCACAATCCTGTCTTAAACCTTTAGTTCATGAGATGGAAGTTGAAGGGATGGTACTTGATTATTCCTGAATCAATACATTCAGTACATTTTTGAACAGGACATTTTAAAAATGTATTGCTTCTTCCAGACATTTGGAGACTTTCAGTGTTTAATTGTAGGACATTAATCTACGTCTTTTTGTAAATTTATGAATGTGTATGCCTTAGTCTAAATCCCTTTTATTTATTTTTCTTATTAGGTGTTGCACGATAATCAAGTTAACTAAATAAGACTATTTCTGCGTAAATCCACTGTTTCTCTTTACTTGTTATTTACTTATTTGTTCTAATTTGTTTTTAATTGATTTTCCAGAAATTCTGCTGAGCGAGTTGCAGTGGCGAAACTAGTAGTTAATGAATGGGTAGGCAAAAGTCTTACCTTAAATTTTTTTGTAGAGTAGTTCAACACGGCGAGTTTTCTTGCTTGCAAAATTGTCAACTACACGGTCTTTGAACAACTGGTCACTCATCAATTCCTTCACAAATTTTTTTTCAATAGCAATGGTGCTAAGAGAGTTAAGTCTTTCATCGTATTGAGCAAGTAGTTATTTATTATTTTCAAAGTACACATATTCCTTTCTGAAGAAGCCGTGGTAACAGGAAACGTTAAAATCAAACGAATTAATTTTGGAACTTCCACGTACACTGGTTCTAAGTCATTAAGAATTATAAAATGTAAAAGTCTTTGAGGGAACAAATGTTTTCCAGTATCTGAATAAATGTTTTTTCATTCATTTTCCAGTCTTTCACTATTGAAAAAAGAGTATTTATTTATAACGCTGTTCAGTTTAGTAGAAGGAAAACTCTCTTTGTAAGAAATGAAGTGATTTGGATCCAACAACTCAACAAACTGGATACTTTCGAAATCACTAAACCGTACCTCCAGCTGCATAATCAAAGTCTCAAGAACTTCATAAGTTAACGTTTTTAGCAGTTTCCTGTTACTGTCATCTATATTTACCTCGCTGCTTAATTGTTGACATTTTTCAATACAAGACGACACAGTGTTTTATGATCTCATGTCCTTGAGGATAGCAGTAGTTTTCTTAATTTCAGTGTTGCACAGAATTATATTGGAGATAGTTTTGTGTTGCAGTAGAGAAAAGTGATGGGATGGTCAGTATAAACGAATATTTCCCTATAAAAACAAAGTAAGTAAATGAAATGGGTCTTTTTGAGTATGTTAAGCAATCCAACAGCAGAATTGTACGAATCACTATCCCATCCTTCATCATTCCCTGTAATGTCCTCAAAAATTTGTCTCAAGTCACCATAGTGGGAAAAGATGGTATGAACTGCTCTGGAATGAAAGTTCCAACGGGTAGTGGATGCTTGTGGAAGTTTAAATCCTCTAGATTCTAAAAGCTGTGATCTCTTTGAGGATCTACAAAAAAATGTGTGAAGTGCTGTCAGATTGTGAATGAAGAGCCTAACCGATTTTATTGTTTTAGTGCAATGAAGAAGTACGAGGTTCAACTTGTGAGCATAGCAATGTAGAAATAATGCTCTTGGGCAAGTCTGTTTTACAAAGTGCTGAACACCTCCATGCTTTCCAGCCATTACAGAGGCTCCATCATATGTTTGACAGACTACCTTCTCAGATACACCCCACTTTTTTAAAACGTCAACAATTAATTCTGATAAGCCTGATGCAGTGTTATCTACTGAAACATCATAAAACCCAATGAACCTTTCTATTGTACCTTCTTTTGAACAAAATCTAAAAATTGTGCTGACTTGAGATCTACTTGATACGTCTAAAGTTTCATCTGCCTGAATTCCAATAAAATCGCAAGAATCTAACTCCGCCTTAATCTTCTCTTGAATTATATCAGTTACAGATTCAACTAATTCATTCTGAATATCGTTTGATGTACCTTTAAATACTGACGTAGACTGGAGATGATCTCGAATGTACTGCTCCTGCTTAGAAAGAAGATCTAACAATTCTAGATAATTATCCCGGTTGACTGAGTCTTCCCCTTCGAAATTACCTCGAAATCCAAGCTCCTGTTTCCCGAGAAAAAACACAATATCAACAAGTCTTTCAACAACAAGCCTATTTTGTTTCACGACTTCATTATGTTTAACAGTTTGAATTCTAGCCCCTTCAGAGTATGTTCAATCCTCACGCGTCCCAGCTAACGGTACCGCTCTTCATTTTGAATATGTTTATTTGAATTCTGGTGTTTGTCTGCCTTTCTAAGAAAGTTTTTTGTTACCGTAACTCCATATAAAATCCATTCTTTTTCACCAGAAAACAAGATACATGTATAACAAAAAAGTCTGTTGGTTTCGGAACAGCCTGTCAACCACGAATATCGCTCGTACCAAGAAAACTGAAATTTTCTATATACTTTACCATCAAAATGTTTAATTTCTAAATTAGGCGTAAATCTCTTGTTTTGAAAATCCACATTTTTCTTCGTAACTCCAAGAAGAAAACGGCTTACTTTTTAATAAGTTTAAAAGACCTGACAAAGTATTAAAAGGACCGCGTTCACTCAATTCGGGCGACACACTTATATTCATACACAATAATATAACAAATCGAACTTCCAAATTTATAACTTGATTAGTTTCTATATATATGTTTAATGTCACAAATAATTTAAATGACAGTGTTGATCGTCTATTAGTTCACCGGAATCACAGGCACCCTTTTAATAACCGCACAAAATAAACACAATTATAAACAACACTGCGCGCTTTAAAACTCGCACAACAGCAGTGAGACATGCCTCAACGCTACAGTGTGTGGAGCGCTGGTCAATCCCCCGCTGCCCGCACTGCGCAGTCTCGGCCAACACATTGCTTACATACGATGTATACAAAAAACGCTGAGGCAGGTTCACGTTGCCTCATTCGCTTTAAACTAACTATGTCTGCTGTCACTTGTCACCGTCTAGCGGTCGCTGAGTAAAGCATGTAATTAGTAAATTCGACAATTACAGTAACAATGTATAATCTTTACGTTACATACTTCATACGTATTTATAATTTTTATTCTACAGAATTTTTTAGGGTAGGCATTGCCTCAATTGCCTCCATGTAACTTCGCCACTGGCGAGTTGTTTGTGCTAAGTACATTAAACGTCTGTATTTCCTTTCGTACCATTAATTATCTATTTTCTATATTATTCCTTTCATATTATTTTTTTTCTAGACCTTTACTCTGAAATTGTAGAAAATAAAGTTAGATAATAGATGTATAATTGTATAACAAAAGAGATGATTTTTGTAACTGGAAAATGAATTCCATAACTATACCGTGAGACATTCACAATAGTGTACTTTAATGCCAACGAGACGTGTAGGCCTATATCTCATCCAAATCTGAAAAAAATAATATAATTGGAGAGGAGGTTACTATACTAAACAATATTGCTTATTTTTAATTTTTGTGAAACAATTTTATTGTATGTATTACAATTCAGAATAGTACGTACATTCTATGAATTAATATTGTCGTTACGGTGCTCCTACGGATCGTCGTGTTATACAGTGGAAACAGAGTAACTGACACTAATGAAGTTGCTAATTACAAACTTTAATTAGACACAAACAACAGGCGGTTAAAAATCAACAAAATCACTCTTATACAATGTTTCAAGGACAATTTTTCCCATAACAAATTAAAATGTCACCTTATTACATTTTCAAACAAGTTAACACATAATCACTTCCGAATAAACCGCAATAATTACTGCGAACCACGCTGTAAAATCGCCAGTTGTAACTGAACTGGGTCGCTTCAAAATAACAGTATTTATACTTCCGCCGCCTTGCATTGTAGTGAGATAGCGGGCCTGGATACTGGTAGAGAAGACGAGTGACGTCATGGAAGGGGCACGGACAATCTCGAACAATCCAGAACGTTACACTACTCTGCCGCGCAGAATGATCTCCAGACGACTGGAACTGCTTCGCGCGCCCAGCAATGAGCTACTATTCATTTCCTCAGCGCAGCGATATGCCGTATAGTACATTAATCGTAATTGGCGAAGACAGGCATTGACGCTACCTGTTTACAATTCTGTTTAAGCAATTTCTTTTGTAACTTTTGGCAAATGCGTTCTCTTTCAGTAGCCTATTGTTTCATTGGGACGGCTTCTTTACTGTGGTAAATTGACTTAAATTTTGGCAATACATTTATGGTTATCGTCGCACGAATAATCCATTTTTAGAAAATAACTTTGTAATAACATAATACAATACAATTGCACTCCAGGAAAACTGAGTAGTTTTATCCAGATACTGTCGAAATAAACAGGAGAACAAGATACTAAATGACAATTGCAATAGCAGAAGTATAAACAATCACATCGAAACACAGCAAACATTAACATAAAAGTTACAGCCAACAGTTTAATAAGGCAAAGACAAACATGAACACAATAACAGGTCATGAAGTTAATGATAAATTAGTGTTTAGTGCATACTAGTTCGTGTTTGGCAAAACTATAGCAAACAGAGCGAATAATTTATTCACAAAGGGATTTAATTTGCCGACTGCAGACTGCAACATTCTAAAATAGAGAACAGTCACTAGCACATATCACATATTGTTTCATTTTCACTCATTACAGTAATCTCTCTCTCGTTTCGCTCGGTCTATTCACATACGAATATTGTTGTCGAAAAATTATTTGTTTTAAAATGGCAAGATTATTTAAGCCAACTTAAGACAATTTGCGATAATCTGATTTTCTGAGTCCTCTGAATGGTTTCATTTTAAATTTATTTATTAACAATAAGAATACAGATTCCGTAAGTCAGTCTGCTGATCACTGTATCAACTAAAGTAATGTACAAAGAAAGGACGTGATGAAGTCCAAGCTATGTCACTCCGTGCTCCTTAATGTTCGGATTGCTAGAGTCGTACTAATCTTCTGTTAACTGTAGGCTGCAGAAGTGGTACGAGTAACGAGTTAGAATGGTTGACGTCAATCTTGCGTCGTGTTTGGTGCATCGTTAATGGACGACTTCACTGACGTGTGGGTTATGAAAGTATGGTAGGGCACAAACCGCGGGGGGGGGGCAACCGCAAACGCTCTTAGAATTTTTAATTGTCATTTCTGTATTTTACGGGGGGTTATGTTACGTTCGATGGCCAAAACCCAGAGTGCGACTTCATAAGTTCATATGGGTTTGAGAACAGTTTATAGATAAACAGTTCATTGTCTATAAATAGAAAATATTTTCTACCTATCAGCAAGTTGATTTCCTTAAATTATCATCGTCGTCGTGAACGTTTAGATCTAAACGATTTCCGATTTGTTTCGTTTATATATACCCCATCACTCCTGCTTTTTGTGGGACGGGCTACGCTTCTGCTGCCCCACCGTGGCTTATATTAGTGGCATTTGGAACACGAGAATCCGCCCCCAACGTTTATTTTTTTGTCTTTCTATTCCAGAGTATATACTAAACATTTTTATATGAAATTTATATAAAGCGTATACAGAGTGTATATAGAGTTTTGTATTTTAACGAGAAGCCTAGAACATTCTCCACACTTCCCCCCGTCCAGTGTGGCAGGTGTTGCCCCTGTCAAGGCCGTTCTCAAGTAGGTTCCAGTATAAAATTTCTACAAGGCGTGCGCTACCTATAAGCCATAGCAGCCGGCTTGTCAGTTAAGTGAGCGATTTTCCTTAGCGCGGATCGAGTGTTTGTCGAAGTAATGTGTTATGGTGTAATAAATTGTGTGGAACTCTATCATTTGACATTATTATTGCGTGTGGAGAAATCTAACTGGAATTATTGTACGAGTTGATTACGAATTATTAATTGTGATAATTAAAGCTGGTTTTTAGTGACTTAAGTAGTGTCTTGTCTTTTGTTTTCCACTGTACCGTTCGACGATCAGATAGACTGTCGTAACAGTATTTTATATTTATAGTTTATATAGTGTTTATATAAAGCATTTACCATATAAATGTACTCATTTTATCGGTTAAGGAATGTCCAGCAATAGCTCTCATAACCTCATTTCAGCAGACATTATCGTCTTTTGCTGTTCATTTGTTGACGCCCAGATTGTACAGCTATAGAAGGGACTGGAACAGCTACTATCTTATAACAATTCAACGGCGTGACTGAAGTAGTGCTTTTGAAATATATTTTTATTGTGCCGAATAAATATCGTAACCTCTGAAGCTTATTTACATTACTACCATATCTGATCTCACGTCCTAAATTTTAAATTTATTAACCTGATCTGTTGTTCTATTACAAAGTATACTTGGATCGCAGCCTTGGTCTCACACAGTATAATTTTTGTTTTCAACGAGGATATACTTAAGTTGTAACATCTGGTAATTTTAGAGATATCAACAGTCATCGCAAGACATATTCTGATTTCGCCAATAAAATCTAATTGGCCGCGTAACCATTGCGTTCAGAATCACATTCTCAACGATACAACGTGTGCGCAAACCTCTTTGCTATGTATTAATGATACCGTTAATATATTATGTTGAAGAGGATAGGTAATAGTGGAAGCCTTGCTTTGTTTTTTGGGCGACTATTAAATAGAGAAAGGCTACAGCTTAGTCAGTCAGTTCTCAGAATTATTTTACATCCATTGGTGTCAAAATGTACAAATTTATGTGCGATTTGATATAATTTTTCACTTTGTGATACTTTTATTTGTTAACTTAGTGAACAATGTTATCTGTGTGTATGCAGTGCCTTAATAAAATAGGAGAATTATTCTAATCGAGTAATTTATTTTAAATATGTGTGTTAATAGAAATTACATGATTAATTTTCTCTCATGTAATGAGTTATTCTTCTCTTAATTATAAGAACTTTAATGAGTTGTATTAAGATCTCGGTCCATTAAGTACTGGTAACTGCTTAAAAATATTATTGTTACTGCTAGGAAGGGTCGACGAATTAACCGTAATTTGTATTAACGGGTTTATCAAAACTAGCATTTGTTTTTGTTTTTCTGTTTTTATTCTACTTGTATCATACTTGGTTACAATATCACTTACCTACCGTGCGTACTTACCTAATCACTCAACCAAATCAACACGTAACAGGGGAGTACCGACGTCACAATTACAAATGGAAATACGTTTGTGTTACGCAATTATCGTTTGTTGACATTTCTAACAAACATCAGTTGTTTGTTTTCAACTTTTGACGTTTCGGTTGTTACAGCTTTCACTGTTTACAGCCTCGAGACGAAATTACGCTAAAGAGGTTATTTACGCCCTTGCGCTCTTACGTACGCGGGGCAGGTACCGACTTGACTACTCGACTAGCGCCAAATCAGTCTGTGTATTATATTAAGCAAGGAATACACAAAGGGTATTAGTGGATACCTCATTGCTGGAGATCTATGACATAAAAGTCACTGTTGACGATAGTGGGAACCTACGAGACAAACTTACCGACTAAAGCTACAGTTCAATGTGATTCGCACAAATTATTAAATAAATGGCTTCTTTACTGCACGTGGCTTAAATCGCTTCCAAGCCGACATTTTTTTTCCTTATGATGTTAAGTGGCATTTAGAGGTAAGGAGCCAATAAGAACAAAAATAATTATAGTGATCGAATTTTAGAACCACATTAATTATTTAGAAAATTATATTTGCTATGATAGAAATTATGACATTAGTGTTAAGTTCCAGACCATCTGTAGAACAATCAACCATATTTTTAGAATCAAGGTACGTCGAGACACAAAATTAAAGTTTTAAAAAGTCATGGCAGCCCCTGTACTGTCCTAAGGGTGTTAATTATGTACAACAATACAAAAACATGTACAGCACTTTAAGAGGAGTTAAAAGTGTCCTAAACTTGACCGTATCAACAACGAGGGCATAAGAGAAGAATTACAAGTTTTTGACTTGAATGAATAATTAAAAGATTACAAAACACGGTGTAAGGAACACTTAGAAAGAATGTTGGATTCCAGACTGGCCAAACAAGTCTGAAAATACAAACCTATAGGACACAGTGTGTGTGGGTAGACCTAGGAAGAGATGGCTAGAGGATTTTTGAAGGAGGAACAGGCAGCATCTTGCCTTTGCCGTGTTGTGATGATGATTATGATGACGATCATCATCATCATCATGTTAAGTATCTGTCTAGTCCTATTCTTATGTTCCAGCTCAGTATAATATCCTATGTTCTGACGTGTTAAAATTAACATTTTCCACACGATATCTGTCCACAGTTCATGAAACAGTTTGCCAAAGGAATGATATCGTCATTTTCTAACGTGTATAGCCAAATTTTCTTGTCGTATCAAAATTTATTGGTTAAGTACTTCACATTAAAATCTCTTGTGTCCACTCAAAACCCACCCTTATATACTTCAGTCTTTATAAAATTTTGTTTGGTTCGTTTTTACGTTCTATGTTAAGGAGAATACGTTTTGTTTCTTGTTTTTTAAACGTTGTAGTTTCTTTAACGGGTTCAGCGAAAATGTAATTGAATTTGACCCCATGTCTATCTGAATTAACACGCGCTCGCACGCAACTTACCATGTGTGCAGATTTGCGGCGTGTGTGTGTGTGTGTGTGTGTGTGTGTGTGTGTGTGTGTGTGTGTGTGTGTGCGTGCGCGTTCATGTTCATTTTTTATAGACATTTCTTACCTTTGCTGAATACTATTTTGAGTTTGCTTACTTTAGATAAAGGTTGTTACAAATTAAAATGTAACATCTGTGACAAACATTTACACTCTTCCCACAAAACGGGGTTTTACCCTATGAAGAAGGAGAGGATAACATTTTGTTTCATGTTTTTCTGTAAATTTTTCGAAACTATCAGAAACACAATATAATTTAACTTACAAGTGTAACGCTAGGGGGGAAGGATTTTATTTTGTCGGCCTCTTTTTAATTAGACAGCGAGTGTATGAATAATACAGTATCTTTCTTTGTCAGAAGCCAGCTTCATTCTAGTGAATTTTTTTTCTGAATTACTAATTCTACTTTCACTCGCTTTTACGTTTGTTCATTACAAACCAAAAACATAAATTTTTCACGAATAATCGTTTATAAATGTTTATAAAATTAGAGGAAAACTTTTTTTTAATAATTTGTATAAAAAATTATATTATAAAAATTAATAAATTTTTTAATAAACAATTTCAAGTTAGAGGATGTTAAAAATACAATTTAAATATAGTGTTCCTTTTTGAAATTAAAAACTTTTTTTATATCAGGGCCCGAAAAGTGGGGAAAAGTTTTGATAAAACCCAAACAATTTCCCCAAAATTCGTGGAGTATCAAATTAAAGAGACGTTTTTATTAACAACTGAATGTAGTGTTAAGTTCAAAATGTTTTCAAAATTTTGGGATTCCAGAAACCAAAAAGCGATCAAAAGCTTAAAAAAAATTATATCCTGCAGGCTGTCTAACTCAAATCAGAATGTTTCGAATTTTTAGTGTTTATTTCATGAGTGTGTGCAATACTATTGTTGTATTGCAAAATAAATAGTAGAGATATGTTATTTTTGGAATTGAAAATTATCTTATGTAAAAATGTATGTAATAATAAATGTACTTCGTTCATAATAGTGAGTTCTGTAGTCAGGGAGCATACTAGTTGCTGGGTTTCGCAAGTATAATATTCGGTAGGGTCTTATTCGAGTCGAGAACGTGTGATTCTCATACCACCTCTTGTGTCAATTAAATTTCATTACATTACAGATAGATGCACATAACAGTATTACACTAGACGTATGAATTAACAGAAAGTTTTAGACAATAATAATTAAAATATTTATTCAAAAGACGTGGCAGACTGTGGAAAACTACTGTTCGCAGCGGAGGGTCCGTACTCCTACGATGCTAGGAACTGGCACCCACCAATAGGGTCTTATTCTTAATATTCGAGTCGGATTTTAGAATAGAATGTACAGACACGGGAAATAAAAATAAGAACAATTGTTTAATCAAGTCATTGTTACTGATATTTATTAAAATAAAGTATATTCCATTACAAATTTAATCGCAATCTGGTGTTGAGGCCAATAATACATCGGTTACGTCAGTAATACAGTGAATATGTAAAATTAGGACAAGCTATTTATATACACAATGTAGGAGGCCTTATAATCGATGGCGTCTTTTGAATAAATACTGTAATTATTATTGCCTAAAGCTTTCTGTTAAATCGTACGTGTAGTGTAATACTGTTGCCTGCATCTATCCGTAATGTAGTGAAATTTAATTGACACCAGTAGCGGTATGAGAATCACACGTTCTATTAAAACACTTACACTAATCACATTTAATTTAAGTCCTTCTACGCAAATACAATTATCCGTTATTCAACATTCACTAAAACAGATACTGTCGCCACCGAATTTATTATATTAACAAACGGGGAATCACACACACACACACACACACACTTTTTTTTTTTACGAGGCAGACTGTGAAAAAATACTGTTCGCCGAGGAGGTCCGTACTCCTACGATGCGTGGGACTGGCACCCACCAAAACCACAAACCCTTTTGTCCACGGCATGGATCCACCTCGGGATTCAGCTTTTGCAATACTTCAAGGTGGTGCCATTTGTTCTTCGTCCTGTGTACGTTCATCTGTTTTAAACCTTCAGTGGGTTCACGTTACCTCCTTTCTGCTATTCTGTCAGCTGCCCTAGCAAGATCATTTTCTACTTATTTCTTTTACCTTAGTACCTTCTCTATGTACGCTGCTACCTGATCTCAGTTGCGTTTGCTTTTGCATTAGACCGACGATATTTTCAGGCGAAATCTGTCCCACTACATTTCCAGGGTTTGCCTCTCCTCTTTCCGTCCGTCACAGGTGAAAAACGTGTTGTGCATATCGTCTAGTTCCTATTTACAGAAAATGCAGTCTGGTTTGTCTACTTTCCCCATCCTATATAGGAAAGCCCGGAACAGACCGTGACCAGTTAAAAACTGCGTTATGAAATAATCTCTCCATGTTTGCGATCAGTCCATTCAGCTAACTGCTTTATGAGCCTAGCAGTCCGTCTTCCCTTCGTGTTACTGGTCCATTTTTCCTGCCACTAAGCCTTAGTATGAGGTCTGCCCTGTGACCTTGTACATTATCTACTTTCACAAATAAATACAGACGTAACACGATTTGCACTAATTACAACGTACAACTGTTTGGTTTTAAAGAAATCATTTTGGTATCGCTTCTTCAAATTGGCCACGGTCAAGGTCGTCAGTAAAGGTCAAATACGCAAAAGTCGAGTGAAGAGTGTTTTATAACACAAGGTGATTCAAAGCAAAATATTTAAAATAGGCTGATGTAAGTAAATTGTGAGATTAGAAGCTTGTTGCATGTCATCCTCACTACGCTGATAAATCATTCCCTTAATAAATGAATATGATTTAAAATACTGAGGTATGTATCTCTTACGCTTTAATACCAAACGTTACGTTACGTTTTAAACTTTTGTTACGTTTCATACGTATAAAGCAATCTATTAAGGGGAGATCCGCACTTTTTTTGTCCAATGCATTTTAAATGGGCGAACAGGGGTTTAGTTAGGTACTATTAATTAATGATTTATTGAAGGTATGTATTTGAAATTTCTACCATACCTTAACACATATATTTGTAACATGGTGTATTAGTTTGAAGCAATTTCAGAAAAAATACCAGAATAAAATCTACTTTTTTCAATTTTTTGAAATTTTTTTTATTTACATTCTTTTTACAAAATTAATCTTTTAAGAAAGAGATTAATTCTACACTTTGATTGTTGCATTGTACTTTTCAATAAAAAAAATTGAACTCAATAGCACTTATAGTTTTTGAGAAAATTGTACCTAATTGTTGAAATCCATGGTTACGGAAAACCCGCGTAAAGCTTAACAGTATGAGCCGGAAAAGAACGTGTAATACGTTTTATTTTATTTTGTTATAGTCACATTAATGTAGATAACCCCATAAAAATACATATTTTGTTAATCAAGATAAATAGAGAATTTTGTGGGACAATAAAAATTTGATTTTTTGACCGAAAAACTGCTGATTTTTACCTTACCTCCTTAAGGTAACTGAACAAATTACGATTACTGAGCAATACCTAATTATTCAGTTGTAACAATCGATTAAAGTAAATGATAATATTATTTTTACGAGACAGAAAATAACATTTATTTGGCGCAAATTCTAATGTTGTTTTTTTAACTATTCTATAAGCAGAAAAGTTACCCTCAATAGCGCAACTGGTTGAAATGTCTGCAAGTTATTGTTACCCAGGGGTGTAATGTATGAATGAGAAAAATTAATTTTGCAATAGTAATAGCTTTTCAATAACTTCTAGACTGTAGTAATTGGACTGTACTGATTGGTAGCCTGGAGGAACGCTTTATAGGTACAGAAAAAAATGTAGGTATTCACCGAAGTAAAGCAATTTACATATTTTATTGAAAAAACAATGGTTATGATTTGCCTTTAGCAGTTCATAAAACTATACTTATATGTTTATGTCCATGTGTATTGTAACGAATTACAAATTATTCTTGTAGACTGTTGATAAAAATTTATTCTTGTAGTTTGTAAAAAAAATTTTATTATTATTTATTATTTTGTTTGTTTGTTTGTTTTAAATTAATTTAATATTAATTATTTTAAAGTGTTTCGTGGTGTTTCGAACTTCATATTAATTGTTTTTGTCGAATTATATCCTTTGGTGTATTTAGAATTCTTGTATTAGGTAATAGGCTTGTCTCCAGGAACAATCGATTGGTGATCTTTCCTTATTTGCAGGTTATCTTCCTTTAAAGTTGTTAAATTCTGGTAGTTATGTCTCAACTAAGATGATATATTATTCTATTTATAATTTAGGAATAAATAGGATTCAATTTTATAATATTTAAGGAATTTTATTAACAAATAATAAAGTAATCGATTTTCTATCGATTGATGAATCGACTCTCTCAGGGCAAAATAATAGATTTTACAAATTATATATTCTCGGGTTCTTTGAACAGTTATTTGATATATAGTCAGAGAAAAGGGCAAAGTATAGAAAGTATAACATTACAAATTATAAGCTTATTAATTAAAATACAAACATATCATTCAATTTATAATAGTAAGTAAAGAAATTGTTCGAACCGTGAAGATATACTGGCCGTGGCGCTTGGAATTGTGGGAACTCAAAATGGCCGCTTCGTGTTCATATGTAGTTGACGAATGCACCTCGACGAATTTGCTTCAAATAAATGCTGCTTTTCCAATGATTTCTCGTTCCTGCAGCTGCGATTATTCCTTCTGGTGTTAGTGGAGTGGTCCTGGCTCAGTGTTTGTGGTTCACTTCGATAAAATGTGTTGGATTAAGTTATATTTCACTTTAGTCTATTAGGTCGACAATTGCACCGTTCGTACTGTTATTCGGAATTATTGGTTTTAATGGTTTAGATTATGTATTCACTTATTTTCTGTTCTGTTTTAAGTTATTTTAATGTTTGTAAGTGTTAATTCCACTGAATTTAATGTTTAAATGAAATTTTACAAAACTCGCGATTTTCGCAGTTGACTAGGCTTATGGGTTGAACGCCATGCTGTCTTCGCTATTAGGTTATTATTTACCCAAACTCTCGTTCAAACGTGCTCGGCAAAGTCTAATAATCAACTGTTCTAACCTCCTTCGTCATCTAAAAACGTCTTAGCCAATTTAATATTAGCAATACATTGTTTCAATTCTTTTTTGCTTCCGTTACATGCATGAAAATTACATTATATTACTGAATATATTTTTGTTATTATTTAATTTTATGAAATACTAAATACATAATCTTCTTCTTTAGTTCATTCGGCTCCATTTGATACCAAATAAGATAGTTTTACAAAATTTTTTTTATCTAAAATGCTATATTTACTTCATTTTGAAATTGGTAAGTTTTTAAAATGTACATCCTGTCCTTCTCAAAATGTTTGCCATTTTATATGTTATATTTATGATTGTACTAAATCTCAGATTGGAATAAAATGTTTATCTTCACCTAATTTCTTGTAATTTTATTAATTGGTTATCTTTTTAATATTATTCATTAATTTGTGACTCCCCTCTTTGAATTTTCAGTTATTATATTTGCATTTTTTCCAATAATTCTTACTATCTTGTTACAATATCTTTCTTAATTATAGTTCCAGTTATATGACTCTATGACTGATTTACCTTATATAAATTTTATCAGTTTAACTATCTTTCTGCACTTAATTCATCAGTTTTAATGTTGTTTAGATTTACCATTTGGCCTAGATTTTATCTGTTTTTACATACAAAGTTTTTTAATAATACAGCTTGTTTATACCCCTTCTGACTTTCTATTCTAATATAACATTAATTAACATTTTCTTACTTTAACAATAGAACATTTAGTATAGGATTCAAACTATTAATCCATAACAAATAATTGAAATTAACAATGGTATTTAAACTCAGACATCTTAGTTTTGATTATCATTAGTAACACATAATAAATATTGTAATGGTACATATAAATCCCCGTAAGAAAAAACTATTATTACAAAGTGGCGCACCAACTAGTGAGGCTAGATTGACGAGAAATATTAACGTTTAGCGGCAAGTACGACAGAAGATCAACAAGATGAAGAGAGCATCATCATTAAGGCGGACGAAGGAGGCCGAAAAGGAAATTCGAGCGGAAGAGAAGGAAGTGACTTCGGTAGAAGACGCCGAACAAATGTTACCTCCCGCAGAACCAGTCAAACACGTGCAGTCAGAAAGCCAACCGGAAAAACCAACACAGACTGAGGACGAGAGATTCCAAGAAATGATGAGAGCAATCATGGGAATGAACAATAATATAACGTCATTAAATGAAAAATTGGACAAAAATAAGGAAGAAATTAACGAGAAATTGGATCAGAACAGTAAGACCATGGAAGAAAAATAGACAAGAACAGTAAGGCCATGGAAGAAAAAATGGACGAACTGAAGCAAGACAGCCAGAGACATATGGAGGTACTGTACCAAAAGATGGCTGAGAACAACGAAAAAGTGAATAAGAAAATCGAGGAGGAGATGACGAGCATACGGCAAGAGATTTCCGAAATACATGGGAAATGGGAAATTACGAGCCATGACCTGCAACAAACGAAAGAAGACTTCGGCGAACGAATTACCAACATGGAAGAAGACAGCCAGATCCGAATAGAATCCATAAAATCCGCAACTGACCAAAATATAACACAGGTACGGACAGAATTTGGAGAGAAATGCCGAGAGATCGACACCGCCGTAAACGAAGTTCGCGGACAAGGTCAACAAAACAAAAACAGAATTGAAGAAATCCAGCAACGAGAGATTGCCAAAATCAGGGAGGAGCTGGAAGTAATTAACAGCAGACCGCCAGTAATAACACAGTACCAGCACATGGACAACCGGGAAGTAATTAACTTCAAACAATACCGGCGAAACCCGATGGAATTGTTGGAGAGAGTGGACGAACAACTGGCCAAGACTCGGGAGAATAGATGGACCATTATCCGAGGGTACCTGGACGAGTACTTTCGTGATATAAACGACAATTGGTGGACGGCCACGAGACACGATCTCACGAATTACGAAGAGTTTAAAGACGTGTTTAAAAGGAAATACTGGTCGGAAGCAACACAAAACATCGTGCGAGACAGTATATGTTTCGGCAGGTATGACGCCACCAGAGGGACGACTTTCACGGCATATTTCCTGGGAAAGGTATGTCTAGCAAGGAATCTGGAGCCGAAAATCCCAGAAGAAAGTTTAGTGACTAAACTCGCATTTCATTACGAAGAGGGTGTCTCCAGAGCGCGGCTGGGTAGCCAAATTAAGACCATCCAATCCATGGCAGCTCTACTAGAAGATTACGAAAGGGAGCGTTATTACCGTAGAAGCCGACAGCGGGACGGCAGGGGCGAAAACAAAAATTTTTAGAACGGCTACCAATATAACAACAATAACTACCGTCCTAATTATAACAACCGCAACAATGCAAATAATCCGACTAACGAGTCGCATAATAGAACAAATAACAATCCGACCAACCAACCAAATAACGGCTATAATAACAATAATAGGCCGAACAATCATTATAATCAATACAATCGTCCAAATAACACACAACATCAACCCTATAGGCCGAATAACACCAGTTACAACCGGCCAAATTTTAACAGCAATACAAATGACATCGAAATCGCAACAACACAGATCGTAATTATCGTCAAGTGCGTTATGTGAGGGCCGAAGGTGACGGGAGAAATAGGTCGTTTTATCAGTGACGACGAAGTGCCGACCGAAATGCGTACGGAAACAGGTACAGTGATAGTAATTACGGACGTGACACCAGAACCAACACGGGCCGAAGTCGTAGCCAAGAAGTATACAGGCGTGACAGGTATGAAGAGGATCACAACCAGCCTGAACCCCGACCGTCAACGAGCGGAAGTCCGCCAATAAATCAGCAAGACGATCGTAACAATCAGTCCGAGATGACGTTAAACTAGGAGCGGCAGTGAAAAACCTACTCGTACCCTCACTAAACCAGTCTATTGGGTTAAATCGCATCGTTACTCAAACCAACAGCGAACACACAATTACAATCGTGCGCAATAATTATTTGAAGAATATTATAGAGGAACTCCTCGAAGAAAGTAGCAACCAATCTGATAGTAAACATAACGAGATTGCTTATATATAAGCGCAAGTCAACGGAGTACCAGTACAAATTATGATATGCACTGGATCCAATTTATCATTAATCGACAGTATTAAACTTCAGAAAATTCAAGAAGCAAGTAAGACAATTATACTTACGTTACCCATCAGCAACATTGTCCTTGTAGGAGCGACCGGACGACAAAACAGAACCGTCCGAAAACAAGTGCAACTCGAACTGACAAGCAATGGACAAACCGTGACAATGACTTTTTTAGTAGCCAGTGGATTGCCATTCCGGATGCTAATTGGTTGCGATATGCTGCGCCAATACGCAGCCATAATTGACCTGAGTCAATACAAACTTATTTTGAAGAAGAATGACATACAGTGGATAGCTGAACTGACCAATAGTGAAGAAATACAGCCACATGAAACAATGTACCATATCCAAAAGTACAGAAATACTGGAGAACATGTACTAAATAATGGGATTTATGACGAGACCGACAATGAATAACTATGGCAAGAAAAACTCGAAGAAATCCGAACTTTCCAGAGAGAGAAAACGAGCGCTCAATTAACAGATCAACAAGCTGAACAACTGATCGAAGTATATAAGCGTTACAAGCACGTATTTTCAAATACACCTGGAAAGGTCAGAGATTATCAGTGCGAGATTCAATTCCGAGAGCCTGTCAACTTGATAAAAACATCTTACCCGTTCACAAATTTCGATGGAGGAAGCAGTGAGAAGAGAAATTACTCCATTAATTCCAATTTCCGAATGACGAAGGATATCAATTCGATGAAGTTCAATTTCACAATAAAATATTAGTAAAGACTGACAAAATCAGAGAAAAATTTAAGCAAATGCAACCGAAACCCATACAATATCAGATTGGAGAGCAAATATTACTCAAGAACAGAGGATTACCAAGACCATGGAAGGAATAGCCAAGAAGCTATTGTTACTGTACACAGGACCCTACATAGTAAGCAAAGACAACCAAAATAATACATATGAGATCGTAGACCCAAAGACACAAAGAATAAAGGGGACATTTAACCAAACCTCTATGAAAATATATTATTAAAAATGAGAAAAAACCATCCTGAAACCAATTAATAAATAACTAGTGTTAAACAGTAAGAAAAATAAAACAAAACCAATAATAATAAAAAGATCATGTATACCATACCCACTAACAATATCGAATCACTAAGAGCTAGAGAGTGTGAATAAAAGAAAAAGAATATAATTTGAAACAATGTATTGTATAAACTAAATAATAATAATGTGAAGAATCCTACAAATGTTATTTATTTTAAAGTCGCACTAAGACTACTTGTATAATTTTATAGTGATTGACTGTAGATAAGTCCAGCAATAAAATGTGTATTTTACGGCGGAGCAATGGAGTCAAAAGTACCCCTCCGATCCGATTCAATATAATGATAGGGAAAAATGTTAGGGAATTAGATATCAAAGGGATAAGAACATTAAAACAAAATATGATACAAAGATCAAGAAGTATATTGACACTCAAAAATAAAAAGAACCTATTGCTCTAAAATAACCAGTGAGTGAGAAAGTAAAATGAAATAATGATTGATAATTCCAATCAAAAAACTGAACGATATTTGTTGAAATAATCAATTTTAGTGGCAGGGCAATATGTAATGCTACATATCTTCACCTAACCATAATGAAGAAGACATGACCAGATAATTTATTTAGCCATTGACACTAGAGTAAAAAGGGATGAATTATAATAGAAGAATGGGTGAATCCGAATAATAAAACGATCAGACATATCAAGGTAGTCAGAACAGTAACTTATATTAATTCTTAGTAGTAACAAACAAACAAGTCAAAATGGTAAATACTGAAACAAGACGATTTAACCCGAATAGCCCAATAGATGGTAAGTGAGAGAGTAGAACTAGCCCCAAAAGACTAAGAACAACCTGATGATGACAACTACAAATAGGATAGAAATAGCCATCACACCAATAAGTGTAAATAAGAAGAATAGTGACTAAAAGACAACCTATAAGTATAGTGAAATAATCAGCCACAACACTAAGAAAGTGACGGATAAGGTAGGACAAAAGAAAATGAACTAAGAAAGAACACCAAACTTGTATTAAACCAAAGAAAATTGTATATCATATTAATAATTGTAAGGACAGACAAACTAGAGATACGAATTCGTAAGTACTTAAAATATAGAAGGGCATAGTAAACCCTAAACAGATAGAGTAAACTATGAAAAATCACATTAGCACAATACTAACATATTTGTGATACAATAAACCAACATGAACTTGTTAATATTATAATTAAACCTTGTAAAGTGAGAGGTAGAGAGTTAGAGAAATAGTAAACATAGTAGAGTGAGAAAGAGAATTTAAAGTTAGGTAATACCCACTAGTAACACTTAAATTAAACATATAAAGTGCAAAGTGATAGTGTGAAAACCCCAAATTAAATAGAACCCTATTGATAGGGATTGACACCAAATAATCAGTGTTAAAACCATTAGTAAAGAGTTAAGAGTGATCGAAGACCATCAGTGAGTGATAAAATAATAAGTGAAGGCTGATAATGGCTAGTCACAGAAAGGACTGTGACACTTAATAGCAAGTATCCAGTGAACACAAGTGTATTGATAACAAGATGAAACAAAGTGTAACAGACTAGATAATAAGTAGACTTTAGATATAGTAGTACTTACTACTTGGTACATTTTGGTTTGCAAGTCTTAATATTAGGGAATAAGTTGTTAATTAGTAGTGTTAATCATGGATTCAAGAACGAATGACTATCAGTGTGTTAATACACCAAGATACATGAGTTTATTCACAGAAATAAGAATCCAATATCATTAAGTTAAAATGATACATTAGAGAATATTTTTCATGACAAACTGATAATAATAAAAACAAGATATTAACGTTAGATAATAAACAGTTGTTGAAAAGTCAGTTATGGCTTAATGTCATTTAGAGTTAGTCATAACAATATACCATTGTATTAATAATTAATCCATGTTTATATCTTTATTTTTTATGTCAAGTAATAATTATAATTTATCAAAGAGTATGAAGAGTATGAGCGAATAATATGTTTCAAATAATTATGTTTAAATGGATAAGAATTGTGTTTTAATGACTAAGGTTTATGTTCCAATAATTATGTTTAAATGATAAGAATTATGGATATGAGAATAGTTAAAACCATTAGATGTTATGCCATATGTTATAAGAAATAAGATTTAAAAACCATCAGACCCCAGTAAACAAGAAACAAACTATACATTCGAACACAATGACACCAAAAATGAATTATCACAGTAGACAAGTTAATATAGGGAAACAATAAAATTATACGCAATTATAAGAACCGACTTAAACATTGAATAAATAAACAAAATCTTGTATTCAAACAATCATAACCCATTACAAGGAAAATGGTCAATTGCTGTTTAAGCCTATGCAAATTCCCAACTGTCAACTACCAAAAACCTTCAATTTATAGAATTAAACACTGACATTAGGAAGACTAAACCACATAAACTATGAAATACAAATAGACAATCATTATAAGACAGAAATATTATGATAATAATGTAAATTGAGAAAACAGTATAATTAAATAAGATTCATAAAAACTGTCAAAATGTTGATACCTAAGTGAACACTATAATATTGGATGTCAAATTAATCCTTGAGAAAAAATATGAACAGTGGTGATAATATTTTCTACTAAAAAGGGAGTACTGAAGATTAATTACATTTAGAAGATCTGTAACCAGTTTGAATACAAATTCAAATAATAATTAACCAATTTCAGCCAATCAAAATACTTTGAGTAACCATGACAACAACCGAATATTAACAAAATTCAGTTAGGAACAATGACTTTATGTAGTGACGCCAAACTGAAGAGACGCCACGCGATGAAGGGCCCAAATTTTCATTAGAAAAAACGTATTAGTGCCCATAATTTGGAGAAGGAATAGCAGTACATCAGATGAGAGGCCTTTACAACCAATATCTACCAAGGACCAGCCGAAATTAATCCAGATGACAGGAGAATACTAGTAATCCAACCCGAAGAAGATGACGACCCAATTTTGAACCCAAGATCAGAAGTAGGAAGAATCTACATTGACACATTACTTCATTTGGACGAATGACTATGCCCATCATAACTACTAACGTTGAGTATTGCTGAAGTTATTTGATTATTATTAGAAAACAAATTCTCTTTCCAAAATTTTAACTATAAAAATAAAACTCTCACTATAACTGAATATTTTCAAGGATTAACAAACCAAAGAATAATTTTGTAAACGTTGAATGAACACATGATAACCTATGTTACACAAAGACACTGTCACACTTCAACACCATAATATTCAATTTATAACAAACCTTGTATAGTTTTAATGATCACAAACTTTTAATTATATGTTCTAATTTTGTTATCTTGTTATGTAAACCTTTGTTTCGTACTTAAAAGAACCCATTTGGCAGATTTATTTTATGAAATAATAACCAGAGTCAATTGTAAACATTGCACTGCCAACCCAGCGCTACGCTGAGCGAGAGATTATATTGCCGAGGCTAAAACTTTTATTATAACAGTCATTATTTTCATGAAGCTTTAACTATAATTAACAAGCAAAAGTATAATAAAAAAGGGAATACTGATAACAAACTGTCCAGTATTTATTTGTAGGATATATTATGTATGTTTTATTTGCTAGCAGTGGGTCGACATAACCAACATTAATTCAATTTGGCAACACGTATCCCCCCACTCACACGAGAATCAGTCACAAGCCAGACGGCGAACTATTTGAATTTTCGATAACAAAAATCAACATACTACACAAACAATAAATATTATATACACACGCAACACGTTTGATAATTATTATTACAAAGTGACGCACCCAAAGTGGGGCATCTTCATCTAACACCCCATAAGAAAAACTATTATTACAATATTTTATAATGAAAGTTTTATATTAAAAGAATTGTAGGATGAAATCATCCTTGAGCTATTTGAACTTATTCTAAATAAACAAAACATATCTGTCCTTCCATCATTTACACTGTTTCTTATAACTAGTTTTATTTTCAGTCTTAGCTGTTTTTGTCTGATTTTTGGGTATTGATTCTTGGTCACTTCACTTTTTTATTGGCCTGCTCTTGTTTTATTACTGTCATTCTAATGAATGTTGTATATAAAGAGTGGCAGTTATTTAGAAACACTTGTATTATTTGTCATTATAACACTCAATTAAATATTATTTATTGACACAATATAAAAACTTTAAAGTTGTATAAATGCACAATTTACTTAGTTTATGAACTCCAACGTTGACACATTAAGTTTATTTAATATAATATAAAAACTTGCACTGGTCCCCTTTTTATTCTTTGATTTTATTTCTAATTAGTTTTATAGTCTTCTTAAAATCAAGAAGTTTGTTTATAGAGGATAATGAAGGTTTGTTTTTTCTATTATATTACTAATTCACATTGGTTCACTTTTAATTCTACTTTATACACTTTTGTTTATACTTATTGTACATGGTTTTCTAAATTTGGGTTTTTTGTTATACTTTCATTGGGTATTTTTGACTTTCTTTTGGGGTTTCGGTTTTATTTTCTTATAAGAGCATTCCTTCTTATCGTGGATGTTGTCTTGTTCTGGTTTCTTCCTTAATTACTCCTATCCTACTTGTTTCTTATAAAAGTATTCCTTTTTATTGTGGATGTTGTCTTGTTCTGGTTTCTTCCTTACTTACTCCTATCCTACCTGGGTATTACCTTACTTTATTTTTAGCCTTTTGGTTTATTTTGATTACTCATCATTCATCGTATATCTGGTTTTAATGAAATTCTTACTTCAAACTATGATTGTGCTTTACGGTGGTTCTTAATTAATGTTTTTTAATGTTGCTTTCTTGGATTTAAATTTGGTTTTATTTTATTTTATGATCTTTCTTTCCATTCAGAACTATGGGCATTATCTGTCATGCTACAGTATGTATTCACAGATATAATGTAAATATAGCATAACATCAAGAGTGTATATTGTAGCGTCACCAAATTATCTAGTACTCCAAGCTACAATTAATAGATAAAAATATGCTGAGAACTAAATCAGGGCAATCCAAAAATAAATTGTAAGAGCTGTATGACAATTAAACATAGGTGATATCAAGGGAATAATAAGAGCAGCTAATTTTATCAAGTAAAAAGGGGTTTAAACTATCTCAACCAGTATAAATAAAGGACAGACGATCTACAGAATAAATAGAGTAAAATATAGTATTCCAAATGGGAAGAAACATAAGTAATTAAATAATCGACCAGACATACTAAAAGACCTGACTATAACAATAACTTAGACTTAAATTAACAAGCTACCCAGCAAGATCAGGAGAGTGAACTAATAACAAAACGATAATGAGATATGTAGTCTAATAATATATTATAATATAAGATTATAAGATGGTATTTTACCTTCAAGCTATACCATTTATGTAACCAACTGAATATCAGAAAGGACTGTTTTGTAATTAAAAATGTACTTAGGATGATAGAAAAAACTGGATAATGATAATCATAATGATAAGTAATAAATAGTACTATTAATAAATAGTAATAAGTGATTAAAATAAATAATAAGGACCAAACCTGTGAGCTAAATATAGTCAGTGAAGATAAAAAGTGACAACCTAACCTAACAAGCTCTGAAATCACACTTGTAAACACAAAATATGTAGTAAAAAATAATATGTCTATTATATGTTATATCTAGACGGAACTAGATAACGAATAAACCATTCTGAGACAAATATTAGTTTACCAAGATATTGTAACTATTGTATTTTTGTAAATTAACATGATGAATTGTGATAGAGTATAAAAGACTAATATTGTACATTAAAAACAACAGAGATACCGGTAATAAATTAAGGTAAATACTGTTAATATAACAAGGGAGAAGAGAGCTGACTATTAGTCAATAAACCAAGTTATAATTATCACTAATAATAGACCATTAATAATATCTCAAATGAGCATGACCTATTGCACCAAAATGCAAGGTTCATTAGTTAAAATAACCAGAAATTAAGAATGTCAAGGTAAGACAAACAATTATAAAACTTAGAAGGAAATAAAATGTATAATTATGTATAAGATATGAATAGAATAACATGTATATAATAAGGAAATAAGAAAAATTAACAAGCTGCCTACCTGTACCAGAACTCAAGTGAGATTAATGATAATATATAAGGAAAAAGGCATGACTTGAGCAAAAATAAGTTAACCAAAAGTTGGTATGGTTCATTAGAATTATGTATCAAGTGTTATGAACTATTAGAATTTAATCATTGTATTACGAAGATGATATACGAGGATCGTATATGAAGTAAAACTAACTCACAGTGTTATAGGCATCATGAAGCCTAGAGACAGATCTTGTATTTTATTCAAATTTGAATGTTCATAATGGTAAAAATTAACAGCAAAGGACTTTGTATTAGCTGTACTCAATGTAAATAATATCAGGTGTTCATTAGATAGCAAAAGGACATATTTTAACAAAAATATTGTATTAGAACATAAGTTAGAAATCTTAACTTTGTTAGTAGTAGACAGAATTATGCCTTGTGAGGTGTCAAATTGTTTAGCAGAACAAATGCCAGGTGATGGTAACATTATATTTGCATTCTCAAGTAGCATAAGGAAATAATATCAATTGTAAATTATTTTTATAGATTTTGGTAAAAAGTTTGGCATCAGTTTTATAATCTCGTTCCCAAAAACCCTCGCTTTGGACAAAATTAAATTACTTTGTTAACGCGGGGGTGATGATTCAATAAACGAATTCTGTGAATTCCAACCACTCAAAACTCTTATATCGAGAATCCCCCCCCCCGAAGGCATAGGTAAGAACAGCGAAAGTGACGCTCAAACTAGAGACAGTTCTTTACCAGTTTTAATGGAGTACAGATGACGAAATCCGCGACCAAATAATTCGCCAGTAAACCATAATTCAGTGCGGCACCGAATGTAAACACGGGCGTTCTAACCTTGACGACGCGTAGTGCATTAACTCAGAGTACGAGTGTAGAGAAGTGTGGTGTATTCATAAAGCAGTGAATGCAATTTAAGGGGTTAACAGTTAATATAAAAATATATAAAAGGAATTAAGGAAGTATAGTAATTTTTATAAAATACTTACTCAACTTATCCCATTATACTATTATGCAATTCAAACTTATTGAACATATGTGAACTATTTTTAACACTCCACAACAACAAAACATTATTCATATTGTACTTTTTCACTCGTTATATGTAATTTAATTGTAAATTGAGGTTAAAATGGTGTAACCTCTTAGCCATCTGCTAACCTAAAAATTGACGTCAGTGTTTAGACGAACTTTATTATGTTAATTTAAGGATTTGTCATCGCAATATTAACAACATAACTAATAATAATAATAATACTTAGGTAGAGTATGACCGCAATAACCCAGTTATATTATAAATTGACGCAAACAACGTGTGTCGAGCAACTACTGGAGTGAATATGGTAATTTTGTACAGGTAAGTACGGTATGTCTACATAATTGGCGCACAGCAACGTGAGGCCCCTAACAATATAAATACAGGAATATTGCTAACAACATAATACTAAAATAACCAAGTATAATATTTTAGAGGAGAAGTAGGTGATCTAACATAATTGGCACCAACAACTTGGGGCAAACAACAACATACATGAGAAAGGTTATCTAACAATATTAATATGGAATATTAATATTCTTAATGTTATTTGCAAAGTATATTCTTACTGATATTATAATGAAAGTATAATAAAATATTTTATAAAAATAAAATAAACTTCTACTCAACACTCCGTAAAGGATCAAGGCATACCGCGTCCTTTTGTGTTAGTGAGACGGTTGTGTGGCTAGTACAACCAGCCGCTAGTTGCGGTATCCGCAGCCAGGAGGCGCCTCTGTTATCTCAGGCGGGGACTCGATTTTGCCTCACGACGCTGAGTGCACGCCGTACTGAGCCTCCGTCGTGATATATATAAATTTTATGTTATGTACTGTTACGACGGTCAACTGATTGTCGTATGGTACAGCGGAAAACAAAATACCAGACACCAATGAAATCACTAATAACCAGCTTTAATTACCACAATTAATAATCTGTAATCAACAAGATAGTGTCTTACAACAATTCAAGTAAACATTGTCCACACGCAATAATAATGTGAACTATAATGAATTCCGCACAACAACACTTCGCTACAAACACTCGATCCGCGCTAAAGAAATCGCTCTCTGTCCACCGGCTAACGAGCCGGCTGCTGTGGCTTTTATAGGTTGCGCAGAGGTCCAGTATAGCTTTCCCTCCTCACTGCACGCCGGCTTAATGCGTATTTCAAGTGTCTTTGGACACACTGGAAACCTACTTGTGTGCGGCCTTGGCTGAGGCAATACATGCCCGACTTGGGGGGGGGGGTGGAAGCACGCGCTCGGTTGTTCGAGAGAGTTATCGTTACAATATTTATATGTTGCACATATATACTATATCTATGGTGGGCAGTATAAAGGCCTTAATTCAAAAACTCAATTTTTTCAGGAGAGCAAAAACAAAGTTTGAAAAATTCTGCAAAATTTTTAAGATATATTACATTTTCAAACAATAGCTCTTTTTATTCGTCTTTTCTTTATCTTATGATTAGTATGTGAACTTGTAATTTATTTATTTTTTAATATTATTTTTCAGTGTTTTTCAACGGCTATGTACCGACTTAAACCTTTTGTACCAACTGAAATTTGACTTAAGCTCTTTTGACCAACATTTCCTACTATAAAAAATATACATTGCTATAATTATTTGGTGACAAAATTGTAGGATAAGTATTTAAATAAGCTCTTAAATGACCTTTACTAAATTATTTTATTTTATAATTATTATTAATTAATACAAAACATTATAAGAAAAAAATTATACGAATTAAAATACAAGCATAGAAAAAAATCCTGATTAGCAACTAGAGTAATCAATACAATACAAAAAATAACCATGATATTAGTAACATGCGAAGCATTATACTTCAAATCGAAAGTCATTATTAAACTAAACATTGGTACATGTACAAAAAAATTGTTTTCAAATTTATTAAAAAAATATCAGTGAATTCTATAAACTAACACTACACAGTATGATTATAATAGTGTAAAAATAAAAATAATGACCATATGATTAACACACAAACAATGACAATAGTCTCTTTCGTCATGTTTATTATAGTAACCACTTAGATAACATTTATGTTATTTCAAGATACACAAAATTTTATTTTTCTGGATCATCATAATTAATTTCTTCAAGATCTGGGTCAACATCTACAATATCACGAGCTGTTTTCAACTTTAAGTAAAAGTCGTGGAATACAGGGATGCTAATGGGAGAAGATCTATTAAATCTTTTTTCTTTTCTTCCGAAATTGCAACGATTTCGGAATATCGTCTTTTAAGTTGTGTGTCACGAATATTTCCACTCTTACCCCGACGACGGAAGCTTACTTGCTTGAACTCACTCTCATCCAAATATTCTTTATAATACAAAATACCTTCATCCTTGGAATAAGACAGCCACCGGACACTGTGCCATTTGAAAGGTGTGCCTTCTATATTTTTCTTCCTGTTTACTAAAACAGTTTTCAACAGCCTAGAAAAGTCAAAAAAATTATCTTGTGTCATTTCACAAACAGTAAACTGCTGCTTCTTTCCAGTGGTTCTAACTAACTGAAACCAATCGTGTGGATGGAAGATTGGCATAGAAAGTTTCTTTTTTCTCTTTTCAATTAGTCCATGGTCAACATCACACTCCATATGAGAGTGACCAGGGATCAAAAATTTGTGGTGTATGACATTAAAATTCGGAAAGTCAGCCATTGCTTTTAGAACATAGCAGATAAGTGGGAGTTTCTATTCTGGCCACCACATGTGTCAGAATAGAATGTCACCTCTTTAACATTTTCAGGAACTGTACTTAAGTGACGATAAACGCATGACGCAATTTCATTTGCTCCCCTTCCAGCTAAACCTTCATGCCACATGTAATGAGTTGATGTACCAGTTGTTGTATTGTGGATAGTTAAATTAAATGTCCACAACTGGCGTTTATAAAATGCCACAGAAGTACAAACAAAGGGTGTTGGTAAAACTGCTGAAGGTCGAACACAAAACACATCTTGTTTTCATTATTTTTTGCAGCTTCTTTATCAATCCTCTTTGCATTATATGCTCCATCAGCAGCTTCATGATGCATTTTAAGTTCATATTCAGCCTCTGATTTAACTTTGTCATCTGAAGCTTCATTAGCAACTTTGATTTTCATCGTGAGTACATCACATTTGTGACAAGTGTCGACTTCGGGTTTTTTGAAGAACAATTTCATGTTGTGGAATTCCCTCTGATAGATTTTTCTACTCACCGGCTTGTCTGACTTCTCACAATAGAGATCATACACGATTCGTAATTCAAATGTGATGGGAGATATTTCTTATCATTTGTCCTTCGCGTGTAGTGACTTTCAAAGGAAGGGAAAGATTTTATATGGGATCTTACTTGCTCTATTTCATTCTTTGTTTTTTTGTTAACTGAAGCAAGCTTGCCTCGCTGATCAGGTTTTGTAATACCAGACATGCTTAACGATTTGTTCTTTAAAGCATTTAGAATAAACTTTTCTTTTTCATCAAGGGTTTTGATGAAGCAGCCCTTGCAAACAACATGTCTTACTCCTTTGATTTGGAAAAAATATTCATAAGTTATGTTTCTTGATTTTAAAGCTTTCAGGCTTTCTCTTTCGGTTGCACAGTACTTCTTTGCTAGTAGTGTGGGCAGCTATAAAGGCTACTTTTTATCACGGGAACCTAAGCTCCTGTACTCATCAAAAATGGCAGTGCGTACTTCCTCGACTAAAAATTGATAACATCGTTTTCTGCATTCTTTTAGTGGTTTCAGTTCTCTTGCAGCTTCTTCTCTTCCCCTATAATTAGTATAAGCCTTACCAGTGTGCATTTTTTCTTTTCGTTCTTTACGAATTTTTGTAGCCCATTTCTTTGACTCTTTTTCAATCTGCTGATCTGATAGTTCCCCTTCATGAACTACAGATTGTCTTTGTGAACAATTTTCAGTCTTGCTTATATTATCTAAATCTGCTTCATCAGTTTCATCTACAATAATTTTAGACTTTTTTTTAATTTTATTTTTTTCTTGACTCTTGGGTTTTCTCTGGATTACTTGAACAGGATTTTCTTCACTGAAATCACTTTCTGAAGGGCAGTATGTTTCATCATGGTCAGTATCATCTCCCATCTGTTCCAATACGTCTACATTTTCATGCGGTGACAATGAATTGGTATCAGAATCGCTTTCGCATATTTTTTCCAAGTATTTTAAGACTTTTGCATCCATTCGTACTGGTGATGTACTTTGTGAAGTTATGGATGTATCCGGGTCTGAAACAACAAACTAGATATTCTATTGTGCAAGGCAAAATTTAAAAGTTTGTGCTAGTTTGGTAATAAAATGTTGATATCTGAATATTTTGTACGCAAAATTAAAATTTCAGTTATTGCAGTTTATAAAATTTACTGTATAATTAAGGCTTTATTTTATAATAACCAATAATATTTTAAAAAACTGTATTTACCAGACAAATATACATTACATGGAAACTTATTAAATTAAATTCTAAAAACTGGATAAGATTAACACAGAATAAGAAAAAATAATGAACATATTATATAGGTTAGGTTATAAACTAATATAGGTATGTATTTTAGAATAAATTTTCCAGTGAGCCTATATTGAATCTAGCAATTTTAGGTTAGGCTATATGAAACAGTTATCGTTAGCGAGTGATGATGAAACGTGAACCAAGTAAATAAATAGATGAATCATGCTTGCGTGTAGTACAAGTTACGTCTCAACGATACACAGCCACTCCGACAGAGTGGAGTAAACACATCATGTATATAAACTATTTTGGTTATGTTTGTGTACTGGACAGTAGAAAGAAATCTTCTATTAAATAAATTTGGATTAGTGAAACAGAAGTATGATCAAAAAAATGTTTCATTAAAGATGTAATCTTTCTCAAAGAATTGTTATACACTACAGACCCTACTAAACAATTCATTATTTTCATAATAATTTAAATTAAAAAATTATGCTGCTTACCTGAAACCTCTTTTTCCTTATTAAATTTTCAAAGCCATTTCTAGAATTCGTCCCGAGCGCTCTCTCATATTTAATATTTAAACTTTAAACAAATAAGTTTCTGAATAATATCTCTTAACCAAGAACACCACAACTTAGTACATACCTAACCTCTCACAAAATATCAGCTGTTCAATGCCAGGCATACCAACACCATTGGTATACCAACACAGGCATATTATCATATACATCATCAGCTATGATTTGAAATTGTAATTATTACCTATAACAGAATATTGTAAATGAAATACGTAAAAAAAAGCATATAATATATTTTTGATCAGACCAAAAACTAATTTGAAATCTGGTCACAAAGAATTATGTTGACTTAAGACTTTTATACCGACCTTAAATTAATGGATAAACGTGGTCAAAAAGAAGTAAGTTGAGTTATGACTTTTATACCAACCAGGTTACAAAAACTATACTGATCGAAAGGACACAAGTTGACTTACGTTTTTTTATACCAACCAAACACTTCAGGTTTTGACTTAAATCTTTTAAACCACAGTATGTAAAATCATTCAAAATAGGAATTGACTTAAGTCTTTTATACCATCCGAAAGAATTTTTTTTCTACATATGTCTGCACTAAAAACAAAAAATCACTTTTTTTGACTTAAGACCTTCATACCGCCCACCATATATTGTGCAACTATGCCACGTTGACGTGAATATCCCACGTTACTAAGTCAAATAAATGACTATTCCACGTTGTTAAAATATTAGTGTGCTCCAATGTAATGCACACTATGTAATGCAAATATATGTAAGCTGGACACTGAGACAATGCTATTTTTCAATCGGACTGGTTTTTTACAAGTATGTCAGAATAGCCGTGATCGTCTTGCGGTCAGGAGATTGGGTTGTGGCCACAATAACCAGGTTCGAATGCTGGCCACGCAGAATAACTTGTTTATTATTGTTACTGGTAACCGTGAATGATATAAATTGAGACCAATTTGTCACTCGACATTACAGAACATGCTACATGTTTTTCGGCTATTCCAGCGGAGTCCAACTGTATTTGTGTGTGCGTACGTATTGCTTGAATGAAAGACAATTAGGTGACTCTTGTCACGCGTCCGCAACGAGACTTTTCCAGACCATACCGGTCCGCGCGCGCTGTGTTCAAGACCGCAATCAATTACGTTCAAGTGTTTCTAGTAGGCGCATATAAGAGAATATTCTGGAACCTCAGCGGGGTATAAATACAAGTACTCAGCGATGATAAGTTTATTTTGAGTGGCGATTTATTTGAGTGCGGTTCGTAGTATTGTGGCGAAGTGTTATGTGTTTTATAATTGTGCGACACTCGTTGACATTATTATCGCGTGTGAACAATTTTTATTTGATTTGCTGTAAGAGACTATCTTGTTGATTACAAACTGTTTAATTGTGATAATTAAAGCTGGTGATTAGTGACTTAATTGGTGTCTTGTATTTTGTTTTCCACTGTACCATACGACAATCAGTAGACCGACGTAACAATATTTTAGTTCTTCTTCTTCTACAGTTCACTATTTATGCAATATGCATGTTCCAATTTCACATTATCAAATCAATTTCTTTCTTGGCCTTCCTACATCCCTTCTTTCAGAAGGCTCGTACTTGTTTACAATTGCTGGTATTCTATCTTCATCCACGCGACTTAAATCCCGTTTCCATTTTCCTCTGTATTCTTCAATTTTCTCAATTAGGTTATATATATATATAAGTCTTCCCGTACACCTTCATTTCTTATATTGTCCCTTCTTATTGTTCTATTAAGCGTGCTTAAAAACTCAACTCTGATGATTGTATGTTGTTGTTTTTATATATTTGCTTTGTAATCCAGGATTCACTGCCATCTAATACCACAGGAACAGCCATTGTTTTGTCTCGCGAACAGGAATTTTAATTTTGTCTCGCGTCTCGTTTTATTTTTCAGTGTTCTATTTATAGTTCCACATGTGTGTTGAAATCTACTGACTTTGTTTTGTACATATTTGTCAACATCGAAACTTATTTAACAAACTAAGTAGTTAAAATTTGAGGTCTGTTCCAAAACTTAATATTCAATAATAATTTTTTAGCATAGTATAGTGGAAATTTTCCTCCGAAGTGAGCCATAACCTTTGTTTTGCTGGTAGATGTCTTTTGGTCAGAGGCATAGGTAGGGGGGGGCTTTAACACTGTTTTAGTTTGCCCGACGTTGTGTGCGTCAATTTATAACTTTAATTAGTTATAACGTTTAACGTTTGACTGTTCAGTGTTTACGTCCCGCGTTTTGGGACGCCAATTTAACAACGTTAATTACAGCTTTTTTTATTATCACTATACTAATACAACGTTATCTTTACTAGGTGACTAGGTGTTAATTAGTCACTTGTTGTGTAAAATATGATGTTAAGACAATGTTAGTTAATAAATTATGGGATTTATATCCAGCAACGGTAATTAATGTTAACATGAATTCTACTGAAGCTCCAAATAAAATATTTGTTTACATATGTTTGTTGATTATGCATACTATGTCATTCTGTCGAATAATGATATTTGTTCCCTATCTCAGGTACGTATTAAACAAATAAACGCATACACGAATTTCAGTATACTTGAGGTACTTATTATTTTCATACTAGTTCTTATTTAACATATTATGCTCATTCGAAATATTAAATATCCTCTACTTCAATAGCAATTCATCTTACGAGCTCTATCTCAAGGTTTTAATTTAAGTTTCAACGTTAATAGTCATTAACTTTACTAATTACATAAAATTTATTTAAAATTGGATTCATGTTTTTTTTTATGGTATAAGAAATTATCTTTACTAAGACACACATGAGTGTTTTAGTATGCCATAGCTTTACGTGAGTTCTTTTAATAGGACAGACAGGTGTTTGTTAAGTATACATACAATTTTACTTTTGGTAAGTTATTCCTTACTACGGCGTCTGGTCTGCGTGGAGTTCATCGCTCACTCCTTCGGTTGATGATGTCATTGAAGGTACGTATTTCTTCTTGTGATTTATCCTTGTACACATACTTCACTTAGAATATCACACCCCGGCATCTTCCGATATTGCAATAGAATACTGACAGGTAATTAGTTATAGTGTTCGATTTTTAAAAAATGCAATTTACGGTTTTCACAAGATTTTATAGATACATATTGCGATCTTATTCATTTTACAAGTTATGTACTACTATATTTTAGTTCGCACTTGTTAGTCTCGATCGTATTGCATACGTTGTTGTCAACTTTGTTTTATGAAATAATATAAGTGACACTGCTTCACAATCATTTATACATCTCGGATCTTAGTATGTTTTCAGTTAATTCGCGGACTTTCACTGTTATCGAATTCGGAACTTCCGTCACGACTCCTATACTGTTACGTTACGCTTTTAAGATAATTATATCATCCTTCGTCAACACTTCTGATCGTCACTACGAAATTTTACTATTAGACTTCTGACTCTCTCGAAAAATTATCTTAGACTCCCAAGTGTTTTAGTCACTACTCCGAATCATTATCACGGACTCTACCGACTCTCCGTAACTTTAGTCATCGACTTCCGAAATTTTAGAAAAGACTCCCCTTTGATCTCCCTCGTTCTGTGTTTTTATTACCTACTCTACTTTTTCCCATTACTTTCTTACTTTTTCCCCACTTAAGTTCTTTTTCGTCCTCCAGCTTTGTTTCCATTGGTTCTTCTCTATATTTCTTGAAACAGTTCCCTCCTATTACTCCCACATGTTACTCTGCTCCGTGTTCATTGGTTTTGCGTTTTGGATTTCCTAGAACTCCCTTCAGGAAACTAGCCTATACTCCAAGCTGCTTTCTGATAGGCGATTTCTGTTCCCACCAATTTCTTGCTCTGGGTTCAGCTACCTCTTGCTTCAGTATGTTCGCTCCCACGATCATAAATCGCTTTGGGTATTGTTCGAAGCCCTTTTTGACAGTGACATCCTTCTTTTTTGTCCAGCTTGCAGCTGCATCTGTTTAACAAGTACACTTAACGTCGCTATAAATTTCCCAGTCTTCCCTTGTCATGTCCCCGCTGACTTCTGCTACACACAACCGTGACCAATTTCTGCATTGTCTTATTCTGTCCATATGCGTCTTTGTTATTTCACACGCGCTTGGTGTAGTCGTTTCTAAGTAACGTCACCTATGCTACTGTTTCTCTGTGTCTTTGCTAGAAACCTCTCACTTTGCTTCGCTCCCCGCTGTCTTTGTTAATTGGTTCACCCATTGTACCCGTATCTTTACCGGATATGTCTTTTTTTAAATACATCTGGTCAATCCTTTCCTTTCACTGAGAACAGTGTCTCGTTGCGTCGTTGATGAGTTCATACATGTGGTGTGTCCTGTTCTTGTCACCCGCGACGATAACTTTTTCAGTAATACACCCGTGACTCTGATGTCTTTGTTTTCTTAGTTTTACGGCTCGTCACCCCTTAATTTCTTTAACTGACCATCTGCTATCTCGGATTTATGGCCTGTCCAGAACCATGCTCTGCCGTTGCTAAAGGATTTTACGCTCCTTTTGTCCTAACTGCATCCGGTAATGTCCTTTCATTCGTCATTGTCAAATCAACAGCTGCCTCTTGTGTCATCTTTCTTTTATACAAACATTTTTTTTGTTAGTTTTGGCGTTACAGGGCCAAGGGGGCAGCCGCCCCGGGCGGCAAAGTGAGCATAGACGTGAAAAAATTGTTTTCAGTTTATACAACTACAAATAACTTGTTTCTTTTATATCACTAATCCTTTCATGAAAGAAGCATAACGTACCAGCTTGTCCGTTGTCATAAACCTAGCGTGGTAAACAGTGTTAGTCTATTTATACTCAAGCATCGTAATTACGGTTCATTATGATAAGGTAAATCGTACTTGAATGTGTTTTTCTCCAACTAAAAAATCTCTATTTTGATTTTGTTGCACTTTATTTCCATAAAAAAAGTTATCAAAGAAGCTATTTTATTCACCTTCTTTTCCTGTTCCACTCATAGATGGAGTGTTCTTAGAGACTTCGTAAATGTTACTCTAAAAGGTCATTGTGGTAACCAGGTGGAGTTCAAAAGCAGTTTTGGTGAAAGCAATATCCACTCAGCTGGATGAAGTGATCGCTGCACTGGAGAAACTGAAGGATACACTGACTGAAACAATTGATACGATGAAAGATGAAGGATTCATAACTAATGCGATAGAAACTTTAATTTTGTGACCTTGCTCTTCTTCTGGACAGATATTCTTTCTTCTATGGACAAAATCTAGAAAATCTTGCAGACCAATGGAATAAGCTTTATTCAAGCATTAACACTTCTGGAAACACTAACGGACAAATTAAATGTTTGGAGGAATGAGCTGTGTGACAATGTCATTAATAAGGCAGAGCAGATATGTAATGAATGGGGTGCCAGTATCACAGAAAGGATAAGAAGGAAGCGCACGATGCAAAGGGAGTATGCAGACGATTCTACACTAACCGTTCGGCAAGAAATGAGACGTTCTCTAATAGAAATTTTGGACAAACTGTCAGCTGAATTTTAAGCCGTTATTCTAACATAAAAAACGCTTTGTGTTCCTCTGTAAATTTGAGGAGTACGTAAGTGATGGGGATATACATTTTAAGGAACAGCCTTCCCAAATCAATATTAAGTGCACAGTGCTGGCAAAACTGTATTCACATGACCTAAACAGTGTAGAATTGTTGTGTGGCTTTTACTCTTGTTCAAAGACGTCATAACTTTTATACTTTTACTAAAAAGGGCAAAAGTTAACGGAGAACAAATGGACTTTTCACCTCAGGGTCTGCTACAATACATTTCTTCAATGGGATTAGAAGCCTACAAAATACTAGCATTAGCTTTAACAAATTTTTTTACATTACCATTGTCTGTGGCTTCTTGTGAAAGATCGTTTAAGATATTTTAGTTTTAAATTATTATTATTATTAATAAAGTTATTTAGGTTTAACTTTGTAAACTGTACACTATTCTTTGTTCGCCCCATTTTTATTTACCGTAAAATACTCACAAGGTACCATAAAATACATAGTTATCTGAGATGCCTTGTATCAGTAACGGGAATAATAAAAAATAAGTAACAGTAAACGGATAGGCTATGCGTTTTGATACACAAGTTGTCAGTAAAGTTGTACATAAAACATTCGATTATAAATGCTGAACATTTCTGAAGACGTTGGTGCACACACATATCACAATTTTATCGACGTAGGATTTTCTTTGTTGAGAAAACTCCGTAGGCTTGTCGGGAGAACTCCTAATTATCTAATAATAATTATGCGTGCTCCTACCTTATCTAATTCTTATAGTGGCTGACGACACTCTTTTCACAGCGTGCTTGACTTCTTTTTCTGATTCTAAGGGTCTGTCGTGAATCCCAGTTTTTATTATTAAATCTTTTCGTCAATGTGTTTATGTTTTGCTTCAGTTTTCAGCTGAATTTTGAGGTACTTCAAACGCTTATCGAACAGACCTTAATCTTCCAAAAAGTTGTAAACGACAAATTATATTGACTAAGTGAAAATAATCAACTAAATATTTTCGTCGCCTTTTCCTTATAAATTAAGCACTAAAGGCCTGTTACAGTACGTGACGTTTGTAATGCATAATAAATGAGCGTTTTATTTTCTGGCGTTGCTTCCAGTTAGTAACTTTATGAATAATAAATCCTGCTATTTTTGTTTGGAAGCAAATCTAATTGTCAGACTTTGTACTAAATGTTGAACTGATTCATGACTATATGTTGAACATATAGGGTTTTCTTACGTTTTTGTTTGTTTTAGAAATTTATAGACTCGTTTTAAATTTTTGCAAAATTTTACAGAAATAAAATTAACAAATCTATGTGTCTGGATATAATGGAAATTACACCGGTCGAACGGTCGCTCGGCACTCGCTAGAACACTATTAATACTTGAATTTAATAATTAAAAACACTTGGTAAATAAAAAAACTCTTCAGAGGTTAGATTTGAACTGAGAGAACTGTACTATATATATATTTCGACTTACATTATTTTAAGTGACTTGTAGTTTAGTTTGATTTGTAAATTGTCTTTACATAAAAGCGTCTTGTACACGATTTATAATCATCCAGTAACGGTGTCTTTTTTGTGTTCCAAACAGTAGAATACGCACCTTTGTTAAACCGTTTATCTGTGACTTTCCAATTCCTCCCATTGGTCATACACTACCTCTACCCCTCCTCCGCCTAAAATACATTTCAAATCTGTCGGATCAAATCTAACCTCTGAGGCTGCCGTAACTGGTGAAACAATTATCAGTGAAATAAAAAGTATCTGTAGAAGTCTTGGTACTGTACCAAGTGTTTATTTATTAATTTCAAGTATAATGTAAATTGGATCTTAACCGTTAAATCTCCGAATCCTTATGTAAGGATTATAATAAACTAGTCACTGTATACAATTTTAATCACATTTCACACTAATTACATTATTTTATAAACCGATATTTAATGTTTCATATAGCGTTCTGTGTAGCGTGGTTATCGTGTTCTGTGTTGCTAATGTACTTGTTCGTAACCATCATCATTAACACCAATATTAGCTTTTATTTCCTTGGGCATAACTATTAGGGAATTCATTGTCAGTCATGTCAACCCTGATTTTTTTTGAGAGACAACCTGGCCAATACACTATCCTACGCACGTTACCCTCTATCGTACAGATTGTTGTTATCATTACATTATCTGATCTTGCACCACCCACTTAAAATACTCTGGTTTGTTTTCCACAATTTTTATTAGTCTAGTATTCGTAATCTGTCTCTGACTTGTAAATCATGCAGATCATTCCTTTTTAACCCTTTTAAGGGTCATTGTACGAGTAAGATATGCGACAAGATACCAAGGTAATTATCTGTATATATAAAACTCAAAGTCTGAGGATTTATGGGTACTGAATACAAATCCACACCGTTACACCGATTGCCACCAAATTTGCACAGGTAACGTTATACACAATGCGAAAAATACTGTCTAACTTGGAATTTGATATTTTGCCCTGTTCGAACGATATAGGCCCTTTTAATTATGCCTTTTCGTTGACATGTATAAAGATGTCAAAACACCATCTAGACCAGAATTAATTACAATAGTAACAAGTAAATAAACAAATGACATTTAGCGGCATCGGAACTGCACCTTTATACGTTTCTGCAGTTTTTAATGTTTTTACTATGCGATTGTATCGATATGTTTTGTAATTTTGTATACAGATACGTCTATTAATTTTGTAATTGTCTTAAACGATTATACAATTTATGTTTATACGCATTTATGATGAAGCAATGAATAAGTAATGAAATAGATTAAATACAACTACTAAAGATGTCAACAACACCATGGAGACCAGAATTAATTACCATAGTAACAAGTAAATAAACAAAAGGTATTTAGCGGCATCGGAACTCTACATTTATACATTTCTGCAGTACATTTTCGATGTTTTATTTAATACGCATTTGTATCGATATATTACTATGTGGAAAAGAAGAAGTATATTAATTGTAAATTGTCCTATTACTTAATGTAAAGCGAAAATACGTGTTGCTTTCATTTATGAGGTTAGGTGACAACGGTTTTTGGTTTTTAGTTTACTGCTGAAATAAATAAAAACCATGGTTGAGGAAAACACAACGTTTAATGTGTTATACAATGCTTCTAACACAATAACACTTAAAATAAAGAATTTAGCGTTTTTGATTTAAAAGGTACCATTATAAATATCTCCAAAGGCTTTATAAATGCGTACTTTTAAATCTCCAAAGGCTGTTGCACCAACATAATAATTTAGTAGTCTACAAGTTGAAATAGTACAAGTGTTGAAAACAGCTCTGGAGAGAATTTGACTGAGTACAAAATTGTTATACGAGCTGACAGAGCGCCATATAGTCATAGACAATAAAAGTTATATTAAAATACTTATTAAAAGTAAAATATTCGCGTGTGAAGCCGCAGGTAACAGCTAGTTACTTATAAATTGATAAAATTACAAATATTAGGCCTAATATGTAAAAAATATCATGTTACTTGTGAGCTTGCCAAGAAAACGGTAAAACATAGGAGTAGACTGTTTTTTCGTAGCATTGGTGTCTGTCCTAATGGAATCAGTTATAAAACTAACGGAAAGACATTTAACGCATGTGTAAATACGTGTGTGTGTACTTAATTAAACACCTCTTGTTTTTTTAGCTCTAACAAAGCAGGAGTCTTGAAAAATATGGTTTTCCGTAAGTCCAGTCAAAGGTTTTACGTTTCAAGTACGTGTTTTAAAAGTATGTAATTGGGTAAAATGCTTTAATTTTTGAGTAGTATTGCTTAGTTCCTCTTTCAAATGATAACAATAATTGTACAATTAAACAAGTCTATGTAAGTTAATAGTTATGACAGTATGAATTATGACGACTGTTATAATATGCAAAGTCTGACATTTTAATTGTATTGAAATTTCATAAAGAATTCTCTAAACTGATTAGCTAAGATTATGTAGCTGCACTCAGGTAATTATATTTAGACCCACAAATTTGTTTTTTCACAAATTATATTAAAGTTGATATTTTTTCACAATAAAGTGCTACAAAATTATAACTAATATAAAATATATCGGTAATAGAAATAGTAGGTAGAAATGAAGGAACTAATTATTTGAATTCTGTATTTTAAAAATATTATGTAGATTACATTTTAAGTACAATCAGATTTAATCATAATAAATAAATTTGAACAATTTGTAATTATTATTAGATTGAATCTGTGTATTTATTAATATTTTAAAATGAATCCAACTGAACATTAAATGGTTACTAGCAGATAAAAAATAATAAAAATATTAACAATAATGATGACTACATTTATTGTTACTCTGATTACTGTCGACGTTGCTATTTTTAATGTTGTTGTTATGATCATGATTACGATGATTATGATCATAATATTCATTATTAATGTTAGTATTGGCGCTATTGTACTAATTATATAGTAGTAGTATTATAATGTATTTTACATAACACATTATTTATTATAAAATCCAAAGATTAATTAGGAAGCTCAGTGTAATAAAATAATGTTATAATTACTTTATGAGATCTAATAAAAACACAGTGTTAAAAGCGTACGCCCGTAGTGTAAGGCTGTTGGCTGTGTAACATAGTCTTTTTAAGTTAATTTGTTACTCCTGATTTATATTTCCATAGTCCCACAAAATTGGTAAGTTTTAAAAACGTGCATTAATGATTTTATTAAAAAAAGTGTTCGCTTCATACACCACACCTGGTGGCCGCTTTTAGGTAAATAATTCTAAAAGAAATGTACAAATTACATAAGAAACAATTTGTATTTTATTCATATGAATGACAGATACATAGGCTAAGGACAACTACATGGAAGTAAGCGATACAATTTACCTTACACAAGTAGTTTACAATTTATCAGATCACAAGTAGCAGTGTACTCTCATCGAAAAGCAGAAAACACATTCAACCGAACATGGTACACAAAGCACAAAAAGCAACCTGAACATTGGAGAAAGACCATTAATTACGTGAAAATTTCTGGCGCGATCAAACTTTTGAATTTTGAAAAAAAATTAAATCAATGATATATAGAATTCTTTTTCTAGATTTGAAAATAAAAATTTATCACTGGTAATGGTTAAAGATGTTAAAACATCTAATTTTCTTTTGCCAAATACTTTGGAAATAGTCCTTTTATAGGCCAAAGTATATGTAGATGTCTAGCACTCTGGACGGCAAGGCAAGGAACTAACAAGAAGCATAATTTATTATCCACCAAGTAAACTCAGACTAACTGTCATGGTGTTAGAGGAAATCAGGTAATATGGAATAGACTGTCAATATGGGATACCGTTGTTTCAGCTCTTTTGTTCTGTTGTAATGTACTGAATGTACAACAGGAAGCAACTAGAAACGCTAGTGTTCCCGTGGCGCCAACAGACCGACTGGTGTTGAGAAGGCACCTTGTTTTTTTGGTGCTTACAGTAACTTTTCAGGTAATTTTCAACAATGCAGTATGCATTTCTTGTACACTTGATATCGATTCTAATCAACCTAACGTTTTAGTTTGAGGTCTGTTCTTGTTTATCTTATTATAAAACAACTATTCTAATGTATTATAACTTAACAAGTATAATTCTTTACCAAGGTGGCGAGTCGGGCAATATGGAATACCACTACTCTATATTGTCCTCATATTTTATTAGTATTCCATAATGCCCATACGTATTTTTTACATTCATTTTAATTTAACACTCTTAATAAAAAAACACCAAATCAACAGTTTGTAAAACAAATATTATAAATCAGCACTTTATTATAATATTAATTAATTAGTTTGTAAATCAGCACTTTTTAAACAAATATTATTATGTAAATTACTCTAATTATTAAGAAAACAATCTTAATCTGTACAAAATAGTAAATTCAATCAGTGAGCTGAATCAGTCAAAGCTTTAACATCTCAGGTTGTTTCTGTATCTGTCTAAATAGCAGAGACAGAAGTGTTTATAATTCCTCTTTTGGAAGGATTATAATTCCAAATCAGGTAACTAATTACACAAGATAATTAGAAAAACATTACAATTTTAAAGTTTTAAAAAACTTGTAATGTTTCCGTTAGAGGCCTATACATAAGAGGAGAGACCGTAAAACCATAAGAAAACAATGGGACCCAAAAAATATGGAGTTGGCTGTACAAGAGTCGTGACAAGCAAATAGAATTCCTAAAGACTGAAAAACTTTTAGAATACGCTATTCTGTTTCGGGTAGCTGCTGAGGGATCTAGTGAACCTAGTACTACCACATCAGATCATTGGGTCGTAAACCAGTATTCAGTTCTGGACTAGAATAAATGCTTGGCAAGGCTTTTTTTTAGAAATAGAATCATAATATTATTGTGTTACACGATTAGGTATTAGAAGGAAAGCATACCAATGAGCCATAAGAAACCACATTAAGCATCCTTTTGGAAATGGCAAGCTGATAGGGATTTATAAAATATATTATAACTAATCAAACTTTGTTAACTTCGGGAAGCCCCAAGTTCAGAGCGACATTTATAACTTTACTGTTATGGTGTGTGTGAACTGACCTACCTGCTGTGCGTTCTTGCGTCTTCTTCTTCCGACTAGGGCCGTAGGAATTTGTGATTTGAATTCGCAAGTAGATTAATTCAAAAGTACAAGGACAAAGTGTATCGTTATAATTATTGTGAATAGTTTTGTGATGTTGGTAGATTTTGGAGTACAGCAATAACAAAACAGTGTCGGGTATAAAATTGGGGTTTATTATTCTAATAGCACATAAAATGAAAAACTTATATCTAATGTAATTCTTACGCACTAAAGAGTAATGAGTAATTTGATCAATGTTTTCAGAATGAATATTAGCTTTCAGAAGGAAAGCTTATAAATACGATTTTATATGAACTTGTTCCTTATTACTTTCAAAGTTAATTATTTAAATAATTTAATTAATGATTTTTCAAGATTTTAATATTGATTTTACTATTTCAGAATGCTTTTAAAAATACTCTTAAATAAATTAGCCGTGAATCTTGTTCTACGTGCTTTTTATTTACTGTACTTTGTGATTGGTTTCACGTATACTGCAGTATAAGTTTCTTAAGTGATTTAATATTAAGATTTGTATAGCGCTTTTTATCTACTCTACTTCTTATCTATTTCTTCTTAATTAACTTATACTTGTTCTACAGATTATCACAATATTGAAGTTCTTATTAACTTAGAGTCTCTGTTTTTATAGGCATCTGAATGAAATTGACTTTACAATTAATTTTAACAAAAGAAAGAAAATGGTTTTTTTATACAAAAGTATAAATGATTTTTGACTTTCCTGGTACTGAAGTTCTCGAAGATGTCCTCTGGGGTCCCTCGATGTCCTAGTCCAATCAGCTAGTGGCGATGATTTCCGCTGCGTCCTGGATTCCAACGAAGAGTTCAGGGATCAGCAACTCCGTTCCTTCAGCAAATGTTGATGGATTTAACGTCAGTGGATTAACTGCTGCAACTGCTTCAGGCCTTCGGTCTGGATACTCTGCACTTGTGTGTGTGTGTACCTCGTCTCGGGTGTAGCTCTGCGTCGTCAGTTCTTCAGCTCGTACCACGATTTAGACGACCTCGTTCTGTTGTAGTCTGGGCGTGACTTCTCGTAGTATACGGACGATCTCTTATATGCGTACGCCAACAGTTTGGGTGTATTGCGCTGTACGCTTATTTGTTGATGAATAAGACTATCGCACGTAGACGTCGTCACGGTCCAGTCGTTCTAGAAGAGTGTCTGTGTTGTTCTGAAGTTGAATCTTTACAGAAGTGTGTGTGTGTGTGTTCTGGTTGAAGAGTCTGTGTTGTACTGGTTGAGTTCTGGCAGAAGAGTATGTGTTGACTGCTCGAGTTGTAACAGAAGAGAGAGTGTGTGTATACACAGCTTGATCGCCAACAGAAGAGTGAAGAGCGTTCAGCCCGAAACCAACGGTTGTTCAAAATTTTTAGAATGATCTGATTGGCTGAAACATTCTCCCTTCTACTTAAAACTTAGTCACCTCATTCCGTGAGAACGAAAAATAATTCCCGCAGTCCGAGAATTTTTATTATTTTTAATATTCTGGAAAACACCGGAACCAATTGTCGGTCGGACGTCCGGTTGCAATTTGTATTGCGATTATCTTGGCCGCAAGCCAAGTTATGCTTAATCTAACATATACACTTGATTCGTAATTTTTACAATTATAACATATCCAAATCTGAACTCCCTAGCTCACTTACTGTGGAAGTTATTCAAATAAAATGAATTAGCTCATTAACTCTTTAATTATATTTAATGAAATTTGCACACCGTATTCTTAATACTTCGGTAAACATTTTGGCTATTTTGGATTTTGCCTATATTTATTCGTTTCCGAAATATTAATGTTTTAAAGTTAGGGCGTGTCCCTAATTTATAACGGTGCGTGTGCGTGGTTACATAACGCCAACGGAACATATCCGCTGTGCGTTTACAATTGTTTGGAATGCTCGCTACAGCGCGAGATATGGTTCTATCGATTTAAATTTATTTTATTTTGATTTTTAAAACTTTCTACATATAACCCCAAATCTATGGGATTTGGTACGTTATAATATACATTCTTAAACAGATACAAACATGTGTTATCAGTACTTAAACCAACTGGCACATCATATCCAAGAGTTAGGGGTTACAGTAAAGATAAAGTATTAAAATGTTTTGATTTGCTAGGACTTTATGAAAAGTTTAATTTTTCGGTTAATCGCCTGTTTAATGTGGATGAAATGGGAATGAATGACTACAGCTGGTGATTTTGTGTTACCATAAAGAGCTAAATCATGTATGTGGCGACTTGGATAAAGAACAAGTGGTACTAAAAAGATTTCGACGATATGTACACACGCGATACCCATGCCACCATAGAAGGAGCAGTTACATGGACGGCCAAGGAAGTTATTCTGTTTATTGTCAAATGGGACTACAATAAATCGTTTCCAATTTGTATCCTACAGAATTTTCTTGACGATTTGTTTGTCTGTGAACAATTTTTCTCAAAAGTAAAATTTAAAGAAAAAAAACAACGTAGATCAATTATGAGTGTGAAACACTCCTAACTTGGCGATTTTGTCTACAGAAAGAAACATTGCACCTTACTTGGATTGGGTTACAGATAAATTAGGTAAAATACAGGCTTTAAAATATTCATTGTAATTTGATTTCTATAAAAAATTAATTTATATGAGACTTTATCTCATGTAAAATAAAATGATAAATAATTTTTTATGTCTTCTTGTTTCTGTTTCGTTAATACCTAAAAATACTGAGTACGGTATTTAGGTATGTACGCCTACTATTGAAATCCATAAAATATACATATCAATACAATAAAAAACCGTATATCCGTATATGACGACCCAAAATAAAGGCCCCTCTCCGGTGCATGATCTTGGTCAGCCTTGTCTCGTTGAGTGTGGATAGGACCAGAGGTGTCATGACAGATGAGTAATGTGATAAGAATTAATTTCTTGCAATTGTTCCTTGCACAGCAGTAAGCCACGCATAAAAAAATTAAAATTATTATGTATTGTTGTACTTGTTAATAACAATACTTTTTCCGTGTCTAGGCAATTCACCGAAATTTAACTAATGTATTTAGTTAAACTAGTGACCGCCCAGTGGTCGAAATTCGACCGTAATTCATTAAATTTTTAAGTTTGAACGTTATTGAGGTTCTTTTGTCAAAGAGTATACCTCTATAATCATTGCATATAATTTTTTTGAATTTTGTTCTATTACGTCAGCTGCGAGCGTGTACAAATACGTCATTAGCATGTGTTGTTTGCCTTAATTCCCTGCAATACCTATGAAATTTAAAATTTAATGTTAGTAACAGTTGAAAAAAAAACACAATTACAGCTTGTATTTGTATTTATTTTTTGATATAATTCATTGTCAGTTTTAATTTTTTCATGTTATTATTGAATCAAATAAATGCTAATAATAATGAGACTTGACATTCATAGAAGTATAAGATACATTGTTTTCAATTCCAGTGGATTACATTTCATTTTTGGCAAGGTACAAAATTCGAAAACAGTTTGAAGATTATCTGCTACAAAGCTTATATAATTTTTTTTTCTATGCATTAATTTTCGAGTTATTTGAAAAATATGAAAGATAGGAAAAATGAGGTTTAGCTTGGCTAAGCCATATTTAAAAAGCAATAACGCGTTTTTTGACATTTCCTTGGGTTTTTTTATTGCCATACTGACCAGGTTTCGCCAAGGCTACACAGTTATTTTGCCTATCTTTTTCGAATTATATAAAATTTAAATAAAAAATTAATACAAAATAAAAAATGAAATAAAAAATACTTGCCTCGTATTTTTTCATATATTTTTCATTAAATCAAAAAAACCGGGCGGTTAAAAAAATAAATGTTGTCCATTGAACTTAATAGTTTTAAAGTGAATTTAATGATTCAGAACTTTTTTGCAAACGATGTTTTTCGTAAAAACTCTTTCATCATTTGCTAAATGCCCTTGGCCATTATATTCGGAAATATAAAATCTCAAACCATCGAATGATCGAACTCTTCTTGCTGCGACGTACAATTGACCATGTGTAAAAACTGACTGCCTCAATAAAATTCCAATTTTTTCGAATGTTTGTCCTTGAGACTTATTTATCGTCATCGCAAATGCAGGTATAATTGGAAATTGAGTTCTTTGAAAGTTAAATGGTAAAACAGTACCGGAATATGTTAAATTTATACGTGGAATCAAAATTCTCTTATTGCGTGCGGTTCCAGTTAAAACTTCGCAATCAATAGCATTACGATGCATACACTTGATGCGCATTATTGTTCCATTGGCTAATGCTTCCTTTGTATTTAAGTTTCTGATCAGTAAAACGATGCAATTAACTTTCAATACTAACTTATGTGATGGCAAACCACTAATAGTCAAAGAATCAAAAACTCTACTGGATAGCTATTGATTTCATTGTCATCATCACAAATTATTTTATCATAGCTATGATATGTTTTCTGTTCACCTGGTATTCGATTAAGTATATCAGTATTAATAAAAGTACAATCATCATTTTTAGGTGCTAAAATAACTGACTTCAATATGTTATCTAAGATTATGTTTTCGGTAATATTTCCATACACCTCATTAATAATATTATTTTCATCTCCTATTAATTGCTGAGGTTTTTCAATAATATTTTCACCAAACTGAGGGAATTGTGGGGCTTCATCATTACCAATTTTTCAAGAATTCGACAAATTCTATTTCACTTGGTAAGGCTCTCATATTTTGAGTAAACGTTACTTTATGAAAATAAACAAATTTATGCCAACTCGTGACACAATTTTCAATTAAAGTTGCACGTGATCCATGTGGGACAACTGGTAAGATTTGCCGAAAATCACCGCACAGAAGTATCGTTTTCACTCCAAATGGTTTATGTTTATCATTTTCATCGCACAGATCCTGCAATAATCTATCTATGATTTTCAACACTTGCAGTGGGCACATAGAAATTTCATCAATAATTATCAATGATGATGAATTTATGTAACGTCCATAGCTACTATTTGCGGTAATATTCGCTACAGAATTTTCCAAAATGGGTATAGGCAATTTAAACACATTGTGTAAAGTTCTACCTCCAAGTAATAGAGTTCAAGCTATGCCACTGAACGCTGTTGCAATGCAACTAAGATTAAGCGAATTTAATTTGTGAATGATTGCTGTTTGTGTGAATGTTTTTCCACAACCTGCATGAGCGGTTAAACAAAAAACATTAGATCCAGTATCATGATGCAAAACTTCACGAATCACACGATCAATTAGATTACGCTGTTCAATATTTGCAGTTTCATAATGCTCACAAAACAGAAACTCTTGTTCTATTGGATCAATAGCATTTGCTTCGTCTGTTCTCTGCGAATACGTGGGAACTGGTAAACCAAGCTCTTGACATGACAAATTATGAACATTCAAAATATCTTCAATTTCTAATAGAGCTGTATTAAAGGATACTGCTTCGTTGTAATCTCTCAAAAAATCTTCACTAAGATATACTTTAAATTCATTCCATAACGCCAATGCATTGGCTGGCACATTTAATGCACAAATGTAACCAAATAAATTTCGCATTTGTTTTGGTGAATGTAATTCTTTTGCTTCATTTAAACATTCGCGCCATTCATTATCATTTGAAGCAATGCCGCGAGCATGGTACGCTTCAACAAAAGAAGTGTGTATAATTCCATTGTATGTTCTAACATCCTCAAATGATTTTGGACCACAGACATGTAATAAAAACAATCGTAAATGGAAAAGTTCGATGTCTTTTGGTGATACTACATATATGCATGTAATGATTTTAATTATCACCTCCACGCCTTCTCTTCTTCCATTTTTTTCGGGAATCTTCCCACACATAATGCAAAGGAATTTCAATATACTTATATTCATGCGCTGATGGATCTGATCGATTCAATTCAAAAAATGCTAATAATTTTGTTTGTCTTGCATTTTCAATTGCTTGACGTTCTTGCCCTTCTCGAAAGTAAACATTCTGTCTACGCGGTAAATGAATTTCAAGTCTAACGATGACATGTGATTGAAAATGCATTGGTAATTCATAGATGCGCCATACAGCTTCAGTTGGTCCAACATAACGGACATTTAAAACATTTTTAACTTCATCAATTTGTATTTCTTGACCTGGTTCATTTCTCTCTGAACCTAATTCAACAGATGCACTGTCATAGCCTTTATACACGTATTTATAAATGTATTTAACGCTTTTAACTTTAGTGCATACTTCAACATTTATATGGCAATTAAATTTGGCAAGTAAATACGGATTGTATGGTACAACATAACGATTGTCGAGGCAACTACCGCGAACTTCAGCATTAATACCATTATCACGCCTTCTGTATAATGGATATTCATTTAATGATTCACATGTAAATTCATTAAATCGTTTTGGATAATCTTTTGTGCATTTCCCATCTCTCATACATACAGAATTTGGATTAAGTACACCGCATGGACCATGCATCGTGTGTTTTACAACATATTCATGTAATGTAGGATGTGTTTGAATGTTAGGAATCTCCGCAGATACAACTTTATCAATATCGGTAGCGTTAACAATTTTATCTTGCTCATTTAAAGAGAGTGAAATGTGAGCATGAGGCAATCCTCTCTTTTGAAACTCAATTGTATAAATGAGTGCTTCAACTTTACCGAAGATTTTTTTTAGTGTAAGGCCCTCAATTAATGATTCAGTTTGGACTTGAATACACGCACAACAATATCAGGTCGAAAATTACCTGACTCACCTACACCAATATTGCTAACTATTTCAGGCCAACTTAGATTGCAAGTCATTGTAATAAACAAAGAAGGCTTTCCGAAATGTTGTACAATTGACATTGCATCTAAATAATTCTGATACATATTTCTTGGAGATCCATTGAATGAAGATGGTAAAATTACTCTACGGCCAACATTATTGGCATTGGGGTTCAATTCTAAATAATCTGTTAAATTGTTGTAAACTTCAGACCTAAGACTTGTTTGATTTTGTCGAATGAAATGTAACCTTGTGCCCTCTATTCTCACATACATATCAACTATCCACTGCAGAAATAATTTTTGTGAATGGTGCAACATGCTAAAATCTTCTCTAATTGCAAGTCGATAGGCTGCATACTGAAGCATGGTTAATTTATTTCTGGGCGCTCTTGAATTAGATGTAGTTGGTACATTATGAGAAATATTGATATGCCACCCAGTATCACCATTTGGAAAAGTAATGGATACGCTAAAGGGTCCAATGATGAATCCAAAACAGAGATATTTTTAATGGTACCATTAACTTTTGAAAACGAAACCATATTTCGTTCAAAGGGTGGCTCACCATCAACTGTACTAGATATTACTGCTACATCAGTTTGAACTGCATCATTATAACGGCGTAGATCTAAATCACGATTTACTTTAATGAGCATACAAATTTATTTATTTTGATTTTCAACTTTCTGACAATGATCTTTCATTGCAATGAATGACCGAACAAAAGGATTAATGCGTTCCAATTCAAGAGAGATTTCGCGCATTATATTGTTATTGCATGTTTGATTATAGTGTTCACGTAATCTATAATTGACAGCAGTGTCAACATCATAAAAATATAATTGCGCATAACATGGTGAGCGACCATATCCAGCAGTCATTGGACCTGATCTGTGAAAAAAAACATCATGTATTTTAAAATGATACACTCCACGCGTAACTGTATCCGAAATTTTAGCTTTTGAGCTAACCATAGCAAATGATGAATTGTATTTACGAATGTTTTCAAAATAATTTTTTGACTTTCTTTTTATTGAAGGTTCATTTGAAGTAAGTCCATCATACAATGATTTAAAGTATTCATTTTGACTTAAGGCCGGTAATATTGCTTTACCCTTATGACAACATGAAGTGAATGCAGTCCTTTCACCTAAAGTGACATCAGATTCGAAATGTTTTGCATTGCAAAACCTGCATTAATCCACAATCAAAAGTATTAAAATTTCTTGGAATGACATTCAGTGTGCATCTAAATGTATCCCTCAAAATAATTTCATCATTTTGTATACTATTTACACTATTGAAATTTGCATTTGGTCTATTATCATTTTGACTTTCACGCGAATATATATTCCTTCTTCTTTGTCTCTCACTCCGACCCGTCAATGTTCTATGTCGAGGCATAATGGAAGTAGGTGCGAATATCTGAATGTAAAAAAAAAAACATGTAATGAAATTACTGAAACTAAGATTAGACAGGGTTTAATTTAAAAATAATAAAATGTACTCACTTTTTTGAAACCACCAATAATAATTAGGCGAGAGTAAGTCAATTCAAATTGCTGCTACAAAATTTTCCTTTTGTAACAGGTGTATATTAAGCAAGCTGTATTTGACTTTCAACTGCACATTAATATATAAAATACAGATATCTAATATACAAAATATAAAATAAACGCTTTTTTGCCTTGCCATACACTCCACAGACTATTGAAAAAGGAACATTTGAAATCACACAAATTTCACAGCTCATTCAGTCAATCTGTCAGTAATTATTTGTTGGCAACATTTTAAAATTCTTTCGCGACAATCTCTACTGTGTGCGACTGTTTGACCACAGACTATTATGTGTTTGACATTGGCAGTATGAACGTAAACAAACGACAGACTATTATGTGTTTGACATTGGCAGTATGAACGTACATTAAAATGAAAAAATTATAATTTTATTGCCTGGCAACAAAATTATTTTATTTTTAACAATTACCATTGTTTGAAAAAGTTTAAATGAATTTTCAAGTGCAAATGAATGTTTTATTTTATTTTATTTAAAGTATTTGTAACACATATTATATATAAATTTTAGCTTTCTCCATATAAACTTTAACTATGCCAAATCTCACACTCCTCCGTGCGCGCAATATGCTTAAAAAGGGGTACAAAGTTTTCTCTTCACGTATTAATATATAGATTTAATCTAACAACGATCACGGACGTATCCCTGTCGATGCCCTTGCAGGTAAACTCATCTCGTGACCTGTGTACTCACTGTGAAATACTCGAGACACGTGGGAATTTTACTATTTTGAGTGCTACGATTAGGCTAATACACGGGCATCACACTCACACATACCCGTTTTGCGGACACATGCTGGGACGCAGTTTATTACGTGTTGGGGTCATTGCAAGCGCCCGCCTTGCATGACTCAACCAAGGCCACACTATACTACTGGCCGGAGTCACCCCTCCACTCCATGCGCATGTCACAGTAGGCGCCGGACCGTTTCGCGCCACTAGCCCAATGCTTTTTTAGTCAGTATACACTTACACACGTGTTTCTATTCGTATACGAAGTTTTGCTGCAACTGTTTTTCATTCCGTACATTTGTGATAATAATATTAAAACATGCCAACTTCATGCTGCGTACCAGGATGCAAAAGCAATTATAACACAGATAGTTCAGTGACTGTTTTTAGATTCCCGAAGGATCCTATCCAGTGTCAAAAATGGCTAAATGCCATTCACAGAGCAAACTTCACGCCCAGCAAACGATCTGTTGTTTGCATTCGTCACTTCGACGAACGTTATGTCGTGCAAGAGGACTCGGTTTAAATGTATTAGAAATAACTGGTTAAACCAAGTAGATAACGACAAACATTTGTGTTTCCAAATTTCGACAAAAATGGCGTAAAAGAAATGGCTTGTGTATCAGATCTCAAAATCTTACATTTAGGTGAGGAAAATAACTGTGTTAAACTGGCTCCTGCACTGTCAAAAAAAGTGTTATACCCAACATCAATAGAGAGGCAAAATGTTCATTTGTGCTGTAGGTTCGACGAGAAAAATATTGCTGCTTTGAATGAAAATTCGTCATTGACTAAAACAGAAACTAAGAGTAGTACAGCACATTTCATTCAGGTCATTTTAAAGTGGTGGAAGATTGTCAACGTAAAACATATGTACAAGGGAGTTAAATTTAATGACGAAAACTTTAAACCAATCCAGTCTGTAAAAGATACTAATTTTGTTTTTTTGAAGTCTTTTAGTAAATGGTTAGTTAAATGGGATGAACTGTTGTTCAAGGGGAGGAGTTGACAAAAGCTAAAAGGAGAGGAAAATTAGCCAATTAAACACATGTAGCATTGCTAGCCTACATACTGTTAACACTTTAATGGAGATTATTTCGTTTCTCTTAGGAGACATGAAATTGTTATATGTTTTACTTGGCAAATTTCAGACCGATCCGTTAGAGGCCAGATTTAGCCAGTATAGACAGATGAGTGGTGCATGTTACCGTGTATCAGTCAAGCAGGTGTTGGAATCAGAAAAAAAACTAAAAACTTTGAGTTTGATTGATATTTACTCCTCTAGACACAGTAAAGTATGTATCAAAGATTTATTTATTTCCACAGCAGACTGTGAAGAAAGCGATAGTAATGATATGCATGCAACAGTAATCAAATTTTTGATGACCTGCAGGTAGACATAACTGATGTTACCTTATCAGAAAATGACACTATAGGCCTTGTTTATATTGGTGGTTACTTGGTACACAGTATTTTAAAAAATAACTCTTGCACTGGGTGTACAGATTTCTTTACTACAACAAATACCGAGTCTACTGTTGTACCACAAAAGGACAATTACTATTTTAATGTTATTAATAGAGGATCTTTAAAATACCCAGATTATGTGATGGAAGTACTAAATTTAGCTTTCAAAGTGTTTACATTAATTGTATCTGACAGATACGAAACACAGTTTTTATTGTCCACTAATCAGAGAGTAGCGCTAAAATCCACTGTTTTAGGTTTTATTGACATCCATCATCCACAGAGAAATTGTAATATATGTAAAATTAATTTTAACAAACTTATCGATAAATGTTTATTTTCCTTTTGTAACATCTTATTAAACAATTATTCAAAATCTCGTAATGACAAATTCAATAAAAAAAAAGAAAGATGCTCAGAATGATGTCAAATCGGACAAAAAGAGAAAAATGCACAAATTTTAGCCAAGTTCAGCGTTAACTTAGATAAATGTTAGACACAGAATTGTTAAGTTAGTCTAAATAACTTTATTGTAAGTAGATTTGAAATTACATGTAAATATGTTAGACGTAAGGCAATACGAGATTGTAATGCACCATCTTCAAATGATTAAATATTGTTGTAAATAAATACTGAGCAGTTAGTAATCGGTTATTTCTTTAATTTTTCTGCTTACCACGCTTCTGGTACTACTTATCATACATAGTATAAAATCTTGTACAATACGAAAGTTTGGCTGTTTATCTACATAAAGAAACTTGAAAAGTTATTTCCCCGATAAGCTGTCAATTACCTTGATTCACAGCTTTTTTACATCCTTCGTGTAAATTGCACTTTCTCAAATGCTAAATATAACTGTTGTTGTTCACAAAACTCTACATTTTTTCATACCAAGGTCTTTGTTAGTTCATACAGATTACAACCATATAGGACATCTTCAGGTAAACCATTACAGGTGTGTGTAGGAAAGGTTATTTGAGCACGCGACACAGTAAACAGCATTAGCGGCTGTTTCGTTTCGGCGTCTAGTGTGACGTCACGTTTTCAGCACTCCGGCCAGTAGTATAGTGTGGCCTTGACTCAACACGCATTCTCGCGCGCACACGCATGTGTCGCCCGCGCGTACAGACTGACACCGTAAGCACTTGAGTCGACACATGTCCTGCGTTGCAGTGTGCGTGTTGGATGACAGTGCGAGCGCGCGCGGGTTGCATTGACTCCAGCACGCACTCTGGTACGCGCACGCATGTGACGGCAATTAGAGGAGCAAAATTTTCCAATCTGGAGTGTGTTCACAATGGGCAAATACAGCCAGAGACGAATTTACTGCAGAGACATAGAACATCAAAATATTTTAATGTTTGCAATTGACATAACACAAAATAATTTTTAGTATGATGCGGCACGCTTAATAGATATTGTAATAACACTAGTTTCACTTCATTTAAGAGACGGTAGTAATCTACTGAAGTATAGGCTATGAGAGACGATTAAGAAAAACTTGGTAACAGCAGAGAAACCTTTCTGAAGTAGTGTTAGAGTGGAAGATACCAAATACAAAAATTAGAAATATAACGAAAGAAAAGGACATAGTATTAGAGAGAATAAATGTCAAATGGTTTGGTCATCTATGTAGATTGCCGTATTTAATAACTACTGGAAAAAATCACTTGTATCGACACTATGAGAAAGACGGAAATAGTGACCGCAATGAAAATCATGGAATGACAGAGTCCGGGAATGAATGACGCCCATGAGAGAAAGAAGTTTAAACCGAGCGACATCCTATGATAGAAGAACTTGTAAAAGGGTACTTGGTAGAGACCATTGTAGGCGTATAATTAAAGTATTGTATTACTTATGTACTGTATATATGTAACTCAAATATAAATGTGTAAGATCAAATGTAATCGTTTATATATATTACAACAGTACAAATGTATAGGGTACTGTGCATTGCATAAGTAGTAAGGTAATTAATGTAATTTAATTAATAATTTAAGGTAATTACTATAATTTAAATAATTAATCGACATTGTTAGTAATAATAATAAGTCTGGATGCAAAAGCTGTATTAGGGAAGCAATGAATCTGCCTGTCGATACAAGTCCATCACGCCATACACAGTTGCGTCTGTGTACACGTGTATCTGGCGTGTGTGGGTGAGACTGGTTGATTCATGCAAAAGGGTCTACTCTAAATAAACGCTAATAAAATGCTGAATTATCTAAATCATGTTGAGTGTGTAAACACTATTACAAAACCAAATACACCACTGTGTGTACTGTGTAAAGACGAACGTTGTACGAAAAAGTGTGCGAAAATAATAAAAGTGCGAATGTAGTTAAATTAAATATCAATAAATTCCATAATTAGTCAGATAATAAAATATCGGTATGGAGAACCATACATGACTTCCATATTCTAAGATTTATATTTAAAATCATTTTCACCCAAACAGCCAGGCTGTGTCTTACCTGCCTTTTTATTGCTGTATTAAATGAAAAATATTATATTACATTAAAATGAAAAAATTATAATTTTATTGCCTGGCAACAAAATTATTTTATTTTTAACAATTACCATTGTTTCAAAAAGTTTAAATACATTTTCAAGTACTTTACTCTTGTTAAAACGTAAAAGGTTGCAGGTAAACTACCCCTTCCCCTTAACCGATCTTCACCAAAATCGAAAGTCATTGAGACCTCTACAATTCAGGGACGTATGCAAAAAATTATTTGATTCTGTTTGAATTTACGGCTGTTATCGTTTGCCATAGAAAATACGCTTGATAAAAAAACGTTGCAGGTAAACTACCCCTTCCCCTTAACCGATCTTCACCAAAAACAATAGGTCTTGAGTACTCTACAAATCCGGGCTGTATGCAAAACATTATTTGATTCTGTTCGAATTTGCGGCTGTTATCGTTTGCCATATAAAATACCCTTGTTAAAAAAACGTTGTACGTAAACTACCCCTTTCCCTCAACCGATCTTCACCAAAAACAATAGGTCTTGAGAACTGTACAATTTAGGGCTGTATGCAAATAATCTTTTGATTCTGTTTGAATTTGCGGCTGTTATCGTTTGCCATAGGAAATACCCTTGTTAAAACATAAAACGTTACAGGTAAACTACCCCTTTCCCTTAACCGATCTTCACCAAAATCAACAGATCTTGAGAACTCTACAATTCAGGGCTGTATGCGAAACATTATTTGATTCTGTTTGAATTTGCGGCTGTTATCGTTTGCCAAACAAACAAAATTACCTTTGCTAAAAAAAAACCGTTGTAGGTAAACTACCCCTTTCCCTCAACCGATCTTCACCAAAAACAATAGGTCGCGAGTACTCTGCAAATCAGGGCTGCATGCAAAAAATTATTTGATTCTGTTTGAATTTGCGGCAGTTATCGTTTGCCATAGAAAAAAAATCTACAGACAGACAGACACACACACAGATAGACAGACAGACACACACACACACACAGACACTTTTCGGAAAACGACTTTTTTTCATGTTTTGAGTGTAGTAGAATCAGAATCTGCAATAATCTCGAACACGATTTTTTTTGCTATCACCATACTTCCATTCCTTAAGGAATATGGAAGTAAAAAACCGTCAACACACGCTTATACACATAAAAATTACCTACCGAATGAAGATTGGGTAATTCGCAAGAAGATTTCGTATATTGCGGAAACAAGTGCAAAAGTGTATGAATATTCGTGTTTGTAAAAGTGACGCCACGACAAAACCATTCCTGCAGAGAACTGTCAAAATAGGCATTCTGCTCCGTAGACTATAAATACCCGACACACACCAGCCTCAATCTCTTCCTTGTTCAACAACCGTAGCGGTCGGAGGTTCTGCCGGACGACAACTCTTCCTTGTTCGACCACTGATGCGGCCGGGGCCGGAGGCTCTGCTGGACGACAACATATTTTCGTCAGACTACAGCGGCGGTTCGAAGCGATTGCGGACAACAGCATCACTTGTATTCAACCACAGTTGCAGCCAGAGACCAATACGGAGGACGAGGAAGCAGCACACTGCATCGCACAAACCCTAGACGTAGAGGACGAATCATCTAAATTCCAAGAGGAGTATGGAGGACGAGGAACGGACTCGGGACTACATGTCTACGAGGGATTCACCAGTAAAGGACTCAGGACCAGGACCAGGAGGGTACGCTGAGGAACCACTACTAATAAGGTGAAAGAAAGCCATATTTTCATCTAAACTAAAAACTGAATAAAAGACAATTTAATATTATAAAACAAGTAGAAAATAAAAAGAGAAAGACAGTAATTCAATAAGAGTGTAAATTGTAAGATTAAATGTAACTTTTCTTGTATATTAATTAGGGTAAGATTCAAATAATCAAAAGTAATATTCACAGAAATATTTAAATTCTTTTACTAATAACTTACTGAAAAAATTGATATTTGATTTTGAAAGAATAAGAATTTTACTAAAGTAACGTAAAGAAGTAATGCATATGCAACAAAAATAAGAAATCATTTTTAAAAGGAAGATTATAAAAGTCAGTAATAATTTCAAACACTATACTGAGCAAACCGTGAGCAATATAAAATAACAGCCACATTTTATTATAGTTATAAGTGAATCTTATGTTTCTTTGTTTCTGTATAATACACATATATAATAATGAGATTTTTAAATCGCAAATGAGTTGAATTTTTGAAACAGTAAACGTTCAAAGGTCATTCTATTATATTGTACGTTGTTATTACGATTAAACCTACCTATCTATACACACATTCGTTAGTAGTGTTGTTGTAAAGTATTTGGCGCTCCAAAGCTCCATATTATTATTCATTTAATAAAAAATAAAAATGAATGTGTGGTTATAATACATATACATATATATATATATATTATAACAAAAAGAAATAATATGCTCTCCTTTCAGTCCCACTGTTGGAGTCGTCAATTTATAACAAAAAAAAAATAGTGGTGTTGTAATTGTGTTGTATGCTGTCGGGCGTTACCTCCGCGCACTTTTGTTACTTACTGTTGACTGGATCATCTGCGGTGATGTAGTCCTGTAACACAACTTAATACTATGTTTTTTGTGGGCGCCACTTGGAATCGTTTGTTCCAAGAATGAAATGTGATTAATAAAGAAATTAAAATTTTTAAATCTTGCTTCTATGAAAAAGTATAAACAAGTCAGTTTAGCTTGAAAAAATCAGGTAAGTTTAATGATTCTTCAAAAACAAACAAATCGTCTGAAGGACTAACATTCATATAAAAATTAAAAATTGCAGAGTTACTACAGAAAAAAATTTTACAAGTTATTATTATTATTATTGACAATTTTATATATCCAATCAAGTATCGGCTAGTGTTTTCAATTTTTTACTCAGTTGAAAAGCATGAGTTTAATACGTGAAAAAATCTTTACTCTCAGGACGTGACTCCTTTGAACTACCAAGACATATCAATAAGATGCCTTTCAATAAAAATTAAGTGATTTGAAGGTGTGTGTGGCATGTGTAGTACAACTGTGTGATAAATGTAACCAGGTAAAAAAATTACTTTAATTTTGGTAACTCACGTTCCAATGGTTAATTAATCTCGCACAGGACACTCCTCTCGGGTAGTTTTTCAATCTCGCCTCTTCATATGTGCACTGAATCTATTTTAAGTCAAAATTGCGATCATTTACTATTTCCGCACTTTTTGTAAAAACGTTTGGCAGTAGATTCTCGTTCAAACGCCGCCACTACGAATCATCTGTTTCGCGTTGATTCAGAAATTGGCCGCCGTAGCGCTGATTCCCATGTAGTCGAGAGAAAGGCTTGATGTTTGTTTACGTTAAGGGGATTATTGTCAAGTTAGTCAGTCCATGCGAACACAGCAGAATTCGTTCTCTATTTAAAGTTTTGGTCCCTCCTGGGCCGTTGACGTTCTGGCTGCGTGATTTCTATTAAAATTTGCCGTGCCGCTGCTCTATTTCAGCAACACATTGGCGTAGATTCTTGTAGAGGTTATGTCAGTCTGTTTGTCTATGTACGGGAAAAGCCTTTCTTCGTCTTGTCGATTTCTCGCCTCTCGGTTTCGCCTTAGCTGCGTTGATCAGTGTTGTGGGTGATGCATCAGTTCTGGAGTTCAAGTTTCAAGTGTTTTTGGGTCGAATTTGGTCTCTCTTTTATACTAATTCAGGCTGATTGTTTTCGTCGACTTCCGGTATATTTGTGTAAAAATTCTTTCTAGATTGTTCGAGAATAAACGAAATGGAATGTCATGGAACAATTTTAACTTCCGTCGAAGCTTTTAGAACGAATTTCTTATTCTTCATACTAAGGATATTTCAAAAATTACTCTGGTATTTATCAAACAGTTTTACATTAGTACTCACAATTTGTATGCCATTATTACATTTAGATTCTCTGTTTTTAACTGAATCTAGTGATACTAATTATGATTGGTTTTTAATTAAATTAAGTCTAATAAGTAACACAATATACAACTCCCACCTTGGGTTGTTGTCATGAAAATTCAATCTTTTTAGAACAAAAAATTGTTGTGAAAGTATTATGTCTCTTCCACAATCTGAACATCCAACATTACTACCTTCCTATAACAAAACAAACAAATTTTAACATAGATAATACATAAATAATTACAATTTTACATGGCCTCTGCTCATGGCCTAGATTTTTTGTTAATGTTATAACACAATAATTAGTCTCTTTCTTTAATATATGTAGTATTTCACTAGTGTACACTCAGAGTTTATTATATTGTCTATCTTTTGTGATACCTGGTTACTCTTTACATATATTATTTTTATCACAGGATAACATAGCATCATTGATTGGTCTTGAGATGTCCTTTTTCATAGTGTGACAAATCTCACTCTTATAAGTTAAATTCTTTTAAAATTGACTTTATTTTCAACTGAGTTTGTTCGTTTTTAAGGTATACTGAAGTATTGTACCATTCTATTTTATTTTTGTTAGCATTTTGTAAATATTTAGCCAGATATGATTATTTTTGTACTGGTTGATTGGCTCCAGCCATATATGGTATAGGTAAACATTTTGCTAACTTGACTATTACAATGTTATAGTTAGTCAAATATATTAGTATAGTCGCTTTATATCATATTTCAACTTTCTAATGCAATTTGGTTGCATTTTGGCAACATTAAATCCATAAATTATACAATATTATATGCCTACCACATGTTTTTAGTTAATACTGTTTTTGGCTATTTTGACTGACTTTTATTCATTTGACAGCTTTCTTTATTTAAGATAAATTGTTCACTTTTGTCTGCTTGACAATTACATATAGTTTTTATTTCAATCTGATAATAATTATTTTTTTTCATGAAATCTGGGTGTATGGTCTCAAATCCAACACATTAATATTTTTTGTCATAACAAATATATAATTTTTATTTTAACTTAGATTCTTTCTAATAATGTATTTAAGTCATTTAATACATTTATTTTATTTACATTACATAATATAATACTGGATCATGTCCATTCATTCACAAAAAATAGTTCTTAATACTCTATTCAGACTTAATAATTAATGACTTCATTTTGGTTGATTCTGACATTATTCGTCTGTCTTATAGTGTCTTTTGGTTTTTTCACTGTTATTCACATTAATAATATATATATGGGGTTTGTGTCTTAGTCACAGTCTGGTCGTTTTTCATGTTAGTAGTAATAATTATTATACAATATTACACAATTTTTTAGGACTACTTGGGTTCGATACTGTTCACCTCACTTTCCTCTTATGATAATTGCTATGTAAATGATTTCCTTTATGGAACGTTCTGTGACGTTACAATATATATATATATATATATATATATATATATATATATATATATTATAACAATTTTAAAATTGTCGAGCCCCACATTGGGAGCAAAACAAATATAAATTAATTTGTGTTGTTTCAACATGTATATTACATTACTGATAAAGTGTACCAATTACTGGGGTTTGGGTGTAATAGTAATAAGAGTAGTCATTCATTGAATTGTAACAAGTTTTCATCAATTTATTCAAAAACAACACAAGCGTTTTTAAAAAATCTCATTTCTTCGCTATAAACCTTCATTATTGATTGCTTAACGTTCAATCGTTGCAGTACATTTATCGTAAATAAATCTTGTATCCTACAGTAACAAAATTATATTTTCTTTATTTGTTAATTTTAAAATTTCGAATGCTCAGTCTGATTGTGTGCTTTATTGCAGTTTTGTTTTATTTTCTTTATATAACTTTCATTACGTTACTTTATGCATTGCATACATATTACTCATTGATTACTTTACAAACTTTCAATAAAATTTAAAGTGACTAAATTGATTGTTCATCATCAAAGAAAATATTTATTAAATTTAAATTAGATTCTCTGAATCTCTATATCTACATTTAGAGATAAATTGATATCTCTATTGGATATATCATATCATATCTCTAAATCATTTCATATTGGATATTTCGTATATCTACATTTTCGTATTACATAACTCTTATTTATTTTTTTAAATTTTGAAGTGTCTTTTAAATGTTTTTAGTCTTTCACATAAAATTTATAAATTGATTATTTGTCACCTTGATTCTGTAGCTCATACCCACGTCCTCCGTTGATCCGTAGGTCCTCTTCTGATGGAGTTCCCTGCCCGTTCCTCGGTTCCACTTGTCGTCCTCCAGTTACTCGTCGCTCATGGTCCCATCTGGTTGCTGTAGTGTAGAGTATGTTGCTCTGCACCCGCTGCTGTTGTTCTAGCAGACGCCTCTATTGTTCTGCATAGCGTTCCTCGGCCTGATGTAACCTCGTTGCTTGTCTTATGTGACGGACGTTTGTGGATGTAGACATCGTAGATTATGTTCTAAAATCGTATTCGTAACCAATCCATGAGTTACTGTTTGATACTGAAATGAACATATCTTCCATCCGACTTTACAGTTTAATTAACAAAATTTAAAAATCGCGTCGATACTGGACATAGCGTCCCGCCGCTTCTGAAGACTGATTGAGAATAGTTTTGCTTCTTCCGTACCATTATTTATATTCAAGCATCGTACTGTACCTGTTCGGACAGAATTCAGCCTGTCAGAAATTGCTTAGAGGCGTCACTTCCCCCACTATCGTCAAATTTCATATTTTTTTACATTTCCGCCAACTGCAATGTCTAGTGTTGATTACAAGGTGCTCTAACGATGGATAATTTAATTACACATGTTTAATGTAATTACCATCGTTATCGCGTAATTCGTGTAATTAACACGCTCTTAAAATCGCACTGAATTCGCATGTACGTCCTTTTCACGCCGTCTCCTCACTGCACATGTGTATTAAATTTATACATATTTAGAAGTCTTTGAATTTTTTCTACCATTTATGGTTTTCTTATAATTACATAAAAACTATAATTTAACACCTATTTAGGATGAGATTGCAAACTTTCATGCTTGAACCGGCCTCACTCACACACTCCATTTACTACTGTACACACTCAGCGATAATCGCGTGATCGTGCAAGTCGGTTCCTGCATATCTACATGCAGTATTTTTAACATCAACTCAGCTTTCAATCTCAGACCTGCTTATTTATTACATATTTATTAATTTAATTTAAATATTTATATAATCTATTACATGCATACTCGTCTCTTGTTTAACTTTCCTTTTCAAGGCCCTCAGAATTCCACATATATTTTGGAACCTGCCTAGTTTATTGCTACGAAAGTCTAGTTTATAGACTTCATTTCTACAACCTGTATACCTTTTTTTTTCTGCCTCTCACTCAATGTCTCACAACCAAATGTCAAAATAGGTCTATATATGGCCTTAAACGTCTTAATTTTTGCATCCTTTGATGTTTTTGTTGTACCTAAGAAATTCATTTTTATTACATAGTACGTTATTTTTTGTTTTTTCCAACCCTTTTTATTTCCATGTCCCGTGGCGTTTTTGTAATGCAGCGGTTAAGTGTTGGAATACCCTCACATGTTTACTCGTAATTACTTGAACGTCTGTTTTTATATCTTCTCTTGTATTTCTAATTACCATCACATTATTTTTACTCTTATTAGTTTTCATACAATTCTGTTTCAGTTCTGAGTTCTATACAATCGAGTTTCCCAATTACCAAATTTCAAATTTACTATTTATAGCTGAGCATATTCTCTTGATGTCATCTATGAATGTTATGAGTAAAGAGAAGCTCAAGCCTGCACCTTGTCGACCGTGATCTTCCTTATTATGTTGCTCTGACATACTATAGATTGGTATATTTGCGTGTCCGTATGCGTGAGTGTGTTTGTCAGAGGACGAGAAGGACGGACGTACTACTTACAGAGAGAAGAGAGGAGAGAAGAGAGGAGAGAAGAGAGGAGAGAGAGAGAGAGAGAGAGAGAGAGAGAGAGAGAGAGAGAGAGAGAGAGAGAGAGAGAGAGAGAGAGAGAGAGAGAGAGAGAGAGAGAGAGAGAGAGAGAGAGAGTGAGAAAGGGAAAGTGACAGCGCGCGACATGGCATTACTGAAGGCAAGTAACACCCCGGTCCCTAAGATTAAACTTCTAAATTATTTGTGAAAAACGTTGCGTACGGAGATCCAGTAATTATTAAGGAATGCAGCGACAAAAATTGTAGTTGTAAGGACGAAAAAGGGGCGATGCATTATTCACATCGTAATTGCAGAGAGACCGGCAAGAGGCAAGAGTCCTTTCTCTTAGGTTTGTTACACGTTGTGAGACAAATTACGCTATAGATTTTACTCTACTTTGTATAAAGAAGATAAAGTAGAAATTCTAAACAAATTCGTTGTACCTTTATATGTAACGGAAATATTGATTATTGCTAAACACGGAACAGGAAACGATAGTATTACAAGTGCACCACATACTTATTTTTAACAGATACAGACAGTATTATGTAAACATCGGTAATGTTTTGTGAAATCTGTGAGTATAGTTGAACACTCGAATGACACCAAGAACAGAGATATATAGAACAAACTAGTGGATAGCTGGTCTTTTGTGTGATGAGTGTAGCAAGAGAGAAGTGTGAATGCTTAAACAAAAAAGCCTTTGCCAAATATAGATGGTTCTGATACAAATATTAAAGAATACGCTCTGAAATAAATGATGAGAGTACAATCTAAGCACTTTAAAATAAAGTAATTGAAAACAATACTACTTATAATTCAATTAAGAGAATCATATTAGAACAACCTATATATCTTTCAAGCTCTGAGCCTGATTTTGGGTTATCTTGCCCACATTTTTCTGTTGTAGACTTACTAGTTTCTTATTACTTATTAATTCATTTTGCACATCACTTATAATGTACCTTTTTAACAGTACGGTTGTTTAAATGAGTAGCAAAAATACATTTGGCAAAAGTTGTTATTTACTAAAACTTTCGGATTTGTTGGTCGTGGTCGATTATTAAAAACATCCTCTTTGTCACGTACTTACGTTTATACGTATCGAGCGGTCGTTGCTATCATAATAGTGTCAGATAGAAAGATGGTGTAGATATCCTACACACTGGAAAAAAGATTGTTAAACTTTGGAGACTTCTTGTTCTTCTTCTTCTTCTTCTTCAGGCTGTGGACCTTAAGATCCGTTGCGCACTCCTTGGTCAGATCATCTTTTCTTTGGGTTTTTCGGATTATAAACCAACATTTGTTTTGGTATCGTGTTCTAAAGCATTCGTCCAACACGGTCTGCCTAATCCTGTCTGTACTGTTTATACTATTGTTTAGGTTCTAATCCAAGGATGCTCCTTATATCACCATTTCTTAGCCGGTCCCTTCGTGATACTCCTAGTACTGATCGTAAAAATCTCATTTTACTAGCCTGTATCCGGCTTTGGGTCTTTGCGTTCAATGTCCAAGTCTTACTGCCATAATGGCCGCAAGGCACTGCCATCACTTTATAAAATTTCAAAAGAGTATCGCTTCTGATCTTTCCATTCAGTGTTTGGAGTTGACTTTATATAAATACTAGCTGTTACCCGCGGCTTCGCATGGGAATTTGGACTTTTAATAAGTAGTTTAATATAATTTTTATTGTGTATGTCTATATGACGTTCTGTTAGCTCGTATAACAATTTTGTACTCATTATTCAAATTCTCTCCAAAGCTGTTTTCAAGACTTGTACTATTTTATTTGTACTAAATTATTATGTTGGTGGAACGGCTTTTGGGGATTTAAAAGTATCCATTTATAAAGCCTTTGGAGATATTTGTAAAGTACCTGTTAAATCAAAAACGCTATTTCTTTATTTTGTTTAATTAACAAGTGTTATTGTGTTACAAGCATTGAATAACACATTAAACGTTATGTTTTTCTCAAAACATGGTTTTTATTTATTTGAGCAGTAAACTAAAAACCAAAAACCGTTGTCACCTAACCTCACAAATAAAAATAACACGTATTTACGCTTTGCATTAAGTATAGGACAATTTACAATTAGTAAATAGTCCTAATTCTTTTGCACATTGTAATATATCGACACAATCGCACATTATATAAAACATTAAAAATATACTGCAGGAATGGATAAATGTACAGTTCCGATGCCGCTAAATAGGTTTTGTTTATTTAGGCCTACTTGTTACTATGGTAATTAATTCTGGTCTCCATGGTGTTGACATCTTTAGTAGTATAATTTAATATATTTCATTACTTATTCATTGCATCATCAAAATACGTATAAACAAAAATCTTATAATCGTTTAAGACAGTTACAAAATATATAGACGTACTGTATACAAAATTACAAAACATATCGATACAATTGCATAGTAAAACATTAAAAACTGCAGGAACGGATAAAGATACAGTTCCGATGCTGCTGAATATCATTTGTTTACTTACTTGTTACTACAGTAATTAATTCTGGTCTCCATGGTGTTGATGACATCAATATACGCGTCAACGAAAAGGCATAATTGAAAGGGCCTAAATCGTTCAAACGGGGCAAAATATCAAATTCCAAGTTAGACAGTATTTTTCGCCTTGTATCAAAGGTTACCGTGCAAAATTTGGTGACAGTCGGTGTAGCGGTGTGGATTTGTATTCAGTACCCATAAATTCTCAGACTTTGAGTTATATATTGTAACGTGACAGAAACCGATGAGACCATAAGAGTAAACTTAAGCAAACCCAATCGAAAAAAGGTGAAAATCATAATAATAAATAATAAAAATCTTAGAAAGTTAAAAGAATTAAAGAAACTAACATAACTAACATAAGAAGTACAATACATTGTTAAAACAACACGGGTGTGTGCCTGTGCTAATGACATAGGTATTATCAACCGAAAACAAAGACGATTAAGTAAACCAATCAGTAGTGCAAAAAACAGGGGGCTGAAAATAAACGAGGGCGAGGAAACTAAATCCATGGAAGTCTAAAGATACGCGACAAATAACAGTGTCAACCTAACAGTTGGAAATTACACATTTCAACATGTTCAACAGTTTTCTTCCTTAGGACACAGATTACACCGACTAACTCTTGTAGTAATAAAATAAAGTCCTGTATTGTAAGTGGAAATAGGTGTTAAAATACAGTGTTATCCTACGAAAAATTGCTAAAATCCAGGATACTAAGCAAGAAACTAAAGCTAACCATATGTAGAGCATATTGGTCTTATTCGACTAATAGTGATATTAGCTGACATTAGCTGATGAAGATGAACAACAGCTTAGAATATCTGAGCGTAACATCTTTCAAAAAGTCTTTCGACCTGGTCAAACTAAAGATGTATCTTGTAAGACAAGAATGAATTATAATATGGATCAAGTAATACACGGTGCTGAAATAGTCCGGTTTATTAAGGGTGGATGATTAGAATGACTGAGTCATGTAAGACGAATGGATGATAGCAGAGCGACTGAAAGAGTTGCAAACTGTAAACCAGTAGGGAGTAGAGTTAGAGAATGCCCTAGAGAAGATGGATGGCACAGAGGATCATTTGAGAAGGTTCAATCATATGAACGTGAGAGGTTGAAGAAGGCTGTGGAAAGGAAACGGATCGAAACGTTGTAGAAAGGATAGAATAGAAAAAGGTCAATTCTAAGACTTACACTGGGTTGTGATACCAGAAGCAGCAGAAGAAGAAGATCGGAAAGCAAAAGAACGATGCATAAGTTCATTGCGGAGGGAATGATAGGCCTATTGTGAAAGACACAACAGGCAACAAGACACAACAGTTTATTGCAGCAGCAGACGGAGAGGAATACGTAAATGGTACACGGTCTACTGATATAAGAACTAGATTCCGATCAAATCGTAGAGTGCTTGATATAGAACGAAAGTTATTATAGACAGTACTAGACAACATGAATAAGACTATGGCGATTAACAAAGAGACAACAAGAAAAAGAATTGAAGAGTGTTAGCACAGCAGTAGTGTCATAGTTCGTGGATGGATGGAGGCACCAGGGAACAGCGAGTGAATAAAATAATGTGTGGAAAGGATGAACAAGTATGAATTAGCTGCTGTGCAAAACGATTTTAAAGCCTTTGCGTGGCGAAGAAGAGGGGTTTTAGTGGGTGAGAGTCCCACACGCCCGGTGTACACGGGTACACTGGTGTCCATAACGGATTTCCCCTCTTTAAAAAAAGACGTACGGTATCACGGTATCACTCAGTAATTAATTAGTCTGCTTATAATTTTGTTTACAAATAACATATTGCCGTTTTGTATAATGAAAGACAATGAAAATACGTACTTCGAGACTTTGTACTACTTAAGGTGGACACAAAATACATCTACCGGTTTTTAAACTTGAATTTTTTTACAAAATTTACGCGAACGAATTTACATTTTTTACAAGAGTTTTTAATTTACAATTAAATTTACAAGAGTATTTTTAGGAATTTTATTTTTAGTGATAAGGGACCATGTAGTTTTATAAGGGACCAGACAGAATGAAAGAATTTTTGTGAAATCATTTATGGATGACTAGAGAACGGTACACAAGTGCTGAAAATGGAATTTTTAAATGTTCTCGTTCTTTATATTTAAAATTACTCTTTCTTCTTTTTTAATCAATGTTTGGTCAATTTAATCTTTCTTTTTAAACTCTTTCCTTACACTTTTCTTACAATCTATTCCTTGGCATTGTCTCCGGTCGCTAAAAAATTGTTTTTCAATTCCTTACAAAGAATTTTGTACCACTTACCTATGTGCGCATCATTGAAAAAAATCAATCTTTGTGTAGGCCTACAGCAAATTTCCAGGAATAGGCCTACAATGTCATAAATATTTTTTGGGACATAAGTCCAGATAACATTGTTTTTTCGAATCGCCCATATATATTATGATTCCTCTGTATACACGCTTCTAATAAGTAGCCTACACCATTACATATTAAGTCAGTCAAAAATGTTTTCCTATCTTAAACTTGTTTTACTTGACTTTAACGCTTGTGCACCAACTGTTCTTGTCGTTTAGGCATGCGGTATTAGGTTTTTTAAAAATCTAATTTACGATGTATATCTGCTGTTTTTGCAACTTTTAATTCTTACTAAAAGTTCAACTCTTTCTAATTACCGGTTATTAGTACGTTTATATTTGTAAACCATTGTCTGTTTTCTGCAGCCTTTAGGTAGTTTCTACTAAGTAAGGTTACGACACGTAGCTGTTAACTTTAATGTCTGTAGTTCCATATCCTATGTGCAAAGTGTTCCGGATGGAAAGGGAACTATTTCACGAGGTGATTCCGGAGCTAATAATGAGAAAATTCATATAAGAATATGTTCGAAAAATGGTTTGCTTTGAACTTATGGCCTGTCCCATAGGATGGGAACCTAATGGTCGGCGTCCATCGTCGCGTGGCCGCAGAGCTGGCACTCAGGGGTTGAGAGCGCGCGGAGGCGGTGCAGATTTGAAGCAAGATAGTCGTGTCCGGTTTTTAGTCGGAAGTTGGCGACACACACTGCACGAGGGAGGTTGAGGTTGATTGGACCGTCGTAAAGTACCGTAAAGTATCAAATATTGTTGTGGGGAAACATAATTTTTTTATTTTAGGGGTGGTGTACAACAACTTTGTTATACTGCTAATAAAAAATAAACTTTTAAGTAAAATTTGTAGAAAACTTATTTATGAGAAATCTATGTAAATTAGCAACTTGTCTTGCAAACTACTAGTCATCATCATCTTCTTCTTCAGCACTACAACCTAACGTGAGTCCTGGCTTGCAACGTCAATATTCTCCAAAGTCTCCTGTCTAATGCCATCTCAGCCATCCATTCTTCTGAGATCTTCTAGCCCATCATCCAACCGTCTTATCATAGGCCGGCCCCTCTTTCTGCTTTTATAGACTTGCGTCCTCAGGATTTTCTTTGGCATAAGCTGATCATCCATCCGTTCTAGGTGTCCTGCCCATTGTATTCACTGAGGGCTTATGGATCGTGTCCTTATGATTGAATAGCTCATCTATCTCCGGGTTATTTCTTATTCTTCATTCGTCATCTTCTTTAACCGGGCCATAAACACGTTTTAAACTTTCTTTCAAACCCTCTTTGTGTTTCTTGATCCTTTTATGTCAGTGTCCATGTCTCGCATCCATAAGTAGCATTGATAAGTGTCTTATTTATTTTTATTTTTGATGTGAATGCGAATGAACATCTTATGATTCGTTCTCAGTGTCATGTAAGGTTTTGCCGCGACCAATATTTGTGTACTTTCGAGGGCCTCGTGTGCAAAAACTATAAGGATTACAGAATATCTAAAACTATGACTGGATAGCCCGTTTCGTCGACTACCGGAAATGGTTTGTCGCGTGCGAAGGGGGGGTTGCGCGGTGACGTCACAGCGCTGCGCGTGGGGGTCTAAATTTGGGCTTGTGTGGGCACGGCGCGCGCTCAGTTCAGTTGTATCTCCGGAAAAGTTGGTCGATTTTAGTGACCGAGATGTCTACGGAGAGCTGAGAACGTGAATTAGACGTTAATAACACAAGAAATATAAAATTAACATTGGAAAGCAGAAAATATTGAGATATTGTGAAAATGCCGCGTCCTCAGAAGAGAAAGAAGGCTGTAAAATCTGGAACGCCGAACAAAATGCGTGCACCACGACTTACAAATATAGAACGTTGTCGGCTACGTCGATTGCAACAAAAGGAATTGGAAAGAAGACGCTAGAATTCGAATTTGGATGGTGGAAGTGGAGCGCCCAGTACAAGTAGCGAGTGCGTACAACGTTTGGAGCAACCTAGCACTTCGTCATCGTGTCGAATGGATTTGGAAAGTGGTCCAATAGACGTAGAAAGCAACGACGATTCCATTGATATGCAGGATGACAATACTGAGACTCGTACGGACGGTAACATCGGTTCGTTCAGACCTTTCGCTCGATTTGACAAATAAGTATGCTGCATGCGATCGCCACTTTGTGAAAATGTTCTTTGACAATGAATTTGGACTTGGTTGTGATGTTTGTAATCGACTTTGGTTCAAGAAGGATCTTAAGCTCGTTAAAGTTAAACACTGTAACATTTTGCGCAGCGAGTTCCCCGACCAAGTAGTGGAGGCTATGGTAGCATGTGTAAATTGCCGTCGATGCTTGGATACTAATAAAATCCCATCCATGAGTGTGTCTAACGGTTTCAAATATCCTGATCGGCCTAAAACTTTGCCAGTGTTGAGTCCGGTAGAGGAACAGTTGATATCACCTAGGCTGCCTTTCATGCAAATTCGCCGACTTCGACACGAGGGCAGTTATGGCATCATTGGTCAAGTAATAAATGTTCCAGTTGATGTGAACAATATGGTGAAACAATTGCCTCGACAGTTGGACGACGATTATGCGATAAATGTTAACATCAAGAGGAAATTAATGCACAAATCGTCATATTTGAGCGGGTATGTTCGGAAATCCAATGTAATGCAATGGCTGCAGTACTTGGTGAAACAGCCGTTGTACCGTATGTATGGAATTACCATCGATAGAACTTTGTTGGACAATATATGTGTCGACAGAATTGACGATGATGGGGATTGTGTAGAATAGGCACCAGTGTTAGACTCGGATTGCATTGTGGCCAGGCAACATACACTTCTGTGGAACGAGGAGAACTGTCTTGATATAGCGCCCGGCCAACACAGTATGCCGTTGACTATTGTGTACGATACACACGCTGAGGAATTGTCGTTTCCAAATATTTACTTGGGTATAGATCGTCGCTACAAAGATGGTGTAAGAGTGACTCCTTATATGATGGCCACGAGTAAAATTAGACGTAAAGATCGGCGAGGTGTGACCCCACAACACATCTTGTATATGGCGATGAAAATCTTGAGAATGAGAGTCGTCGAGGGAATGTTTCATACTTTCAAAACTTCCAGCACAGTTAATGTGACTCGTGCTATGTTAAATGATAAGGAGTTCATACGTGATTGCATGGACAAGAATTTGTTATTTCTTAAATCCATTCCAAATTCGATGCAGTATTGGCAGGACCGTAAGCGTGACTTGTTTGCAATGATGCGCCAGCTTGGGAAGCCTACTGTGTTTCTTACGTTGAGTGCAAATGAAATTCGTTGGCCAGGTTTGCTGTCGGTGTTGCATCGCCTAAGTGATTCGTATAAAGATGTGCAAAATGTTGAGGCACTTAGCAGATCAATGCGGTGTCATTTGGTGAATGAAGATCCAGTTACGTGTTGCATTGTGTTTAACAAACTGGTCGACATTTTGATGAGTATGTTGTGCAGTAAGACAAAGGCGAATCCATTTGGTGATCGGTATCGAGTCGTTGATTACTTTAAGCGCATCGAGTTCCAGCATCGAGGCAGTCCACATGCGCATATACTCTTGTGGTTGAACAATGATCCTAAAGAATCAATCAGTGAAGATATGCCACGTACAATTTTATTGAGTTGATGAATACATTGGCGAGCGTATCGAGGGGAGATTTGCCTGCAGAGATGTACTCCAATCAAACGCACCAGCATACGTTTATTTGTACCAAGCGTGGAGAATCAACGTGTCGCTTTGGAATCCCGTATTGGCCAATGCGAAAGACAATGGTACTGTTGCCGCTCGCTAAAGGTGATCCGAGAAAAGCTACCATACAGAAATCAGCTGAGCGTTTAAAAACAATACTGGACCAGAAAGTGTATGACAGTGTTGAAGAATTTCTTGTAGACAACCATTTGACAGAGCACAAATACCTCGATACAATTCGAGCTTCACTGCGACGGCCGACGATGTTGTTCAAACGTAATATGTCTGAAATCTACACCAATACTTTCAATCCGTGGTTAGCCAGAGTGTTGGGCTCAAATAGTGACTTGCAATTTATACTGGACGAATATGGTTGTGCGACATATGTTGTAGAATATGTTAACAAGGCGAATCGTGGAATAAGTAATTTGCAACGAGAACTCATAAAATTACAAGAAGAGAATCCGGAGTTGGACTTCACCGAGTTAGTACGCAAGATTGGTGTGAAAGTTCTTAATTCGGTCGAAATGTCGGCACAGGAGGCGGCCTGGTATTTGCTTCGTCAATCGATGTTTCATTGTAGTCGTCAAGTTGTGTATATTCCAACGGTGTGGCCACAAGAACGACAACGATTAAGGACATTGAAACGTCAAATGGACTTGGAAAATTTGGCTGATGATAGTACGGATGTGTGGACCAAAACTAAAATCGAACGTTATGAGGAACGCGGTGAATCGTTAAAAGATCTATGCCTCGCTGATTTCATAGCTTGGTATTCTGGAAAGAAGTCAGTACAACAGCAGCCAGACGAATGTGACGATCCAAACGCCGATCAGAATGATGAGGTTCGATTTATCAATAAGAAGCGGTCAGTTCCATGTGTTATACGTTACAGACAATATGATATAAGTGATGTGGTCAATTACAAACGCGAAATGGTTACGCTATACTATCCGTTTCGAAATGAGACAGTTGATATACTCGATCGTAATAGGTTTGTCGAGATCTATGACACCAACAAATCCGCAATTCTTACTAAACGTCGTGAATATGAGTCCAACATAAATATTGAAGAAGTGATGCGAGAAATTCAAGAATTATATATTCATAACGATGTAGACGAAAATGCGACAAATGAGGAGCAAAAAAATCGAGACAATTTTGTGAGTAGCGTGTTGAATGATGGCAACCAAGAGAATAACGATGACATCGATGCAGCACAGGCTTCGTCTGTGGGCATACCTGCTGTACGAAAACGATCGAATGTGGTTTCAAAAGAAGACTACTGAAAACTGTTACGCAGTACTAATAAACGCCAGCGAGAATTCATATTGGAAATTATACATCGGATCCATACATTCGGTTCGCCGCCAATCCAAGTGTATCTCACTGGGCCAGCCGGTAGTGGCAAAACTTATGTGTTACGTGTAGCCATGGAGACCTATAATCGATACACTCAACAATACACTGCACGACGAGATGCTTACATTGCTTGTGCGTCGACTGGAAAGGCCGCTGTAAATGTGCAGGGTACGACCGTTCACTCTGCGTTTCGTGTAAGTCTAATGCGAACATCAACTTCATTGCCCCATGAAGCTTTGCAGTGTTTCCGAACTGCCTTCGTTGGAGTAAAATGTGTAATAGTTGACGAAATAAGTATGATTGGGTCCGATGTTTTCAATAAAATCAACTCTAGACTGAATGAAATTACGGGCGTATATGATCAACCATTTGGCGGCATGGATATCATTCTGACTGGAGATTTTCGGCAATTACCGCCTGTAAATGCTACCCCCGTTTACAAATCACCACGAAACAACTTGGGTGGGTGCGTATTGTGGCAATCAGTTGATTTATATCCGCTCACTCAGGTTATGCGATAAAGCGACCTCTTATTCTCTAAAATTTTGACGAAGATTGGTGATGGAAAACGTTTATACTCTGAAGAAATGGCAGCGATCGAGTCTCGTTTCAGAACAGTTGAATGGTGTAGGGAACACGAACCAAATGCAATACGTCTCTTCCATAGAAATCATGATGTGGATGCTTACAACCGACTTGCAATATCAGACAAAATTTGTAGCAGTGCCTCCGATTTGAACACTGGCTACAATAACAGCACTCAACTTGGCACTGCACGAGTCAAATTACACAAGCTCAGTGTGATGGAAACTGGCGGTTTGCCGTATCTGCTTAATTTACAGAGTGGTATGCCTTATATGATTACAACTAACATTGATGTGGACGATGGAATTGTTAATGGTGCAATAGGAATACTTGAGTACATCGAAGAAGTCACTCATGAGACAGCAGTTCAATTAGTCCAACAACGCGACGAGTCTACACAAATCAATCCTTATATCAGATTGTGGCTACACTTTCCACAAGCCCACATCGGCAAAATGGCAAGACTAAAAGCAGCACCAAGAGTAATTTGCAGCAGTGGTCTAATAGATCGAACTTGGACACCCATTTGTACGCGTAGCGCTAACATCAAACTCGGTGGTTCTATAAGTTGTAAACGAATGCAATTTCCAATTGTACTCGCTTGTGCCATAAGCATACACAAAAGTCAGGGAGGCACATTTGACACGGTTGTGTATGACTACAGCAAAAGTCAGCAAATACAATTGGTCTATGTTGCAATGAGTCGAGTAACAAACATCGAAGGTCTTTACATTACGAACTCGCGCAACGACTTTAAATTCTATCACGGACTTGGTTGCGACAGCTCAACTGTTAGAGAAATGCGAAATAAATATCTGCGACTCGAGAGCCATCCACTTAATACACTTACCAAACGTGTTTAACTGTTTATGAATTGCTCCGACAGTTTGATTGAAGACGACACGTTTGTAATATTCTTCGTTGGAATGAATGCGCAAAGTCTCGTTGCACACAAACTTGACATTGAAACGGATCCTGTCTTAACGAGAGCTGATTTTCTTATGGTTTCAGAAACATGGATTACAAATGACGAGTCTGTGCAGCTTGAAAATTATAATCTCATCTCATATGAACACGAAGCCATGGATAATAACCCCATTGAACAACAACAACAACAACAAAAGAGAAAGGCTGGCGGTGTTGCAATTTATCAACGTCGTAGCAACAAGCTATGTGCTATGCCTTTCAATATACCAAACAATATAACCCAACGACTTGGTGTATACATGGAACCTGGCACAGGCGATATTGCATTGGCACAAATCACTGTCAACAATTCTTTCAGATTCATTGCTGCCTCATTGTATATTCATCCAAATGCAGAAACAAAATACATTAAACTTCTCCTCTTTCGAAGTCTTTGTAGATTTGGGCGCTCAATATCTAAGGTCATTGAGGAAATTGAACCCGACATTACAACGCCAATATTTCTTACTGGTGATTTCAATGTCGATCCCAACGATCCGAGAAATGATTGGCTGGTTCCATATATGCAACAAGAATACGATCTACAACTTGTACAAACCTCTCCGACTATACTTGGAAACACCACAATCGACTTAACGTTTGTACGTCAACTTAGTCCGACGATTATGCCCTACGTTTCATATTTTAGTTACCATCGACCAATTGTTCATAGGTTAGCCATTTGTACTAATGATTTTGATGAATAAATGTTACGTATAGCGTAATTTTCTTTCTTTCGTTTCAACTTTCTTTCTGACAAACAAAACAAAAGAATCTCCCAATAACGAGAGTAACGTATGTATTTTCGCATTCACGAAATAAAGATCCGACGGGAGTATCAAGAATACTCCCTGAATATTTTTTGTTTTGTGTTACGACTAATGCGTTTGCTTCTCAGTAGTCAAAACTACTACGGTAGTCATACAGTTCTGAAACCCATTGAAACTCGTGTAGGGTGACACTAGTGTTAGTGTAGGGTTAATTGTAGAACCGTAGTAGTAATAGATGATAAAGAATATATTAACATGATTTGTAGAAACAAGGTAAGCACGAAGAATAACATCGATATTCTTGTTGTATGCCTAAAGTAACGTGACTACACATCAGATGTAGACGTTTTGACAACAGCTACAGGCCTAAGCAGTACGGTCGAATACATCCTAAAACTTTCTCCAAGTTCCGGTAAATTCTGGCTAACTTATTCCGAATTTCTTACTGACAACTTGATAAAGTGAAAACTGTGGCGAGAGTCGCGATTTAAAAATGTAATCCCGTCCTTAAAAAGCGTGGCACGGAAGTCGAGTCTCCTGTTAATTCCTGGGTAATACAAGCGGGTTTGCATCGATTACCGCAACTGCGGGTTATCAACTGCATCGTGCTGGGGGTAAACGTTCAAACTGCTTGAGGGAAATGTGTCGTTATTTAGTTACGTCGCAATTGAGTCGAACCTTGGGTAAGTCAAGGCAAAGAAACGGACGTACAAACCCAGGAGCGAACGCGGCGGGGGGGGGGGCGAACGGGGCCGGACCCCCCCATGATCGTATAATAAGTTGACGAATTTTTTTAATCTCTTAATTTTTAATATTTGTATTACTTTTCAGCTGTGTACGCTAATATAGTAGAAATCTTTTTTAAATATGCAAAAAGGTTTGTTGTTAAATTGAGTTCCCGGTATGTTTGGCCGTGGTCCAGTGCTAAAATCTATAGCAGGTATGGATTTTAGCACTGGACCACAGCCAAACAGTCCGGGAACTCAATTTAACAACATTGACTCCGGCCGAGCAAGCCTTCGAAGCAATCTGCAAAAATGTTTATTACACAGCATAAGCGTATACGTTTGAAATATGTAATAGGCCTATAGGAAAACCGATTCAGTCAATAAGTATCTTGTGAACAATGTTTCAATAACGCGTGTTTTTATTGTGTTATTACCGTTTGCTTTATGGGACTGATTTCATCCGAAGACAGCAGTGTTGGATAGTCTTAACTTGTTTTTTCTTTTGTATGAAGCCGACCCGACCCCGGACTCCTCCCCAAAAGACCAAATTCTAGAAACGCCACTGTACAAGCCAGAAACTAGGTGAGATCCTCAGACCTACTAGACCGTACTCAAAAGGAGCATTCAGACTGTAACACGAGTGATCTTACAAACCTAACGCCTTAAGAAGGAATATAACCTTCTTAAAGTCGCTGGAGTCACCCCGGGGTCTTACGTGGGCCTTGGGCCTGATAGGCCTTGAGCTCCGCCCCTGGGTACTTTAGTACAGGAATCACTTCATCAACGAATACTAAGAACATACAGTAGAACCTCCATTAACCGAAACACTTTTAACCGAAATACCATTTAACCAAAACGACTGACCAACAAAAAAGGAGACTATGGCCTATATTCCTTATTTTTATAATGAAATTTTGTTTTCGGATAAAACTCGAAAATTGATGTAATAAAGATTGTAAAGTGTGATTTGTCATGGTAGATCTGTTCAAAATAACCAGTTTCCTTAGTTTGAGATAGAAAGCAAGCATTAGGCGTTACCCATCAGGTCAACCACTTCGTGGATCCCTTTTAAACAAAGAGGGTGAGTAACGAGCGCGCGCAGACTGTGATCTTGACGGCTTGCTGCCTATTGTGTGGTTACGTGTCTTACAATCCGTAAAGTCAGGTTATTTTGGCACTTTCGGTAGTTCACATTATCCGCTCAGTCCGTCCGTGCAGTGGTGATCGTGTGTTGTGGCTTGTGTGATATCTTGTACGAACTGAGTTTTATAAATTTTGCGTCATGTCAACAAAGCGGAAACGGGTCATGATAACGACTGACGAAAAATTGGAGGCAATTAAAAGAATTAAAAATGGCGAGATTTTGCGAACTGTGGCAGTCGATTTTGGTGTTGGTGTTTCTACTATTTTTGATTGGATCAAGATGAATAAGTCTGGAGAGCAAGCTTCGAAGATGTCAAACAAGAAAATAATGAAGACATGTTAAAACGAGAAGTAAATGAGGGTGTGTTTTTATGGTTCACGCAACAAAGGGACTATGAAGACGATGACGTAGCAGAGAGAAGCAGCCATGACACCGCTCACGAGATCTTTGATGCCTTAGTGCTAAGAGTTTTATTTTGGGTTAGGGGATTAAATTACGCTATATGATACACGGGTTTCTCTCGCAGAGTTTTACTCATAATTTCAGATAGCGTTACAGTTCATTCAACGATCTGTAGAGTGAAAGCCCTCTGACATTCTGCTAATGAAGCGATGACGAGAGATATAGCTGCGAGAAAGCGATGTGAAAAAAAAAGCAAAGGAAAATAGAAGATTTAAAAAAATCATAAAACTAGTGTTAAAAAGTGACTTTATGTAAATAGTTTTTTTTTTAAATTAAAATAGTGCCTTCTGTTATTTTACCTGAAACTTTAAAAAGTGACGTCTTAATTATTATATGAAACTTTGGTTATCCGAAACCGCCTTCCCTCCTTTGTCTGGGTTAACAGAAGTTCTACTATATTGCAATGCAGTTGTGCATTGTAATGAATGAGAAGTCATAAACAAGTATTTTACAACTCGTTGGCCATTCGTCGCAACTCGGCCTCCATAAAATACGTTTTTGCACAACTCTTACCTATATCTCTTCTTCCCACGACCACGTGCGTCGTACCCTTCCGCATATTTGTGAGCGCGCTTGTATATTTCTTGAAATAAGTGTACATTTAAAATATAACTGTGGCCGCTTGTACTCCGGCAGGTGGTCGTAAAGAAACACTTTCTTTCCCTATATGTTATATGCGATTACAGTTTCAGCCCCTGCGGTCCAACCCCCATCGCATGCCTTATTTCTGTGCTTATGATGCAGCCCAAACTTGTTTGCTTACAGTATCATTTCCAGTACTCAGTCGTCTCCAATGTCTGGATCAATGAACAGTTCGGTACCCGTGTTTCAGCCTCATATAAGACATTGCTTTAATCCTGTCTGTACACATATCACTCCATGTTCATGTCGTCACAAGGTCAGTTCAGCCTACAGCAATATCATCGGCAAAACGCAGCGCGTTTATTTTTTCTTCGTGAATTCTTATTCCCTCTTTGCAATCTTCATTGACTTCGTCGAGCCCATTTTGTATATATGCTTTAAACAGTGCTTGTGTGAGATTGCATTCTTGTCTAACACCTTGTAAGTCTTTATTAGAAGTGATATAAGTGGTATTAAGTGTTCATTTCAATGATTTTTTTTTGTTAATTTGAATAGGGCTTGATGTATCTTTATAGTATTGTAGAAGTAGTGTGGAATTTAATGCGATGCGAATAAAGGGTTTAATAAAACTTGATACTGTTACCGTTTTCTATATCAAATTAATTTTACCAAAATGAGAAAATCTGTTTTCGCAACAATCCAGGTATACAGTATACGGTAACAAATTCTAGAACATATCATCAGTAATGTTACAAATTTTTGTTTACAAAAAATTTAATTCGTGGTGAAACAATATTTGCAAAGTACACACACGTATGTAATACAAGTGAAGTAGGTTATCAGTTATTGCGACGTTTGACGTGAGCACTTAATTATATCTATCGTTGCACGCAAGTTGTGCGGTGAGTGTGCATGTCGTGTGAACTTAACCCGTGGGTCACAACACTCACTTTGCAGTAAGCTATACACTGCTAATTTACGTTACAACTACTGCAAATGGAATAAGTTGAAAATAGACGTAAATACGTTTGTTTATTATACTAAATTGTTACCTTTTCTTGTAATTTAAAAAAATTAACGTCTACTTAAGGAAACGACAACACAATGTTTTGTAATTTAAATAATACGGAACGAGTCGGCCGGTGTAGTGTGTAATCTGTTGGCGAATAGTGTGGCGTGATCGGCTGTACACGCGAGACAGCTACAGTATGTATGCACTACTCCCAAGTAGTTGGCGTAAACAGTTACAGGTACTCTCTAAGTCATTATAGGTACGTTTAGTCATTAAGTAATGACGTCACATTTACGTCACTCGTTGTTGTACGTAATTTATCGGAATTACGGGTTTGGAGTCGTCGTTTATTGATAAAAGCTCCTTGGTTTTTTACATATTATAATAATTGAATACATTTTATTATCTCAAATTACTCTTAAAACTTTGCTAAAAACTAAATATGTTGAAAATACTAATTTGTTGCATACAAAATATGTTGAAAAAAGTTCTCATTTTCATATCGACTCAAACTCGAGGCAACTTTTGACAAATATTATTGATTTTGAGGCGGAAAAATAGACTTGAGAAAGTAAGGGATATGAAGCAAAATGATTGGCTCAACATAAACGGATCTGATGAGAAAATATGGATATTAAAATGTACAAGTCAAACGGATAGTGAAAGAGTACAGGAGGAGGAGAATGTTCAAAATAAACTAATTATGTATCTACTTGGGGCGGCTCAGTAGATCAGTGGGTATGGCACCTGGCTACTAATCTAGAAGTCCCGGGTTCGATTCCCGGGCCCGCACCATAAGAATCAAGGTGCGTTTTCAGCCCCCAGATCGACTCAGCCTGTGTTGAAAATGAGTACCTAGGATAACATCCTGGGGATAATAATGGGCGGCTGGCTGAAGCGTAGTGCTGGCCACACTGCCTTCCTTGTATGCCGTACGGCTCACATTAGGCAGCCTACCCTGCCTACCCTACCCTAAGCTACTTCGGTGGTATACATGGGAGCCATTAATATTATGTATGTACTTTAGATAGTATATATAGACTACATATCATTACTCTGCGCTTACTAATTTTCGAACTGATCAAGTGTTAATAAACACTTGGATTAATATTTTTCTTGTGCCCTTGGGTAATAAATTTCAATTCTAATGTAAACAAACCCACGTGGCAAATCTGGAACGCTATTGGTTAGGGCGCTGACACTGTTTACACAGTAATTTGTTACGCCCATGTGCAGAGTGTCTGTGTAGTCATGTGAGAGTTGTCTTACCACATAAATCGGAGCACGTCGTTTTAAGATTCCATCCTTATCACTGTATTCTAAATTCTACTAAATTAATTTAGAGCCTGTTGAAAAGATATGGTGCCCGTCACAACAAGCTGACTGATATAAAACAATTGATAGAGGAGGTAAATGAACAACGGCGAACAAGTGGCTTTATTGTGTCATGCACAAGCATAAGGAAGAACATAAGCTCTGGGAACTGGGCTACATTACCGACGTCGTTGTGGACAGTTTCATCAAGAATAACGCTGACTCAAGTGATGTTTCAAGTCCCGGTATAAATGGCGTTGAATTACTCCCTTGACAGCAACTGATACTATACAGTACACTGGTAATTCATTATCACAGCTTCTATTTTTGTTTTAAATAAACTTTACTTTTTGTTTTGTTGCGATTTTTAAACGGTAAATAAAAAAGCCATTAACTGGTGTTATAAAATATTTCATTGTTGGTGTGACATAGTCACACAAATTTTACTTTGGTCAGGACAAATTATTACAATTTGCATGTGTTTATAAAGTATCAATATTATGTGTACCCTGTCTGTACTTCTGTCAGAGTGACACACCTCTAATTCAAGCAGCGAATAGCGTTTCAAATGTACCACGCCTGTTTGTTAACATCAGGATTAAACTAAGAACGGAAGTAGTATAGACAGATTGATAGATAAATAGATAGATACAGAAAGATACGCACCGAGTGAGACGGGGAAAGAGACAACGATAGACGGACAGAGAAGAGATGTTTGTAGCTTACCGTAGCCAAAGCGCAGTATGTGTCCTGGAGACGGTTACTGATAAGTAACTTTACGCGTTACCTTGTTGTTGTATAGCAAGTTTAACGAAAGGTAAAATTCGTGGCTTAAGTGTAAAAGACCCACATGCTTAGCTGTTTCTCTCCAGCCAAATATTTCGCCTATATCTTTATTTCCGGTAACCCTTATTCAACGACAAGAAGCCACTGTGGCTGTCTTCATCGTTGTCAGCGACAACCATAAATCCGTCGACTTTCATTGGTCATGTATAATGGTTCACGTGTATATGATTGGTTGAGGCTTCATGAATCATGTGGCATATGTATTAGTACGCGCAAAATGGTCCTTCTAGCAACGTTATGACCTTATTTATTTTTGTGTTTGTGTAGACTCCAATTAGGGTTTGATATCAGTACGACTTTCACTAAAACAAAAGGCAATGAAAAACTATACAAAATGTAAATTACATTTCGGCTGTAAGAAACTAAGAGAAGAAAACCCGTTCATTAAAAAGCTTCTAAAAATATTATTCCCTGCATTTCACTCCGTTTTATGCTCTTATTAAGTGCAATTAGAGTGGAATAATTTTATATGTCTTGTCATTAAAATTTTCGCCGCGAAGACGTAGTTATTTATAGTAATGGCAGGCGAGTTTTTCTTAAAAATCGTGTCGACAAATTGCCAACACTATAAGTAATTTAAAATAGATTAGTACAGCCGCCACGAATATCAGCAGAAGTGTTTCACTTTTTTATAAATTCCACCACTACGCTTGTGAAATATGCCACGCCATACTAACAAAATGTCAACGGGGTGATTTGCGTAGAACGAGTCCTGTAATTTATTGGTAATTTGTGGCGTCACTATATTTACACATGATGTAATTTCCAAACGAGTTCATGTACGAAGTTAGTCAAACTGCTGTCACGTCTCCCTAACGGTTCTCATTTCAATATTTTGTAATATAACAAGATTATGCCCTAGAGTAAATATAATGTAGAGTGACATTTTCTACAAAAAAAATTAATGTTACACAATGAATTAATGAAGGAAGACTTAAAAAACAATGAGAAGCATAATGGTTTAATATAATACACGGAAAACTGAAGGCCAGAAGATAAATATCAAGAAATAATATGTAGACTAAACTACAAATTTGGTGAGATTGTTCCATCATGTTAAAATATATCTTTGATAAAACATTATTCAATTCAAACACAAGAACAGTGAAATGAAATAACAAAAACACTATAAACATTATGATTATTAATTTTATTTTTTCGCTGTAATTTTGTTTTATTAGTTGTTCCTATTAAGGTTGCTCCTTTTGTATGATCCAAAGAACCACTAACTCATATACAACATCACTTTACTAAAACAGATTTATAATTATTATATTTTATTTCATATGTATGACTTTAACTGTACATAGACTTTAATTAATTTTTCATTAACCCTGAGAAAGAGTTTTCATGTTATCGAACATAAAGGAGCTACTAACCGAAAAGAAGGGCATTGTATGTTAGTGAATCTCAATATATGTTAAAGAGAAGAGAATAATAAAATTGATTGAAATTAAAACAAGACAGAATAAAAGAATTCAAATTTTTATATCACATAGTTAGAAAATTATTTATCTAACATATTTGGCACCAACAACTTAGGGCTACAGGATATGATTACATTGATGAAGGGTAAGAATAAGACTTATAAGACATATTATAATATTATAGAAATAGAACATAAGGATTAATACGTTACATTACAATTTTAGTGATACCCTCTGACACTGAGTGATGTGTAATTTCTTGAATTTCAAAATCGAGACTTGATTCGTTTCAACATTCTTCTTCTTTTTCTGTACCTCTGGGTCTAGGCTTACAGCCTGTTTCGTCAGTTCTCCCATCCTCTTCTGGGTCTATTACCTACATTACCCTACCTACATTAGATTCTATAATCGATTACCTCTGACTGTGTAATTATGAGACAGAGACTGACATCACCAGTAAATTTCACAAATACCAACTGATGTGTGGCACCATACACCGCATGATACGTAATAAAACAAAAAGAGCGACAAAGTTGACATTTTGTATGTGGGTACGAGACGTCGGCTTTGTGTAGCGTGTGGGCGTACAAGCCGCTGAAATGAAGTTTTTGAGACGAGTGAAAGGTTGTTCTCCCCGCGATAAAATTAGGAATGAAGATTATAATGGTCGAGTTGTGGATGTACGGTATGAACGACAGAATTAGACATTGCTAACTATGTAACTGTGCAATAAAATGTGCGATAAAGTGTGCGATATGTAACTGAGGATGAGCGATAACTGTGTAATAAAAATACTGTAGTCACAAAATAATTTGTAACTATAATTTATACTGGTGTGTAAATAGAATTTATAATTTTTTTTACATGCAAACACACACACACACATACACACACCACCTACACATGTTTACTTAAATTGTGCATTTATTTTAAGCATTGACAGAGAGAGAGAGAGAGAGAGAGAGAGAGAGAGAGAGATGTGACAATTATTTTTAATCTAATTAGAATATTGAAACTTTCACTTGTGAAACTTACTTGTCTTTTCTTCCCGTACGCGTTTCGGCGTGATGTGCGCCTTCGCCAGCAGTTTGAGACAGACTGCCAGTAACATGTAACGGTTTTTATTTGGAAGGTTTAGTGGGGGTGGTGTGTGTGTAGGAAGGGGTTTGGCGCGGGGATACAACCCTAATTTAATAAACAAACTACACAAACACATCATAAACAAAAATAACAAAACACTAAATACCAACAACACACAACAAACTAAATACATCACACTCACATACCACAACTCCAACACACACAAAATCGCCAACACATTCAGGAAACACAAGTACAAAATAGCATACAGAACAAACAATACCATCAAAAAACACATCAATGATACAAACACGGACATAGACAAATACAACCAAACAGGTGTTTACCAATTAAATTGTAATGATTGCAATAGTTTCTATATAGGCCAGATGGGAAGAACATTTTCATCTCGTTACTCTGAACACCTAAAAGCTTTATCTAACAACAATATACATTCCGCGTTTGCCACACACATACACACAAAAACCACAGCTACACCAACATAGATACTAATCTTGAGATATTACACTACTTACCCAAAAGCCGAAAACTTAACACAGCAGAACAATATGAAATATACAAACACTACACAACACAACCAAACAGCATACTTAACGACCAATTATACTATAAATCACACACACTTTTTGACACAATTATACATAAAACTAACAATAATATGGATCCCCGCGCCAATCCTCTTCCTCCACACAACACCCCCACTAAACCTTCCAAATAAAAACCGTTACATGTTACTGGCTGTTTGTTTCAAACTGCTGATGAAGGCGCACATCACGCCGAAACGCGTACGGGAAGAAAAGACAAGTAAGTTTCACAAGTGAAAGTTTCACTATTCTAATTAGTTTAGTGCTGTGAAAAAAGAAGATGAACAATCAAAACAATTATTTTTAATGATCAATAATTTGGATAATTTTGGATTAATCAATAGAACCCTCGTCAAACCAATAGAAAAGACAATACCAAATTTATTTCAGTTTTTCACTTCTTACCAAACGAAAGTGGGATTGACAAAATTAGCGAATCTCGCATAAGGATGCGAAGAACAACCTATTAACGATAATAGTATGAAGTCGTCAAAATGAGCAAAATTTTTAAGAATCTCACATGGGCATTTTTAATAAAGAGGCCTGCACATGGCAATAAAGAGATTAAGATGTTAATATCAAAGAGACTTGGCATATTTATTTAATTATATTATATAGGCATAGTTATATTTAATTAGACTAGGCAATGTGCAAATTCAAGGCGGATTCTTAGCGAAGAAATTACAGAGGAAATGGTCAAAAAATTTCATAACTTGATGATGAATGGAAGCAAATGGCTGAATTCATTCACATCTAAATTTTAAATATGGAGGTGAGCGTTTCTTCAGATTCCTTTCTTCCTTATTGTACACTATAATGAGTGCACAACCGGAAGCGTATATGATAGGGCCGTATCTTAGAACTTTGGGACCTCCGGCAGTCCTTAAAGTGATCTCCCTCCCTTTCAGAATTTCCAGCGTTGAAATATTAGTAATTCTTTTCCACCCCACGCAATACCAATTTTTTATGTTGTGTTCATTATATTAATAACGACATGTACATTACAATTTCAGCCATGAAATTTTTTAAAATTATAACTAATATTAATTTTATAATTTTATTTTTAAGTTTTAATAAGGCAATCAATACTGTACTATGGAGACCCATTCTATATCTGTACGTGTACACGATACTATATCCATCTAAAGTATTATACTACATTTGAATACAGGTTCTAAAACAAAACGATAAAAGAGTTAATATTTTAATAATATCCGGTTGAAATATTTAGATACAGAACAATAGTCACATACATTTAAATGAACTTACCTCTAAATGTTTAGATGGAAATTCATCAATAAAGCCTACATTACTGAAGATAAATTTGTTAGTAAAGTGTTTTCAATAATCAAATGCCTTAACGTATTAGGACAGACTTGATGGAAAACACTTGTCAATACTATTTTTAAATTTCCAGTTTTGAAAAAGGCCATTACTGGATTTATTTGATACCATCACGGATAAAACATTTTCAAACAGATTTGTAATTTGGAAAAGCTGTAAACGGTAGAACGTTTTCATCGAACAGTAGCCTATTCTTTGAACTTCAAACTGACACTTAGATAACAGTAGACGTTGTAAGAATCTTTTCAACAAAGAAATACGTGTTTTTGCGTATACTTTTCTCTCAGCGTTAAGGGCAAGTTAGGAAGTTAAAGACAAGGTTATTTTAACAACAAGAATGGGAGTCTCCCTCCTCGTGCAGTATCATTGCCACCTGTTGGGAAATACAGCACTAAATTTCTTATAAAATTAGCCGATAGAAAATTGTTTTTCTGATTGCTAATTAGCAAGTAAAAAAACGTTAAGGTAGATGTTAGTGCTTACGGAGATTTTTCAGAGGGGGGGGTGAAACATTTCCAAAACTATTGTTGATATAACGCGCTTTCTGAAAGTTGAGATCTCCGTTCACAAAAAAGAACACAGTCCCATCTTCTTGCTAAAAAATTTCAACTTGCAACGCTCTTTCGGTACATCTGACAATTACATAATTATGCTCCCAGAGAGTTGGGAGTGATCCACTGACACTTAAAACTTCCGACTTTCGTGGCATGTCTACGCTAATGGCAATGGTTTGCTCAGTCCTTGTTAGCGTAAACAATTTCATAAAATAATAAAAATATGTTTGGACAAGCTGAGTTGATGGTTGATGATGGCACCACTATCTGTCTGTTATGTAATCTGTATGAATTATTTCATAAATTGTGTTTTCTTGTATTTAAATAATTTTACGTATGTTGCTACATTAAACTTTTTGAAGTGTTTATAAACGTCTAAGTGTTGTTGGTAAAAATCAACAACAATTTTTAATATAAAATAATGATTTCCTTCTCTACTTCTACTCACACTCGAAAGATTCTAAGAGTTGAAGATTGATAACATAGGCAACAAATGTTTAATCATAAAATAGGAACAAATCTTGACCTATATTCTTCAAGGTAAAACAAAACCAGTTTCATTTCTGAAGTACGAAAATCAAATCCCATACTGTTAGTCTTAAAGACGCTAATGGGACTTATTTTTACCATCAGACTGAAAGACAGATTGTTCAAGAAAAGTAATGAATAAGGCAATTGATGAACCCTTCAAGTTTTGGTTCAGCGTTGATAAGTGCGTAGTTGGTTAGACACAAAACTATGGATGCCTCGGAAAGTCGTCATTAGATTTAGTAGATGTTAGTGCTTGCGGAGATTTTTCAGAGGGGGGGGGGATGAAAATTTCCAAACCTAATGTTGATATAACGCGCTTCTGAAAGTTGAGATCTGTATTCACAAAAAAAAAAAAAAAAACAGTCCATCTTCTTGCTAGAAAATTTCCACGTGCAACACTTTTTCGTTACTTCAATATAGTATCTGATTATCTTTCTAGCATACGTTGTCTGAGATTTCCGTGGTGTGACGATTTCATTAATTAAAAAATAAAATAAATAATAAAATAGGAAATGTAAAAGCTGAGAAATTTAAATTTTAATAAATCGCACATTTAAACTAAATTTTATCACTATCATAAATAATAATAATATTTAATAAAGAGTTTTAATAAATAAAAAAGGAATACGAGTGTACAGATAGGGAAAACCTTATTATTTAACCCTGCATAGACATGCGCTAACCGGAATTAACTTGAATACCGACTCATAAACAAACTAATAATCCTTGTAAATTGATATTAAATAAATAAATAAATAAACAAGACCACAGTAGTGTACTATAATAAAGTCTGTAATAAAGAATATATTTGGATAATTAAAAGGTCAAACTTTAACCCCTTAAATAGAGAATAAATGTGGAACTATTTTGTTGCGACGCGTAAACTCCACGCGATTAACTGACCCGTCCTAACATAGTAATTCAATCGAGATGAAGCGCTCGCGTAGAAAACACACGCTTGAAACGTGTCCCGGAGAACGACAAAATGTTTTTTTATTTAGAAGACAGATATAACAATGTGTAGCGAAAAGTAGTGGCAAATTAGTGTGCTAGTACGTTTAAATGTTAAAAACCAAAAGGAATAAATAACTGTGTAAGGGATGACATCTCATTTGTATAATTTGTAAGATGTGTAACCTCTCTATGCTTTTGGTATTTATCTTATTTCCTTTTAAATTTCTATCGCCTTGCTTATTGGCTTTCAAAGAGAGGTTACAAGTTATATAGAACTAGGCAGGAGCCTAGAGAAGCAAAATTATGCTGGGTCCAGTATGAGGGGACTTGCAATGAACTCAGCCATAATATAACAATAACAGATTTATTATATCTCTGGAATTCATACTTGTGTACAAGATAAATATGTATCTATATAAAAACTACCAAAAGGTACATCATGGCAAGCATGTATAAATTAAGTGTACATCAGCATAAGTGTGCCTAAGTAAATGTGTATACATATATATAATAGAAAAATTTGAATCACAACTAGCATATATAATTCCAGTTTACCTAAGAACAAGTGTATATAATTGAATAGAATTACATCAGAACAAGTGTATATAACGGTATATAAGTTAAATGTACATACATAAATAAAATATAAAATGCACAAACACATGTAAAATTCTCCCCGTCGTGTGGCTAGCTAGACACATAACAACACACATACAGAACACAAGGTACACAACTCACAGTCATTTACTTTCAACACGCATGCCCCTGTAACGCACCCACCCACTGGGTAAAGCAACTATCATCTTATGCCCCGGCAGTGATAAAATATACGCCCGTCGGCAACCCGTTCAGTAGGATAACATAAACTCCAACCCCTTTAAAGACGAATAATTCATGCCGCATAAATGAAACTGGACCACCCATTTGTCTAGCATTCCGTTTATTAATGACCCATGATGAGTGTGTGAACCTTTGTTCCGTTCACAACAACAGGTAATGTTAACAAACTCCTCACCTACTTCCAGACAGTGTTTATAAAATTCTAGACAGTATTGACTTCACAAAATCCCCAAAAAGGAATTAAATCCTTATGTACTTTAATAACAGAAATTAATTGATTGAGGCTTTACAATTTCAGAAGATTTTGACAATATGTATATCTATTTAATTTACCCAAAAAGAAGAGGATGAAAACCAGTTTAATATTCAAAATTAAACAGCAACTTCTCTACGTGTGAAGTCAACCCATATGTGTTTGCCAGTTAAGAAAACAATCAGCTTAGCCCTTGTGCAAGGGGCAAAATCGGCTAAAATATTTCAAGAACATTAATAAATCGTTTCGATTAGCCTCAGATAACTGTATAAAATATTTAGAAAAAGAATACAATAAGGTGGTTGTGCTCTGGAATCTGTGGGAGCGCGCCCACATGTAGTTGACAAAACTTGACAGGACATCAGCCTGTCTGAGAATGCCCCAGCGCGTGTCCAAGAAACTAAGTGCCCTTTTGTAAACCCTTAAAACGTCCCCAAAAAAACTTCAGGAAAGCCCCCAACCCTTAATTGTGAAACCACAGTCAATATAATTTTTTATACACCACTGTTCCAGCCGGAACAGGGCGACAGGGCCGTAACCTAAATTTGTGTGATGAGTAAAAGCGAAAAGAAATACAACTGTAAAATGGTACAAGAGTGAAATGGCTGGCGCGCTCCCGCAGTGCAGCACGCACTTACAGTCATAGCATTTAGTGTTATAGGAAAAGGGTTATAAAAGTTCAGTAATTTTTTTATAGAGAGTGTTCAGAGTCATGATCACAGTTCACTTCCCAATTAGACAGTCTGGACACGTGGTCCCCTGGCTTCTAAGTTATTCACATAAACAGGCACACTGCCGGTTCGGCCCCCAAAAAAGAAAAAGCATAAATGTCACCTCATAAGTGCTGGCGAGTGCAACATAGTGATTCCGTCTCCATCTCCTTCTTCGTAGGCGGTCTTTACATGGTTCACAGCTCGGGCAGATGTACAGCCCACCGCCGACCAGGAAACCGACTTAGTGCGAGAACCCGAGAGTCGTTTTATTCTCTACTCCATCCTATAGAGATATTCAACTGCGCAGAAACGAATCGAAGAGAGGAGATGGAGCACAATCTTTTCTAGGAGAGGCAAGCGCTGACTGACACACAATACACAGTCGTAACAGCCCAAGTAGAGCTGCGCGCGCAACGGCACACAATACCTCTCCCCTTCACACCGCCGGACAAAGGTCGCGAGTGTATCACGTTATGTTACCGTAAACTGACTTGTTCTAAAATATTTTGTAACGGCTGGCTCCGCGCCTCACTCACGCATATTACAACCATGAAAACTTTCTAGAATTTATATCCTGTAACCGCCGGCTTCGAACCGGCACAGATGTCTATGTTGTTTTAAAATAATATGGTACGAGCTACCTAAAGTGAGAACTTTTGTACACAATAATGTAACGTGCGATTCTACAACAAACAAGAACATTTACGGCACTCATACTACTGACGATGTTTAACTACTAGACTTCTGAGGACCTCAACGCTACTTCATCATGAAGTAATCACTTCAGGAACTTCAACAGGAAAGTTAACTCCACTAAAGATCAACCGCTGACGAACACCACAAGGACCAAGGACCCGGACATCGAGTAAACTTCTGCATATCACAGGTGACACGGAGACTTGTCCTCCGTGATTAATTAAAATTCTAACAAATGAATTGTTAAAGACAGTTTAAAGAAATCTATAAAGACTTTAATGTTAATCACTTTATAAGATGTAGTATGTCTTAGGATTCAAAATATTTGTAGTACCAAGTAATGCTGATGTATATATATAAAGCTTCACTAATACAAAATTTTTTAGATTAAGTCCATTCTTCAAATGCCCGCCCCCCAAATAGTAAGATAGAATATGAATAAGTGAGCTTAACTCACAAACAAGTTTAAGGTCCCGGATCCGTGGATAATGCTAGCACTTATGAATCCATATTTTTTGGCCCCCGTTATTTACAAAATCTTTTATAAATTGTAATCTTTTATTTAGAAAACCTTATGTGGGAATATTTATGTAGAGCTGTTGTAGTAATGGTTTAATAAAGAGGTGTCGTTACTTTACACTAAAACATTGAGTGAATAAATCATCAGACCCCCATGTAAAAGTTCCTTTAGTTATAACTACAGTTGGTTTAATTAGTAATTAAAAGTTAATTACGAGTATGGCAGCCCGTGCAAGTGTTCTAAGGTAAGTATGCACAGGTTCCCGATGTTATAACGTAGGTGAGACGTTATAAGATGCGCCACTCTGCTGATTTGTAAAAAAAAAAAATAATAATTGTGTAATATTGTGACACCCTGTTGATCTATTCACTTATGTACCTTAAAATATGTCTAAAATTTTAAATAAAATAAAAATGATAAATAGATAACTTTAATTGTGAATTAGATATAGGAGTTGACACAATGTTAACTTAACGCCACATGTATACGAAACAAAATCAGGTACGTACTTGTCAAAAATTTCATTCATCAACGTGTCGGTTTGTAAACAAATAATTTCTTGGCCACGCCTGTTTAAAACTGTCCTAGTCACATTGCGCAAAGTTGAGTTAGACAACACCCAACCCTCTTCGATTGTTCTATTGTTATAAGAAGCGTGTATCATCCTGTGCCTAGTAACCGAGAATTTCCCCCTTAGTTGAAAGTATATTGACGCCTGTGTGAGATTTCTCTTTCTCTGAAATTTACTTCTCGCACTACCAATGTAAATTTTAAATGTGAACTAAAATCGTTTATTTGTGTAAACAAGAAAGAGTAGTATAGTATTTAATACTAATAGTAGAATAAGTATTTATAGTGACTCACATTTCAAAAATGGCTTTATTTAACCCTGATCTATTATTAAAAGATGAACTTTGCTACGAAGCTATTTTACGCGGTTTACCTCACGCGAACGTAACAGTCTCTGAATTGCGCAAAACGTTACGCGAAAGTAGATCTGATATAGCCTCGCAGTTAGATAGATTACGTGAACTCGATTATGACAGCGAAAGAGAAACGTGTTATGCGAAGTATAGGGAACTGACTTTATTATCTCAAAACATTCACGACGAAAAATCATCTACAGTAATATTGCGCGTCACGCAAAGAATAGAACATTTAACCCGCCGATTGAACAATTTATTGAACTGGCCCGACGTCACCGCAATCCCTCCCGATGTGCAAAAATTTGCGGATGAGGCATTACATCAATTACCCACAATTATCAACGAATTACGAAGAAAGTCCGACTCATCTAGAATGGAAGAAATTGAGCAATCCTTACAAAAATTATATATTTCCCCAGTTCAATCTCCTACTTTAGAACATCCTCCCTCCACCGCGAATCACGAATCACCCATCGTATCAAAGATACAACCGACTCATGAACAGCTACCTAGTAGAGAATTAAATACCCTCACGATATCAGAACCCCCACAGCCTAGTGGTCACCATACTCGCACCAGTAAATATGCGATTACAACGCCTAACGCAGCAACAAATCCTTCTAAATGTATACCGAATGTAAATTTTAATGTAGACCTATCGGGAAAGATCACACACCCAGTAGAAAAAATTATTACAGAAATTCCCTACACCGATGGCTTAAGTATTACGAAACTGTTAAATTTCATCAGATACCTCCTGCAAATAAAAGATTTACATCAACTGAACGATTGGCAAATCCTGCAAGTAATCCTACCCAAATGTAAACCACCATTACGAGATCGCGTACTGGAATCATTAAGCTCGACTCTTCCAGTAGAAGAACTTCATACTACCATAATAAAACATTTTATTCCCACGGGAATTTACGAGGAGATCAAAAGAAATACCGTACTTCGAGTACAAGGAGCCCATGAAAGACTGGCCCACTATATTGCAGACATCAGAGAATCTTCACGACTGCTGCAAGTGAACTGGAGTGAGAAAAAATTGGTCGATACCATTCTAGTAGGCTTATCTCCAGAAGAACGCTCTCGATTAGCACTAATAAATAGGCCCCACACTTTCGCAGATCTAGAACAATGTAGTATTCACTCTTCAAATGTATGGTACGCGGATCAGAACAGACATGCATCGCTATCCACTACACAACATAGAAAGGAAACGCAAGCCCTAGTCACAGATGCAAGAACTCAGCGGGAAAGACGAAATTTCGTCGACCAACCAATCTTCATGACCATGGTAAGTCCAAGGAGCCTCAACCTCGACAGGAAACCAGTGAGACACCACGTAAAGAAAATGTATGTTATAACTGTGGGAAACCTGGACACATCAGTAGAAACTGTAAACGGAAACAGTACTATCAGAAAACCCATTATCCAAAAAACATGTAAGGCAGGGAGATCCGAGATCCTGTGTCTTCCGCAGCATCGTGAAAACAGGTAAACCCCTGAGAGACAACAAATTAAAACAAAATAATAATAACAAAAGAAAATTAGACCCCTATGTTAGAAAATTTATTGATAAATGTAACACTATTAATAAATGTGATTTCAGTAAGTGTCAATTACCGTATATACAAGTAGACCTCGGTGTTACATCCACCCTCGGATTAATTGATTCCGGATCAACGCGAAGTTTAATTAGTCAACAGCTAGCCGATTAATTATTTAAACACAACTTAGTTAAACGCAGTCAATCGGTGAATATTAGATGCGGTACAGCTAATAAACAAAATTTAATGATAAAACTTATCATCACGTTTAAAGTAAAAATTAAAAATCTAACGTGGTATTTTCCAATGTTGGTATGCGACGAGTTAGGACCCGAGTTAATATTGGGAGCTGATTTTATCAGTAAAACAGGAATAATTCTAGATATTCACGATAAGAAATTTTATTTTGGATTCGATCGTTCACAAAAATATAGTTTGGATGATAATGCGAATAACAGAGAAAGTACTGGAACAACTTCTACACATCTAGAACATCACGAGTCTGAATTAGGTCATCTGGAAAGTAAAGATAGACGGAAAATGCAGACATTAATAGAACAGTTCTCCAACGTCCTCACTCCAAAGTTAGGACTGACGGACCTGATAGAGTACAAAATCAATTTGAGCGACAATAAAGTAATACGTTTAGCCCCATACAAGTTATCACCTCCAAAAATGGAAGTAATGAGGAACCAAATTAACAAATTATTAGAACAAGGAGTCATCGAACCCTCTACTTCATCTTATTCATCACCCGCCTTTTTAGTACCAAAAGGTAACGACAAACATAGACTAGTTGTGGACTACAGGCAACTAAATAAACGGATAGAATTCGAGTCTATACCACTTCCCGACATCCACAGTGCTTTTCATTATTTTACGAAAGCGAAAGTTTTTACCATCATGGATCTAAACCAGGCATTTCACCAGATACCCCTCTCGGAAGAATCAAAACGTCTAACTGCATTTGCCGTCCCTTGCAACCTGTACCAATTTACGAGAGTACCCTTTGGAATATCCCAAGGTAGTTCTGTATGTAGCCGATTATTAGAAAAATTATTTCATCATATAAAATTTAAATATGTGTATCACTACCTAGATGACATCGTTATCTACAGCGAATCAATTGACCAACATCTTAAACATCTACGTGAAGTACTATCCCGGTTGGAGAAAGATGGATTAACCGTAAACCCCAGTAAAGTAAATTTTGCGGTCACACAATTTTCATTTTTAGGTCACATCGTAAAAGCCAACGGAAAGGTAAGCATAGACCCCGGGCGAACCCGTGCGATCAGAGAATTTTTACCACCGCGGGATGCGAAAGGAATAGCTCGATTTTTGGGAATGATAAATTATTTCCACAAGTATATCCCTCATCTGGCCGAAATTGCAGCACCTCTGAATGCTTTAAGAAAGAAGGGAGATAAATTTGAGTGGAATGTGCAACACCAAACTGCATTCGAGAAACTAAAAGAAAGCATAATATCACCCCCAGTACTACAATTAGCCGATTTTACAAAACCGTTTGTAGTGCAGACAGACAGTTCAAGTGTAGCCCTAGGTGCTGTAATATACCAGGAAGTAGATAACTCTAGACTACCTATTAGTTACGCTTCATCGAAAATATTTACGAATAATCGCCCCTAATATTATTAAACCTATGCTGATGGAATACTACCACTCTTCCACCATTGGAGCACATATGGGAATAAATAAAACAATACATCGAATTCGTAAACAATATCACTGGGAAAATATGAACAGTGAGATAGCTAATTTCGTGAAAATGTGTAAGTTGTGTGCACTCAGCAAACCAGCGAGAAACAGCCAAATAAGTCAATTAATCTCAGAAATTCCTGCTACCCCGTTCTCCAAAATTTATTTAGACTTTTCAGGACCCTACCCGCGTTCTAAATCAGGAAATACCATGCTACTCATTTGCGTAGATTCTTTCACCAAATTTGTCTGGATGTATCCCATGCGGCGAGCGTTAGCTTCAACCACAGTAAGTATATTACAGAATAGATTATTTAAAGAGTTCGGTACACCCGTACATCTAGTGTCGGATAACGGACCCCAGTTTAAGTCAAAGGAATTCAGGAACATGTGTTTCAAATTAGGAATAGACCACATTACCACTACAGAGTATCGTCCGCAAGGTAATATAGCTGAAAGGTATTTGCGAAACCTAAAATCTGCTTTAATAGCCTACCATGCAAACGACAGATAGGTTCTGGTCTTGGGACCAGAACCTATCCTGGATACAATTCGCCTTTAATTCAGCCTATCATGAAGGACATAAGTCTACACCATTCGAATTATTGTTTAAATACAAACCTAACCACCCATTATCCACTAAGTGGAAAATACATGAGTTACTACCCCTTGAAATTATAAAGCAATTTCAGCCCGTGCAAGTGTTCTGAGGTAAGTATGCACAGGTTCCCGATGTTATAACGTAGGTGAGACGTTATAGTGGCTTGCCTTAAATCGACGAAAACTTTTTATCATCGGTTCTCATCTGATGCAAAAGAGTCTTTTCGAAAATAAGTTGTTTTTATTATTTCAAAAAACTGTGATCAATACTATAGGTTGCGCAATGAAAATTGTTAGAAAGAAAAAATAGAACATATTTAATTACGCAGACAATCTTGTTCATGCAGTAATCAAAATAATCTATTATCTTGTCTCTTCCGTATTCAGCGTTAGTCATATGTGGGAATTTTAATTATCAGCGTTGTAATGTTCAGCTCCCTTGAGCTTAGTACAAAACGGATTACGTCGAAGGCTTTCAAGTGACACGTGCATATGTCCGATTGGTGTTTCCAATTTAACATACAGTGTTTCAATCGGCGTGTTCCTGAGCGCTCGTCACTGACTGCAACAAATCTAGCCAAGAATTACGTTTTAAATAAAACGGTCCATTTCCGACGTGTTACTTAAAAACTACAAATAAGAACTGAGAACCAAAAAATTGAAGTAAAAGATTACAAAATAAACTTTTTCTTCTAGGAAACTTTTTAAACTTTTAAAGATCCACCTTCAGTGTATTCAGCAGTAATGTAAACGAAGCAGACAATTTGGCTATTATTACGTCTGGACAACGTTTTTATTTATTTAAGGTCGCTGCAATAGCGACTGCGAAGGTCATTAGGAATTACAAAAATGAATTTATGAATTCTACAAAAATGTTTATATAGATGAAATAAAATTACATACTGAACTAGAAGATCTTAGCAAAAGGTAAACATTCAAACAATATACTCAGGAGCTAGTAGGATTTAAAAACGACATTAGATTTTAGGTTAAACATTAGCAATTAAATAGTATTATAAATAAAATAATATTAATATTGCTGTATACAACACAATTATTGTAAATACATAACATGGAAATATATAATTATTATTTAATAACCTATATAAGTGTATATATCTTAATACATATAATATATGTGACATCAAATAATATATTTAATAATGTATGTAATAACAAATAGTATATATACAAATTAAAACAGTAGTAACGATCTTGACTACATATTAATACATTAAGTTGAACTGTTAAGAAATTACATGAATTTTAATTTTCTGTTTACAAAAATAGTCCAGTACTTATATTTTTGTTGTCAACTGTATTTCTTTTATGAGGAGAAGTATTCCAGCGGCTGCAGTCTTGTTCAAACGTCTTCTAACGTCAGAAGGGATATTATATTTGGTTCGGAGATGATGGAGATCAGAGGACTTTGAAACAAGATGGAATGTTATCAAAGCCGTGTCACAGTGGTTGCATCTTACAGAAGGCTCGTTCGTGAAGAAGTGCTTGTGAGTCTACAGCGTGCGGCCAATGCGGAGTCTTGTTATGATCACTTGATTTCTTCTGGTTTCTGAATAAGTGGGGGGTTGTTGATAAATATTTTTTCTCACTCGGAATAGCTTCGCGGGCGGTGCCTTAAGCCAATGTATAAAGATATTTTTTAAAGTCATTGCAAGATATTTTACGAGGGTAATATTGACTCGACGTAACGGTTTTTGTAGCTTTATCAACCTGTTCGTTTCCCTTAATTCCGACGTGTGATGGTATCCAACTGAAAATGATTTTCTTGCACTGTATGGTTGAGAAATCAAAGTTTATGCTACTTACGACTTGAATAATGGGCTCGTTGTCATTCTGCTGCAAACTACGTAAAATTCTTCTAGAACTTTTACAATCTCAGAAGATAATATACCAGAAGCCCATAGAATTTGTTATTATTTCCAAATTTCCAGTGTTAAACGGATTGCATATGATTGGCAGAAAAATACTATGCAGACCGCGTCCAAACTGAATTAGTATTCACGCCCAGGTAATATTACTGCAAAAACAATCTGTGAAAACGTGAGTGTACTATTTGTATTTATCAATTGTTTAGTAGAATTCAGACAGGAAAATGTTTAGGTTAGTAGTAGCTTTTGGGGATCCTGAGGTTATGTTATCAAATTTGAGAGGTGGACCACACCAAGGGAGCTATTTGGATGTTGATGGGTGAAATCAGTAAGAAAATAAATGTTTATGGACTACGTTAAAATTATTCACTTACTGTTGAAAACTTTGTTTTAATTTATAGTTCGAGTAGATGGTGTGAGAAAAGGTCTACCCGTTGTGGTCTTGAAACTATGACTTCCCGCTTTGGAAGACAGTGCGCAGACCGCAGATATTTAGTACAAAAAGTATTTCAGTGGAAACGTGTTTGTTCTTACTGATGCTGATTCGTCTGTGTAGTTGTAACGAATGTGTTTGTTCTTACTGATGCTGATTCGTCTGTGTAGTTGTAACGAATGCACGTGTCCTCTTTTATTTGTAACTCGCACATTATTAGAATTGAGACTAGAGCGCGTTAGACTAATGTCTTGTAAACTGTAAACCCTCACACTACCTAAAAATAATGGCTTAGTTTTGTAACTATCACTTTCTGGTCAAAGTGGAATTAACCAAATCCTAAAATTATCACAAGCCATCTGACCACCTAGACAGTTTTTCCAGTTTCAGGGAAACACGATCATCTCTGAACGACACAGAATACTCATAAAATTAAACGCCACTTACAACATGATCGCGGAACTGAGACATCAGTGTCAACAGTAATTGAAGTTAAGGTTTTCCATAAAACATTCAATTGTCAAAAATGTCAGTCTTCCATTACGCAAAACAATTTGGATGCAATCTCAATGAAACGTTAACCTTGATGTCATATTTACTGAGTAAAAAACGTTAACTCAATTATCGGTAACACAGTGACTTACTATCGTAGGCGTAGGCTACCCTGCACGTCTAGTAAGTTAAGCAACGTAATAATACTACTTTCTTTCATCTCTCCCAAGTTGAACTATCCAATTAACTATTCTGTACCTAAAGCTTTTACTCCCGGCGTCAATAGTGACGGAAAGAAACTGACTAAAATCAGGGATATTGGGTCGTGGTCCACTAACAGACATTTCGGCCTCTCCTCTGGAGACCATCTTCACTGTACAATAACGATTCGCTAACTGACACGGTCTTCGTCAGTTAACTACAGTACTGTGGCAAAAGAAACCACAGTACTTTGTCCCATTCTTATGCCTCAGTACTGTGGTTAACTGGCGAAGACCGTGTCAGTTAGCGAATCGTTATTGCACACGGAAGATGGCCTCGAGGTGAGAGGGTGAAACGTCTGTTAGTAGCAACAGGAGTAGACTACGACCCAATAGCCCGGATTTTAGTCAGTTTCTTTCCAACACTATTCAATTCACTGTTCCTTTAACGTGACATTAATAAATAGTGAGTTAAATTAGCTGACACTACTCTTTTCAACTCGCAAAGTTAAATTAATTCATTCATTTTTTCTTACACAAAAGTCACCTTGATTCCTTTCTTTTATAGTTAACCAGACACCACGTAATCTAAACATTTCCTAGTTTCCAAATAGGCCTATACTTTTCTAGTAGTGGATGGTATAAAAATGAACCATTTCTTGGTTCCTAGAAAACCGGTTTTGTCTTTACCAGTTATAGGTTTTGTCTAGTCTGTAATTGCTTAGGAAAGGAAAATATATAAAAAAGCAAAATTGCATCGTGTTTTTTCAAGAACGAAGTTACTAGTACAGGTGATATTGTTACAATGGTCTCACGGATCGTCGTATTGTACAGTGGAAACAAAATACAGACACCAGTGAAGTCACTAATACCAGATTTAGTTAGTCACAAACAAAAATTTGAAATCAACAAGGTACTCTCATACAATAATTCAAGTTAAATTTGTCGACACGCCATAATAATCTCACCTTATTAAAATGCCGCACTAATTAACACAATAATCACTTTCCACTAATCCGCAACAATAATTTGATCCGCACTATAAAATCTCGCCAGGTGTAACTAACTGACTAATCCGGGCACTGTTGCTTATGTAGATCTCGTAGATGTTCCAGAATAATTTTCCATTCTTGTGGCGGCGTGCCAGCATAATTTACATAGTTACAAAGCTCTAGAACAGTCAGGAGTGCTAAGTTAGTGGACGGCCTTGACACAGACGCCGCACGCTGGGCTAATCGAGAAGCTTGTACAATGACTCTCCCTCTCGATTGTTTGAGAGCGTTACGTAATTGTCGTAGCAATATGGTATTTGACTACCAGTACAGAATTCACTGATTCCATAGGGGTGAAATTACAAGGTGAATTATCACCTATCACGTCGATTAGTAACGCACGTGTAGGAAGACAGGAGAGTGTTGCAGTTCGAATAATATTATGGAGGTACCACTACAGCGCAGTACTGGTCACTTGCCTTCCTTATGCTCAGTATGGCTCACGCAAGGCTGACGAGCCTTACTGTACTAGGTTCTCCGTATCCTATAGTACAAGAAAACGTACAGGAATACAACAGCACAAGTAGCATCCACGAGTTGGACCACTATTCACAGATACTACGTAAACAGTTAATGGAGTGACGTAACTGCTGACGTTATCAGTCATTAACTCAATGTTGGTATTCTTGCTAAAACTATTTACGCCAACAAGAAGGGAGGAATACCTTTAACATACGTAGTTAAGCCTGACAGTCTTGCGTGTTCCAACAGATCACGCCATACTCTCTGGTACGTAATAATCGTCAGTTGCATACAAATCATTTTTTTCCAACCAAATTACACGTTACACTGGTCGTTTCTTTCCGTAATATTTAAATTACTTACAACCTGTGTTGAGATTGTTTTCTTAAGCATACGTTAATGTTATGAAAATTTCAAGACAGAGTAATAATTTTGAACAATAAAAAAGCCCATTTATTCACCTGGTTTCAGCGTTTCCCATTTGCAGTTGTTGCAATGTAAATAAGGAGTGCAACATACTGCAACATAGACTGGGCCGCGTGGTTAAGTCTACGCGACATGCACATGCACACCACTCACCTTGCGTCTGACACAGTGCATAGTTACATGCGCTGCTCTCTTGTGTAGGCTAGTACTGCATACACAATTCAAAACAATTCGTTTTGCTCATGCCTAAGTTTATTTTCTGAAAACTCTAAAATTTAAGTTCACCAACCGGAAAACAGATTATTTACCAATCATAATCGATCAGCAATTGATTCCAGACGCAAGCTCAGTGAAGTATTTGGGCTGACTCTGGATGCCAAGCTTAGGTGGAAAGGGCATGTTAAAAAGAAACGGGAAGAACTTGGAACAAAAAAATTGAAGAAAACGTGGTGGCTGCTTGGAAGACGCTCTCAGCTGTCGCTGCATAAAAGCTGGGGTTGTAGTAAAAAATCTAACATTAAAATAATTCAAACTTTTCAAAATAAGGATCTTCGCAGTACCGTTGATGCACCATCGTACTAAGAAATGATATCCATCGGGACCTGAAAATGCCTACGGTTGCTGACGAGATTAAACGGGTTGCAGGTAAATGTGGAATAAGACTTTATGAACACGCAAACAAAAAGAACGCTACAATTGCTTGATAATTCTGGACTCGTTCAGAGACAGAAACCATTTGATCTAGAGAACTGAATATTGTAACGTGACGTTTTCGTCAACTTAAAGGTTGTCATAAATATACTGAAGTACAAAACAATAGTAAAGAAATATCTCATGAGAGATAGCTATTAACCAGTAAATTTAACACCATTGAAAATAGAATGAGAAAACTAAAATATCAAACATGTCAATATAGAACTTAGTAACAACAATTCCAGTAGAGTGCATAAGAAATAATGTACAAAATAGGTAAAAACCTATAATGCAGAGCCTAGTTGGATAACCAGTAACTGGAACCGTGATAACATAACCTAAACTAAATTTAAGATAAAAACTGTGAAACTAGAATAAGTAGTTATATCTGATTGTGACTGATAGGCACATAGACTATTCAGATAGAGATTATTATGTTATAAATAGGTGATAAAGGTTTTATTTTTGTATAAAAATATTGTAATGTGTGGTAGGAAAGAAAGACTACTATTGTATTTTAAAAAGAATACTAAAGGAAAAAAAGAATGTGATGTAAATAATTTACTAATAGAAAGTGTAACAGATAAACTGACTAGTAGTTTATGAAATAAGAAATAACTATTGTTTATTATGGACAAGTTAATAATATAGTTAGTAAGAGATCAATGTTACACAAAACTTGCATCTACTTGGTAGGCAAAAGGAGACAATTTTGTATATAGAAAGTGTGCTAGACAATACCATATATAATCAGAAATAGTATATGCTATTAGATTAAGGTATAAGTAGCTATAAGTGTTTGTAATGGACAAGTAATAATGTAATCAACAGGATGTTAACTTGGGCAAAAAACCTACATCTACTGTAGAAGGTAGACAGAGACATTACAAAGTATAAATGTTATATTAGATCATAATATGTCCAGTAGTAGATCATATGGTCTATAATGAATAAAGAATAAATGTTAACTTGTATTAGAATTAAGCAATTTCACTGTAAGAAGCAAATAATACTCCAATGTACACAAGACATTATTAGGCCTATTGTACCAGCCAATGTTTTATAAAATTTTAATGTTCATAATTGTAATCACTAGTATTAAAAGACATGTTATTAACATAAAATCAATTATACAATCAAGAAAAATAGTTATATAACAAAAAAGATAACTTTTAAACATAATTTGTTAGAATAGGCCAAACCTTAAAATTGTTATTTTTGGAATTAGGCCTACTGTATAGAAACATATCTAATGAGACCTTAAAATTATCAGGAGAAAAAAGCAGTTCATTGGTAATAATATCTTTACAATTGTACATAGCATAAGGAAAAAATGTTAAATTTAAGAACTTTTAGTAATTTTGATCTCAGAAAAGGGACGCCATCCACGACAATGAGTGAGATTTCGACCAGTGGGAATTTTTCACTTTTGCGTGTAGCAACCCAAAGAGTGACGCCAAGCCAAGTCTATTGTTGGAATTCATACCGTAAAGAACGGTATTAATCCTCTGCGACACTTATAACCGCGAAGTTACTATCAGAATCGAACGTCGGGTAGGTTAGGTGTACAGTGAATAACGTAACATAACCAAAAAGTGAGAAAAGTGTTGTGAATTGTTTACATAACCAAAAGGGAGTTATAGTAAACTAATAATATTAACAGTGAATAAGAGAGTGTGTGCAATAGTAAACTAAAGTATAGTGAATACTTAAAATTATAAACGACTTATAACTAATTATGATAATACAACTGTAACACTTTATGTACACTTGAAAACTATTTATTCCACTACCACTAAACAAAAACACTAACACTCTTGTAATTTTTTCATAAACTATTATTACTTTGTTTTTAATGTTTAAAGCTGTATAACCTACTGAGATTAGGTTAACCTCAAAATAGACACTGTTCGGCACATACGAACTCATTGTTATTTTAGATATAAGATATTGTTTCGTTCTGTTGTAGTCAACTTAATATTGTGATGTTTAGTACTTCGCAAAACACATTTTCGTAATTAATTATTGTAGTCACAAGAACCCGAGATTATACAACATAACATAACCATTAGACATAGGCCTGATTAAGAAGATCATATTGCCAACCGTTGAGCTATAAATGTAACAAGCCTGGACAATTAAAATTAAGAAAATGTTATTCACTTTAATTTAAAAAGAAAAGTACAGACACTAAAAACAAAATAATAGAATATTGAAGGGAATTAAATGTGTTTGAACAATTATTTTTAATACTTAACATTGTTGTCAGTTTCTGAATATTAGCGTGGTCATAAACATTCGAAGAATAAGTTGGTAGTACCTATTGCTTGTGTACCACGTACAATTTGAATTATTTAAATAGGTAAGTGAATTCAAATGGAATAAAGGAAGGATTTAAAAGATAATTAAAGAATTTTAGTTAGTCTAGACATTAATTAATGAAAAATAAGTAAAAAACCTGGAACAATCTAGTCACATATCTACAAGTATAGGTAGAAATTTAAGCCTATTCCAATTTACTATTACCTATTTTTTCGCCCAAAAGTGAAACTCAATTATCAACATTAATTATCAATTACCAACACTCAATTATCATTGAACAATTTACTTAATCTGAAAGTCTATATATCTAAGGAAATATAAGACTATACCAAAACCAGAAAACCCAACCAGTATACCTTTGTAAGTTTACATATATGGTGGAAACAAAGTTGCGGCCTAACTCAGAAAATTGTATTTGAAAATTATTAGTAAAATAAAGTCCGTAACATAATTATTTTACATAATGTATAGTAATTCTACATAGCGCATGAGCAAAGTGTATCTGTACTAATAAATGACGCAGTGGGAGCTTATCCTACACACTGTTAACTTATGTATTACAATAAAATTGCTAGATAGCCAGAGTGCGGGCTGTGCGAGACGAAGGACAAGCCCATCGCCCGCTCGTGTGCTGCGTCCCGAGCTTTAAATAGAGTTCCTGCCGCAGGGACAACAGTTGTGCTGGATATTTTGGGTGTGGCCTGCTACCGGCCGTGGGTCGTCAATCAATTACTTAATTGAGGGTGAGTGTTCGCCGAGGCCGGGTTCAAGTTTCACCTGGCACAGATTGGTTACGACCGAGGGCGCTAATGAGATGATTGCCCTGAAAGCGAGCGGTCCGGCGATAGAATTACCGGGACAGTGTCCGTATAGTGTCGTCCAGGGAACGAACACGTAGGGATTATCTAATAATTTCATTAGAAGTCAGGTAGTGGGCTTTGAATGCCCAGCGCAATCCTCGGTCCAGGAGAGTCTGAAGCTTTTCCTTATGGGTCTTGGCCAAGTAGCCCCATACGGGAACAGCGTAGGTAACCATCGGCACCACACAGGTGGTGACGATAAGCTTCCCTAGGCGGCGGTCATAGAATTACTGCAAAGCAGGGGTCGGAGTGTGTATAGTCGATGGGCGGTCTTGAGGGCTACTTGCTCGGAGTGTGTCCGCCAGGACATGATTATCTGTACATGTCCTGCCCATCTCAGCCTACCTATCATAACTGATGTCACAATATCAAGCGATCTATATAACTCATTGAGCTCTCTGTTTTAGCTTATTCTCCATTCTCCACCTTCCATAATGGGTCCGTAAATTTTCCCAAGTATTTTTCATTCTAAAGATGCATGTCAAAACTGGTCGCCCTGTGTCAGTACACATGTTTCACTTCCGTTCATCAAGACCGGTTTTACTAATGTTTTATATAACCTAACTTTTGTTTCACGTGTAGAAGTTGTTATTTTAATATTTCATGACCCCATAATAGTAGCATCTATTAGCATTCTGAATTCTGTTACTTATCTCTTCTTTTATATCACTGTTTTAATTTACCAGAGATCCTAAATACAAAAAACGTGATACCCTTTCAAAGTTAAATTCATAATTTTTAAATATGATGCTGATGGGTTGCAAGTTCTCCTACTTTTTATATCATATATTTAGTTTCCTCCTCATTTACCCTTAGCCTTATTTCCTTAGTTGAATAGTATAATGCTGTGAATGCCTTCTTTACATCATTCTCTGACCTTCCCACAACATCTGTGTCATCGGTCATCGGCATATGCCAGAAGTTGAATAAATTTGGAGAATATTGTGCCCCTTGTTTGGGTACCTGCATCTCTGACAACCTTTTCAAAGGCTATATTAAAAAACAGACACGAAAGCTGTGTTTCGCTGACGACCAAGTCGTGGTAGCGCAGGAGTATCACGACATGGAATACATGACACGAAAACTTATAGAGGAATATAAGCTATGGGCCTTGAAGTAAACACAAAGAAAACGGAGTATATATGCATTGGTGGGGTACAGAAGAATTTAATTTTAGAAGACGAACAAGAAACAATAAATTGCAGTAGCTATAAATATCTAGGAACAACAGTTACACAAGATGGTAGTCTAGATAAAGCGATAAGAGAAAGAAATAACTTGGAAAGAAAATCAATAGCATTGCTGAACAACATATTGTGGGATCAACAAATATCAAAACAAAATAAACATCGTAAATACAATACAATTGTGAAACCAATTACGTCATACGGGTGCGAAATATGGCCAATAACACAAAGAACAGAAACGTTGTTGGAAGCTACTGAAATGGATTATTGGCGAAGAGCGGCAGGGAGGTCAAAACTGGAAAAAGTAAGAAACGTCAGAATCCGGGAGATAATGGGGGTACAGTGCTCTATTGTCGACGACATAAAAACAAAACAGCTAAGATGGTTTGGGCATGTACAAATAATGCCGAATAATCGACTCCCCAAGCAAATTTTGAGATGGACACCATATGGTCGTAGGTGAAGAGGAAGACGTAGGTTGAGTTGGAGAGAAGGGATCAACCGGACAATGAGAGACCGGGAATTGGAAGAAGAATCTTGGTTAGATCGAGACCAATGAAGACCTAGAGGCTGACCGAGGAAGAGGTGGGAAGATGGCGTTGCAGAGGACGCGAGGGACATAGGGTTAAGAAACTGGAGGAGGGCTGCAATGGATAGAGTAGATTGGAGGTGGAGATTAGTGGAGGCCAGGGCCCGATTTGGGCTGTAGCGCCATAGGAGGAGGAGTTTATTTCGGCACTTCTCTTATCTCTCAATATGTTGTTTGTGGAGAGTTATATATTCTAATATTTCTCTTACATTTCTAAGTTGCCTTACATTGCTTGTCTGTTGTATTTGATTATCCATTATAAACTCTAACATATTATTAAAAATCACTTGTTTGTTATAGTCGATACTTTCTATCTTTCTACTGAGATACAATTTATATGAGAACAAATGTCTTCGGCTGTCAGTAACCTTTACCTGAATTGTAACTTTGGGAGTAAATATTTAAAGGAAACAAATCTAATTACTGAGCAGAGATTAAACTTGCTCTTTACATAAGTCAAGTGTAAGCGTCTTTTGAATATCACAAATACAATTACACATTCCTCACACTAACAGTTCTAACTAAAACAGTTCTGTCTCTTGTTAGATTGAAACGTCCTATTTGAAGTAAACTCAACCGGGTGCAATGTTGAACTTTAGAACAAGTGTCACGAAATTTGTCCTGTTCAATTTGTACAAACTAATTTAAACAAAGTAACAGAACAAAGTTTTCCTGCAGTACCTATTTCTGTCTGATTACAAACATGCTCAGAGTCAAAGTTAAACATTTTAAAGAGTATGTGTAACTAAAGTGAATAGGTTTATTTTTTGTATGCCATTTGCACTTACTTGTTTTACAGTTTCAGGTGTCAATATCTGGTTGTCTACCTCCATAATGAAGAAGTAAGCAGAGCAACACAGAACATACAACCGTACGTTATGAGGGAATACATGTTATACTTTAAAACATTTGTTTGCTATTCTACGTGGTTTTATAATAACTCCATACACCCTTAAAACGCAACAACAGACGTGCGATATAGATAAAGGAAGAATTTTAATATATTCGTGCCAACGTGGTAAAAACAATAATTATGTGTATAATGCAGTTAAGGCTATATACCTATAAAAATATATACCTGGTTGATAAACTTGTTAGATTAATTTGTAGATGCTACACAGATGGAACAGTAGCCTATACGTCTACGAAGATGGCTAGGAACACTTTACGTTTATGGAGAACATATTGCCATGATCACATGTAAAAAGAGACGATTACAGTGAACTTGCAAAATGTAATTTGGGAAACTTGTGAAAGAGTTGGGAAACATACTGCTACGTTTGCTCTAATGTTGTCTTGTTTTGAGTTACTAAGAAATTGAATTTAATAAATAAGAAATCTAGATAAACAAATTAAATATTAATAGAGTTATAATGATATTGCGATGAAAAAAGTGGAGGTATGAGTACCATAAATATAGAAAAACTGGTCACGTTGTAGCAGATTGTTGGTAAATTGTACAACAAAAGGAAAAAAGCCTGGAGACTAACTGAAAGTGTAGAAGCCCAATAAAACACAAAGTTTCTTAATTTTAGAAGATTGGTGGAAGGTAGGTGACCATAAACCGACCACACTTATAGTTGAACGGGCGGTTCAGTCTTCATCGTATGACCTAGTGTATTGAGTGGTGTCAATGATGTTCTTATACCTTAGCTACTAAAAGATTTGTAGTAGAAAGTTTTGTAGATGTGTAGGAAATGCGGACATAATTTGTATGATGGAGCCAACTTACACTTGTTGTGTGCCTGGGACAATCCGAGATTAGTTAATAATTGGAATTCACTGCGTTCAGTACAAACATTGTTAATGAAAATATTCTTGGTGCAGACTTATGGATGTACCGTATGTATTTTTTTAGTGGATCGGCTAGAGAGTGCACTGAGGATTTGATATAATACTCTATACAGCTAGTGTGACCTAAGTATCAGTGTATTCAATTAAGCTTGTGACGATGGCCTAGGGAGAAGTCGACCGGTGCAGAGCTGCGGAGGAAAGAAAGACGGAGCAGACGGGAACAGAAACACAGCGACGCACCAACTTCCGTGATGAGAAAGCAAATAATATTAAAGCAACATTTGTCATCCATGTAAGCGTAGGTAAGCTTTTCAGAGTTGGAAAAAGTGCCTATTTGAAATGTTGGCGTTGTGAAATTACTAATTGAAGTAACACCAGAGTAGACTGAAAGGGATATTTTACAAGATGTTGAATGCGCGCTGGGAAGTAAACTATAATTACATGAGAGGCTTTGAGTGTGATGGAGAACGTTTTTTGATTGTGAGAAAAAGGGTTTTCAGAATCAAAACAGAATCAAAACAAGTCACGTAGAATTGCTATTTCGGAATAGCAGGCCTAAGATGGTAACGGTGTTGTCGTTGCCCATTATACGTTAAACATCTCTTTGAGACTTGATATTAAATGATCAGTAGTCACTTGGGGACTAAGTTATTAGTCGTTAGAAACGTTATTTGGGTCGTGTGAGTTAGAGCGTTTAGTGATATCGTTCAGTTGTTAAGAAATACCAGTTGAATTTGATCAGGCGTGAAAGATTGCGCCCGTCCACACGTCTATCATGATATGAAGTATGAGAGCGCATTACGTAATAGGAGTTTTTTATCATATTGTCAAAGTGATTAAAAGGCTATACCAAAACACCTCTGTTTTGCCCGGCAAACGAAATTCAATGTATGTGCTCTTTATTTTCTCACACATACATTTCCTCACATTTCCTATAACGAGTCCTTTTTGGAGGTCCCACTTTTTCCTGTTTTTCGCAACCTCTCGGCAGATCCATATCTGCTAGGAAAAGGAAATGATTTTTTACCCCTCCGGGCATGTATTTGTACTGACGTATGAGATGAAAAGTGTGTTGTAATTGGTTCGCGGTCGAAATCGTGTGTTGTAAACGGTTGATTTGTCTTCTGGCAGTGTCCGAGTGTTGAAAGTGTAAAGTGCCGGTTTCCGGATAGGATGAAGTTACATGCTCTCATCCCGTGTTTTTGAAAGCGTCCGATCTTTTCCCAGTTTCAATGCCCTCTCTTATGATGCAACACTTCCGTGGCAGCCAGTAGTTTCACCGAGCCAAACCTTGCTGTGCTAACGCAGACGTTTTTCGGCTTCTGTTTACTGTAAGCCTGTGTTTTCTGACACAATGGCTTATGTGACAGTTTGACTGGCCGATGTAGGAGCGGTCTTAGTCATCACAAGGTACATCATATACCCTTGTTATTCTAAGAGGATTTCTGTCTTTTGGATTCCTTACCAATAGCTAGGCGGTTTGGCGTAATGTGTAAGCAGTCATAGGCAGTCATATTGTTGCGTTTCCATAGAATTCTGCCGATCTTGTGTCTAGTGGCTCTGACTCGTGCACTGTGAATGTTTGTTGTATGTCTTCTTCGGATTTTCGTGTTTAAAAATTTTGTTTAAGTCTGACGCCAGCTGGATTTAACAAAATTTTAACTCCTTCTGTCCCTGGTGTCCTAAAATTTGGAATTTTCCTGAACTGTAAATTACATTCTGATTTGGTTAAAACTCTTTTTAATTTAATACCTCAAATAGATTTAGCGGTTCTTACAATGTTTACACACTGAGATTTTTCCTCACGTTTCCCATTTTTTCGGAGGACCAATTTAAAAAACTATAGGGATCTGTAGATAAAAGTGTAGACAAGCGTACTAAATTTTACGAAAATTAGTTGATGAATTCAAACATTATCGTGATGCATACCCCAAACGGTCAGATAGATAGGCACAGACAAACGGTCGAATTAAAACTGAAACTCGCTTTGGTCATTCAAAACGAGACCACATCCACCACTTATAAAAACAAATTCAACTCATCGTGAACTTTATCACTCAAAGTTATCTGATAAAGGGAAAATGAAATTTGCGATATAATTTCCGTTTTTATTACTATTCCGGCTGTACAATGTTTACATATTTTCCGGAACCAAATATTACAGAAGTGATTAAATTCTCAGCTTCCACTGCTGCTTGTCTATCCAAAGATATTCTTCAATTTCTTGTTCCCTCAATATAGTATGAATTTCTTCTATCCAGGTGATCGGTGGTCTTCCTCTTTTCCTGGTGGGGTCCATTCCATAACTCTCCTTGGGAATTTTTCTTGTGTCGTTCTTTTGTGTGTCCATACCATTGTAATTTTTTGTTTGCATAAAATCAACAATTGAATTTTTCACATTCATTCTATCCTTAATGACTTCATTCTAATTTCCTCACTTCTGGATACTCTTGCAGAACGTCTCCAAAAGTCCATCTCTGCTGTCATTAATTTTGTTCTTGTGTGTTTATTAGTAGTCCAAACTTCTGAGCCGTAAGTCATGATGCTTCTAACAATGGTTTTAAATATGTTGGCTTTAGTTTCTGCTGTAATTTGCTTATCCAACAGGATTCTATTTAATGTAGATATAACCATCTTTCGCAAATTAAATATGTATTATATTTCTTTGTTTTGCTTCCCACTGGCCGTAATATTTCATTTGATATTTTAAAAATTCTATTTTTATGAAAAAAAATGTATTCATTTTTGATCCTGAAAGCTTTTGTGCGGATAAACGTGAATCAATAAAAATGCCTCGTCGTTCGTTAAACGTCCGTTGACAAAATAATAGGATTTTACTTTGAACAATGCTCGTACGCACCAACAAATTGACAGGCACGGCTTACAAAGTGTTCAGCTCTTAAACCGGTTATGGTGTTCTCTGTGTCCCAACCCAGACAAAATCAATGTTATATAACAACCTGAGGTAACATATTTATCAGTCAGTATTAAAATGGATTATCAACTGACGATTTCGTGTGCTATAAAAGATTCGTTTAGCATTTTTTAAAAAAGCTTGACATTAAACAAAATGGTTTTATGAACGATATTTCTCTAGAGATATTAATGAAAGATTTTAACATAAACAAACCCTTTCATGCTGGAGAAAGCAATTTGTTAGAATCGTTAATATATTTCCCAATATAACAACTTTAATAAGCACCACAGGTACAACACACACACACACACACACACAATTTCAAAATCATGTAATGTCTTTCCAGACACTATTTCTTTCTTCCCGGCATGGAGGTGTTGGGTCTGTTTAAACGCACGGTGTTAAAGTTGTATAGGAAGTTATACATGAACGAGTACATGAAGACCTGAATACAATGTAATTAAAAAATTTATTAACAGCTAGGTGTATGTGTGTCCATTTATGCAAATCAAATCATATAATATTATTGAAACGTGTATACAAGTAAATATCTTATGAGTATACGAGGTCTGACCGAAAATTATCCGACCATTTTGAATATTTCGAGAACGGGTTGTGCAACTGTTCGTATTATCGAGGAGTCTATAAGCTGTCGATGTGTCTGGGGAACATTTGTTCTCAGGTTTTAAAGTCAGCCTCCGAATCTTCCAGCCTGGAGGAAAGCTCTAGCGTTCAGGCAGGCATTGAACTTCCATAGCTGAACACCTGCGAGCTACTGCCTTTAGTAGCTTTGCTGGGACAGTATCCGGACCAGGGGCCTCCCATTCTTTACTGAAGCTGCCGCGCTAATCAACTCCGCTTCGCTAGTTGTTCTATAGAAATATCGTGTGTCTCAATAGGTGTTTCTGGATCATCTCTAGTGGAATGGTTGGTAAAAGGGATTCCACTATGTTGACCATAGTTGCTGCATCCATCATGGCACTTGCTCTTAAGGTAACAAGGTTGTGACTGACGAGCTAGCATGCCTTGCCCTATGGGTACCGGTTTAACCTCTTCGTATAGTGTGTGCCAGCGATGAGTCTTACTACGATGAATGGCCTTCACGAGGTATTCCTTAATGGCCCCAACCATACTTCGCATCTCACTGCGGCGCCTGGCCTATTCCTAGCGCGGTTGTGCATTCCTCCTGAACTTCAAGCCTTTGAGTCTCTGATCAACCAAACGTCCGGACCACCGATAAGCCGTCACCCACTATATTGAATCGTCACCCACTGTATGATACGAACAACATTTTACATTGTGGTTTCCACTTCCTCTCTGTTCACTGTTGTCTGTCGATCACTCCGAAGCGACAGTGACATCGGGGATGAAGTCACCGAAGCCCGGTGTTCGAAACGTCGGCGAGCTGTCTTTATTAAGCATAAGCAAACCGACGCTGGGCGCCATCTTTGGGGTCCCACACTGTGATCATGATCATGTATCATGCATTGAAATGGCCAGCAACAACAAGGCCGCAAGAGAAGTTTTGAACCTTATATTCAAGGGCTTTCGCGATATACCTGCATGCTGCCATTAGAGGCGGCTAACAGCCCACGAAGAATATGTCTCTACTTTTAATCGCGACCATTACCAGCTCCGTAGTCAGTCACTACGGATCAAAGGTCCAGATTGCGGCTGTTCCTACAAGGTCGAAAAATCAATAGGACACATCTTTATCTCTGTACTGTTCGCTGACAAAGAGGTCGTGAGCTTCTCTTCAGAGACAAACTGCTCAAGCATCTCTTCAGCAGCTCTACTTCTGTTTGGGTTGTCTTAAGCAAGCTTTACCGTTGGGAATATTATTTTTTCTGGACGACAAAGTTGTTCCTAAAAACCACGCAATTGTCAGACCCAACGATATGTCTTTCTGCGCGATAGGACACATTGGGACTGCATCTGAGAGCCTGTGGTTTTGTGACGTTTTTCCGGCGCTTTTGACAATGATGAGCTCTATCTGTGCCTTTGCACCCCCTCTTATTATGGCCATAAACGAGACGTTTAATGCAACACTACTCGTGGGCTTTATCAACAAGACTCGTCCATGTCAATCACGCCCATACGCAGTTTTCTGGCACTTTCTTTGAATGCCGACACCTTTGAAGAACACTTGACTTTTTTCCAACACTTTGTTTAATGGCTTTGGTTACTTTCTTCTCCGAATTGCAAGAATCGAGATCAAAGATCTTTCATCCGAGGAGAAAGGCTATGAACATTTCCGCCAATTCCCACAGCGGCGCTAATAAGCTCTTCAAAAGCCCCCTGACTCCTAAAACTCTTCAGACTAGACACAACAAACTCGTTCAGAATCTTCCTGATGCGACGGATGTCCTAGTATTTTCACGTAGGACGTGCATGTTGCAGGATTTATGACCACAGGATTACGTCTAGGTCTACGTCGTCTCGGCTTTTCTCCTGTCCTCTGCGGTTTAGGCCCTGGTCCTCAAAGGCAAAAAGAGTCCGCGCCTGAGGAATTGTTACTTTTGTCGCACCATTCTCCTTGCGGATTTTCTATCGACGATTTTCCGGTTCTCTTGGCACGGATAAGATGAAACATTTTTCTTCTTCAACGACATCAGGGATCTTTTCCGTCAGACTCTTCAAATTGCTTATTCTGCTATTTCGGGCTAAGGACTATTGAAATCAGGCCTTGGTTGTTAGCGCATTGCCTATGGATGATGCACGAGGGAACACGCGGTCGCGGCTGAAGAGGATTTAGCCGTGAGCCCTATATCGCGCGTTATCGCTTCAATCTACAGGCGTGGATGACATCCAGACTCTCCTTCAGAACTTGCAAGCCTTCCTAATGTTGGCTTACTAATGATATTATTACTGTAGTATATTTGTTGTTTTTTCTTCTTTTTACCTCCTTCTCTTTTCTTCCTATTATCCTTCTCCTTCTCCGTCATTTTCTCCTCCTCCACCTCTTCTTCTTCTTCTTCTTCTTCTTCTTCTTCTTCTTCTTCTTCTTCTTCTTCTTCTTCTTCTTCTTCTTCTTCTTCTTCTTCTTCTTCTTCTTCTTCTTCTTCTTCTTCTTCTTTTTACATAGTTGTAATTTCTAATTTCTGTAAACGAAATAACTATGAAACAATGGTTTCAGGTATTCAATAGGTTATAGAACTATGTAACAGTTACGAAGACAAATTATTACTTTACGTGAAAGTTAAACTCCAATTCGTATCAGTAAAGTATTTAAACGCCTCTGTTGTGATCCTTCTATAAAACCTATTGTCAATTATCAACCAACCATATTGACATTCACCGAAAGCAATTTAGGGTTTCAAATAAAAACGATTAATTACAATTTGTGTACCATCTTTCATTGTATTGACACAGATATCAAAATGGTATACATTTTTTCAATACAGAGAAATAAATTCATACAAAATTTTGTTATATTTTGCATGCTGCGCTTACAAGCAAATTTTTAGTGTCGGTTGAAGAAACATTCGACGGAGCAGAACCAAAGTTATTGCCTACCAAAGCTAAAGAATGTCCCTGAAAGTTCTGTGACTCGTTGAATACGCAAGATATAGAGCGTAATTAACCTTGATTTCGGTTGACCACATTTCCATATGCTTTTGTTTTACTGTAGTTTCATCATTTACAATTGTGATGTTACTCCTGTTCTAGATTACTCATGAACAAAAGCGGAGATTTCACACTGCTTTTGTACCCCCACATTTCTTACATATACTGTACATAGAAAAACGTGTTGCTCCTAGTTACATGACCTATTCATTTGTCATTTGTCATGTTCTCCAGAATCTCCAGTAACGTCGTTTTCTCGTCTATTCTTTGGTGTAGGGCTACATATCGGCTGAGAATTTTATGTCATCATCGTTATCATCATCTATACAATACAGCATACTGTAGGCAAGGTGTCGCCTGTCCCGCCTTCAAAGATTCTACACCCATCTCTTCCTGGGTCTATCCACACACCTGTGTCCTATAGGCTTGTGTTTCAAGACTTGTTTATCCAGCCTGGAATCTGACATTCTTTCTAAGTGTTCTTTTCACCGTTGTTTGTAATGTTGTTGTCTTTCATTTAAGTTAAAAACTTTGTAACTCTTCTCTTATGTTCTCATTATTTATACGGTATACGGTCGAGTTAGAACACTTTTTAAATCCTCTTAAGAACGACATTTCCGAGGCCTATATTTTACTGTCTTGTTTCTTCGTTGTTGTCCATAATTCACACCTATAGGACAGTACAGGGTTTGCCATATCTTTGTATAACTTTATTTTTGTGTCTCGACGAACCTTATTTTGGAAAATACGGCTGATTGTCCCGCAGATCGTCAGAAACTAACCTAACTTCAGTTTTATGTTTCCTCTTTTTGTTTATTGAGCAGTTCCAGCATCATGTCTCAACAGTTTCTTAATATTTTAGTTCTTTTACTCCCATATTTGTGTTTCCAAACGATAGAGTTTTGTGCTCTGAACGGAACTTTTATAAATTACCCCAGTGCTGTTAGCTTACTTTTAAGCGTAGTAAGCCTTGTGTTTTTTCCTTTGATCATAATTTGTTACTCGTTTATATATCGTGTTTCCCATGCTTTTGTCTGCTTCTTTCCTTCACAGACATCGGTTAGGCTTAACATCAATTGGCCAACTAGAATGTAAAATTTCTAAACTCTTCTCTCATCGTACGTAATCGCTTTCAAGAATATTCAGGGATGTTCATCTTCGTAAATATTCTCTAGTAACTTGAAATCAAGAAAGTATCTGCTCAGTATAAGCAGATAATTTTCTTTTATTAATTTCTCGTGTATAGACAAATATCTAGTGTATAGACTGTTTGTTTAGTGAAAACAGTACCGTATTTTACACATATTATCATGAACCGTCGAGACAGTGTTTATTGTTACGACGGTCTCACGGATCGTCGTATGGTGCGGTCGAAATGAAGTGCAGACACCAATGAAATCACCAATTAGGCCTACCAGCTTTAATGAGTCGCAAATAACAATTTGAAATCAACAAGATACTCTCATATAGTAATTCAAGTTAAATTTGTCCACACACACAATAACAATATCAACTATTACAGTTCCGCAGTTCCACAGTAATTATAATACAACAATCACTTTCCACTAATCCGCAACAACCACTTAATCCTCACTCGACAATCTCGCTACGTGTGACTAACTCACTAGACCGACCGCTGTTGCTTATATAAGTCCGGCAGGTGTTCCAGAAAAATTTTCCATTCTTCTGGCGGCGTGCCAGCATAATTTGCTAGTTATGAGTACTCAAACATTCTGAAAGGTACTGGAGTACACGGCCGTGACAGAGACACTGCATCTGTTCGGCTTGCCCAGAAACGTGTAGAGTTTGATATAACTGCACCTGCCGACTTTTCGAGAGCGTTACGTAATTTCGTAATAATAGTCTATAGTAACGAGAAGCCTATCGAACTGCCGAGAACATTCGCCACTAGTCCTCCGGTGCAGTATGGTAGGTGTTGTCCCAGTCAAGGCCGGTCTCATGTAGGTTAAAGTGTATCGAAGAACACTTGAGATAAGTGGCGTGAGGATGGAAAGTTTCTATAAAAAGCCATAGCAGCCGGCTTGTCGGTTCAGTGGTGTTAAGCGGTTTCTTTAGCGCGGATCGAGTGTTTGTAGCGACGTGTTGTTGTGTTCTAATTAGTGCGGAATTATTTGTAATTGACATTATTATTGCGTGTGGCCATTTTTACTTGAATTTTTGTAAGAGATAATCTTGTTGATTACAAATTATTAATTGTGATAATTAAAGCTGGTTATTAGTGATTTCATTGGTGTCTTGTATTTTGTTTTCCACTGTACCATACGACGATCAGTTAGACCGTCGTAACAATATTATATTTTTCGGAGACGTGTAGACAGGTACAGAATCTCTACACTTTCACTTGGTGATAGAGTGTCGCGGTCATAATGTGACCGTGTTTGAATATCAATCAACGCTGACTAGAGTGACGAAACATTTCGTATGTACTGTATAGAGTAATAATTTTCCACGCCAAATTAAGTCATGACATTAGACAGAACCTCAGATAATAATAAACAGTCCGCTGGTGTTTAAAGTTACAGTGAAATTAATTCAGAATAAGTCAATTTGTAAAAACAATTTTGTTTTAATGGAGTGTTTTTTCGTGTAATTTAATCTTGTATACACAATGCGAAAAATACTGTGCAAATTGTTATGTTCAATTAAGGACGTTGTATATTACATTTTGCTCCAGACTAATTAACTTCTGATTAAACCATATGTTTGTGTGTGTGTGTTTTAATGTGTAAGTCGTTAAAATATAAATATTTTAAAGAATACAAGAAATAATAATAATTTCTTTGGTGGCAACTAAACAGTTATAAAACGTATATAACGCAGATGAAAGTAGAACGTTTGAAGTCTATGTGTGAGAGTATAAGTTACAAGAAGTTATAAGAGGTGAGTAAGGCTATTTAATTTTTATTTTTAAATAAAGTTTGCAATATTTTTGTTAGACTAAGAAAATTATCCTAAATACTCAGCTCGAAGTTTAACTTGTTTTGATTTTGACATTGACTGATTTCTGACTAGACTGAGTAAATGATCACATCTGACAGCTTTGTCACTTAACTGAGAGCGAGGTATGAAAAGTCCGGGCGTCGTTTCCTTATTACCAATCTCAACACTGCTTCATCTACAATGAGTTCATCTTGTGATTTATATAAATCGTTACCTCATGAACAAGCGACAATGGAAATTGTCGGCTAGAGTATACATTTCTGCTAGCTTTACAACATGTCAGTGATGGAAAAATAGGAAACGTATTTCATAAAATTTAGGTCCATTGTGTTTGTCAGATTTATCTGTGATCGTCTTCAGATGCTGAGAATGGTGCTTGAAGGATCATGTAGTTAGGTAGAATCTAAACTTCTTTAGCGACGTTAGATTAGGTTAGGTTTGATTAGGTTATGTTAGGTTAGCTTAGGTTGAGTTTCCTTCCGTCTTCGCACGATTTTATCAGCTATAGCTTATACCAAACAGTACTCTCTGTGTTACTTATCAAGCGATCTCCCGCCTCCGCACTCAATTATCTTATTATTGATTTGTAGGTATTTTGTATTGAATTATATTCCTCAAATTTACTAGCCGTAGGATTTACTAATAGATTTATCAGAAAAAACTGTTTTCCTTTATTTCCTTTTCTAATTCATCTGACCATATCGCCAGTGCATATCTAATTGTAAAACCGTATTTCTTTCTTTTCGCTTTATATGCTATTTTATTTTACGACCATTTTAGGCTCTGTAATTCTCCTCTATTGCACATTCTCTTTCTACAAGGACTAAACAGAAGAGACAGTTGAAAAAAAATGGCACTTGTTTTTCTACTAAACAATTATTCTACTTGAGAAGATTGACAAGTTATAATAAAATCTGTATTACTTTACATAACGAAACGACGGCCAGACGTTTTACATCTCACTCTCAGTTGAATGACAAAGCTGCCAGATGTGATCATTTACACAATCTAGTCAGAAATCAGTCAATGTCAAAATCAAAAGGAGTTAAACTTCTAGCTGAGTATTTAGGATAATTTTTTTAGTATAACAAATATATTGCAAACTTTATTTTTAAAAAATTAAATAGCCTTATTCATCTCTGAATACTTCTGTATATTTACTACAAGATGTAGTAACGTATATACGAGTAGGATTTACGAGCGGTTTTCTCGTTTTAAAAGTGGTCAAATGTCAATTGAAGACGAACCACGACCGGGACGTCCCTCGACTTCTAAAACGGACGAAAACATTGAAAAAATCAATGTTGCAATCATGTTTGATCGTCGTAGAACAATCGACGAATTGGAGAAAATGACTGGAATATCCTGGAATTCATGCCAACGAATTTTGAATGAAGATCTGAAGATGAAACGTGTTGCAGCAAAATTCGTTCCGCGTGTGCTTCCTTGTTGGCTCAAAGCTTCCTCCCCATAAGCCGTCCGAAGCATTGCGATAGTTTCTGCTGCTGATTTCCCTAACAGGAAACAGAACCTGATGTTATCACGCTGGTATTTAATGTCTGCCATTGACAAATCGCCGAAAACGTGAAACAGCGCTTACAAAAAATAGTCACACTGACGGCGCTAATGTTTCCACAACAATACCGCTAGGGCAACTGATACAAAATGGTGTCTAGTGAAGGCACCTAGCGGGAGAAGTCAGAACTAGCGTTCTACCAACTGCCAGAGAAAAATTCTCGTTACTTTTGTGTCCCCCCTCGTATGTCTCAATAGACAAACATTATCTCCATTCAGCAGTCTAAAGCATAATTAAAGCAAGATTCAAGTGAACTAGTAACGCGACCGAACTATGATTCCAGAATTTAATGGTATGAGTCAATTAACATGACGAAACCACTACATCTCTGAAAAAAACAGTTTGCTTAAAATAACATATAAAATGTTTACATTAAAATGAGTTTTTATTGCACAAAAAACTAGGTTATATTGTTCATTGTTATGGGATTAAACCCATTCTTTCCTGTAATAATATTTATTTTTGTTGAAAATGATCATTTGTACCTGTGTTAATAAAAACAAATCGTAGCCTACCGTAATTTCCTATGTAGAGTATTATTTTGTCTTACTAATTATGTGTCATGACAAAAAAAGTTTATCTACTTGCTTCTATCGTTGTTCAAATTTAGCACAGTTTTCAATTCAATATAACATATTTTTTCATCACAGTCAGATTTATACTGCACGTTGTAATCAGAAAATTAATTGTATATCCTACGTTTAATTCACGTTTTGATGCAGCTGCATCATGATAACCTTCTCAGTAATTTATTATGCGATTAAGGACCAAATCTTCCGGCACTTGCCTCAAGTATTAATTAGTTTACGTGACTGCAACACCACCTGAGTATCTTAGATAACAGTTAGATTACAAGCACACGTGTTGATATGATTAATCATTGTTATATTGTTTATACTATACACGTATTACGTTAAATTACAGTTTTACTTAACTGTAAGTAAGGGCAGGGTAAAGGCAGGAATCCTCACTATGTTGATCGTAATCGACCCGTCGATTGGTGCTTAACTTCCCAAGTCAGTGTTCACTTGTCTTTTTAATTTATTTTTACAGATATCGAAATTGTTTAATGTTTCCAGCGTGTGTAGTGCATAAAATATGTTTTATAACTATTCATTTGAACAAATAAAAATCATTTGTTTTGGCTGGCTCTGAAGACACAGCCCTACCAGTTTAGTACCCAGTTTGTTTGGTTTCAGATACAGTTTAGGAGAAGATGATCACTCAAAAGTCGGCTGTAAGTCACTTGTCAAAAATGCAAATTTGTAAACATTTCTAGTGCTGTAAGGTTTTGTGACGGTTAGTCAACGACTATACGCAAATATGATAGGTTTGTGTCTTCTATCGTGAACTTTGAGATCTGTTCGAAGACGAATTCCGGGCTGATCTGGCAAGCACAACACCCTTAAACCAAAAGGTATTGCTGGTGTGGACCAAGCGCTGAGAAGAAGAGAGAGAGAGAGAGAGAGAGAGAGAGAGAGAGAGAGAGAGAGAGAGAGAGAGAGAGAGAGAGAGAGAGAGAGAGAGAGAGAGAGAGAGAGAGAGAGAGAGAGAGAAATATTGCAACAAACAAATATTATAAAATAAATGATAACTTGACCATGTACCCAAGGCAACTGTAAAGTATTAAACACCGGCCAGGTCGTAGGATTTTTGTGTTCGTTGCGTTAATAAACGTATTTTTAATAAGAGGAGTGAAACATGGATGACATGAAATAATTAATTATAAAACATATTAAAATAATCATCCAACGATTTATTAAAATTAAAAAAAAATTACGTGAATATTAAAAACTGAAATTATAAAAAATTTAAAAATATTATCTTTTATAAGTTTACAAGTTTACACTCTGTTAAAACATAACATACCAATGGTATTAAGCACACATATAAAAAGATATAATCTTAATATCTAAGCATACATGCTGAAAAGATTATGCAAGTACTTTGTATTGCATGGGTGTCTGACTTTGACTCAGTTTCAAAAATAAATAGCAACTAATTTATAAAATAATACAAACTTTACAAAAATAAATTACAAAATCATAATTTTTTTATGAGTTCTTTGCACAAAATATAATTGTTCATTTGTCAACTGGGTACTGCCGAAGTTATCGTTGCGCGCGCGCGTGCGTGTGTGTGCGTCCTGAATGCTGACAATGACGATGATGATGATGCTTATGCCTTCTCGGTCTCAACGGCTTGTAGTTGATGATGGTACTGTGTTCCTCCATACATTGTGGTGTATGGTGAAGATGTTCAAATCGATCGGCATACCAGCAGAGTGACGTCGTGTGAAGATATCTTGAGTCCGTTGATTAGTAAACGGACATAGTGGCCTCGTGTGAAGATTCCTTGAGTCTGACTTCACCCAAAATTGCCGGAGGTATTTATACTAGACGGCAAAATGACATGTCAGAGATTGTTTCGACGTGTTGAAAAGTGTCGATTTGCGTTTAGCGTCTCTTTGATTACTGATCACTTTTTAGTCCATTTTCGCAATCACGTAGAATTTACCGTAGCGCAAGTAATTTCATTGTCTTCGTAATTTTTCACTGATCACTTACATATAACGCAATTGTTAATTACAATAGTAATTAACACTAATTTATATAGCATCTTTATTATTGCACTTTTCTGCAATAATTTTGCATCACCATACGTGTTAAAAGTCCTTAATCTAATGCTGTTTTTAGAATTTTGGTATGTGTTTGGTAACAGGTAAAAAACGTATTAATTAATTAATTAATTTTAATCCTGTTAAAGCCTGATTAATGACAAACCAACAATTCGTATGTTTCTCCCCTCGTAGAACTTTGCATGTCGGAAATGGCATACACACACAGACACACAAACGCTGTATTTACTCTCGGGGCAGGTACACACTTTTGACAGGCCGTAGCCTGCACTTTACGGCACAACAATTTTTTAAAACTGTTCCTCGTATTACGATTATTTTCTAAAACTTCCGGGCTGAAAGGCCGTGGTCGATTGCTTAAAATGCTGCTAAACGTCTCGGCCGCACCACCGGTGGCCATCTTCAGTAGCAAAAGAAAGAAATGTGTTCGAATAGATGATACGCCGAACACGTCTCCCAATGGACTGGGAACAAGCAACGTTCCCAGCTTGCTTGTTCCCAGTCCATTGGGAGACGTGTTCGGCGTATCATCTATTCGAACACATTTCTTTCTTTTGCTACTGAAGTGGCCACCGGTGGTGCGGCCGAAACGTTTAGCAGCATTTTAAGCAATCGACCACGGCCTTTCAGCCCGGAAGTTTTAGAAAATAATCGTAATGACACCGGCCGTGAAAGCCTACGCACTAAGATTGTTCCTCGTATTCTTTTTTACACTAATTATTTACAAAACATACCGCCCTGGGCAAATATGCAAATATATGTATTGGATATATGTATTGTTGCAATATATATTGCAATGGAACATCGCAGAGAAGGGTCTTTGTAGCAATGACTACATGCTTTTATACAATTTATGACGTTATATACATGTTGAAAATTGATTTTGTTAAAATTTTGTAAAATAGCTGTACGTTTTGAAATAAGAAATGGGTAATTAACTGTTCTATGTCAAAATGCCCATAAATTTATTTTCTGTCATGTCAAGTGGGTATTTAGTGTGCCAGTGCGCGTGTGCCCGTGTTATTCGTATTTTCATGAATAACGTTTGGGTAAATTAACGTATCGAATTGAAACTTAGACAGCTCATACTTCTGAATTAGCGTTACATTTTCCATATGTCAAATACTCAAAACATATTATTTTAATATGTATTTTTTATCAGAATTCACTTTTCTAAAGAATCCTTATCTTCTGAAAGTCATAAAACTTTTAGATAAAATCTATACATGCTTTAGTAGTCTTCAGCAAAATTGAGCAGGTCATATGTCTATCTATCTAATCCATCTATCACGTGCTTTGGGCTTTAACCAATCAGAAGCTCCAATTTTCGTTCAGTTTTGTCTTTTGCGGGAGACGTTTCGCTCAGTTCTACCTAACAGCTCGGCCTTAACAGACGTTGTCTCTGTGCGAGTTTGCCGTATCCGTATACGTTCTTCATAAGGGTTACGATAGTACTTGGTCTTAGCAACGAGTTGCCCGTTTGCTAGATCGATTGGGTATTAGAACTTAAAATAATTTAATTATTAATTAAATAGTGCTATCTTGCGATAGTCAGGATTTCCGCCATAGGAATCAGTGTATTTGCCGAAATACATCTGGGTGAACGCGAGGACACGTCAAGATACCGGAAGGTGTACGTAAAACACATAGAAATTGAATTAGTAATAGTTAAACCAATTATTGATCCCTGAGATAAATGAGATAAACTACTGTATATGGATGATAAACGGCGTGCGTGCATGAGTCGCGAGAGTTCTACGTGTCATCATTGCAGCTGATCCAGCAGGCGACGAATGCAGCAGCGGAATTCGTCAAACAAGTAAAATAGATTATAAGAAAGAGAAACATTCAAACCATTTTACAGACACTATTAAATTTAAGAATAAATAATTTATTTTCAAATCACAGACCTATTAAATTTGTTTTTAAATAAATACCTAACTCCAAATAAAGGACTCCAAGATATTTTATTTTGTTCTAATTTACTATGCCTTCCATTTGTTACGTTGCAATATATATATATATATATATATATTTATATATATATATATATATTGTAAAGGAACTTTACAAGTATATAATATTATAATAGTATTGGATATAAATAATTGGATTGGTCTTCGTTTGTATTTTGGTGTGTTCGTGTGAGTGTAGATACGCACAGGTATCTACGATAATGTTGTTTATCAAAAGATGTAATCGTAATCGTTGAGGTTATTGGTGTTAATGTATTGTTTTTTATGGGTACGTAGTAATAGTTCACTCTTTTTATTTTAATATGGTTCGCGCACTTTGTTGTGTATCTCACTTACTTACCACACTTGAATACTTCAATTCTGTTCTGTGACGTTCCTCCTGAAATACATGCACTTCAAATACAATAAAATATTCGGATTGAATATTTAATATATCATCACACACAATAGTAAACGAAGCAATATCTGATGAATATTCTGAATTATGCTAAATCTTTTTAAATTCTTCCGCCACCTGTATCAGAACTGATTAAAAAATAAATGAATTTACTTTTAATAGAAATGATACTCCTTTTGTGGTAATAAAATTGGAGGTTTATTAACAATTTAATAAGTGATAAGATCTTTGACAATTAAAGAACAATAATTAACAACCTTTCAATTACTGATTACAATAAAAATTCAATAAGACTCTGTCTAATTCCTCAAGGCTGGTAGACCTGTTATTAGTACAATAATTTAACTGCATAGGTTATGTTACTTTGATTCAGTGAATTACCATATTTCGTTAGGTTCTTTGAGGTAACATGATACCAGTCACAAGATGTAATACTAATAACTATATAGAATTAACAATAGTGAATAATAATTGAACAAATATAAAAAAATCAAAATTTGGTACCATATGTCTGGTATTTATGAAACTATCGTACGCGGGCATGCGCACGCATCTCTAATACTAGCTTGCAATTATCAAGCTGTATGACTTGTACAGTATTTAAAAATGTATTACTTTTGTTTAATAATTTGTTTTAAAAATCATTTATTCACAAGAGAAAAATTTCTCAAAAACTCTTGTTAGTACTTTATCTGATTTGAATGTTACTTGAGAACAGATCGGTAATGTTGAAATTATCAAGTTACCGTAACGATTTCTGAGGTTAGAATTGACCGGTGTTGTTACAAAGGATAAGTATTTCTTAATAGCTATTATCTCTTAGACTATACATGTAAACATATTATTCATAATACCTTTTAATATATTATTATCAGAATTACATTTATTCAGATTGTATGAAAATTAATAAAGTATATTTTAAAACATCGAAAAAAATTCAAGAAAAATAAGTTTAGTCAAACGAGTGACTAAATATTCTCGTATTCATTAAGAATCATTTCCAAACATTATATTTTAAATTATTATAATTAATTAAAATATTTTTATAATATTTTAATAATGGCGATTTAAATCTTTCCTCAATTCTGATAATTTAATTACTGTTTTTCGATACTCAGCATTATCTGACTTGCGTAGTATCGAAAGTTAGCTATTCACAAAAATTATTATTTTCGTTCAAATATTGTTTAAATAAAATTGTACTCCCTGTTTACTATTTAACACTTCACTCGCAAGTATGGTCGACATTATACACTGACCTACTTGTTTAATTAAAACAATTCCGCACTTTTTCACTCGTATGTATAAATGTTGTGTTAAGGTTAACTGTATGTTGATGTACTGACGTAAATGGCGCGCACAGTTTTAAAATATAAACTCCTGCTTTTTGTCTCGAGCGGCGTGGCCTATACGTTTGATGGTTGATCGTAGACTGTTCTGTACCTCTGAAGCGTCTCTCGGTTGTCTGGCGAAAGTCATTCATTCCATTGGCTGGATGCGTTGTACTCTCTGACCCATAAGCCTTCGTTTTATTAAAATATTTAATTTTTTGACAAAATCGAGTTTGGGGTGGAGGCTTTTTTACGTCATCACTGGTACAAAACTTTAACTGGAAAGTTTAAAATTACCATAACTTTCTTATCTTACGTCCTATCGTTAATTGGTTGATATCAGTGAATTCAGGGCGTTTTGCTTGTTAAAATAAGTCCAAAAACGCTTATTTTCCGTTCACTACTACTATCACAATAACGATTTTATTTGTTATTTCTGGTGTATCTTATTTTTATAAGTCCGTTACACCAGATTTTACTTAATTATAATAAAACACTTCTTATCTAAACACTTTGAGTCTATGTCTCAGTCGGTTTAATTTACAATTTGGGAATAACTGTTCCCTACACAAATCTCGTTATGGCGTCATTAAGCGTCCATGTTAGATTTTTCATAAACATGCTTAGAATTAATTTTTCTTATTTAAAATGATCATATTACTATCTAATAACACTAGTAATGTTTATTTACACAATTTTACACTATAATATTTATATATGACTGTGGTTAATTTAATATTTACATAAGTTCAGTCCTCACCTACCTCTCTTATACAATTTTTTCACCTTATTTTTGGTCTCTTCTATATAAATCATATCATTTAATGATTGTAATTAGTGTACATACATAGTACCTAATTTATTATATATAATGGTTATCTTTTAATTAGCTCAGAACTCTTTAATCTTTCAGTAATGGCTCTGTTCATGTTGTGTCATATCATAGTAGTTATTTATTTTTTCTAATACAACAACTAAATTGTTATTGTTCTATTTGGTTTGGATTCCCAAAGTAGCATTAGATATTATTCTAACTTTTGGTAAAGTTTCCAATTACTTTTACACAAGTTTATATGCTATATTTTTCATAAATAACTGGTTGGTCATTGTTTGTTTACATTTGGTTTTCTTCATAATAGTCATTTGGTTTCTAAATGTTTGTATATAATATGACTGTTTTTATGGTCATTATCTGTTCTCAAAGTAGCATTGGGATTTCCTCTTACTACTGGTAACAATTGTAACAAGCTGTTCTCAATATTTGATACAGTATTTTTCTTAACTAATTAGCTATACAACGGTTCAGCTTACTTCTGGTCATATGTACATGGTTAGTTGGTTTACAATAATTTAGTTATAATATTGTTCTTATCATGTCTAGAATCTGTTCTCAATGTATTATCAGATATTTATCTCACTACTGGTAATACTCTTATAAACATTGATATTGGTTTTGATACTGTACTTTGCTTAACTAAATTGGCATACTTTTCTCATTTCTGCTATTCTCTGTGCCATTATGTTTGACTTGTTCTATTTAGATTGTTTTGCAATATATTACATTGTCTCTCAATATTTATCATTACTACTTATAATAAATTCTCGTTTGATAACATATTTGATGATCAGATATTTATACTAATATGTATCATTTTCTGTTGTAATAGGTCTCTTCCTTGTGGGTTGTGTAACAATGTACCATCTGTTTTAGTGCAGTATTTTTCTACTACTAAACTGACTTCACTACGGTATATTAACATAATACTTTAACTATTTTGTTACACATGTTTATACAATTCCTTCTTAAACACTAACACAAATTTTTCTTGTATTATTTATAATATTTTTCTGGTCAATGGTGGACCTTAATTCCTGTCATTGTTTGATACTTAACAAATGTCTTTTATTTGTTGTCAGTTCTCTATGAACAATAACATAATTGTTCTATTTTGTTCTAATCTGGTGGTCTTATGATCATGTGTATTGATTACAACTTTATTAAATCAGTCACACTCATTGTCTGTGATTATTTGACTATTTTAATTTTTGTTGTTTCATCATGAAATTAACATATTTTTCACAATGTAAACTTCATCACTGTAATTGTTTGTGTGGTTTATTTAGTTGAAATTAGTTAGTTATTCACAGGTTTCACATTTGTATTAAGTACACACTGTAATTGTTTGTGGTTCCTTAAATGTTTCACACTGGTTTTCTGGTCACACTTATAATCATTTCTTTTGTCACTTACGTTGTTCTTAGTACATGTGGTTTATGTTAAGTCCTTGTATCTTCTGTCCATCTTCTTTCTTCTTCTTGGTGCTCTTCCTGGTCCTTCTTCTTTCTTCTCTATTCTATATTTTCATCGTAGTTGCTATTTTTATTTATCTCCATTGTTGTTGGAGCTTGTTGGTCCTTGTTTCGTTGATTCCCCTCACTGTTGGATCCTATTGGGTCTAATTGCTGATATTTTGTTTTGGGCTTGTGGCATTTTCTTTCTCCATTTTGTCTTTAATGTTGATATATTAGTATTCTCTTCTTCATTGTTGGATTTTTTATTAATATATTTGTAGATACACACTTATATACACTTAGGTTTATTTATCTAGATATATTCCCATGTTTTTCTCATACTTGACGTTACATTCGTTTATATTATGTAACTACCATATTTTTGGTACTGTTACAATATACACAGAAAAAAGTGATTGAATATATATAGCAAGAGAGAAAGAGGGAGAGAGAGAGAGAGAGAGAGAGAGAGAGAGAGAGAGAGAGAGAGAGAGAGAGAGAGAGAGAGTGAGAGTGAGAGAGACATAACGTAAGGAATGGGCAAGTTTGGCGAAATCGCCGTAGATTATTGTGTAACCAACATGTAGAAATGCAAGGAATGGCCAAGTTGTGGTGACATCACTGTTTATGGCTCCGTAAATTATAAATATTATACAAATTATTCCTAAGCATCTACATTAAAGTGATGCAGATTCACAAGAGAGAGGATAGTACTGGAAATGTAGCTCATGGAGTTCACGCCCGAGAGCGCAATTGTGCTTAGGCTTCGTGGCAAGGCGGAATGGGACCGCATCTCTGCATTTATTCACTTTTTCCTACTAGAAAAAAAGACAAGCCCAACTTGCATCCAACGGGCAGTAGAAGATAATGGACAATTATAAGAAGCCCCATAAGGGCGCTATAAGCTCCATTCTTGAAGTAATACGCTAAGTGGTTCAAGGATGGATACTGTAGCATAACAGAATTATCACCTAAAAATTTAACTTAATACAACATTAATAAAGAAGAAACTATCAATAGTGAGTGAGAAAGATGAATGGTTAAAAAATAAATTAAAGAAGCTGATCATTAAGTCGATAAAATGTTAATAAAATTAAACTGAATAACAAAGAAAACTCTTGGTCCATATATAAATAAATAACGATATAAAACCCCAGTACAACAGCAGTATACCCAGTAAATTGAGGAGCAGTAAATGAGAAGACAAAAGTAAAAAGTAAACAAGAAAGGAAATAAAAAATTAATAAGGGGAAAAGTTATTAAATTAAGAAGCAGAGAACCCCAAGATAACAAAACCAATAACAAGTTAGTAAGGAGCTGTAAATGATAAAATAAATGAAACCAAATAATCAAATAAGATTCATTGAATTAATAAGATAAGGACATGAAACCACGAGAAAAAAGTACTTATATAATAAGAAAGAAGAGACAAAATATGTCAAGTTTCCTAAAAGAAATAAAGAAACAAGAAAGGCTATTCACTAAAACTTTATGAAGAATGAATATACCAATTGAAACTAAATTAAAACCAATAATAAATGTCAGTCCAAATAACTCAAGTTACAGGATACAATGCAATTAAAATAAATTGTAAACTAAATGTAAGCCTAATTTAAGAAGAGAGTAAAAACAAACCAAAAGACTACCAATAGTGTAGAAACAAATCAAAAACTACCATAGTGTAAAAACAAAAGACTACCATTAGTGTAGAAATTATAAGGTGAAATACCATCACAAAATATAATAAAAGTTAGAGACTACAGTGAGTGTAGAGAATAACAAGTGACATATTATAAGAAATAAATAGTGAAAGAAAATAAAAATATTTAAAAGGGACTACCATTAGTGTAGAGAGATACCATATAAAATTAGCATAAGAACAAAAGACAGTTTACTAACTGAGAATATTATTAGTAATAAGAATGTTTTAAAGATTAGATATAAATGAAAAGTAATAGATATAAGATGTTTTATTATAGTTAAGTGTTACAAAAAAGCAACCTAAATACAAAAGACAGTTTAATAACTGAGAATATTATTAGTGACAAGATGTTTTTAGTTTAATCAAATTATGTATAGTCAATACAAAAGACAGTGAAAAACTGAAAGTATTATTAGTAATAAGATGTTTTAGTTTAATCAAATTATATATATAAAAAATAATAGGTATAAGACATTTTTGTTATGATTAAGTGATATAAAAAAAATTAATAGATATAAGATAATATGTTGTATTTAATTAATGTTCAATGATTTCAAAATTTGTTAAGGCAGAGAAGGCAAGTAGGTAATATGAATATTGTATTATTAAACTGTAAACCATATAAAGAATAATAGGGCAAAATAACTAACAAACCCCAATAGAAAAACAAAACAGCATTTTAGACCAAAATCAACGACTATAATAGAGTCAAACCCAAATGAATAAATTCAATAGAATTGTGTATAATTAATAGAAACTAGTCCATGTAAAACAAATATATGAAAATGTAATCAGCACAGAACCAAATATTAGCAAATGTAATGACAAAAGAATAAAATTAACTTTATTTGGAAATATGTAATACTAGGCCTAGAAGGGTACACTATTCAGATAAAATGTAAATTAATCAATATTGGAGTACTATAACAACAAATTATTAACAAAAAGCAATAATCATGAAGTGAGTAAAATTATTCAAAAGAAATATTAACATAAAATCACTTGTAAACCATTTAATTAGTAAAATTGTAAAACATACAAGGCCTATAATAAGTATCAAAAATTGTAAATTTTAGGCTTATCTGAACTTAAAACAAACCCAGTTATATTTTGAATTATGTAAAATTAGCTTAGGAATATTGCTAGATAGTTAAAGTTTCATAAAATTAATAAATAATTAAGTTACAACAATAAATAGGAAAACTTGTCATGTATTTTTATGAGTTGAAACCAAATCCAAGACATGTAAATGTGAACAGACAATGGTAAGAGGAATAAGACATTTTATAAATTACTACCGAAAACGACGACTTTAAGTCATCAGTCTATTGTTAATCGTGAATGTGTGCAGATCAAATTTTACGGACGGAAGATCTGAAAAATATAGATGGTTGTAAAAAATTGAAGTGCAACCCAAAAATGTACTACAGAGGTTAACTACTGAAATTTAACAACATAATAACGTAACCGATAACGAAACTGAACGAACAAACACAATAATACGATCCAGCACGAGCACAAGAAATTAACCGCCATTTTGAGAAAAAATTTAATTCAACACCAATATTATCTGGAAAACGAACTCAACAGATTTTGAACACGGAACACAGCACCATTAATCCAACCCAGAACAACATCGCCGAGGAGAAAAAAACACTTCACATAATTATCCAGAGGTACTACGACATCGCAGAGGAAGGAATCCACATTTATATTTGAGGGAGAAGACCAAACATAGCGTCAGCATTGTATAGCAGAAAATCGAGGTGAACGGCAGCCATACTGGATTTGCAGAGCGAACGGGACACAGCCTCCACGAGCCAGTGACGTCATTCTACGAATTGGTTCGAATTTTTCACTTATTAATAGACAATATTTCCAGAATCCTGTTATTTTTAGCAATAATAATTTATACTAAAGTAATTGTAAGTATTGTATCTGGTTCCTTGCCCTCTCTGACCATTTCGACAGTAAAAAAAAGAACTCGAAATAATTAATTTTGTAATGTTATATTTTGTCATTTTATCACGACCGACCTGAGTCAATCTCAGCCAATGCCATTATCTATGCGTGTAATAATGGCGCAAAAATTCAAATTTTTGAAAAATAAACATCAGAATCACTCAAATACTTTGTGTACTTGATTATTTGTATTATAAATATTAGCTTTTTATTTCTTCTAAACATAAATTAGAATATTAGAAAAATATATCAAGAAGAAGAAGAAGAAGAAGAAGAAGAAGAAGAAGAAGAAGAGGAGCTAAGTCAGAAGAGAGAATCCTTGATCCAACTGACATAACAAGATTATCTCTAGTGAACAAATATTTTGACACACAATAACTAATTTACACATTAGAAAGTAATTAAAAACTTTATAATTAATTAATTAAGATAAAAAAAATAAACCATTATTAAAAATTTTTTTATCCAATGCATAAACAATAACATTTTTTTATTATCAACATTAAATTTATTATTGGTAATTAGCACAGTTTTATTACAAATTGGCGCTCATAACAGTGGGGCATCATCATCATCTATTTGTAGTAAAAACAAGTTTTATTAAAAATTGGCGAGATCACCAGTGGGATTTTGTTTATTTTTTATAAAATTATTTATTTATTTGTGATTAATTACAAATTGGCGTCCAACCTTAGGGGCTGGAAATAGGAAGAGACAAGTCTATAAAATAAGGACAATTAGTCCAGTTTCCTATTTTTTAGCTTGGCAGCTGTTAACAGGTCAAGAGAAGAAACAAGATGCACAGGAGGGCGACATCAAAGAAAATGGCGTGGAGGCCGAACAGGAAATAGGTATGGAAGATAAGGAGGCGACACCCGTGGAAGATGTGGAGAAGAGATTACCTCCAGCAGAACCAACCGAACCAGTATCCCAAGGGAAACAACCCGACAAGCCGACACGAACAGAGAATATGGAAAAGCAAGAAATGTTCAGGCTAATGATGGAGAGTAACCAACAATTGAAGGAGAAAATGGATAAAAACAGTAAGGAAATGAAGGAAGAATTAAAGGAAGAATTGGGTAACAAAATTGGAGATACAAGTAAGACGATGGATGAGAAAATGGAAAAAATATTAAGAAGGCGGAAGAAAATAGTAAGAAGATGGAGGAGAAAATGGACGAAATAAAAAATAATAATAAATAATTAATGGAGGAAAATATTCAGAAAATAGATGAGAAAATGGAGGAAATAAAGACTGACAATAAACAGTCGAAGGAGGAATTAACCCAGATAAGCCAAAAATTGGAAGAGACCAATAAGAGGATGGAAGAAACAGTTAAGAAAATGGAAAGCAATAATCAACAATTAAGAGAAGAATTAAGGGAGACGAACCAAGAGAATATGAACCGGTTAGACGGAAGGATGGAAATATTAAAGGAAGGATTGAGCCAGAAAATAGCTGAAAACAATGAAACAATCAGCAAGAAGGTAGAAGAGGAAATAACGGTGATCGAACAAAAGATTACCAGGGCGGACGAAAGATGGAGTCAGACCGAAAGAGAAGTACAGAATATCAAATCCGAAATAAACACTAAAGTTACAACCATGGAAGAAACGAATAGGAAGAATTTAGAGGAAAAACTAAAGGAAACACGTGAAGACTGGGAGAGAGTGCAGGACCGATTCACAGAAAAATGTGACGGCATTGAAGCTGCTGTGACCAGTATCAACAGTCAGGTGCGACAGAATCAAACAGATATAGATCTTTTCCATAGTCGACCAACCAGCATTTCCAGTTGTCCGAATAACGAAAATCGAGAAGGGATTAACTTCAGGTTTTATAAAAATAAACCTATGGAATTCCTGGCCAGAATCGAAGATTACTTCACAAAACACAGAGGCAACCGCTGGAGAGAGAATAAAGAAGTACTGGACGAATCCTTCAAGGAGATAGCCGATAATTGGTGGATGGCGATCAGACATGAAGTGACAGACTACTATAACGTCTCCCTTGTCAAGACATTACAAAAATCGGGAACCAGTTCAATTGTTACCTGTTAATTAAACTAGCTGCCGTTGTTAGTAAACTTTACTTACCAACAAATTATAACAAATTATATATCAGGAATTAGTCAAGGATTGCATAAATTTATTCACTCGCTGGGTGTTAGCGAAAACATCTCTTTATTGTCATATTTATGTCTCATACTTTACTTTACTTTTAAAGGAAAAATTCTAATAAATTCTGCATTAAATATTCTTTAAATTTTTACTTCTTATTCTTTTTATCTCAGAACCATTCAGCTAGGTATTATTTCAAGTACCACGGATCCGCAAATTTGCAATATTTTAATTTATCACAACTTCAACCAAATTATTTGAAGAATAGTTTGGTGTAAATTTTAGAATTACTTTACCTCTAAACATCGTAATGTTATTACTATATCATTACAGAGATTACAAATATTTATATGTTAAACTTTAAGTTATCAAAAGCTCTTTACAGTTCTTTTGTTACTTTTTGTTGAAACAAATTATCACAAATGTTATGATTTAATATCACCTGAATAGAACATGAGTTTGCTGTGGGGGTCCGTGATGGTCTTCTTCAGTCGTCTTCTTGGGTGTGATACAATGTTCCTCTTGATGCTCCATTTGGTTGATTGTTTCCGAAAGGTAGTCTAGTTCATGACGATTGGATTCTGGTACTAGAAGTTCATACGGTTGTTGTAGTAATTTTCTTCTTCTTCTGGAGTCGGTTGTTCACATTTTACATTTTAATAGTTCTTATTTTAGCAGCACAAAAATATGGTAAGGAACATATCTTACCACTTACTGTTTGTTAAGAGATGTGTCGGCTAAGTTCTTTTTTTTTTATATTACATATTACCCATATTTCTTCACGCACTACATTACTATTTTTTATTATTATTTCACAACGCTACATTGGGTTAAATCAAAATAACTACTAACGTGATTGTATAGTATTTGAGCGGTATACACCTACGTGTAACTTGACCACACATTTGCGACATCCTTACATGTCGAAGTTTCTCCGGCGAATGGGGCATTGTTTAGCGGCGAGGAGTCTGTAAGCTGGCGAGGTTTTACGCGCTGAGAAAGTAGTTCGTTCCTTTAGTAGTATTAATTATTCATTAATTAACTAGTAATATTTTATGCTACCTTTTGGTTATGAGTTAGGAATTTCCCTTTTTATTAGTACGTCTTTTATTTAATTAACGGAATTATTATTTTTCGCTTAATAATATCGTACTTTGCGTGTTCGTACTGGACAATTTGCACGTTGATACAGGAATCTAGGACAGATAAGGGGTGGATAATACTCTTACTTGTTATAAGAACAAACATTTAATTTGTGCTATTTAAACAATTTTTTTTTAAATCGTCACATCCTCCTGCACCTAACGATGAAGACGGGGCGACAGGGGTAAAAATGAAAATCTAATAAATACAATTACATTTGGGCACAGAACTTCGTACTGAAATTTCTCTCTCTCAGGTGATTTCTATCCATCAATTGATTATCTTACAACTTATACAAAATATTTAAATTCTAATACATCTACTGCATACAAAATACACAAATACACAAATCTACCTTATTTTTAAGTCTTACATCTACTACCTGTTTTTTGCTTGATTTCTTCACTCGTTTTACGGAGTTATACTCATGAGTAGGTGACTAATAATAATCGCGTATAGTAATAACAATCGAATTACTTTTAGTTTACTGCGCTAGAGGTTTCTTTTTCGTCAGCTGACTTCTCATTCTTTATTTCATTCTCGCAGGACATTAGCTAAGGTTGATCAGGCCTCGCTAGTATTCGTACGAGGTGTTTGAGGTTATATTCACTTACGATATAGAATGTTGCAAAATCTTATCGTATTCCTGTAAAAGTATATACAACATATTTTATTCTTAATACTTAAGTAGTATTCTCGGTTTACTATCTTTCTCGTAGTCGTGCTTCTTTATTTTGACACGAAAACAATTTCTTTATTTGAGACAGATGGCTTCTGCGAACGTAATCGCCTGTATTGGGTTCATACAGTGCTACTGTAACGGGGGTGATGAACTTACGAATCTTGTAGGGGCCACACCATCGGTATGATAGTTTGGAAGTGGTCCTATCAACGGCTTTACTCGTAGGGTGAGTTTTATATATTACTAAATCACCTACTTTGTACTCTATTTTCCTATTATTCTGCTCATGATATTTCCGCGATTTTTGTAAATTCGCTCTCAAATTTGCGCGAGCTTCGTTCCATATTTTCCTTATGTCATTCCCATTTATGTCGCGGGGCAATAATTCATGAATTTTCCACTTCGTGGTTAACGGGTGGTTGGGTTTATACTTGTACAGTAAATCAAATGGTGTTGATTGATGTCCTTCATGATACGCTGAGTTGAAAGCAAATTGTATCCATGATAGATTTTGGTCCCAGGCTGTCTGATCTTTAGCGTGATAAGATATTAAGGCTGATTTTAAGTTTCGCAAGTATCTTTCTGCTAGGTTTCCTTGCGGTCGGTACTCGCTCACTGTAATATGATTTATCCCTAATTTAAAACACATGTCATTAAATTTTTCGATTTAAACTGAGGTCCATTGTCAGATACTAGGTGTAAGGGTGTACCATAATCTTTAAATAGTCTTTCTTGTAGAATTTTTATTGTAGTAGATGCTAAGGCACGTCTCATGGGATACATCCATACGAATTTAGTGAAGGAGTCCACACAAATTAATAGCATAGTATTTCCGGACTTAGAACGGGGATAAGGTCCAGAATAGTCTATGTATATCTTTGAGAAGGGAGTTGTTGGTATTTCTGAGATTAATTTTCCGACTTGACTGATTCGTGCTGGCTTGCTCAGGGCACAGATTTCGCATTGTTTCACTAACTTTGTTATTTCACTGTCTATATTTTCCCAATGGTATTCCTTGCGAATACGGTGTATAGTTTTCCTAATTCCTATATGAGCTCCAATGGTCGATGAATGGTAGTATTCCATTAGCATAGGTTTAATTATTTCCGGGGCGATTATTCTCAGTAATTTTCCGTTAGCCTTTTTAAAACAAAGTACTCGTTTACTCAAGGTATATTTGTCAGAATAATTTCCTTTCTATACTTTTTCTATTATTTTACACAATTTCGGATCTTGCTGTTGGTGATATGCTATATCCTTAAATGTAAGGGGAAAGTTAGTAATTAGCGTATTAACGGTAGTGGTTTCAACGTTGTCTTCGCCAGATCTGGTATTGGGTAGTTGGAACATGCGGGATAGTGTATCGGCTACTACATTTTGAGTACCACGAATATGTTGTACTTTGAACTTGTAGCAATTTAATCTTAACACCCATCTTCCGATACGACCTAACTGTTTTGGGTGGTTCAATAACCATGACAAAACTTGATTGTCGGTTTCTAGTAGAAATTCCTTGTGTTCCAAAAATGTTTTGAATTTTTCGAAGGCGAATACTACGGCTAAACATTCAAGTTCATAGGCTGAGAACTTCCTTTCTTGCTCGGTCAATGTACGGGATGCATAGCTGATCGGGAGTCTTGTATTATCTATTTCTTGGTATATTACGGCTACACTCGAACTGTCGGTCTGTACGACAGATGGTTTACTGAAATCTGCTAACTGCAATACCGGTGGGGATATTATGCTTTCTTTGAGTGTTTCAAAAGCATCTTGATGTCGAGTAGTCCACTCGAATTTCGCTCCTTTCTTTCTTAATGCATTTAATGGGGCTGCTATATCCGCTAGGTGGGGTATGTACTTGTGAAAATAATTGATCATACCTAAAAATCGAGCTATACCTTTGGTGTCTCTCGGTGGTAAGAATTCTCGGATTGCGCGCGTACGTTCAGGATCAATGCTAACCTTACCTTCGGCCGATACTATATGACCTAAGAAGGAAAATTGTTTTACTGCGAAGTTAACTTTACTAGGGTTTACCGTTAGTCCAGCTTTCTTTAACCTGGATAATACTTCACGCAAGTGATCAATATGTTGATCTATCGACTCACTATATACTACTATATCGTCAAGATAGTGATATACAAATTTAAATTTAACGTCATGAAAAATGTTTTCTAACAATCGGCTACATACTGAACTTCCTTGTGATATACCGAATGGTACTCTAGTAAATTGATATAGATTAAATGGGACAGCAAACGCAGTTAGATGTTTTGATTCCTCAGCTAGTGGGATTTGGTGGAATGCCTGGTTGAGATCCATTATGGTGAAGATTTTCGCTTTGGTAAAATAGTGGAACGCGCTGTGAATGTCGGGCAGGGGTATCGATTCAAATTCTATACTCTTATTTAGCTGTATATAGTCCACGACTAGTCTATGTTTGTCAGTTCCTTTTGGTACTAGGAATGCAAGTGATGAGTATGGAGAAGTTGACGGTTCTATGACGTGTTGCTCTATGAGTTTGTTGATGTGGTTTCTCATTATTTCCATCTTGGGCGGTGATAATTTGTATGGGTGAAGGCGTATTACCTTGTTGTCACTAAGATTTATTTTATACTCGATTAAGTGGGTTAATCCTAACTTGGGTGTGAGTACAGTAGAAAATTCCCTTATTAACTTTTAAATTCTTTGTCGCTCATTTCCTTTTAAATGACTCAAACTAGATTCATGATGCTCTAATTGAATAGTTGACATTTCACAATTAGCGTCGTTACTTAGCTCGGAGTCGAACTGATATTTTCGAGTACGATAAAATCTGAAGAAATATTGTTTTGCATATATGTCAAGGATTAATCCAGTTTTACTTATAAAGTCAGCGCCTAGTATTAAGTTTTGTCCTAACACTTCAGCTACTAGTAGGGGAACATACCAAGTAATATTCTTTATTTTTAATTTCACCGTAATACTGCGCGATATATTTAGGTTTTGTTTATTTGCGGTGGCACACTTTATGTCCACGTTTTGGCTACGTTTAATAAGATTATGATTAGCTAATACGGTGGCTAACTGTTGAGTAATTATACTACGGGTAGATCCGGAATAGGATAAACCAAGGATATTCGTTGCTCCAAGGTCTATCTGTACGTAGGGTAATTGGCATATACTTGTTTTGCATGTACCAATAGAGTTGCTCTTCTCAATAAATCTTGTTAAGTAAGGGTCTATACGTTTATTTCTATTTATTTTTACTCTAGGATTATTATTGTTTATACCTTTCCTTGTGGTGCTGCGGAAGACGTAGGATTTTTGTTCTTCCCGCTTCACATTTTTTTGACTGGTCGGTTTTCTGTTGGTTCCGCTTTTGTTTACAATTCTTGCTAATTAGCACAGTTTTATTACAAATTGGCGCTCATAACAGTGGGGCATCATCATCATCTATTTGTAGTAAAAACAAGTTTTATTAAAAATTGGCGAGATCAGCAGTGGGATGTTATTTATTTTTTATAAAATTGTTTATTTATTTGTGATTTATTACAATACGAATGTCTGAATTAGAGGTGGGTTTTTTTGTGGATGAGAGTTCCACACACTAGGGGAAACACGGTCTCCTCTAATGGTACATAAAGCATTTTTCCCCCAAAAGCATCTACATTATACTTGAGGAATAAATGTTCCACATATTAAGAAAAGTTAAAAAGTTATAAGCAATAATATTTCTGTGTGCTGCAGCCTATATAATTTCCATACAATCTGTTAAATATTAATGTAACATATGTAAAATGTATTTTCTTTAATCAAATTAATTTGGAGCACTGATAAGTGACATGCAAGTATTTTAAAAACACATTATTCCTAGCTCAACTAACAATTTCTGAGAACCAGGATATATTTTGATATCGCAACTGAATCAATAAGAAATTCATTTCTGGTGTAATGTAAATGTTATTTCAAGAAAATGAGGGGAGTGAATATAATTTGCTGGTGTAGTATTAATGTCATGTATTTGAGAATGGTGTCGTGCAGCATTTGACATGCAGAATTGGTTTGATAATGTTCACAAACAGACCACAACAGAAACGTAACGTGCCATTGTTACGTGTCTCACTCTGGTCGTGTATGAGAGACAAATATCTAAACAAGCGCATTATTATAGCTTCCTGGAGAAACGATGTAACTGAATGCGTACATATGCAGCGCGTTGTTCATTGCTAGTGAAGACTCATCATATAATAAATTGATGTGTAATTAGTTGCACGTACGAATAGATGGTGTATGCTGGTCCGGATAAAGGTAAACTGCCGCATCGTTTAGTATCTAGAAAAACATCCGTATTGCCACACCGTAAAGCAGATAAGAAAAGTGTCAAAGGATGAACGTAAGTAAATTGCCGCACCACTTTTAACCTTTCGAAGAAGGGAATAACTTCTAAACGTAAAAAAATGTACGCAGCATACAATAGGGTATTAAGAAAAATTTGGTGCAAAGTTATATTCTATAAACAATTGTAAACTATTTTTCTATTTACAACATTTGAATCAAAACAACAAGGAAAGTTGTACAATGGTTTTCTGTTTTCTGAACAACACATAAATAATAACAACAACAAAAAATGGGTCACATTCACATACATAAATAATAAAATGACAAAACTAACAAAACTATTTAAAAACACAGATATAAAAATAGCATACAAAACTAATAAAAATAATTTACAAAAACTAAATAGCCCACACAACAAAGGTAATACAACAACTAACGGTATGTAGAAAATTGAATGCCAAGATTGCAATAAATGTTACATAGTTCAAACAAAAAACAGCTGAAAAAACGTTATTTTGAACACCTGAACGCATCGATCTAAACTAGTGGATCGCGCTGTGCATGTTAACAAAACGGTCCTGCTCGTTCAGATCTCCCCACCACCTGGCTGTCGCCGCTCGCTGATGGAACTTGAGCAGCGCATCACAACATTGAATTGTTTTATTATTGCGCTTTCCCTACTAAAGGAAAAGTACTAAAAGAATAAATTTCTTAAGAAATAAGGATAAGAAAATTTTACCAATAAATATCTTAAGAAATTTTACCAACGGGATGATGAAAAATACAACAGAAACAATTCCTAATTATTAATTTAAATGTGTTTTTAATTTTTATTATGTACATGTTATTGACCGTCATAATGTTTGCATTTCGACATTTCATTATAATTACATTACTAGAGTACATAATTTTTGTATATTACATTCTTAACAACTTACAATTAATTATTTACAACTTACAATTAACTCAAATAAACTTAAAACTAAATGGGGTTATGCTAGATTATCTACAAAATTATTTGCACAAATTAGGCCTAATATTTATAAACTGAATTCTCAAATTGTGCGCCGTGTATGTAATATGTCTGATCTTTTTAACAATACAATAGGCATTCTAATTTCGCTTTTGTGATACATATGATTGGCCTACATATGCCGGTAAGTGGTAATTACGTTACTACAGTACATAATTTTTGTATATTACATTCTTAACAACTTACAATTAATTATTTACAACTTACAATTAAATAAACTTACAACTAAATGCGCTGATGCTAGATTTTCTACAAAATTATTTGCACAAAATAATATTTATAAAGTGAATTCTCAAATTGTGCGCCGCGTATGTAATATGTCTGATCTTTTTAACAATACAATAGGCATTCTAATTTCGCTTTTGTGATACATATGATTGGCCTACATATGCCGGTAAGTGGTAATTACGTTACTACAGTACATAATTTTTGTATATTACATTCTTAACAACTTACAACTAATTATTTACAACTTACAATTAAATAATCTTACAACTAAATGCGCTGATGCTAGATTTTCTACAAAATTATTTGCACAAAATAATATTTATAAAGTGAATTCTCAAATTGTGCGCCGCGTATGTAATCTATCTGATCTTTTTAACAGTGCAACAGGGATTCTAATTTCGCTTTTGTGATACATATGATAGGCCTACATATGCCGGTAACTGTCATATTCATATCTTCTATTTTGAGCATTTATTATAAAGAATTCTTAAATTATCGGAAAATTCCATTTATAAAAAAAAAAGGGGGTTAACATGTTTCTTTCTCAGTTACATATAGCAAAAAAGAACGAGTTTATTATACTTTTGACGAACACCTAATTTAGAAATATTTGCTGCCAAAGTTTTTTCTTTGGCAGAAGCATGACATATAACTTAAAAAAACATTTGACCTATAAGTTTAATGAGTTTAATTTCATGACTGTCTGCAAAGTCACTACAAAATTTATGATTTTTAAACACAGAACCTGTGAACTGGCGACAAGTTTGTGCTAATAAATTATACGTATTTACTTCTTTGTTGTTATTAGACAAATATAAAATATACATGTAAATATTTTAACAGTCTACTGAAAATATATTTTTATTGAAATTACTGAACAAGAAGTAGTATGTCGAAGCAAAACACACGTAATTGGCTGGGTGCGTAATTGTGACACTATGGTATGCAGTATGCACACTTGTTGCAGTGGACAGCCAGATGGTGGGGATAGCAGGTAGACTGTTTGCTCCATAACTCCACTCCACATAAGCGCGATCCAGTAGTTTAGATCGATGCCTAAACGCATACAAAAAACCAGAAATATATAAATCCAATTTAGCCACACATGCAATAAACACTTCAAGCTTGAAAATACATGCTTCGTATTTTAATTGGGATGAACTCTCATTGTTGTATATTGGTTTGAAGTTGTAATTTTACGCAAATTTTAAAAAAATCGAAATTTCACGATTTTCATAGTCTTGTTTTTTAAAAACAGTAAACAATATCAACTTTTTATGTTTTGCATTCTCATATATATAGTATCAGTAATTAAAAGCCACATTATATTGTGAATAAAACTATTACATTTTTATATATTATTATTTGTAGGATAAAACGACACTTTGAAGCCATCATATATATATATTTATATTTCAATCACTTTCTGCTACAGTCCGTTTCTTGATGTATATAATACTATAATACTTATTACTATTTTACCTCAAGATGTATTTTTTCCTTTAGGGACATGTTTCGGGAGATCCTGTTCTCCCATCTTCAACCTTCGCCATCTTGCTTCTGGTGCAGTATTTGTGTGTTGGCTTCTGGATGTTATTATGGTGGTTTGTTGGTCTTTGGTCCTTCAATGTTGCATTATTGTGTGTGGTTGTGGTATCTGTTTTTGTATTCTGTGTATTTTCGATGTTGAGTGCTTTGAATATTGTGTCATGTTTTGTATTGATTTGTATTTCTTCTGGTATTAATTTGTTTTGTGTTTTATGTTTGTAAATCTGTAAATTTTCCCAAATGTTCATTATGGTGCCTTTGTGTGGTATATGTTTTATTAGTGTTACATTGGTTATGTCTGGGAATTCATGTCCTGTGTTTATTGCATGTGTGGCTAAATTGGATTTATATATGTTTGGTTTTTTGTATGCATTTAGGTGTTCAAAATAACGTTTTTTCAGCTGTTTTTTTGTTTGTCCTATATAACATTTATTGCAATCTTGGCATTCAATTTTGTATATACCGTTGGCTGTTGTATTATCTTTGTTGTGTGAGTTATTTAGATTTTGTAATTTATTTTTATTAGTTTTGTATGCTATTTTTATATCTGTGTTTTTAAATAGTTTTGTTAGTTTTGACATTTTATTATTTATATATGTGAATGTGGACATTTTTTGTTGTTGTTATTATTTATGTGTTGTTCAGTTTGATTAATTCTTAATTGTTCAGTTTTTATTTTGTATTTGATTTTATTTTCTATTTTGATCATAGTATTTTCATTGTATCCATTTGCATAACCAATTTGGTATATTATGTTTATTTCTTTGTCAGTTTCTTGTTTGTTTAGGGGTATTTTGTACATTCTGTTAAATAACGAATAAAATGCTGCCATTTTATGTTGTGGTGGGTGGTCAGAATGGTTAGGTATAATGATGTTAGTGGAAGTTGGTTTTCTATATATTGCATATTGTATGTGTTTGTTGTATCTTGTGATGGTTATGTCTAAATAGTTGATTTTGTTATGTTTTTCTTTTTCTTCTGTGAATTGTATATATATAGGACAAACAAAAAAACAGCTGAAAAAACGTTATTTTGAACACCTAAATGCATACAAAAAACCAAACATATATAAATCCAATTTAGCCACACATGCAATAAACACAGGACATGAATTCCCAGACATAACCAATGTAACACTAATAAAACATATACCACACAAAGGCACCATAATGAACATTTGGGAAAATTTACAGATTTACAAACATAAAACACAAAACAAATTAATACCAGAACAAATACAAATCAATACAAAACATGACACAATATTCATAATAAAATGTCAAAACTAACAAAACTATTTAAAAACACAGATATAAAAATAGCATACAAAACTAATAAAAATAAATTACAAAATCTAAATAACTCACACAACAAAGATAATACAACAACCAACGGTATATACAAAATTGAATGCCAAGATTGCAATAAATGTTATATAGGACAACAAAAAAACAGCTGAAAAAACGTTATTTTGAACACCTAAATGCATACAAAAAACCAAACATATATAAATCCAATTTAGCCACACATGCAATAAACACAGGACATGAATTCCCAGACATAACCAATGTAACACTAATAAAACATATACCACACAAAGGCACCATAATGAACATTTGGGAAAATTTACAGATTTACAAACATAAAACACAAAACAAATTAATACCAGAAGAAATACAAATCAATACAAAACATGACACAATATTCAAAGCACTCAACATCGAAAATACACAGAATACAAAAACAGATACCACAACCACACACAATAATGCAACATTGAAGGACCAAAGACCAACAAACCACCATAATAAGATCCAGAAGCCAACACACAAATACTGCACCAGAAGCAAGATGGCGAAGGTTGAAGATGGGAGAACAGGATCTCCCGAAACATGTCCCTAAAGGAAAAAATACATCTTGAGGTAAAATAGTAATAAGTATTATAGTATTATATACATCAAGAAACGGACTGTAGCAGAAAGTGATTGAAATAATATAACCATACAAGGTAAATAAGCCTACAGTGAAAAAACGAAAAGTGAGGTTATAAAACAAAGCAAAAACAAAAGTGTATAGTGAAGAAAAAAAATAGTGAAGTGAATAGCAAATAAGTGAAATCAACTACCAAATAACAGATAACAAATCATCTCTCACATAAATATACATTAACATGTACACAAACAACATAACCACAATTCCATATTATAACCACATTACCAAATTGTTAAACAAATTTCAAACACGAAAAAAACAACTAATGAACACAAACATAAACATATACTTCAATAGACAATGCCAAAAACATAAATTAACACCTAAATACATCAACATAAATACAAACAACAAAAATATGACTGCACAAAAAACTATAAAACAAGCACAACGGCTATGGATACAAAACGAAATTAATCAATTATACAGTAAGAAAAATAGCATAACACTAGACATATACAAACTACACTTAGAGCTAACAAATTTATTACATCCAATCACTTGGAACAATAAATACAATAACATAGAAAATAAAATAAGATTTGAGAAAAACAAAGAGAGTTATACAATCAACAAAAAACTTAACACATTAAAACAACAAAACAAAAATCAAGAACAAAAAAACAAAAATAAACACACATTTTACCCTCGAACCATTAACCTCAGCAATACAGAATTTAACAAAAAAGAAACAGAATATTTAAACAATATGTCAAAAACTAACATAACCCAAAATGCAAACAAAAATCTAGAAAATTTAATAGTAGAAACAGAATTTGCCATTAACCTAATAAAAGACAATATACAAGAAGAAAAAAGAACAGAAGCAGCACATATAATTAAAAAAATAATCACTAGCGAAATGAAAAACAAAGATAAACAAAAAAAAACAATAAAACAATAAAAGAAATTAAAAATAAAGTAAAGAACAATAATTTAATAATAACTAAAGCAGACAAAAGTCAAGCAACAGTAATCATTGATAAAACAGACTACATCAAAAAAACCGAAGACTTCATCAACAATAATAAATGCGTACAACTAGATAAAAACCCAACAGAAAACTATCTTAAACAAACAATAAAACTAATAAAAACAAATAAAAACATTTTCAACAATAAAAACATAGACATATATATAAACAATAATCCAGAACCACCTAAAATGAACAGCCTAATAAAAATACACAAATTAAACAACCCAATACGTCCATTAATCAATTTCAAAAAAGCTCCTACATACAAAATAGCAAGAATAATAGCACAAAAACTAAAAAATAACCATCTGACAAATAACCATCATAACATAAAAAATACATACGAATTAACAGACAAACTAAAAATAATAAATATAAATGAAAATACATTTTTCACATCATATGACATAACAAACATGTACACTAATATCCCAGTAGAAGAAACAATTGACATAATAATAAACAAACTTATAGAACAAAATGAAAACAAACAATATATAACCGAAATAAAAAATAGTCTCCAACTAATACTAAAACAAAATTACTTTGAATTTAATAGCAAAATTTATCAACAGAAAGAAGGTTTAGCAATGGGATCACCATTATCAAGCATAATAGCAGAAATATTCCTACAACATATAGACACCAAAATACAAAATATCATAAAAACACATGACCCAGATGGCATATGGATAAGATATGTAGATGATGGACTATATATATCAAATAACAAAAACACAAATGCAGAGAACATACTGAAACAAATCAATAACATACATCCCAAAATACAATTCACAGAAGAAAAAGAAAAACATAACAAAATCAACTATTTAGACATAACCATCACAAGATACAACAAACACATACAATATGCAATATATAGAAAACCAACTTCCACTAACATCATTATACCTAACCATTCTGACCACCCACCACAACATAAAATGGCAGCATTTTATTCGTTATTTAACAGAATGTACAAAATACCCCTAAACAAACAAGAAACTGACAAAGAAATAAATATAATATACCAAATTGGTTATGCAAATGGATACAATAAAAATACTATGATCAAAATAGAAAATAAAATCAAATACAAAATAAAAACTGAACAATTAAGAATTAATCAAACTGAACAACACATAAATAATAACAAAAACAAAAAATGGGCCACATTCACATATATAAATAATAAAATGTCAAAACTAACAAAACTATTTAAAAACACAGATATAAAAATAGCATACAAAACTAATAAAAATAAATTACAAAATCTAAATAACTCACACAAAACAAAGATAATACAACAACCAACGGTATATACAAAATTGAATGCCAAGATTGCAATAAATGTTATATAGGACAACAAAAAAACAGCTGAAAAAACGTTATTTTGAACACCTAAATGCATACAAAAAACCAAACATATATAAATCCAATTTAGCCACACATGCAATAAACACAGGACATGAATTCCCAGACATAACCAATGTAACACTAATAAAACATATACCACACAAAGGCACCATAATGAACATTTGGGAAAATTTACAGATTTACAAACATAAAACACAAAACAAATTAATACCAGAAGAAATACAAATCAATACAAAACATGACACAATATTCAAAGCACTCAACATCGAAAATACACAGAATACAAAAACAGATACCACAACCACACACAATAATGCAACATTGAAGGACCAAAGACCAACAAACCACCATAATAAGATCCAGAAGCCAACACACAAATACTGCACCAGAAGCAAGATGGCGAAGGTTGAAGATGGGAGAACAGGATCTCCCGAAACATGTCCCTAAAGGAAAAAATACATCTTGAGGTAAAATAGTAATAAGTATTATAGTAATATATATATATATATATATATATATATATATATATATATATATATAGTACCTAATATTTCAATGAAAAAATAAGTTTTTAAAATAAAGAACTACACAGGCCTATAGCTGCATCTTACCTTTAAACATGAGCGTTTATTTTTTTTAATTTTTTTTTTTAATTTCAACATTATTTTTAAAACTACAAGGGAATAACTGGTTGCGCGCCGTCTAAAACTTGTGCCAACTAGCCCTACCCGCGCTTTCTGAGCAACAAATTTTTCGTACTCTTCAATATTTGTTTACGTAAAAACTATTAGCGCTAGAAAAAAAGTGTTAAGATATTCTTTGTGAGACATTTTCTCTACTTTACGGTGGTATTTTTTATTTTCACAATAAACAAATTATTTAAATGTTATTATCGAAAAACTGAATTTTCGAATTTTAAGGGTTGTTTAGGGGTGTTTTGACATAGGGCTGGGGGTGAACTATATTATAAAATAATGTTCTAGATGAAAATACTTTATTAAAAAAGGTCGCATCCATCTACTATTTTTTTTGATTTCCAACTCTAATTTGACTGGACTGATAGATGCATGTAAGCCGATTTGTCGTTAGATGTTATCAAACATTTCCGTATAAAAATGTCAAATCTGGGAAAACAATGGTACAAATAGCAATTGGCTTTCATTTGCTTTGTAGCGACAGGTCTACGAGTAGTTTTCATTTCACAAAATAAGAAAAATTAATAAAAAGCACAAACACTGTTTGTTGGCTTGTCGTGTACAACAGAAAACGTCTGACTGTGGTCCTACAGTTGTCCGCAGCGTGCTACTGAACGGTAGGACTGTATTTATTCGCACCCTAATTACACGTGGAAGGGCAGACTGAGTTTATATATATTCCAAAGAGCGGATTTACTTTGATGGGCTGGATTTAGCTCCTCTCTAAGGATTCAATGCATACTGTAGTAACGCTTATTGATTACCACGAAGAGCAGTGTGCAGATGCCCGTAATCTCTCAGCTTAGCTCTCTGAAATATGTTAATAATCAAAGCAAGTAACACGGAAACGGTTTAACCAAATGAGATAATAAAGTAATAATAAGTAGGTTTTTGATTTTTTTGTATTACCTTATTTCTGTCCCTTAAGCGCGTGCGCGGGCCATGTGTACATCTGCGTGTCCTTGCGAGTGCGCACACTAATGGACAAAATTATCATAAGAAACTGGAAAAATTCCAGAAGAAAACAGTATATCAAAATTTGGATGAAAATGGAAGAATTATAAATCTAGCCTCAAAGAAGCAGCGAAAGTTAGTTGTGGGGTAGCAAAAATAGGAAATGGGGCTACAAAGAGGACAGCATGGTGGACAAAAGAGATAGAAAAAGCAGTAAAGGTAAAGAAAAGAGCGTGAAAAACGTATCTGAACAATAAAACAAAAGATAACTATGACAAATATAAGACAGAAAGAATAAAAGTTAAAAACCAAATTAAAACGTGCTAGGAAAAAACATGGACAGACTTCGGGAATAAACTTACAGAAACATATTTATAATCAAAACCAGAAATTATTCTACAACACATTGAAACAAATTAGAAAACCCAAAACGAATATGCTACAACATTTAAAGGATAAAAATGGAAATATCCTAATGGAAGAGACAAGTATTATGGAAAGATGGAGAGAATATTTTAAAGATTTATTAGAGAAAAACGAAAACGAAGATAACGTTGAAGAGGATAAGGAAGAAAAAAGAGAAGAAATTGAAAACATGGAACAAGAAGAGAATCAATTACAAGAAGAGGAAATAACAAGAGAAGAATTCAGTGAGGCAATGGAGAAAATGAAATTAGGGAAGGGACCAGGACATGATGAAATAACAACAGAAATTATTAAGTACGCAAACATGGAAAGAAAGGACGAACTCCTAAACATTTTTAACCAAGCATTGGAAGAAAGGAAGGTCCCACTTGACTGGCAAATAGGAATTATCGCGCTTATATACAAAAAGGGAGACAGTAAAGAATGTTCTAATTATAGAGGCATTACTTTAGGGAGCACGGTAGAAAAACTTTAAGGGAGGATTCTAGAAAGCAGGTTAATGAAAAAATAAAGCACACCTTGGAAGAAAGCCAAAGTGGGTTCAGAAAAAAGAAAAGAGAGGAACAGTGGACCAAATCTCCATAGTAAGACAGTTATGTGAGAAAGCTGCCAAAGTGGGAAGACAAATACTTGCATGTTTCGTGGACATGGAGAAGGCGTTCGATAGTATACGAAGGAAGGACGTATGGAACATATTGAAGAGGAAGGGAGTAGAACAACAGCTTATTGAGGGCATAAAAAGCCTATACGAAACACCGTCAATTACGTAAGAGTAAGAAAAGAGGCATCAAAAACATTCACCAGCAAAATAGGTTTGAGGTAGGGATGTATTTTAAGCCCCCTGCTATTCAACCTGGTGTTGGATGATGTTGTCAAAAAATGTAAAGAAAATATGAGTAAATATAGAATAGGATACTGGAATATGAAGATAATAACAATAACAGAATTATGCTACGCAGACGATTTAATAATTATAGGAGAAACAGAAAAACAGTTACAGAATAATATTAAGGTATTTAATGAAGAACTTAGAAAGAAAAACATGAAGATTAATACACAGAAGAATAAAACTATGGTAATAGAAAATTCAGAAGAAAAACACAGTATAGAACTTGATGGAAGATATCTAGAACAAGTAAAAAGTTATAAATACCTGGGAAAAGTGATTAACAGCAAAGGGAATTTAGAGAAATAAATAAATGAAACAGTAGCGAAAACAGGAAGATTATTCAATAGTATTAAATCAAGTTTCCATGGTAAAAAAGAAATACCCACTAGGATAAAAACTGAAATAGTCAGAAAATTTATGAAGCCCGTATTAACTTATGGAAGCGAAACATGGAAAACAAATGAGAGAATATAAAGCAAGGTAACTAGTATTGAAATGAGGTTTCTTCGAAAAATAGAAGGGAAGACAAAAAAAAGATAGAATTCGAAATGAAATATTTAGGAAAAATTAGATATTGTTCCTGTAGCAACAACAGTAGAACAAGCACAACTTAGATGGCTGGGACATGTAATGAGGATGGGGGAGGAAAGACCGGTAAAGCAAGTGTTTGAATCCAGAGAAACAGGTAAAAGAAAGAGAGGAGACCGAGAAAGCTCTGGAAGGATGAAGCCCGTACAGCTGCAGAAAGAAGAGGAGTAAAATGGGAGAAAATAAAGGAGCTCGCAGGAGACAGAAAGAAATGGAGGGATATGTGGGAAAAGACGACCTCAGAGGACTCAACTACAACATAGCTTTACACCGAAAGGTAGAAAAGCTAAGGATTAAGTAAGTAAGTTAATAAGAAAATTAATTCATTATTAAAAATTGAAAACTAACAATTCAGAATATTTTCTTTTATAAGGTTACAGTCTGAAAACATAACATATCTTTGATATTAAACACACAATAATAACATATAGTCATAAATATTTAAGAATATATGATAAGCAAGTTATAAAATTCCTTTAAATTGTTGGATGTCTGACTTTGAAACATTATTAAAATTTGAACCCAGCAAATCATCTATAAAAATAATATTAACTTTATCAAATACAAATTGAATGGAATTTAGGAGTACAGTGAAAAATCTGGAATTGTTTCAAGATGCAGGAAGACCTAATAGAAGTGGACGAACTTGGACAGAAGATCAAAGGAAACAAGCCAGTGAGCGTATGGAGTATTGGAGACAGAGGAAACTCCAGGCAAAGAAAAAGAAATAAAGTTGTACCGTGATCCTAAGTGGTCAATTCGCTTTAAAAAAAAAAAAAAAAAAAAAAAATTGAATGTTTGCTATTAATATTTTAATAAAATAATATATCCTTTAGGAATTATTATTATTTATAATGATACACCCAATTTTTAAAGTAAACAGAATAAAATATTTTTAACAGCAACTTACAATAACGTCTTTTGTTCTGAATATTTACATTTAAGTCTCTGTATTACTTCATCTCAAATTTTGTTTTTTATGAGTTCTTTCTTTGTTTAACACAAAATATAATTGTTAATTTGTTACTTGCGTATTGTTGGAGTTATATTATTAGACCGGTTGTTACTTATGAAGGCGAAACATGGACACTAACAAAAAAGGAACAAGAAACTCTAAGAAAGTTTGAAAGAAAGATTGCAAGACGTGTTTATGGACCGGCTAAAGATGATGACGAATGGAGAATAAGAAATAACGAGGAGACAGATGAGCTGTTGGAGCATGAAGATATTGTAAGATTCGTAAAGGCTCAACGAATGCAATGGTTTTGGTCACCTAGAACGGTTGACTGATCGGCTAAGTCATCAACTAAACAGATAATCAGCTAAAGAAAATCCCGAGGGCGCAAGTGTATAAAAGCAAAAACAGAAGCCGACCTAGAGTAAGATGGTTGGATGAAAAATGGGTGTGAACGTTACACTGAGATAAACAGGAGACATTGGAAAAGGTTGGTGTTGGAAGTCAGGGTTTACGTTGGGCTGTAGTGCTAAAGAAGAAGAATTAGAAGGTCAATGTGAACAGGGAGACATACAAAGAACTAATGGGGAAAGATGCAAATGTCGGGTTAAGAGTCAATGTGAGAAAATCTAAGACGATGGAAATGAAAACCGGTAGGAGATTACATCAGAACTAAAATCTAAAATGCTAATTACATCAGCATAGAGGTTGTTTAGGAATTCAACTACGTGGGTAGCAAAGTACTTAAACGTTAGCAACGATATGACGTATAAGGTAAGAAACAGAATTCTGAAGGACAGCAAGGCACTCTGTTCGCTCAAATTCCATGCAAGGTCCAAGCTGGCCCAACAAAAATCTAAATGTATATTATATGGGAGTATAACACGGCATAATGTTACGCATAGATGAGAAACTCCAACGCTACAAGAGGTATTGCGAACTAAGAAAAATATTAACACAATGTGGTGAATCAGATTAAATCACTAACTGCAACAACTACAGTATTCATAGAACTCAACATTACAGACTACACCAGGTTATAAAGCCTAAAACAGTGATGACGCACAGAGCGACTGAGTGATACCAGAATACCCAAAAAAATAATGAAGTGAGAGATTTTGGGTACCAGCCCAAGTGAAAGTGCAAGACACCTCTGGCTGGACAATGTTCAGACAGACGCTGAAATTCTTCTGCGGGGTGAGAAATTGACGAGCGGCCGCTGTTGGACGGGAAGATTAGAGAAGGTCAAGGCTCAGTTCTGGCAAGGAGACTGTAACAATAATTGTTTCGTTTCGAACAAAATACTTATATTAGTTTCCTATATTTTGAAAATCCAGTCCTTTCGCTTTTGTTTCTTTCTATTATAATCAAAATAGACTGTGACGTCAGTAGAAACAATATATATTCGTAACAGGCAGGTGGAATCTGTTCAAGGTCGAAAGTAATTTAAATCGAATTAACTTGGAAAAAATTGCTTTGAATATAAACTGGTTCCCTGTAAATCTGACATTGATTACCCAGTTCGCGTTTTAACAGTTCCTTCTAAAATTGTATCTATTTACAATTTGCGTGTGGCTTACAATTGTCGTTATGTTCAATTTTAGGAAACTAATTTACAGCGAATCAAGTAAACGATATATACATGTAAATCGTTATAGGACGCAAAAACTGTTATAATGTAAAATTGTTGGCACGCACCGAAAAGACCGTAGGCAATTATCGTATATGTTTTTGAATGACGTAAAAAGAACAAGTCAGTTCATGTAATTTTGTTTTAAATTATAATTTATTTTTGTGTTATTTAAAATTTATATTTGAATTCAGTCTACACATGAAACTGCAGATTTGTTGAATGTAGGTATTAATAATAGCTTTATAATTGTTTGTTATGAGATGCGAGGTGGCTGCCAACATTGATCTTATCACTTCAGTTAAGCTTTAAATGTCATAAACCTGACGAGAGATATTGAACAGTGGCTTAGAGATGCGCAATAGACAAACACCTCTTTGCGAGGCTAACAAAATTTTCATTTATTTCCCACGTGCGCACAACAGTCTTGTATATTGTTTCATACAAGTGTTTCAAACAGTCATGCGATGTTTCACAGTGTTAACATCGGCTGCAGCAAGACTGGCGAGAACAATGGAAGGATTTATGTGACAGAGAGGGAGGCAATGTGGAAGTGAGACAATGAACTCCCCTCTCTCCTCTATGGATATACGCCAGACAGTCGTCTTTCTTGAACAGTAAGCTGCGCCCACCCAATGCATGAATTTCCTCCACTTACAAGTATAGTTAAGTTATCTAGAGAGAAGGATATTACGCATAACAGTTCACTGTCCCACTTCCATATTATCTCCCTGTCTGTCACACACATGCTTTCATTTTCTCGGCAGTCTTGTTGCAGCCGATGATCACACTATGAAACACTCTATGTTGTGCGCATGTGCAAAATGGATGAAAATTGTTAGTCTCGCAACGAGGTGTTTGTACGCTGCGCATATCTAAGCCACTGTTTAATTTCTATCGTCAGGTTTCTAACTTAGCTATAGTTGTAAGTAGGGATAATTCATCCACTGGATCGGCGTAGCTCAGCGTTCAAGAAAGAAAGGCTGTCACGTTTATACCTGCAAGTCCTTCTCTCCAATCGTGTCAGATACCGGTGGCGATTCAATCTGAATCTCTTCAATTTTTTGTTGAAAAGGGGCTACCGTGTTTAAGCGTCAGCCAACTTCAATCTCGGGAAAGAAAAAAAGTCACAAGGGCTAAAGAACTCTGAAGGAGTCTGGGACTGAAAAAAGTCACGAGGACTGAATCTGGAGAGTAAAGAGGACTTGTGCTGTTTTTACCAAAACCCGCGCATAGTGCGAAGACTGTGAGTCGCGGTGTCAATTTCTGCTGCGTCACAATTACGGTCTTTTTCCACCGGTAAATATTCTTAAGCGGTTGATTATTACCCTACCGTATATTATTACCCTACCAAATATTACCTATCGTAATTATATTTTAATATTTATTATATTATTCTATTTAATAATAAAATTTTCAATTTTCATGTAGTAACTTAATGTGATTTGAATTCCTGGATTTTGTTGTCCATTGATTATAAATATATCACTACTGACTCGCAATTTATTTTTAATGCTCCATGAAAATTTTAAGAAGACTGTTTATTAATAATGAAGAAACAGATTTGTTTTATGAATATTTTATAAAACAGTATATTAATAAGAAACAATACAGATCATGGGCCTACTGTTATTGGATTCACTTAGGCATAGACACTAACATGTCAATAGAAAATTTTAATAAAATATTAAAATATTGTTATCTAAAAGGAAAACGGATTAAACGACTGGATAAAACAATCTGTGCCATATTACATTTCCTCAGAGATAAAATTTGTGATCTGATAATTAAAATGAAGAAAGGAAAACTTGTGAAAAAACTGCAAGTATTAAGAAATCGTCACAAAGCTAGTATGTTGTTGGACGCAGAGAAAGTTTTGACAACTTTAGATGACAAGTGGCAGGTCCTGTTATCCACACAAACAGAATTTTATACTGTTAAACGGATTAAACACTGCACATCATGTCATTTACAGTGCATACACTGTAACTCTTGCTTTCATGTGTTTGTGTGTTTGTGTATGGACAGTGCCATACGAAACAATATGTGCAAACATGTTCACCTTGTTTGTTGAACACTTAACAATAGGATCCCTGAGGAAAGGGAAAATGAAGATACACTCGTTATAGATATTCCGAATGTTGAGACATATTAGAAGAAATTTTAAACGAAATAAGTACAACTAAAGAAACAGAAAAGTGCGTATCTTCAAAAAAGAAAAAATGACTCTTGATCTGTCTGCAGAATTTAAAGAAATTCAGGAAAACATAGAAACTGTAGAAGAGTTTGACTACGCAAAAAACAGATCAGACATCTTTTAATGACACTGAAAGCAATGAAGTCAGCTGCTAAAAGGAGCTTACAGGTATGTATTATTTTATTAAAATTTTCTATTGACATGTTAGTGTTTATGCCTAAATGAGTCCGATAACAGTAGGCCCATGATCTGTATTGTTTCTTATTATTATAATGTTTTATAAAATATTCATAAAATGAGTGTGTTTCTTCATCATTAATCAGTCTTCTTAAAACTTCATGGAGAATTTTGGTAAAAATGTCTTCATCAAGTTCATACAACAGAGCCTGTAACATTTTAAACACACCGTCTCGCTTTCCTTTTATTTTAATTTTTGTATTTACATTGGTCTTCTATGCCCTTAATACATGGCATGTACAATAAATACGATTATTTGAAGTCCCCATTGTTTTACACCATGCAGAATAGAAGGTGTCTTTCATGTCAGACATAAACGTATGGGTTGTAATACATCCTAATACAGACTTTATTTGATAAAACAAATCATTATAACAGTTTCATCCCCTCTGTTCGTGAACATGAAAGCGCAAGGAAACCCCTCTCTGGTTTCGTCCATTGTTAGAAGTGTGTAAAACTGAAAGTTGTAGTCATTAAGGCCATGGGTACCATCAATACATACAACGTCACTACTATACTTTTGTAGAATAGTTTTTTTGTGCTTTGATCATAAACAATAACAAAAAGTCTTCTTTTTTAAGTTGAGAACTCAAAACTATTTACACCTTGTGGTTTATAAACCACTAAGGCAGTGTCCTTTGATGTTTTAAGATCTTCAACCCAAGCCTCGATGTTTACAGGGTCAAATGGATGTTTTGTGGCTTCGTCATTTAGATTAAAGCTTTTTTCAATATTTATAATATCTTTTTTGTTCACTAGGTGAATTCTTTGTAGACCGCAATTTGATATAGAACACCTGATATCTTTTAAAATTTCCTCATGGGGTATTTTACTTGCTAAGTGAGATGCAATTTGGTTTCTCTCTTTCTTCGTCAAGTGAATATGTTTTAACTCATTTTTATGGCCAACATGTGTAGAAAGATATGACACATTCAAAGTATAATTTTTAAATTTTTTTCACTTGATCATTGCTGGACAAAAGGCATTTATTTTACACGTGCCCAAAATTTTTTATGTGACGTTTGTTAACACCTCGTTTCTTGTAAAAACCACTTCTGTGGTATTGGTAAACAGATAGATTTCTATTTGAGTTTTGTTTAACAAAACAAGTTTTTTTTTTCAATTTCTTGTTTCCACGCATTAAGTTCATCGACAGAATCAAAACTGTGATGTTCAAACTTCATAAAAATGCCATGTACATTTTCAAAATGACTGTAAATATTCTCTTAATTATGTCACTTTGGTCTCCTTGTTATGAATTTACAAATAGGACATTTTCCTTCAACCAAAAGTGAGGGTTTTCCAATGTTATGATATTTTCTTTCATGTTTTATGAGGTTCTGTTTATGCTCGTATTTTGCACTACATAGAGTACACATGAAAGATCGTGCTAAGGATTTCTTGCCACTTTTATGTATTTTTAATATGTGACGTTTTAAATTACTCTGGTCAATTGTTGTATAAGTGCACATATCACATTTATAAATTTGTTTTGGCTCAGAAAAACGGGTTGATTTGATGTGTTGCTGCAATTCTTTTTTTGCGAATACTGTTTGTTACACAAAGTACAAGTAAATTTAGTTGTTTCAATTTGCTCACATTTGGCATTTCTTTTGTGAACAATTCTAATATGGTCTTTACAATAACTACTCTTACTGAACTCTTTCCTGCAAAAATCACATTTTACACCAGTAGTATTCATCTTAAAATAAACATAGCATTGTTTTCATAGAATTTAAATTTAATAAGAAAAGTTCAGATGAAACGGTAACAACTAAACTTTATTTAACAATCACAATTTACATTCCATATAAAGTAAGATGACATATACGTAGACCTATATATTATACCGTATAAAGGCATACTGCAAATACTGATTTGTACTTTTCTTCTGTGCTCATTTTGTTTTCCTGTTAATATCTCTAATAGTATTGTAAAGTTTGTAAGTTTTTTTACTTTATGAATTTGTAAGAGGCAATCTCAAAAACTTTGTAACAGATTTTTACTGTCTGACTTAGCTTATGTATCCAACAGTTTTACTGTTTCTAGATGCCGGGCATATAATTTACTTTTAAGTGACTAAGGGTTAACTCAAGCCGAATTAAAATATCAGTTTGTCCCTGTTTATTTTAATTTCAAACATAATTACTCGGAACATTTTGCCAATTGTTTACTGGTTAATGAGTTATTCACAACTTGGATGGACATGTGTATCTTTGCTTGAAACATCTTAGAATAGTGACAGTGTTTGACAAGAGTAATTGTGAAATGTGTATAAGTTAATAGGGTACCGGTACAATGTATAAATTATAGTAAATAGTACACTATAATAAGTAGGTCTACTAGGAGCGTGGCAAAATCTTTTTCAAATGCAACTTACACATATCCCGTTTCTTGCTTAAATGTCATGCGCGCGCGCACACATGCACACATGCACACACGCACACACGCACACACAACCAAATTCACTGTTCTGCCAGTTGTGAACAGCGGCATTTGCACCAATTTTACTTGCAGACAATTAGATAAATAAGATAATTAATTTATTGTTGATGTGGTTGATGTGAGAGGGTTTTAATACCTGATGTGCTATGCTAGATTTATCAAAAGACAAATCGAAAAAGTAAAATTTACATTTTTACATATAAAAGTACTCAGACAGATTTAAAAATTAATACCAGTTCTACTGACAGCTGAGTAAAATAAACAGTGCTTATAAAATTTTATTTACTTAACCTAACTCATTTCATATATTTCATTCGCTATATTTTTTAACTAGATTACTAAACACACTTATCAAATTAAATTGTGTACCCCCTTCACACACACACACACACACACACACACACACACACACACACACACACACACACACACACACACACACACACACACACACACACACACACACACACACACACACACACACACACACACACACACACACACAAATAGCATGTATATAAACCTTACCTCTGATCTGACTTAACTAACTTTTAAAGTTTTTATGAACAAATTATTCTTACAATTTTAAATTCTTTTGTTACTTTAATTGTTTCATGATTTTTATTTTTATATTACATTTATGTTTAATTCACTAACTTTTCCTATATGGTTAAGACACTTACTAAATTATATTTATTATAGTGGGCGTGCGCGCGTATGCAAGAATGTGTGTGTGTGCGCGCATGCGAGAGAGAGAGTGGGAGGGAGAGGGAGTGAGGCGAGCGCGCGTTTGATACACACTTGTACATATCTAAAACAAAACTATAATATCAATACATCAAAACAATTATTTCTACCGGAATTTCAAAATCGATTTTTTGGATGATCACAATAATGTTGTTATAAATACTGTTTGTAATAAATAAATCTCAGTAGGCATTTCTAATATATTGTCACCGGACAAAAGGCTTGCCGCATGAAAAATGGCGCCAATCGTACACTTTCGTGTTTTTGGTGGCCCTAAAAAGGACCTGTGGCGAGAAGGCTGATGTTGGTCGTGCCGCGCTGAGATGTTCGGCGGCTGCGCCCGCTGATCGTGGCGTACTGCAGTCCTCCTCTTCTTTCGGCATCGGTTGTAGAGTCGGCTGCCGGCCAAGCAACGTCAATCGCTGGCGCGGAACGGGAATGCGAAGAAGCAAGAACGGCGGCGGTTCTATTCTTCGGCCGTTCCTTCCGGCTGACTCCGCCTCGATGTCGTCCGGGAGAGGAGAGGAGATGAAGTGCGTCCGATGGCGTGGCGATGAAGAGTGCATAAAATTCCGCTCTGGGCTGTGAGGTTGTGCGTCGCAGAGACGAACCGCTCGGTACATTGAGTGGCCCTGCCCAAGTAGGGCGTGTGCTCTATAGCAGGCCGATTCTCGGCTGTTGTGCTAGCCTACACTAGCAAAGTATACACCGAGGGCGTTTCCACGAATCACCTGGATGTATACGGTACCTTCCCAGCCCAGCCACTAGAGGATTGTCTGGGAACCTCGCCGCACGTGCATAAAATCTGCGTGCAAGCCGCCTGAAAGTTTCGTCTAAGGAGCGGACGCCAAGTCCTCTCCTTAGAAGGCGTGATGAGAAGCGACGGGGGACTTTGGCCGCTAGCCGAAGACCACTGTCGAGGACGCTCTGCAACTTCTCTTTATGCATTGCGGCGAGGTAACCCCAGACCGGGCAGGCGTAGGTAATGACCGGCAGCAGATACGCGCCGACGATCATCCTGCCCAATTTCCTGGTCATGGCTGAGCTGATCAGGAGTGGAAACAGTAAGCTCAGACGAGCGGATGCTCGCTTATGAACTGTCTGAGCGTGGGTACGCCAGGTGAGCCGACGGTCGAGGTGTAATCCGAGGTACTTGACCTCTTTGGACCAGCGCAAGTACGTTCTGCCGATACGTAACTCCCTAACAGGGTTCTTCCGTCGCTTCGAGAATTCGACGGCTACACTCTTGGTAGCGTTGAGTGGACTCTCCAATTTTCAGTCCAGTCCCCGAGCGTGTCGAGCTGGCGCTGCAGTCGTAAGACGGCTCTTTCTACATGACGATCGGCCGTAAATACGGCCGTGTCGTCCGCAAAGAGGGCGACCTGGACTCCAGGCTGTCTCGGCACGTCGTTGACGTAGAGAGAGAACAGAAGGGGGCCAAGAACTCTACCTTGAGGGACGCCGGCTGTGATTCGTCTCTCGGAAGAGACTGAATCTCCAACTCTCACGCAGAAGGTCCTCTCCGTCAGAAAGCTAGCAGTCCATCTGGTTGATGGAGGTAGCAGTCCGGGAGCTGGACTTCCCTAAGCTTGAATAATAGGCCATCATGCCATACGCTGTCGAAGGCTTTTTCAACATCTAAGAAACAGCCAACGGTTCGTTCTCTCCGACACCCGACTTCCGTGACGTATTCCACCATTCTCATCAGTTGATGAGTGGTCGAATGCCCCACACGAAAGGCGAACTGTTCGGGGACCAGCGCGTCAAAGTTGGTTAGATGTTCTCGTACACGACGCTGGACGAGGCGCTCAAAAACCTTGGACGTAGCGAAGAGTAGGCTGATAGGCCGGAGGTTGTCGGGGCGGGAAGCATCCTTTCCCTGCTTCGGGATCACGATGACCGTCGCCTTTTGCAATTTCCTGGGAAAGTAGGGCAGTCTGAGACACGCGTTGAACAAATCAGTCAAGAATTGAACTCCAGGCTCGGGAAGAAGTCGTAGAGCGGTGTTCGTAACACCGTCCGGGCCTGGAGCTTTTCTTGGCTGAAGTTCAGCGAGCCGATCTGAGAACTCTTCCAAAGAGATGGGTTCGGGCTCCGCCGTGATCGGAAGAAACAGAATGTCTTCCACAGCCATCTCGACTTGTTCGTCGAAGTCCCAGTCCATGGGCGGATTGGGAGCGAACTGTCGCTCGAAACACAAGCCCAAGTACTCGGCCTTCTCCTCCGGGCGACCCAGGAGTCGTCCGAACGGTCCAACAATGGCGGGGAGTGGAGGTCGTCGCCTCCGTCCCATCAATGCGGTAGGTATTCTGTACGGGTGACTTTGCGGGACCACATCCCCCGTTCGGGCCACAGCGAGTTCCCAACAGCTACGTCGGAATGCCTTCAGACTGCCACGCAGTCGTCCGGTGAGCCGATTGTATGCTGCCTTATCGGCTGGATCACGGGTCCTCTGCCAACGTTTCCGGAAGTAATCCCTCTCGCGAGCGAGAAGAGAGACTCAGGGATGCGTTGGTTGTCAGGCGTGAAACCAGCTCGTGTACGTGAAGACACGCCTATAGCCGAGATGATTGCCTCTTCGATTCCCGCTACTGCTTCGTCTGGGAGGCGAATGGAATCAAGTGGGGCCGCTGGCGGCAATCTACGGCACAAGGCCGGGCCGTAGCGGTCCCAATCGATAACCTTCTTCTGGTCAGAACGTGCATAGGCGTGCTGGGTAGCGACGTGGACCAAGATAGGGTTGTGGTCGGATGTCAGCTCCGTAAGTGAGAATACCTCGACCGGACAGACAATTCCTTGGGTCATCGCGATATCCAGAACATCGGGAGCCGCGTTAGGTAGTATGGGAAAGAACGTGGGTTGCGCTGGACCAAATACCATCGCCCGGCGCGATTCAACATAACTGAGCAAGCGCCTCCCGTTCGGAGTAGTCAAGCGACTATTCCAAACGCGATGCTTGCAATTCAGATCGCCGGCCAAAATTACCCTTCGGTGGGATGGAAGATGACGTCCAGGGCCGACAAGGAGTTCAGCTTGGGGGGGGGCTTGTATGCTGAAACCACAAGGACGCCGCCAAGAGCTCCGTGGACCTCAATGGCGGTGGCCTCTAGGTTAGTTCGCTGCGGCAAAACGTCACGATGATGACCTATGGAGTTCCTCACCGCAATCGCCGTGCCGCCTCCTCGTCGGCCAACTCGGTCATCCCGATAGACCACGTAATTTGGTAATCGAAACCGGTTCGCCGGGGTCAGGTGGGTTTCAGTAAGTAGAAGTAAGTCGGGTTTGAACCGAGCCAGGAATTCTAGAAGGTCGGAATGCTTGGAACCGATGGAGTTAGCATTCCAGGCTATGAGCGAGAGATCTCGTCTAAGGGCTCGGTTCGTAGAAGACCTATGACTTCGTAGGCTTCCACCAAGAGCATGAATCTCTCAGTTGGCTCAGCAGTTTTCAGGCGGTCTCGGATGAACCTGAAGGTGGATGCGACTTTCTTGAGGTCGTAGCCAGACAGAAAGTCGCGGACGAACTGTGCGTCATCGGATATGACGGACTGGGCTGTTTGCCTGGAAACTGAGGCCGCGTAAGAGCGACCAGGTTTAACGGCAGATCGGGTCGTGGTGGAAGCCACAGGACCAGGGGCAGACGGTTTTGATGAGCGACAGGAAAAGTACGCTGTTGCGCTTCGTCGGACTTGTACCGGGATGCAGGACTTTCCTTGGGCTGTGGGCAGACAAGAGCTCGGGGCCTAGCATCCGGTGTGGTTATCCCTTTAGTATTGTTCTTAATTTTGCCTGCTCGCGCAAAAGAACGCTGTTGCGCTCCGTCGGACTTGTACCGGGAAGCAGGACTTTTCTTGGGCTGTGGGCAGGCAGGAGCTCGGGGCCGAGCATCCGGTGTGGTTATCCCTTTAGTGTTGTTTTTAATTTTGGTCTGCTCGCGGAAATCGCGAAGGTGGCAGTGGTGGCGAGGCTACCTCTGGTTCGGAGGCGGGAGTTGGTGGTTCCGCGGAGGTAGAGGGTTGATTCTCCGGCTCCATAACCGAGATGTCGGCTACAGGGCTTGTCTCTGCTACGGAAGGCGACGCGGTACGTTTTTGTGCCTTTGTAGGGGCTGGAGGTGGAGCCGGTAAGGGCGCGCGCCGTGCCGGTTGTGCCTTTGGTTGCGGCCTAGCCTGTGTTTTAGGCTGCCTCTGTGATTGTAGCTGCAAAACTGGCTGCCTTGGCTTCGGGAGGGGCCCGTTTGAGCGAGCGCGCGTTTGATACACACTTGTACATATGCTAAAACAAAACTATAATATCAATACATCAAAACAATTATTTCTACCGGAATTTCAAAATAGATTTTTTGGATGATCACAATAATGTTTTTATAAACACTGTGTTAATGAGAAGAATGATCCGTCACGTGAGGACCAAAAAATGTTGAGATCCGGTCCGCGTGGACCAAAAAATGTTTAGAAGCGGTCCGAGTGGACGCAAAAATGTTAAGTGTGAAGTGTTCGTGATTTACTGTTGTTTTTGATTCGCCAGGATGCAGAAATGATGAGGAGAGAGTGGACTGTAATTAATACATTTATTGAAATTGTTCACATTTACACCATTGAAATTGTTAGGTTTCACCTTTGAATAAGAGATTGGCTAATGAGCGCATCGTAAATACAAGTCGTATGTTACATTGAAATTAATTTAATGAGAGGGCCTAAAGGCCATATATGAAGTCTTGGGCCAAAGGCCTACATTAATTGTCGTATGAAGAATTATGAATAGAGGCGCGAGTACGCGACACTCGAATTACGTGAGTACACGTATTAGCAATGTATTGCTAGCATATTGCATGTATGCAATATAATGTTGTACGGCCTAAAGCCTAAATGATTGTCGCGACAAATAGAAAAATGTGACAGTATAGCCGCGGGCACAAGCCGACCGCCGCTAGCGAGCGTATGTGACGAACTGTCCAGATGCACGGACATGAATTGAGCAGATTAAAGTGCAGATTAAAAGCGCAGATTAGCCAACCTATAATGTAAAAATTACCGCGCTACTGTACACACTGTTTGTAATAAATAAATCTCAGTAGGCATTTCTAATATATTGTCACCCGACAAAAGGCTTGCCGCATGACAAATGGCGCCAATCGTACACTCTCGTGTTTTTGGTGGCCCTAAAAAGGACCTGTGGCGAGAAGGCTGATGTTGGTCGTGCGCGCTGAGATGTTCGGCGGCTGCGCCCGCTGATCGTAGCGTACTGCAGTCCTCCTCTTCTTTCGGCATCGGTTGTAGAGTCGGCTGCCGGCCCAGCGATGTCAATCGCTGGCGCGGAAGAAGCAAGAACGGCGGCGGTTCTATTCTTCGGCCGTTCCTTCCGGCTGACTCCGCCTCGATGTCATCCGGGAGAGGAGAGGAGATGAAGTGCGTCCGATGGCGTGGCGATGAAGAGTGCGTAAAATCTACTACCAGAGCTGTTGGGTTGCGCGTCGTGAGACGACCCGATGGTTTCCTAGTACCGAGCCTCCGGTAGGGGCTCCTGCCTAGTGATCCTGTCCAGACGGAATATTATTTAATTATTGAATGGCCGCTACAACGACATGCTCGTACTAGGTCGACTAGTACAGTATTTGTCGAGGCCGTTTCCAAGAATCAACTGGACGTGTTCGGTACTTGCCAAGGCCAGCTATAAGAGGGTTTGTCTGGGTCCTCGCAGCTCGGACCGACGGACGTAAAATTTACGTGCAAGTCGCCTTGCGGTGTCTTCCAAGGAGCGGACACCGAGTCCTTTTCTCAAGAGTCGAGAAGAAAACCGATAGGGGACTTCGGCCACTAGCCGAAGGCCCCTATCGGGAACGCTTTGCAACTTTCTTTTATGAACGGTTCCGAGGTAACCCCAGACGGGAAGAGCGTAGGTAATGATCGGCAACAGATACGCGTTGAAGATCAACAAACCCAGCTTGCGGGTCATAGCCTTGTTGACAAGTATCGGAAACAGTTGCGCGAGACGAGCGGACGCTCTCTTTCGCATCGTCTCAGCGTGGGCTCGCCAGGTGAGCCGACGATCAAGGTGGACACCGAGGTATTTAGCTTCTCTCGACCAGGGCAGGTACGTTCTACCGAGTCTCACTTTCGTTCGTTCGCTGTCGGGGCCAGGAGCTTTTCTCGGTACGAGTTCAACGAGCCGATCTGTGACCTCTTCCCTAGTAATGGGTTCGGGCTCCGTAGTGATCGGAAGAGACAGAAAGTCTTCCACTTCGTTCTCGACTTCTTCATCGAAGTCCCAGTCCATGGGCGGGTTAGGAGCGAACTGTCGCTCGAAACACGCGCCCAAGTACTCGGCCTTCGCCTCCGGGCGAGCCAGGATTTGACCAAAAGGTCCAGCAATAGCTGGGATACGAGGTCGGCGCCTCTTCCCTACCAACGCCGAAGGTATCCGGTAAGGGCTACTTTCGTCCGATCCGTCCCCTGCTTGGGCCACGGCGAGTTCCCAACAGCATCTCCGGTAGGCCTGCATTTCACGACGTAAAATGGCGGTCGCCCGGTTGTACGCTGCCTTATCGGCCGGATCACGGGTCCGCTGCCAGCGTCTCCGGAGGCGATTTCTCTCGCAAGCGAGAGCACTCGTCTCCTCTGGGATCCGGTGCCAGTGGGGCGTGACCCCGGACTTCATCCTGGAAAACGCGTCGATCGCAGATACGACACCCTCGTCAAACGCGGCAACTGCCTCGTCGACTTGGCGGACGGTTTCGAGTGGTCCCGCCTCTGGCAATCGGCGACTTAACGCAGAGCCATAGCGGTCCCATTCTACCACCTTCCTGACATCTCTGTGTACGACGTGCTGGGTAGCGACGTGTAACAAGATGGGGAGATGATCTGATGATAGTTCCGTTAGCGCGGACACATGGACCGGGCAGTCAATTCCTTGGATCACCGCTATGTCCAAGACATCGGGAGCCGCGCGGAGTTGTGAGGGGTAGAACGTAGGTTGGGCGGGCCCATTCACTGTTACCCTGCGTGAATCAGCAAACTTGCGTAAACGCTTCCCGTTTGGGGCAGTCAAACGACTGTTCTAATCGCGATGCTTACACTTCAGGTCGCCGGCCGTGATGACCCTCCTGTGTGCATCGAACGCAACAGCAAGATCGGGGTGAACGAGCTCTTTTTGCGGCGGTTTATACGCCGCTAGCAAGAGTACACCGCCTAGAGTAGTGCGTAAAATTTTCTGCCCGCCCGGGTTTTATGCACTAACCGGGATCGCTGATTCGCTCGGTCCGAACACGTAGTTGGTCATGTCTCGGCGGCTGCTGATCCTGGATTGGCTCGCCTCGTATTCTTCAGGTGTCACGCGCCGTGTCGCTGGTACCGGAGAGCAGACGTAATGAATCGCTTTTGCCACTATATATTTTATTGTGCATATTTTTGTAAGGATCGCTTCGCCTGATATTAAAGAAGTAAAAATACGGAATTGTATTGGCTGATGTAAAACACTCAAGATCCGTTTTTTACCTACAGAAATTTAGAAAGTCTACCTACGTTTGAATATCACTTATTTTGTGTTAATAAAATAAAACAATTCTTACCTTTAAGCACCTACAGTGCTTTCATTCAGTACTCAGCACTTTCACTCAGTACTTTAGGCTATAATAAGCGCGGTAAAATGTTCGGACGTCTTCGTACCAATATGTTCGTACGAAAATTCGTACCATAATCAGCTAAGCTCCCCACCATGCCAGATTTGCGGCTTCGTCAACGCGCTATGGTTTTGCGTAGACGCTTGTCGAATAAGGCGGATGCATTGCAATTAACGACCTCTAGCGGCAGTAGACTGAATTTAATACTAATTTCGAGCAGCCTGTACAGTCCTGATTCTTTTTCTCTGTTTTTTAATAGAGTAACTATAACACAAAAATAATTGTATTAAAAGAAATGTCTACGAGTTTAATTACCAATATTTCATAGTTGATCAAATAGTTCACCTTTGATCATCATACAGCTGGTTGATTCTTGTGATAGTAACTATTAATGTTACTGCACTAGTTAAAATAAAAATGTGTAAAGTCAACTAAAACAACTATACAAATTAGCTTAATAACACCCAAAATTGTCAACTACCAATCCCAATTAAACACAGTTGTAGTTTTCATGCAGTTATTATCATTCATACATTCAATCTATGAAAAAATATTCCGAATATATAAGATTTCATTAAGTAGCACGTAAATAAAGAAGAAATGTAATCTAGATATAAAAAATAATAAACAAAAAAATTAAAACTATTAAGAAACAGAAAAATACATCAAAAATTTCCATGCATATACGGAATATGTTAACAATTGAAAATAAACACTTTGGCGATATATAAAAATAAGAAATCTTTATGAATTACAATCTTTTTCTGCTCCCATGGTACACTTATCAACTCAATTACCGCCACGGACGTTTTGACAGGCTCTTGCACTACATTTTGATTTTTTTACTGTTATTATCAAGGAAACAAGATTTTGATTCGCTCCCTTCAAACGAGCCTGCCACTATATAAACTACAGTACAATATTTAAGATACTACAAGAATTTTAAGGATGAGATGGGTGCCGGAACAGGTTTATGTAACCTAATCCTTAAAGAGGGGGAGAAGAAGAAGAAGAAGAAGAAGAAGAAGAAGAAGAAGAAGAAGAAGAAGAAGAAGAAGAAGAAGAAGAAGAAGAAGACAATTTAAGGTAGGATGTATGGGGTTTATCTACTTTCATAAAGCGCATAGCCTATAATTTTTCTATTTCTTTCCGTCCCTACAATTCATGTTAATAAATTAGCAATAGAGTCACCATCATTTCCGATCTGTACAGTAAACTGTTCCATTGTATATATTCCATTGCATATAAAATATATTGTACAATATACTATTGTATGCCAGTATCTGAAGTAACAGGTATAAACAGACTGATAGTTGTAACCACATTAAACATGGTTCCACGTTAAAACTGCCTTATTAGGATATTATAGTTTCAAGTTTAGTTGTGTAGACTTAGTAATTTCCTTTTCAGTATGATATATAAGGCTACATATGCCTGCTAAGGGTTATTATTCTTCCATTAATTTCTTCCTTGTGGCCGAGGTTTCTGCCGGACAGTTAAGTAAGGAGTAAAAGCGGTGACAACCTCATAACAATAATAACGAAATATGATCGGCTTCAACTTAGACTTAAACTGTTCCTCCTTTGAAACCCAAATTTAGTATTTTCTTCGTTTATGCGGGATTCTACTATGTATTACTCCTTGATTTGTCACTGGAAAATTCTTCTAAAGTACGATTCAGGTCATCGCAGGTTTGGCGCAGTAGCAAATTGTCATAAACGCAACTGATAAACTATCAGTTGGTCTTTAAAAGACTCGTTCATATCTTATTACTGCGCCAGAGGGAGCCTCCTTAAATCCACTACGCACATTTAGCTTTCCATTCAGTTAGACGTTTTGGTGTTATGGTGTTTTCATTCATTCCATGATATCCTTCCAATCGTTTTTATAATTATATATTTTTTGAAAGGTATAAATTGTGTTTCTGCAAAATGTAGTACATCCGTACGATTCATCAACACTTATTACATCCTAAAGAAGAATGCAAGTTCTTGAGGAAAACCGAAGGTTGCACGCTTAAAGATCAAATACGAAATGCAGATATAAGAACTGAGCTAAGTGCATATTCTATGGTCAGCAGAATAAGGGGAAAGACAAATAAAATGGAGGCAGCATATCGAGAGAATGGAAGATATGTGGCTACCTAAACAGGTAGTACGATACAGACCTCAGGGAAGACGCGATATAGACAGACCAAGGAAGAGATCAGAAGACCTGTTCAGTGAAGTCGGAACAGGCTGTAAGCATATGCCTTGACGTCGAGAAGAGAAGAGGAAGGAAGAATTCCTAAGGAAAAATTATTTGTAGTTTATTTCATCTCCGACTCCAGTTTCTACAGTGCACTTCCACTAAACAATCTCGCAACACTAGAACCTTATTAACTTGTTTGGAATACCCAGCCTTTTTGACATGTAAAGTATAAAGCCTATAAAGTATGCGCGCGTGTGTTGATTATGTATGTATGGATATAAACTTGTATTTTCCTTTAAATAAATAGTCAGAGCGCCTAGAAAGAGTGATGGCGGACTTTCATATTCTCACATACTTGCCTAATTGTTATTTAATATATAAATTTATTAGAAAAATGAGGGGTCCATATTTTGTAGATACTGCTTTGGCAATCCAGATGTGCCCTAGCTGGATTCACTGGATCTCACTTTGCTTCTACTTGTCTAGAGTGAGATACCTACCTTTAGTCTTTTCTGTCTAGTCTCTCTTGAATGCTTCTTGTTCTTTTCTGGGCCCGGCGCTATTAGAGTATTCGAGGGCTAGAGTGTCTTCCTTTCTCAATTCTAATTTCTTAATATTGGGTGGCTTAGAATCTTATAGTGTTCACTGATGCCGATAGGTGAGCACTGGAAGTACTAAGAAACATTTAGTATCAGAATAACTGATAAAAAGCCATAAAATCCTGTCTCAGGAAGAGAAGAGTGAGGGCGAATCTCCTGCTTTCTAAAACAGGGGCCTTTTAGCTGTAAGCCCTCTTTTTATTTGTGTTTTATAATTTTTTTTTAAGAGGTTACTCGATATTTAAAACTAGGCTGAAGGCCTAGAAGGAAGCCTAAAGTGTGCTGGGTCTAATGAGACGGGACTTGCAATTGATACTCTCGATTAACCAGTAAGATAACAACTTTTTATTGCATTATGTCATCAACATATAAATATCATTCATTAGTTTATATTATCATAAACATAATATTTACATTTTTTTTAAACATTATAAATATCCAAATATTCCAAATAGTATTGCAGACATCATAAATCCTTCAAAATTATAAATATATAAATATTATTCATGATTTCGAGATCACCTTTATGGGACAATAACACATAATACAATATACATGCATACATATAAATCACAGATAGAAACACATACATATGATTTTTCTTTAGCGGGCCAATGGTCAAACTCTATAATTACATCAGATACAATAATAATAAATACTAAACAACCACAATTTATAAGTTAAAAAAAACCTTGTGAACAGCCTATATGGTTTATCAAAACATAATTTATAATTTCCAGAGCCATGTAAACCGCCTGGATCATTTTATAAAAAAATTTATAAATTTAAATTCACTGTAAACAGCTGGTATAATTTTATCAAAAAACTATATGAGCTTCAAATTACTAAAAGGGGAAATTTGCCCTCATACTAAAGAACACAAATTATAAGTGTAAAACCCTTATATATTTAATTCACTTACCGGAGATCTGTACGCGTCTCCCTCGTCATGATAGAATAGAAATACAAAGTTTATCGAAACTCTGTGCTGCCGGAAGAGAAGCTGTTCACGCTTTTGTAGTAGGCCGCAGACTGAATCAAACTTGCAGTTCGCGAGCCTGATTAGAGAACCTAACCGTTTTCACCAACAGATCGCGCAGGCATGCGGTGAGGCAAAATACGGTAATACAGAACGACGCTAACTAACAACTTCGCCATTACATTAATAAATTATATAAAAAAATTCTATTTTTATACAGACGTCCGGTTTCATTGAAACCGCGGCACACCCCCACCCCAAAAAGGCAACATGGTTGTCAACCACTTGAAATTGGGTACCCTGGATAGTACCCCCAATCTTCTAGACCACAAGGCTTCACCGGTGAATCTCAAGAAAATCGCACTTAGACACTAAACAAACTAACTTAAATTATAAAATAACAACAACAAAACCACACCAACCTAGTCAGAACATTTCTAACTAAATTCTTTTCTAACTCCTTTTTTGATTTTTTTCTATTCCTTTTTCCTAATTTTTTATTTTTTTATTTTATGTTTTTCTAAGGGGAGGGTTAGGAAAATCGGGATGATGAATAGGGCAAGGATCATTGAAAGGTCAAGAGCTAGGACTAAAGGTAAGGACATGGCTCTCTCCGAAAATAAGGATGAATGGAGAAAACCAAGGCTCGCGCAGGCAGGGGCACATCCCTGAAGTAGACGAACACCACTGGGACTGTGGGGAACATCTACCCGCTACCCGCTCTCACCCTTCCATGTCAGACTTTATGTACATATTCCTTCTGGACATCACTCACTGAGAAATTATCTCGTGTTGAGCTGTACTGATTTGTTTCTTCTGAATCAGAAACAAGGCAAATTACTTCACCACTTTCACTCCGATTTTGATTATCCTCATCATCTAAATCCTCTGTTTCTGCCTCTCCTGCTTCTATTTCTTCCAACCCCTCCTCTTCTTCTTCATCCTTATAGTCCTCTTCTTCCTTTTCTACAATTTCACTCTCTTCATCCCCATAATCCAAATAACCATCACAATACTGTACATCCTCACCATCCTCTAGCCGCTCATCCGGTCCATACATAACCTCCTTCCGTTCATCAGAATTTTCAGCGTCACCTACAGAAGCCGGCTGCAAATCTGCATATATTACATCACCCTCCTCAGCACACTCCACAACGCTGCCACCCAACTCATCCTCAACCTCTACCTCATCTCCTTCAATTATACTTGTAGTATGGATGACCCCGCGTTCATCTGCAAACTCAGAGACCTCAGTCTCTTTAACACCTATACATATACTTCCCTGTGCAGCATCTTCAAACTGCTCTTCTGCATCTTCTTCTTCATCTTCACCTTCTTCATCCACTACTCTATTAGGCACTTGCAATTTATCTGGAACGTTTAAACTCTCACTTTTTTCCAAATAGGAATAAAGGTTTGCTGAAGGATTCCTACTTGCCGATGTTTGTTCACTAATATAATTTCTTCTTCCACTGATAATTTCATATTTATTTGTTTTCTCTTCGGTAACTGTTGTTACCGTCTTTTCACTTGCTACCTCCCTGTAGCTTTCATTACTTCTAAAATATTCCGTTTTTCTTACAGTTTCTTGTGTTTTCCACCAACCACCATGTTTGTCATTTTTAGCTCTTTCTAATGAACTACTTGAGTCTTGGTGATCTTTTGCAGCTCTTTCCCGGGACCCGTCATTCGCCTGGACCGTTCTGGCAAACGCACACAACCGGTCCAGGTCCGCAAAACAACGTGGACGGTCTGCGAACACCAAACGGGATCTCTCTTGAGGAGTCACCCCTTCCAGAATTACTTGGATGATGTCTCTCTCGGGCAACCCCAACCTTAAAATCCGGGCAGCTTTCCGTATACTCTGCACAAAGTCCGCCAACGCCTCTTCGTTGGCCTGTACACGATAGAACAGCTTAAATCGCCACTGGTCACGTCGTCGACGGGGTATGAAGAAGTCCAACACCTCCCCATGGAAAGAGTCGATACTGCCGCCACGACGCAGAGTGTTGGTGACCAGCTCAGCCAATGAACCCCGGCAATACGGATATATAAGGGATAAGAGGACCCCGTCGGACAGCCCCGGGAAATCCGCCAACTGCAGGACAAGGTCCAAGAAAACCAACAACTTGCCCTCATCTTCTCCATCCACCACCGGAAGTTTCTGGAGAATGCAGGAAATAGGGTTGGGCAGTCTCTGATAACATACCCCCGCCAGAATTACACAATCCACAATACATTACAACAAGACATAATCACAAAAATCAGAAAAACTTGAGTACTGCCCTTCCTTCAAGTAGACCTAACGTTGCGAAGTCCTGACCAACTATCCTGAACTAGCTCTCGTTACCACCACACAAGAGGACAAACAATTTCTGACACTAACACAATACATAAAATCAACAACACCTAACACCTATCACGACATATCACATTTCACAAATACGTACTTGACAACCACCAAGACCAACATTTGAATTTCCCAAAAAAATTCTTCAAACAATGAACTATGCATAAGTACGCCCGACGATACCGACTTCCGATCTGGCCATAACGCATCCCGCCAAACCAACGCGCTATTATTCGAATATCAATTAATAATAAAGTCCATTCCCATCACAACGCCCCAGATCTCCGGTAGTTTCAAGTCTCAAACGACCACAAAATATTCCAACTGATATGCATGCATGCATCGTGGCGGCACCCAGTTTACAAATTCAAAACAGGCTAACAAATCATACACGAACATAATACATCAAAACATTGAACATAACACAAACATAAGCATTTATGTTAATTTCTCTCTAAGAGATATATATATATTTGACTGTTTCCCAGTTTGCAAGTCCCGTCACACCAAAGGACCCAAGGGTTCAACCATAGATTTCAACCATGCTCTGCTACCATTTGTAACCCCTCTTCTTTTTTTTTTTTTTTTTTTTTTTTTAGAGGTTACTCGATATTTAAAACTAGGCTGAAGGCCTAGAAGGAAGCCTAAAGTGTGCTGGGTCTAATGAGACGGGACTTGCAATTGATACTCTCGATTAACCAGTAAGATAACAACTTTTTATTGCATATGTCATCAACATATAAATATCATTCATTAGTTTATATTATCATAAACATAATATTTTCATTTTTTTAACATTATAAACATCCAAATATCCCAAATAGTATTGCAGACATCATAAATCTTTCAACATTATAAATATTATTCATGATTTCGAGATCACCTTTATGGGACAATAACACATAATACAATATACATGCATACATATAAATCACAGATAGAAACACATACATATGATTTTTCTTTAGCGGGCCAATGGTCAACCTCTATAATTACATCAAATACAATAATAATAAATACTAAACAACCACAATTTATAAGTTAAAAAAAAACCTTGTGAACAGCCTATATGGTTTATCAAAACATAAGTTTATAATTTCCAGAGCCATGTAAACCGCCTGGATCATTTTATAAAAAAATTTATAAATTTAAATTCACTGTAAACAGCTGGTATAATTTTATCAAAAACTTATGAGCTTCAAATTACTAAAAGGGGAAATTTGCCCTCATACTAAAGAACACAAATTATAAGTGTAAAACCCTTGCGAACAGCCTGTATAATTTTTATCAAAAGGTACAATTATAAATTTAAAGAAAAATTGGATTGGCCCATAATAGCAAGAAAATACAATTACAAATTTAAAGTGTCAGTACAGCCTGTATAGTTTTATAAAAAGTACATTTATAAATTTAAATAAAATTTGGATTGGCCCATAATAGCAAGAATATACAATTAAATATTTAGAGTGTCAGTACAGCCTGTATAGTTTTATAAAAAGTACATTTATAAATTTAAAGAAAATTAGGATTGGCCCGGCCGCTGACATGTTCCACACAACATCCGAAAAATCCATAAACCATTACAAAAAAATTTAGAGAAACCCCCCCAAGGCCGGACAGGTTAGAAGAAAGCTGGACAAGAGTCAGACCCGACAGAAAGTAACATGTCCCGGAGCTTGCATGGATTTGCACCAACCGGTGACAACCCAGATTCTGTGATTTTAAGAAAGTAACCCGGCCTGATTGCAGAATAAAAAAAACTCCCAACCCTTCTATGAAATAAGCAAATGATAATGTATAAAAAAAACCCGTAATTATGAAAGCTGCTGGATAACAAAACAAGGTACAGCATAAAAAAAAGAGCGCGGGATACATGCCAGCGAACGGCCTACAATTGATCACGAGAATAAATACATCAGCAAGCCAGATTACGTGAAAATTATGTCCCGCAGAGCACGCGCACACTTAAAAAATGAGTTTATGCTGCAGTTTTTAATTAAGTGGAACTTGAGGTTTTACGGATGTTAGACGCACGATGCATGTTGTCTCCAACGGAGGCCAAATTTAGATAAGCATTAGATAAATGTCACCTTGTTTGGTCGAAATGGTTCCCAGGTGGTTACAGTGGCATCTTTACGATTTTTCTCCTCCGGCAGTTGAGAACGAGAGTCTGTACAAGTTCAGGCCATGGTGAAGGATGGAATTTTCACCATGCTCGGATCAGGTCTTCGGCGCTGCAGGAGTCCTAAGCATTAATACTAATTAATTCGCTGACAACTAAATCATAACACACACCTGTACCACAGCCTAAACCTGTACAGGCAAATTCAAACCGGAATCACACACATGCCACCCCTGACCAATTCAACTATGTTCTTTATAAATACGTTTAACATTTTCTCTTTTTGTTTTTAAATTACTATGTCACAAACAAGGCCTCAATGCCTCATTATTTGATATAAATTTATAATGCACCCTTACATACGTATGGAAAGTTAACATTCTCAGACAGGTATTAAGCTTATAACGGCCACGTGCTCACACAGACAATTCATCAAAGTTCCCCAGTTCCACAAAATTACATAATTTTTTACACCCCTTTTTACATGGACAATTACTATTTACAAAATACAAGGTATAAGGCTGTTTCAGTGTTTAAATGAATTAAATATATGACAAGGAATATACTTCCGGTCACCACGCACGAGGCATGCATATCAGACATATCTGTTCACATCCACGCCAATAATGTTTAAATATATACCTTTTTACAAGGAATGAATTATATATATATATATATATATATATTTAATTCACTTACCGGAGATCTGTACGCGTCTCCCTCGTCAGGATAGAATAGAAATACAACAGTTTATCGAAACTCTGTGCTGCCGGAAGAGAAGCTGTTCTCGCTTTTGTAGTAGGCCGCAGACTGAATCAAACTTGCAGTTCGCGAGCCTGATTAAAGAACCTAACCGTTTTCACCAACAGATCGCGCAGGCATGCGGTGAGGCAAAATACGGTAATACAGAACGACGCTAACTAACAACTTCGCCATTATATTAATAAATTATATAAAAAAATTCTATTTTATACAGACGGCACATGGCTAAGGTATGGTAACCTTAACAAAAGAGTCTCTGGTCCTCCTGGTAGGGGGTTGTGAAACAGGCCGGTAACCAGTTCATGTAAAACTTTAAAATAATTGAAGTACCCAAAGCATCTTTGGAGTAAGGAAATGGGGCGTCCTAGGATGATATGGGTGCCGGAACAAGTTTATATAACCTAATGCTTGAAGAGGAGAAGAAATCAGTAGTCTCATCACAAGGTATGCTGTCCGCAAAGTTACATACGTCTCCTATTCTTCTCTTTCTCTTCCTGTTCCCCCTGTCTTTCTCTCCTCAGTTTGTCTGTATTTCTGTATCATTTTCTGTCTACCTGATTAGCTTTTACCCTAACTACGCTACAATTCCCTCTATCCTTCTGTCTGTCTGTCTGTCTCGCCCCTCTCTGTCTATCTGTTTATGTATGTATCTATTTGTCTTGTCACAAAGCATACTTGTATGTAAGCCCATTCACACGTTACAAAAAGGAAAACGTTTTTTAATGACTTTTTAAATAAAAAGTTACCTAAAGAAATAGAAATACAAATTCATTCAATGGATGCATTTGTGCTAGTGATAATCTTATCAGCGGTTGCGATTATAACCTACAAGTGACATAGGGGATCTGAAGGTAGGTGTAGCAGATGGTATAAACTAATTAAGACCTGATGGTATTATACAATTTGTAGTCATTCATTGAGATATTAATGACTGTAATTTAAAATAACAGTATAAAATTATAGAAAAATCAATGTCAGCTTTAAATCTTCTCAAACAGGAGATGAGTGTAGATTACTTCTCACAAAAACCTTTATTTTCAAACGTAAATAGGAAAAGCATCATTACTGTGTATGCGTCTGACATTTTGTGCAGGGTAATTGTAAACAGGAGGTTTTGCCAAGAAATTGTTGCCCTATTATTTGCACTAACGTTTGAGGAAAGCGGAATTCCTAATTAGGAAAGACAAAGGCCACATGCAACTATCTTTATTATTCTTTGGGGGGGGGGGAGCGTTTACATACACAGGCAACACACACAGAGGAGAGAACCTACAAAATTTTCAACCCTGCAAAAATACTTATGACCAACAGAGTGAAACGTATGCAAGAGATTAAAATATGCAAGATGATAAATTATTTGGAGGTTAGACGTGCAAACAAGAGAAATCCTAGTAAGCAAACCTAAAACTAGAAATTAATTACTTTACTTGTGTCTATAATTATAAATTTAATAATTCATGTACTTGCACATGATATTCAGACAAAGTTAGGGAGTTGCAGCTAGGGAGTTGTGGAGAAATACAAAAAGCAACAAAACATTGTACAGAGAATTTTGTCAGTAGTCATCCCTTTACGAAACAGAGTTCCTTCTGTTTGTGATTAAAAAAAATTACTATATGTAGAGTGACACAATTTTATTGTTTTGTGCACTTATGAAGATAAATGTTAGATAATTATAAACATTTTAGATAATAGAGAGACTAATTGTTGTATTACAAATAAATTCTAACACATTTCAGTAGTTCTATTCCAAACCTCAATTGACCAAATCAATATACGCGTAAGATATTTACTACTAGTCTTTAACAAGGTCACGTAGGCCTACACACATATACTACACCAGGCGGTTGCAGTGTAGGTCAGTACAGACCAAAGATACAAAAGACAAACGGTAACTTTAGTGCGAAGAACCAGGTGGTTGTGACACGAGAGCGTTGGAAACATTTTAGTTCGGACACCGCGACCCTTGTTAAGTCACGTGGGTGTTAGTCACGTGAGTTTCTAAGCTAAGACGTCGATCTAGCTGGACGCCTAAATACTTCACCGACTCTTTCCAGGCGATAGGTCTTCCTTCTAGGGAGAGGGGCTGGTATTGGGAAATGGACTTACGAGTGAAGCAGATCGGCTCCGATTTCTCTGCATTGATCGGCACCCGCCACTTCCTTTCTCAGTCCAGAAGCAGATCCAACTGACGCTGTAGGTTTGTACTCGCAAAACGCGGGGACAGGGAGCTGCAATGCTACATAGGGACACAACGTGACTCTGGGTAAATCAGGTAGGTCATTCGTGCACGCGAGTTACAGAACGAGGCCGAGAACAGAACCCTGCGGAACGCTAGCAGTCACGGGTCGAACTAAAGTACAGGACTCGTCGACGATCACCCTGAAGGTGTGATCAATAAGTTAGGATCGAAGGGAATGAAATAAGGTTTGAGGAATGGGCACGTCTGAAGAGAAGCTCTTTGTGCCAGACTCTGTCGAAAGCCTTGGGCACATCCAACAAGACAGCGCTCGTAGACTTTTTATACACTATATACTAAATAATAAGAAAAAACAGATTTTATGTAAGAATAGTAATACAGTTTTTATCTCAGAATAACCATTTGTTTAGATAAGAATTAGAATCGAACGTTTTAGGGGGAAAATGAAAACATTTGAAAGTCAATAGGCCTACAACAAATGGTGACTAAACGTTTGACGTTGCGAATGGGCATATATATATATAGGTACAGTTCATAACCTTTGTAACAAGCAGATTGTAAAATGACTGGACTTTTTGAATTTTATATGTACAAACGTATTTTCTGAACACAAAATAAATATTTTATGTTATATTAATTACAGCTGAATGACAAGTTAACAAAGTAGATTAACAGCAGGCCTACATAAGGTATTTTAGACAAACAGCGACAAGAAAACGCAAAATAGGAAAGACTGCCAGTAGAACTACCGTACCCGAAGATGTCGAGTGAAGTGGGAGGATAGACCGAAGTAACGGGATATTTGTTGTATGAAGTAATATAGCTGGCACGCGATTGAGGATGCTGCAGAGAACAAGCAGATAACAAAGTGTTTTCATACCACCTAGTCCTCACCAGGGTAGAACCACAGAAATGAAAAATATTATATATACTGTTATACATTGTAACGACGATAGATTCTTACAATTTTTGTTAATACTTCTTTGAAACAATAACACTCATAATTGATATCTTAGGCGACAACTCTGTTCGACGACAATTCTCCGGATCATTAGGCCGTAGTCCACTACTGCCGCATAAAATAGACGTTTCAGGCCCACCGTTGGAGGCCACCTTCAGTGTAACGACTTCAATAACAACTGGTTACGTTCTTCACCAGTTTTCCACAGTATTATGACAGTTGTTACTCAAGTCGTTTTAACGACTCTCTTAAACATTTTTACAGACAAATAATGAGTTAACAGTGGAAATGAGTTACAAAGGTCTATTTATATCTTGCGTACACTCTGCCAGAAATACAACTTTAAAATCTCAAATACTAAGACAAAAGTAATGACCTTCCCAGGAAAGAACCCTGTAAGAGCAAAAATTGTAACTGATAATAGTATTTTGGAGCAGGCATCGCATTTTAATCATTTGGTATGTGGTAAAGGAAGTTGAAAACATTTAGTTATACTTGTGGAACAATACGACGACTATTGAAGAATAAAATGCAGAGGGAGATATAGCTCAGACTGTGTAAGGTCGTGACTGTGCCGACTTTAATGTATGGATGTGAAACATGGACTCTCCTGCAAAAAGATATTTCAAAAGTACAGGCCTCGGAAATAAAATTTTTAATAACAGTTAAGGGTTGTATTTTGAGAAATCGACATAAGGAAATACCTGAATTTACAGTCGGTTCTGGAGAGAATAAAGGAGTACAGGCAGAATTGGAAGTCCCATGTGGAACGCACGGTAAACACGCGTATTCATAAACTAGCGTTTGATTTTTAAAAACATTCCGATTTTTATGGTTAAATATTATTTCAAGTTACAGAATTTAATGTTGTTTTAAAATGGTGCAATATGTTCTGCCTTTTTCAAAAATTACGCTGCTGTGAATATAGCCTGGCGCTAAAATGAATGTGACAACGAAATTTATTTAAAATTTTCAGTAAAACAAAAATTAAATTTTTTCTTAGAAACAATATACCGACAACATTGTTTTCACTCCAAAGAAATAAGAGGATTACAAACGCAGTGTCCAAGTATACAACTAAATTATTTTTTGTGAACCAATTTCCCGCAGCAAATTCCTGACATCAAACAACAGCATCCGTCGTTCAAAATAAAAATAGACTCGCTATATGGAACATGCAAGTGTGAAAATAAAGCATGCTGCTTTGTGCATTATGAGTATTTGTGCGTGTGTAGTTGTGTCTGCACTTGCGCTTGCATGTCTAAATTACAGTGAAAATACTGACGACTTGACGATCTAATGAACAAAACGTTGAATTCATAATTTAACCTCCAAATTGCTGATCTTATAAAGTAGAATCTAACTAATTATTCACGTTCACACCAATGAATACTTTATAAGAAATCGTTGACAGTAAACTATAAATTGTAAAAAATTATCCGATCAAAATTTAAACAATTTTAAATTAAATTAATTTTAAAAATTACTTAAAAAATTATCTATTATTTCTAGCACACGTTATGGATGTTGTACTCCAATGAATGCAGTTTATTAACAAGTATACTACGTATACAATGAAAGTACTTAAAATTAGTGTTATTGTATGTATGAAATTTCTACATTCTTTAAGAAAAAATTATGATGAATTGACATAACCATATATACCTACAGAGCTTCTTATTCTTTAGCACTGCAGCCCAATGCGGGTCCTGCCTCACAACTTCACTTCTCTAATCTCACACCAATCTTCCCTAATTTCTCCTATCCGTTGCCACCTCAGCGTAACTCCTCACATCTATTCTTATGAGATCTTCCAAAACATCATCCGACAACCATCTTATCCTAGGTCACTCACCCGTCCGTTCTAGGTGACCTAGCCATTGTATTCGTCGACCTTTTACAAATCTTACGATGTCCTCATGCTTCAATAGCTGATATGTCTCGGTGTTTCTAGTTTGGTTTTTGCTAGTGTCCACGTTTCACCTCTGTAAGTAACAACTGGTCTGAAAAGTGTCTTATATATTTTTATTTTTGTGTTGTGACTAATGAATTTGCTTCTCAATAGTCTACTGTTAGCGTAGTATCCCCTATTTCCTATTTGTATCCTGCCATCTGTCATGTGTTGTCATGTGTTATCACATTATCTACCATATTACCCAGTTATGTTAACTACTAAACGTATCACATGAATTGCCCACTGTGCATAAATTATACAGTTTTCTTCTTCTTTGTGGTGCAGAAATTAGCATGTATTTACTTCTTCTAATATTTACATTCAGTCTCATTCCAGCGGCTTTTTGATTTAGCTTCTAGTACACTTCAACCAGCCCTTGTCTTGATCTAACTATTATCACAACATCCTTAGGTTAACCACATATTTTGCTTGTCTTATTTAATTTCGTTTCTTGCTGATCCATGCCTTTGATCGCATAATATAGCATAGTTTGTTGAAACTGTGCAGTAGCGGCAATAAAATTTAAAACGTAGTTTTAGGGTACACAAGAGAAGTATATAACAAATTTGGGAACGCACGTGGTTTTTGTTATCTACAGATATTATTGACAGTCTGCTGAAGCTTAAAACAATCAAGAATCAAACATAGGCAAAACGAATTATGAAATTTGTTATGTATGCTTGCAAATTGTGCAAGTACATGCTGCTGATATTACTTGATTGACTGCTTATTTTAGCGTTTGTGATTCCAATTATTTATTTAAATACATCATTTTAATAATATATCTGTGGAAGTCATCTGTTCAATTTTTGGGTTTGAACTTTGTTGCGGTTGTAGTAAAATAACACAAAATTGTTTTCACGCTAGATTAAGTCACAACAACTGTTCCGCTATGCATAACAAATGTAGTCTGACCGGTATTATCGTAATCATTGTTGTCCGGTTCAGAAAATTTAATATCACAAAATATATTTTCGTCTACGTTGGTTATTTACGAAAATAAGGCAAGACGATGTTTCTAACATGTTCTTGTGATAACCACTTAAGTCAAACTAATTACAGAACTGTGATTGTGATTATTATCAATACATAAATAATTGGACATTGTGAGCGGAATAATAATTGTTGCTATAACAGAATCAGTTCAAATGCGTAAAGTGAAGATTACGGGTTTATTTTCGACAAACAATTTTCTTTATTTAACACGTAAAGCAGATTTTTTCAATTATTTATAAGGTCGCTGCAACAGCATGGGTCATTAGCGACCACAAAAATTATAAAAATGAATTTGTAAGACTTACAGAAATTCTCATACAGATGCAGTAACATCTATTAAACTAGAAGGTGCTTAGTGAAGACAAACATTGCAACAAAATACACAGGAACTGGTACAATTTAAAAAATACATTAAGTGTTTGTTTGAATACAAAATAACGCAAATAAATGAGATAAATAAAAATATTTAACAAATAAAAATATTTGTTTAAATAGTGCAAAATTAAATGTGAAATATTGCTCTACACAACAAAAACATTATAAATACACTTCATGCACACATAACATAAATGTAAATATAATAAATATAACACGTAATAACATATGAAACGACAAACAATATATAACAATAAATGTAGCAAGATACATAATAATAAATATAGTAAATAAAATAGTAGTAACAATCTCGACCAAATATCGATCCATTAACTTAATTGTTTTAGAAATTACACAATGTTTAATATTCTTATAATTTTCATAGTCCGTACCTATAATTTTGCTAACAACTGAATCTCCTTTATGAGGAGAAGTATATCGGCGGCTGCAGTCTTGTCATTTATACTTCTTCTAACATCTGAAGGGATACTAAATTTGATTCGCAGATGTTGAAGAGCAGGGCACTTTGAAACGAGATGGAAAGCTGACAAAACCGTGCCACAGTGATTACATCTAGCAGGAGGCTCACTTGTGAAGATGTGCTTGTGAGCTAGCAGCGTGTGGCCGATACGGAGTCTTGTTATGACTACTTGGTTTCTTCTGGAGTCTGTAGCAAGTGAGGGTTGCTCGTAAATATTTTTCCTCACTCGGAATAGCTTGGTGGGTGGTGACGTAAGCCATTCATCATTCCAGTGCTCCAGAAGTTTTAAGTGCAGATATTTTTTAAAGTCATTGTGTGATAGTCTGTGTTCAATATTGACTCGACGTATCAGTTTTTGCAGCTTGAGCAGAAATTTCGTTACCATTAATTCCGATATGCGATGGTATCCAACTGAAAATAATTTCCTTGCACTGCCTTGTTGAGATATCAAGGGTTATGTTACTTATGTCTTGAATAATAGGTTCTTTGCTGTCCTCCTGCTCCATACTATTAAATCACTTCGAGAATCTGAGAAGATAATATACCAGGAGCCCATGGAATCCTTTATTATTTCCAGTGCTGAACGAATTGCTTCGCAGAAAAAAAAACGAGCAGACCTCGTCCAACTTGAATAAGTATTCATGCCCAGGTAATATAACTGCACGTCCATTGTTTTCGTCTGTGCGAGAACCATCTGCGAACACGTGAGTGTACTCTGTGTATTTATCTAGTTTTTCGTAGAACTTAGACAAGAAAATGTACGGATTTGTGGAAGATTTTAGGGATTATGAGATTATGTTATCAAATTTGAGAGGTTTATGACACCAAGGAGGCTCTGGTGGATGGTGCTGGGTGAATACAGAAGAAAAGTGAGTGGTTAATTTGCGTAGATAGATATTAATACGATCATAAAATGGTTTGGGTAGGGTTAGGCGTTTAGCAAATTTATCGCTGTTCCTATTTGAGAACACATTAAGATATACAGGGTTATCAGGATCTGAAGCTGCTCTTGTGGCAAATGACAGACTGAGTTTTATACTTCTTATTCTAAGCGGATATTCTTGAGATTTGGGTAGAATGGTATTAATCGGGCTAGTTCTAAACGCCCCTAGGGCCAGGCGAAGGGCGGATCTATGTATAGTCTCCAGAGATTTTAAAATGGTTTGTTTAACTGAGTCATATATTATTGCTCCGTAATCCATTTTTGACCTTAAAAAGGCTTTGTTAATGATTACGTGTTTGCTGACACCCCAGTTACATGATGCGATTGATTTAATAAGGTTTATCTCCTTAAACATTGACCTTTTAAGGTCCTTATATGCGTAACCCATGTAAGTCGCTGGTCGAACGTGAACCCTAATATTTTGATTTGATTTGGTCGTCTAATGTCTTTGGTTCGAAGTGATAACTTTATATTTTTGTATGCGTTCTTCTGATGCGAGAAAAAATTATATATTCAGATTTATTCTGTAAATTTGAAACCTGTGTTTTGCGCCCTGTTAGTTAATTTATTCAGTGTTTCCTGAATGCAGTCCTTAGTGGACTGGATGTTGATTCCTTTGCACAAAAGCGTTAAATCGTCGGCAAAAAGACATGTTTGAATGGGATTTGATATGACAGAAGAAATTTCGTTAATGGCAATTAAAAAGAGAGTGGCTCTAAGTGGAGAACCCTGTGGCACTCCGTTTTTGATTTTAAATTTATCTGATAATATGGCATTCACTCTTACCCGTATATATCTGTGCAGTAAGAAGATTTTTTACAAAGTGAAGTAAATATCCCTTAACTCCACCATTTTTCATAATGTATACAATTCGGTCCTTCCATACCAGTTCATAAGCTTTTTTCAGATCTAAGCAGACGGCAACAAGATGTTCGTTATTTACAAAGGCTTCGCAGACATTTGCTTCAATATTACAACTAGACAATTTCGTTTTTTGTTTTTGTTTTGTTTATTATTTAAAATTATTTAATTTAACGCAAATTAATTACTTAGGCCTTACTTTGTTGTGCCAACTATTTATTAACGTGGATTACTGTTTGTTTGGGGGACGGGTTTTGATTTTCGTGTTGAGTTGTCAAGATTGAGGTTGCCAGACTCACTTAACGTAGATTATTACGCTTGACGGAATTACTTACGTCGTCGTGGTCGGGTTCTATCTTCTTATTCTGAAATAAAATTCTTTATTTCTATTTTATTTTTTAATAAAAGACAACTCGCATCAATTGGGGAAAAATATCATTGTTTATTTTCATAAATTACTGCCTTCGTTGTTCTAATGTTCATTTGGTATAATGCACGAGTCGATTCTTAATCTCAGTTTGATTCAGAGTTCACTTTCAATATTTATATAAACTCCTGGATTCTTTTGACTGTTATTAAAAAGTACGAAATGCACACCAAGAAGTACAACATATTACAATTAAAATAATTCTTACTTACTAATAACAATAAGATTAAAATTAAGAAAATACAATAAAATATTTGTTTTGTCTGATGTGCGAACACAATAGTTAGTGTCGACTCAGTAATGGGTTCAGTTGGCAGTGCCAAGATGGCGGACTGACGCTAAGCGAAGACAGAGATAATTTACCTCCCAACTATTTAAACAAGTTTTTTTTAAATAAAATAAGTCAAATAAATTATTCTCTAGTGTTGAATTAGTCTTTTCACTTTGGTTCTGATGAATAAGTGTTATGTAATTTAGTTCTGGTGTCGTGTAATTATTACTAGTGTTATTATACAAGATTCGGTCTCACAACTTTTGTAGATAACTCTTATTTATTTTAGATATATTATTTTCTTCGTTCTTCTAGCTTTAGTATTATATTATCATTTCTTTGTTCTAGTTTGACACTGTTAATATTTTACTTTCACTTTTCTTCTGATTTGGACTTAATTCTATCATATACTTTTTGACACAGAGCTGCATAGATTAGTTCTTTATACTTTCAAGTCTAACAATCAAGTGAAGAAATGTCCTTGTACATTCAACGGGCTTGAACAAAATTACAAAATTTCTTATTGGTCAAAATCGTCGGGTTAGGAGGTCACTTGACCTTAATTATTTAAGGTACAAAATTTTACATTTTCTGACTACAATTACTCCCTGACTATTACATAATAAATCTCAAATTAGTTTACAGTACAATATTCCTTATAACTAGACAAACATTTTGACACCTCACATGGCATAGGTGTGTGTCCTAATAATTAACTTAATATTTTATAAAATTCCATCTCATAAGCCATTCCATGTAGCTTTTTCAAATCACATTGAAATTCCATTAATTAATTAAATTGTTGTTTCTGACACTTAAATAAAGCATATATTAATATTTATACCATCTTTTACTATTTATTACAGTGCTGTGATGGTTTAATAGCTGGATGTACAATAATTTATATTTTGATATTGGCCAATTAATTGGTATTTCTTTATATTACAAAGTTTCAATTTAATATTACTGTATGACCTTGTGGCTTGATACACTATTGTTATTACATTCATTAAATTATCCATTATTATTATTCTCCATTGAATTGATTCGGATAAAGTAAAGAACAAGATTGACATAAAACAAACATATTACCATAATGTTAGCCATTATGGTCAAACTCAAACCAACTTTAAACAATAAAACTATCTTTTAATAACTTCTTAATATATAATAGTAGCGCTGGTCAATTTAGTATGACCTATTATTAAGTATTATTGACTCCTGGTCAATTTAAACAATATAATTCTTATTACCCTAAATAAGTTTTAACACAGTAATTTAAACAACCCAAATGATTGTATTATTCCCTTCAATTAGCATTAAAATATAATAAAGAACTATTTTATACAATCAAGGTTATTCAGTTAACATTAAAGTAAATTTAATTAACAACCTAAATCACCTTTTGGTCCTTTATAGGTTGAAGGCTTTTGGCAAACTGGTAATACATAAGTATATTGAATACAAGTTATTTTATACATTAAATATTATTATTATATGATCACACATTGTTTTTAGTTGTGATTATATTTCATTCACTATAAGTTACCACTATTATTAACAGTCCTGTCTGTATAGTTAGTAATCAACATCTTACATTTACTTTTACACTTAATCACTTATTGTTCTTGTTGTGATTACTTTTCTTGTAACAATTAGTCATTATTACAATGAACAGTCACTTTTTATGGTTTAGAGTACATATTTGTTCTACCTAAGTTTATATTGTACTTCTTTTGCTTATTTCGGGGTTTTACCTTTCTCATTGGTTTAGCAAGGTTACGTATATGGTTTAGTTTATGTGATATTATATGGGGTTTTATTCCCTTATTGGGTTATGCTCATTATGTCGAATTACAATATTTATTAAGTGATATAAACTGGATCGAGCTTTCTGAAAACAGAAAGCTTCCTGACAGCGAGCTTTCTAATGCGCTGATAAGAACTTAATACTTTCTGAGTACCACTGTAACTTCTGTTAATAATTTTTTCCATTAATTTACATAAAGTACAGGTAAAAGAAATTGGACGGTATTTTTAAGTTTAAAACGATCTTTATTTGGCTTAGGGAGTGGGATAACTATCGCTTCCCTCCATTTATCAGGAAATGATCCGGAACACCATATATCATTGAACAAACGTATAAGGAATGTTAGTGCTGATTCAGGAAGATTTTTAAGAAACATGTTATGGATACCGTCTGGCCCTGGACTAGAAGTTCTACATTTCGACAGAACATATTTTAGTTCTTTTAGACAAATGAGGTGATTAATTTTAAGATCCGTAACTGCGCTTGTTTTCGTGATTTTATTTAGCGACATATTAGATGTTTCTTTGAATTCTTGAAAAACTGGGTCGTAGTTGGTGTCGCAAGAGTTTTTAACAAACTTGGAGCTATTGTGTTATCAGTGGCTTCCGGTTGTGAAATTACCATCCTATCTCTGCAATTAGTACTTCAGTCCCATTTGTTACTGTGAGGCCTTTTATATTCTGAAGTTTTTCCAGACATTAGCGGTCGGTGTCTGATTAATGATGGATGAAACGCATGAAATCCACGCCGCCCTCTTGCATTGTTTGAAGGTTCTACGAGCCTTCGCTCTATATCGCTTGTATTTTATCTGGTTATCATAAGTTGGATGCCATCTATAAGTACTATAAAATTTACGCATTAACCGATGGACCACCTTACATTCTTCATTCCACCAACGAACTGGTGGCTTGGTACCTTTTTTGGCGATTATTGGAGTACTCTGATTACCAGCATTCAGTATTAAGTTAGTAATTATCTCAACTTTGTTGTTAAATGTTATATTTTCTGGTTCGTGTGCACAAAAAGCGCTTAAGTGTTCCATGATTATGTTTTGGTATTTTTCCCAATTGGTTTTATTGAATTTCCACTTACTTTGGGTTATTAGGTTAGGGCCTCTATGATGCATTTCTAAGAAAATAGGAAAGTGATCACTGCCATAGAAATTAGAAGTGACTGTCCAGTTGAGTATATGGGCTATGGAAGGACTGCAAAGTGCGAGGTCAATCGAGCTAAATTTGTTGTGCGACATATTTAAGTGAGTATAATGATTTTTGTTCAACATTAGAAGGTGTGTGTTCTGTATTATTTTCTCGATGACCCTTCCGCGCTTATCTGTTTTTTAAGAACCCCAGATATAACTATGGCTATTAAAATCCATCTTTATATGGCTTAACGTCCATTAATCAACTCAAAAAAGCACCTACATACAAATTGCAAAAATAATAGCACAAAAACTAAAAAGTAACCATCTAACAAATAATCACCATAACATAAAAAATACATATTAATTAATAGACAAACTAAAAATAATAAATATGAATGAAAACACATTTTTCACATCATATGATATCACAAACATGTACACCAACATCCCAGTAGATGAAACAATAGACATAATAATAAACAAACTTAAAGAACACAATGAAGACACAACTTATATAACTGAAATAAAAAACAGCCTCCAACTAATATTAAAACAAAATTACTTTGAATTTAATAGCAAAATTTATCAACAGCAAGAAGGTTTAGCAATGGGATCTCCATTATCTAGCATAATAGCAGAAATATTCCTACAACACATAGACAACAAAATACAAAATATTATAAAATCATTTAATCCAAACGGCATATGGATAAGATATGTAGATGATGGGCTAAATGTATCACACAACAAACACACAAATGCAGAGAACATACTAAAACAAATCAATAATATACATCCAAAAATACAATTCACAGAAGAATAAGAAAAACATAAGAAAATCAACTATTTAGACATAATCATCACAAGAAACAACAACCACATACAATATGCAATATACAGAAAACCAACTTCTACCAACATCATCATACCTAACCATTCTGACCACCCACCACAACATAAAATGGCAGCATTCTATTCGCTATTTAACAAAATGTACAAAATTCCCCTAAACAAACAAGAAACAGACAAAAAAAGAAATATAATATACCAAATTGCTCATGAAAATGGATACAATAGAAATACTATAAACAAAATAGAAAATAAAATCAAATATGAAATAAAAACTGAACAATTAAGAATTAATCAAAATGAACAACACATAAATAATAACAACAACAAAAATGGGCCACATTCACATACATAAACAATAAAATGACAAAGATAACAAAATTATTTAAAAACACAGATATCAAAGTAGCATACAAAACTAATAAAAATAATCTACAAAAAATAAATAACCCCCACAACAAAGATAATACAACTACTAATGGTATATACAAAATTGAATGCCAAGATTGCAATACATGTTACGTAGGACAAACAAAAAAACAGTTGGAGAAACGTTGTTTTGAACATCTAAATGCATACAAAACAGCAGAAATATATAAATCCAATTTAGCCACACATGCAATAAAGACGGGACATGAATTCCCAGACATAACCAATATGACACTAATAAAACACATATCACACAAAGGGACCATAATGAACATTTGGGAAAATTTACAAATATACACACATAAAACACAAAACAAACTAATACCGGAACAAATACAATCAATACAGAACAAGACACAATTTTCAAAGCACTCAACATCGAAAATACACAAAATACTAATACACACACCACAATCACACACAAAAATACCACTTTGAGATACCAAAAACCACAGGAGACCACAATGGCGACAGACCAACACATAGGTACTTCACTAGAAGCAGAATCGCGAAGGCTGAAGATGAGAGCACAGTAGCTCTCGAAACATGTTCCTAGTAAGGAAAATAAAATATCTTGAGGTAATTTCAATATAAATAATAAATATATTATATAAATCAAGAAACGGACTGTAGCAAAAAGAGTTATAATATATATATATTGCGACAACACAAATTACTAAACTATTGGCGCATAGGATATGGTAGTATGTGTATCTTAAATCAAAAGTGTATATTGGAGGGTTTAAGATTATTTATTGCACAAGACATATGTAATTGTTTATATGGTATATTTGATAAGTATAATATTGGTAGTGTTTGATATAGAGTCTTTTAAAATGTTAAATACTGTTCATACACGTGATGTGATACGTTACATAAGTGATGATTCCCACGATGATGTTGCTGAAGAAAAGGGGGGGGGCTTTGCTGCGTTGTTGAGTCGTCAGGCGTGGCTTATAGATGATAGACGGTTCACCCTGGAAACGCTTTCAGCTGGGCTGGTGTCCTGTAGTTCCCACGATGACTCTGACGCTTCGTACACCACAACGGTTCTATGGATCTTACAATTCGTTAAATTTCACATAGAGTTTATAACTTACAAGTATCTCAGGTAACAGTGAGTTTCATAAAACAAGGGTATATTAAACTTATACCACTCCGGACTCTTCAAGTGTTCACGCGAATCACAGGGTCTACCGCGATCAGCAGACCACCCTATGCGGAAATCTTCCACTAACGCGGAAACTTCTTGATGATAAAATTTACTATTGCGTAATTATTAAATTTTACTGGCACTGCAGAAAATCTCACACAGTGATACAGTTCACACTCACTTATTACACACGTAATGCTTTAGTAATAATGCCGTGTGTAAAGAGGTAATATTCAAATGTTCTGAGTCTTCACACGCGTTACTATCGCCGAATAGTCTTTACAAATTCTTGCAAGCGGAAAATTCTTGAACAAGAACTGCGCGACCCGAACGTGACAGCTGGTAGAGAAGAACTCTCGTAATTATGCACACAATGCTGTAATAATAATACTGTGTGTAGATGTAAAACACGAATAAATCTGAGTCTTCACACGCGTTACTACCGCAGAACAGTCTTTACAAATTCTTGCAAGCGGCAGAATCTTGAACAAGAATTGTACGTCCCGATCGCGATAGCTGGCTGAGAAGAACTGCCTGTGTAACAACAGGCTTAAGAAAATTTCCGACTACCTTCCAGCATTTAATTGGTGGAAGGAAGTCACATGGTTACATACAACATGACATGCAATTTTTCATGCTGTAAAATGCATTAACTTTGTAAGAGCATGCATAGCTGGTAATCACAGAATACCCTTATCTCATGCATAACTGCATACTTTAATAAGATCATATATGAATGTCAACTAATAGCCAGAAATATACAGGGATTGTAGCGAATACATTTGTCTGTGTTCAGTTCAGTGTCACAACACAACGGTAATTTATTCACGCACAGCCGGGGACACGTTTATCACTCGCGCACGCACGCACATTTCCACAAACATCGTACATGAAGAAACAATAAATAAATAATACATAGTTTTACTAAACTTAAATTCTTATCCTTACTAAAATACAACTGATATCATAACCAAATCTAACAAACTACCAATTTAAACATGAATGTTCATAGTCTGTGTATTATATGAGCTTGCCCTGCTTATCAGGATCCTGTGATTCATTGCAATATATATATATATATATATATATATATATATATATATAAGTTTGTGATGTTATTCAATTTGTTTCTTCTGCAAGTAGTACAATTCGTATATTCTTTTTAACACCTCACGCACGTTTCACTGAAAAATATCAGTACCATCAGAGGTTTCTAAGTATAAATATATATATTTATATATATATATATATATATATATATATTGCAACGATACAGGCATGCGCTGTATTAGGCATTAATTTGAATAAATATAAAATTTGTAGAATTTGTATAAGTTACGGTAAATGGACAGGTCTGAGATTGTAAAAATATTTCATTGTTGGATTAGGGGAGAAATTAACCTGTTCCGACAGGCAGTGAACACCTGCTCAATTGTATGTGTGTTACACGTGTATCTTGTGTGTGTTAGTGATGCATGCAAAGACAGGAATCTCAGCAACCCGCCCGAAGTAATTAATAAAATAATTATTTTAATTCACTGCGCGAAAACTAATTAGTGTATGATCAAACCAAAGGCACCAAAGTGTGTGTAATATTTATAGTTATCCCCAGTGGAAAGATGACGTTAATAGAACACGCTATGCAAAGACAGTGCTAAATAACGTGCCAAAAAAATACGCAAATTACCCTAAGACGCTCAAATTAATACAGTGAGTGCTTAATCGAATTAGCTATGGTTTGTGCTATCTCGATTCCGTGCAAAACATTGCTATTTGCCAATAATTGCAAATAGATGAAAAGGTTCGGGAGTGGGGGCTATCACGCGATATGCAGGTATCAACAGGACGATTTTGGAGCCAACTGGCGCGGAATCCCGAGAGGGTATAAATTAAGGGTTCGACCAAAAACTCTTCTCTTCATTTCGAGACACAGTTGCAGTCGGACATGCTGTCCGTCGGCAGAACAGTTTTATTTTTATTTCTATTACAAGTCGCAGTAACGAAAGAATAAAACGTTCGTTAATTTTGTGACAATATTCCGGAAAACGTAAATACCGAAATCGTAAGTCTACCAAGAGTATCTACAGAAAAGCTACCAGAGCGACGAGGGATGCTGGACGTTAGACGATGTTTAAGATCTACCTTGCAGCAGATAACAACTCTCCGATGAGGACCACACTGCTGTAGAACGACGTTGGACTCTAGACGTATCCAGGAACACACACGCTGCTGGAGAGTGACGCTGGACTCTAGACGTATCCAGGACCACGCCAGGATAGGAGGAATGGAAAACTAACTCTGGACAACACTGAACCCCCGACAACAAGTCGTAAGATCATCAGAACTCGAGGTGACATGCGTAATGCATTTTAAATGATTTTTAAAAAAGAGCTCATAAAGACTATATCAAAAGACAATAAATTAAAACAAAGAAAAAGTTATACTTAGTAATAATATTTTATAAATGTAGATAAGTGTTTAGTCGTAAGAATGAGCGATCGTATATAAAGAAATAACAAATAAAAAGGGAATTTAAAGTTGAGAGAGTAGAGTTTGTTATCAAAATAAATAGTTAAATTGATTTGATATTTGAATTATAGAAAATAATAATTTAAATTTTAATATTAAAACAAATGCCAGTCTAAAAGTAATTAATATAAATGTAAATTTAATTTTAAACATTGGTATAGACTGAGCGAGTTGAGGTCAGACCTGAATTAAGAGAATTAAATTCAAATTACATTTTAATTTTATATTTTATTAGTAAATCAAATTATTAACATGTATAGATTAAGATTATTAACATGTCTAGCTGTAAGAGGTTTTTAAATATGTGTAACACTGCATAGTATAAGATATAAACCTTTAATAATGAGCAATATCATGACCGACGATTATTAAGGATGTTTATGATTATTTATAAGATTGAGTAAACAATAAATATGAATTTTAAATACTCATAAATACAATACTCGTATTATAATTACACCTGAACCCCCTATACACGTATACGTTATATTAAATTGCAGCTTGTTACGTTGTATAAATGGCGCTCCAAGATCGTGGGGCTCCACAAATTTAAATTATATATAAATACGTTGTATAAAATGGCGCCAATGAACGTGGGACCCGACACGCCTACATTTAATAATTAATGTATGCTCTATGATTACCAATGTTTGATGAGTTATATGATATAACTAATATTATATTTTAATTAAATTTGTATGTTAGTATTTTAAAATTTGTGTGTGTATTGTATTGTAATAACGCAACTGGCGCCCACCCAAATAAACAGGTGTAATTGTAACAGTAGTAAATAAATATAAATAAATAAATAACAGTTCAACAATAAATAAATAAAAGCTTGCATACGGTTCACTAATAATAATAAATTATAAATAAATATTTTTAACAATTCAACATGACGACTCCAGGAAATTTGGACATAGAGGCGTTTCAAACGATGATGCGTGCTAGGATAGACGAGATAAGCACAAAACAAACAGAAAACATAAATTCTAAACTTAAAGAACAAACAGAAAGTTTAGAAAATAAATTAGAACAACTGTTTAAAAATTTTAAACAAGATACCATAAAAATCCGGAGAGGCTAGCAGAGTTAAAAATTGATAATCTTGAAATAAAACAAAGTATAATTGACAGTAATGCACAGTTAACCGAAAAAATTGTTGACATCAACTCACATATTGTAATATAGTCGTTGTGCGTACGTCTACCGTATTACTCTGCAAAATGTGGATAATGTACAATTTGTGTGTAATGAGTGTACGTGTCTTCTCGATCCGTAGTTCAAATGCGTGCAACTTCTGTATATTTCGTTCGTTGCGAACGTACGAATAACCAGGTCTTGATGTTCACTAGGGGTGAGAAAGTCCCGGTGGCGCCAAATTGTTTTCTTAAAACAATTAAAATAAAATTCAAAGGCGTATGACCAGCGCAGCTCAGGCGGTTTGAATAATTCAAATATTTCCGCCAGCTAGGCCCACTATAGCACACAGCAGTTCGATGCGTGGGCTGTGTAAATCGTTAGTCATCTGCTAAAATGTACATAAAATATTGTGCACCTCCTAATGAAATGATAACACCGTGGTTACACTCAGTACTTACACATTTTTTATTAGTGATTGTTATTCATTTAATACAAATTATTCTAATACAAATGCTCCGGTTATTTATATGAGACAATTACAGGGTTTGACAATCGATATTTGAATTGATACCAGACGTTTAATGATGGCGTCTGTTGAAAATTGTATATAAGTTATTAATGTCGTTTGTCATAGGTTCTTGAGGTTACGTTCAAAGGATTACAAATGTTTTAAAAACAATAAAAATACACACCTTTACATCAAGTAAACTTAACTAACATATTGTGTAGGTGTAATTTGTTTAGCGCAGTGTAGTAAAAGTGTTTACAAGTTATGGATCATTAACAACAGTTTATATTGGTTAGTTTATAAATTGTCAGTGACTTAAATTTCTTTTTAATCTTTGAAAGTAATGAATTTCAGTTCAGTGAGATTTCGACCTTTAGTGAGATAATTAACGTGAGTTTATTTATATATTTCGGGTAATTTAAGAGGTACTTATCACTTCCGTAGTTATGGCGAATTCATACGATCTGTTATTCATGGGTTATACTATCATCTTCTTTAATTTGCTGGGTTCAGGACATCAGGCATCTTTTTCAGTTTAACTGGTAGTAATTTATTTTCTTTTTTCGTTAATTTGGCCTCAACTTCAATAATATGGCTCCAGTCTTTATCTTATGTCTTGGTATACACTTATTAATAACTTTTTCTGATATTTGCTATGTTTTAATGGACAATTTTGGTCACTCGAAAGTTAGCGTCTATCTCATTAAAGCGTCATACATTCAGTAAAAAATCTAACGGTATTTTTGGCTTGTTACTCCACAGTTTCCATGGTAACGTAATTATTCTACCTGGTCGATCTCAAAATAAACCCATTGTTATCAAACCTTGAATTTTTTGTTTAATTTGAATAAATATTTTATAATGGCTATATTTACTTGGGGATAATTTCAATGGTCGTAATCTTTACATAGATGTTCCTATTTTCTTTCAAAGATTAGTTTGATATCTTACAAGATTGGTCTAAGCCATGTATTAATGTTTTAGTCCAAAATGGATAATACTATGCTAATACATAATTTACTTATTTCTAAGTTTTAATATAATTCTGCCATGTTCCCTTTCGTTACACATAATTACTATATTTTGCCTATTATTTCTTATAAAGGTATTGCTATTATTTTCTTTATAAATTCCTTACTTACTTAAAACATACTAACATATTACTGTAAAACTATTTCTTTTGGTATTTATTGCCTTAAACATTAAGCCAATAACTTCTTTCTTTAAATTAACAAATGAACAAATTTGGTGAGTGTTATATCTACATCATCTCTTTTATAACAGTAATCACCCTGGTGATTTTTATACTGAGATAATATTTTTTCTGTTTTTTACATTCACACTTATTCTGTGTCTTTCAGTCTAATATACTTAACTTAATTGCTCATTTAACATGTGCTTATATTTTGGGTTTGTCACACTTGTTTCACTCTTTTTTCTTAAGATTATATGCTGTTTATTTTATTACACTTATCACTTCACTGTTCATCTTTGTCACTCCCTACCTATCTCTAATTACCCTTATATTTCTCACGATCTCACTATTATTACAAAGTTTTTGTATCTAATGAGTTCATGTCTCTTTTGTTAACTTCAGACTGTCACATATCATTTTATAATATGCAAACAACATGGTATTGTAAATACATCTTTCAAACAAAACATAACTTTGTATATATTGTCATTAAAGTGATAAAAATTGGTCTGAAATGTCATAATTAGCAATAATAACAACAATTTAATAATGTTAAAATATATTGTGTTAATTGAAACATACTACATCTGTAGCAACAGCAATAATATTAGCGAATAAATAAACTCTCCAAAACCTTATACTTTCAAACACATAATGCTGAAATAATATACATACTGCTGAAATAATCTTAGTAAAAGTTCCAAAGTATATAGTAGACTATACAATTTGTTCTCTGATTGAACCACGCACACATTTCTATTCCCTGTCTGTATGAGTGTAATTTTAAACATAACAGCTGACACATCACCTATAGATAAGGATATACATACAATCATATCTACACATGTTTTTTTATGTATAACAATTGCTGAGATACTGTCATTTACAAGTTACCACTAATAAAAATTTAAACATAAATTATTAACAATAATAAAAAATTATGCTCTTTTAAAACAATCTTGTGAGTTAATTGTTATGGCCATGTAATTTTTTATTTTCTTCTTTTTTCTTCACTGTCTTCTTGTCTCGCTTCACTTTGGTTAATATCTGGCCAATCTCTGGGGTTGGGTCAATGTCAGTTGTCTGTCAGTCTAGTTCGTATTTTCTTGTTTTGTGACCACCTTTGGTTGTATTCTTCCTCCTTCACTATTGATTATATTTACTACTTTCATTCTCGTTATCATTTATCTATCAAAATATATTGTTTCTTGGCATTTTTTACATACTTTTTTATATCAAATGTGATCAGGGTTTGGCAATGTTATATAATGCCCTTCCACCAAAATTGATCATTTTATAAAACGTGAATTTGAGTTTGATGAAATTATCAATTGTATCGTATTAAAATTTTTTTTTTTTTTTTTTTTCAAATTCTCCTGCTTCTCATTCATTTTTTATAATTAATTCTGTATCCTTTAATTCCATTCTTCTTAGTCTTTTCTTCATTATCTTCTCATATTGCGAACTGGCTTATTGACTTTTTATTATAACTTATTCCCTATAAATCTTATTTTTCATCAAAACTACTCTTATACTGATATCAGGGGAACATCATCCCTGCTCAGTAAAATGATTGCTGGTTCATTCAACAGACAATCTCAATTAATAATTCTTAAATATAGTCAACTCGTGACTCAAAATAACAATAATAATAATCATAATCATAATATTTGTTGGGAATCTTTTACTTTTATACTTCATTATAGCTCAGTTCGAGTCATATATTGTTTCATCTTTCTTTATAGATACTATTTGAAGCATTGTTTTTTATTGATACAATTCACATTTTTATTCATTTTTAATTACTCTTTGTTTCATCTCCTTTCACATTATAACTCTTAGAACGTTTATTTCATTTATATTGTTTTGTGATCATTGGTTTGGGTAATTTTACTTCCCCTCTTTCTAAATAGTTGTGGAAGCTGATCATTTTGATTGATATTTTTTTTTTTTTTTTTCATAATTTTTAAATATCATAGTAAGTTATGGCTTCTTACTAGTTAGGAATTTTTTGTAGCTTATTCCTTTACAGTATGTTATGCTTTTTATGCCTCATTTTTTGGCTAAATATTATGGTAATTTAACCTTATTTTGGAGGAATGTTTTGTAACTACACTCCTTTACTGTTAATTTTTACTTAAATATTGTAGTAAGTTGGTTGCTCTTACTTTATCTGAATGCCTTGTGACTTTTATCTCTCCATTTTTACTTGTTCTAAAATATTATTGAGATATTTGGGTAAGCTTTTCTTACATATCTTTTTTGATTTTTTACAATTTTTATTCATCATAATGGTTTCTCTAATGCTTAGTGTAAGCTGTACTTACGAATGTTTTGGAATTTTGACATTCTTTAGAGATCTTTTCTTTATGACATTGGCAGACGTGTTTGTTTGTCACGTTATTTTTTTATTTTTTTTTTAAAGTATTTTTGTTGGTTTTTTACTTTAAATTGTTTTTTTACAGTTATTGTTGATTGTCATAATATTTCTTAATTGAGGCTTGATTGTATACCCCCTTTATTTTCTTGGTGACGGGGTGAGTGATCTCGTAAGTGTTATTGCCCTTGTCTTTTGTTATAGTGTATGGTCCCACGTATAATAATAGTAACTTTCTAGTGATGCCTTCTATGGAGCTGGGTAGTCCTCTGTTTTTTAACAGTACCCTTTCTCCTACCTCGTACTTAATAGTCTTTTCCTGGTCCTTAGCGTATTTATTCTTTTGTTGCTCTACCTTTTCGGCTATTCTGTTATAGAATCTTTTTTTCTCGAATTGATATTCGGTGTTGGTGGGGAATTGGATCATATCGGTTATCTCTCTAGGCGGTGGCCGCTCAAACATCATTGTGTATGGGGTAGCTTCCGTAAAGTCGTGGTAAGCTAAGTTTATAAATTCTTCAGTGGATTTCACATAATTGTGCCATTCTCTTTGTTTATCGTGGCAGTAGGTTTTCAGTATACGACCCACTTCTCTGAGTACCCTTTCAGCTGGGTTGCTGCTTGGGTGATAAACGGATGTTTTGTAAGTTTTAATATTATGTTCACATAACTTATTTTTCCACAGATTTCCCTTAAATTGGGTTCCATGGTCTGTTATAACGGCCGTCGGTCTTCCCACTTCTGGTATAAATTTGGTTAATATAATTTCAATTATTTTCTTTGTTGTTGCACGGTTAATGGGGTACAACTTTGTATACTTGGTGAAGTGGTCAAACATAATGATTATAAATTTATATCTGTGTCTTCCTCCACTGATAGGAAACGGACTACATATATCAAGGAATACCCTTTCTAATTTCTGACTTGATGTGATAGGTATCGTCATACCTTCCTTTTTTGAATTATTGCATTTTACTTTTTGGCAAATATCACATTTTTGAATGATTTTGTTTACTTTTCGATAAATATTTTTGATGTAAACTTGTTCCTGTAAAGCTTTTATCACTTTTACAGCCCCCATATGGCCGTATCTAATGTGGTAGTCTAGTATTAATTGTTCCTCCACTGTAGATGGTATTACAAGTTTCCATTCTCCGATTGCAGGATTGTTTTTAATAAATAACAAGTTGTCATATATTTTATAATATTGTAGAATGGCTTCTTCATTTTTTAACATTCTCTCCCGGATACTCATTATTTTTGGATCCACAGTTTGACATCTTCTGATTTCTTGGGTTATTTTTTCTAGATCTACTCTGTTTTTAATAATGTTATACACCTTAACTAATTGTTCTTTTTCCCCCTCGAAAGTTTGTTGCTGGACGTTTATACGGGATAAGATGTCCGCAGCTACGTTTTGCTTCCCTGGGATGTACTCCCAGTTTATGTGATATTCCTGTAGCAACAATATCCATCGAGTTAATCTTCCGTGGCTGAGTTTACACTGCTTAAGGAATGATATGGATCTATGGTCACTTCTCACTGTTATATCGTATCCCAGAATATAAGTCCTAAATTTGTTGCAGGCGAACACGACACTAAGTAGTTCTTTCTCCGTGACGTGATAATTTCGTTCGCATCCATTTAAAATTCTGCTTGCAAAACTAATAACCATATGCTGTCCCTTCTCATCTTCTTGGTATAATACCGCACCTACACTGACATCACTCGCATCACAGTTCATGAAGAATGGCTTTTTGAAGTCTGGATGATGTAAGATCACGGTGTTCAAGAACTTTTCTTTTATTTGGTTAAATACTTCATCTTGTTCGGACCCCCAAGTCCACTTGTCCTTGACTGATAATTGTTTTTTGAATTTTGCTGTTAGTTTGGAATAATTATCTTGAAACTTACGGTAATAGTTGCATATTCCCAGGAAGGACTGAAGTTGTTTTTTGTTTTTTGGCGTGGGGAATCGTTGTATCGCCTCAACTTTTTCTGACGAAGGAGATATGCCTTCCTCTGCTAGATTGAATCCTAGAAATTGTATTTTTCGGGCTATAAACTTTGACTTGTCGAGCTTAAGGGTTACGTGATTATCTGATAATCTTTTTAGTACGGTTTCCACTCTGGCACAGTGCTCTTGCCAATTTGATGATGTTATTAACAGATCATCTACGTACACGGTGGTAAAATTCAGTACATCTTGTCCCAGTATTTGGTCCATACATTTAACAAATACTGCGACCGAATTTATCAGTCCAAATGGCAGTCTTTTGAACTGATAGTTCCTCCCATCGAACAGGAATGCTAAGTATTGCCTACTGTTCGGATGTAGCTCCACCTGCCAGTAGCCACATACCGTATCCCAAGAGCTAATGTATTTTATACCGTGGAACTTCTTAAGGATTTCTTCTACTTCACCCGGTGATGTTCTATCGTTCACTATCATTTTATTAATTTCTCTGGCGTCGAGGCAGATTCTCACCTTTCCGTCCTTTTTTGGTATCGCCACTATTGGACTTGTATACGGTGATTGACTTAATTCAATGATATCGTCTTCCATCATTTGATTGATTTCTGCCCTCACTGCATTTCTTTGTGAGTAAGCAATGGGGTAAGATTTTTTCTTAAAGTCAACGGGTTCTTTAAATCGTATTCGGCATTGATAATTCTTTACTTTGCCTGGAGCGTCAGAAAAAATGTGTTTATATCTGTTGTATATACTTATGAGTTCCTCTGACTGTTGCACACTAATCTGTGGATCTTGTTCTTCTCGTTGGAAGTTTCTGATCTCCTCCAGCTTGCTTGACCATAATTCTTCATTCTTCCAATCTGTCAATATTCTTTCAGGTGATTGTCGGCAATAATTGCTTTGGATCATGTTATAGTGGTTTGTTATCAATGGTAAGTTGCCACCATTCACTATATCGGCTGACCATATTCCTTGTTCTGTGGTTAGTGACACTTCTCCCTGCCGCAGGTTAATTATGGCAGAGTGTTGTCTGAGTATGTCACACCCGACAAGTAATGAGAAAGGTAGGCCGCTGGCAACAAGAAATGGCATAGTTCCTATTATACCTTTGCTATTAAGTTCCAAGGATACTTGTTTCCGGACGGTTTTGTTTTGTCGGCCGGTAGCACCAATGATAGTTATATTGTTTATGGGTAGGGTTGATATGGGTACACTACTTCCCTGCTGTAGTCTATTTAATTCTATTTGGTCGATCAGGGAGACATTAGACCCTGTATCGATCATTATGGTTGATAGAATTCCATTTATTTGGGCACTCACATACACTATTTCATTGTTTCGAATGGGCATCATGTTATCATTTTCTTCGATCAAATCGTCCCTTATATTTTTCAAATAATTAGTACATATTATTGTGATCTTCTTGTCATGTGTTGTCTTATATTCACCCAGAGATTGGTCCAGTGATGGGCTGTCCGCAGTTTTCACTGGCCTTAAGCGTTTAAATGAGGGTTGACCTCATTGCCCCCAACATCAGTAGTGTTTGATGGTTGGTTAGCGTTCGGCTCCTGTTGATTATTCCGGTTATCCACGCTGTGCCTGTGATCTTCTTCGAATGGGTGACTTCTCGTATCGGGTACCTGGTTATAGTACGTTCGCCGATAGTTAGATGAGGGATAGTTTCTTCTTGGGCTCCTTTGTCTTTGCCCCCTTATGTAATTTACCTGTGGCCGGTATCCTGGATTATTGTTCTGATTACTGTTGTTTCCAGGGCGATAATTGTTGTTGTAACCATTCGACGGGAAATTACCCCTGTGGTTGTTCCTAAAGTTGTTATTATTATGGTTTCCACTTCTGTTAAAATTTCTGGGCACGTTATTGCCCCGTGTGTTCCCTTGGTAATTGTTAGGGTTATTTATCGGTGGTTTAGTATCTCCCTGTTGATTCTGTGACAATTGTCCCTCATTGGTTCTATTATTTCTGAAGCTGTACCCTCTATTTTTCCTGTACTGCCACTCATGTTCATGGCTTTCTAGTAAGCTAGCCATATCTTGGATGGTCTTTACCTGGCTGTACATCCGTGCCTTTTGGATGGCGTCGTCGTAGTGGTAAGATAACTGTATTACCAGACACTCTTCAGGTATACGTGGCTCCAAATTCCTGGCCATGCAGATTTTTCCCAAGAAGTAGGAGGTAAGGGATTGTCCATTCTGGTTTTCATACCTTCCATTGCTCAGGTTATTGCGGACCATATTCTGAGTTGACTCAGACCAGTATTTAGCCTTGAACTGAGTCTTAAAGTCTTGAAGGTTTTGGATGTCTGGTCGAGTGGCAGTCCACCAGTTGTCGTACGTCTCCTTGAACATTTCGTCCAACATCCCTCTTATTGTAGTCCATCGAGTCTCTCGATTCTTGAGGATTAACTCTTCTACCCTCTTCAAGAATTCAATAGGGTTTCTTTTATAATTACGGAAATTGATGGTATCTCTGTTGTCTGTGTTCATGACATGATTATTATTACATGGTCGGTCACGCCAGGCATCCACTTCTTCCCGTAATGACTCTTCTATTCTGCGCATTTCGTCAATCCTCTGTTGGTTTTTGTCTACTTTGCTATCTACTTTATTTAAGTTACTGTAAACTCCTTCCATTCGTTCTCCCAAGTCTGCTCGTACAGCGGCTACCTCTTTCTGGTTTTCTTCCCGGACTTGGTGTATGTCCTGGTCTATCTGGGTACATTTTCTGACTGTTTCTTCATGACCTTCCTCAATTCTTCTCTTATTTTCTCCTTCGAGACGGTTCATTTTATCGAGTACTTCCTTGCGGACTCCAGAAACATTTTCGTTGGTCTTCTCTAGCTTCTCCAACGTTTCCTCTAATTTGTCATTGATTTCCGTAATCTGCTGTTTTGCTTCTTCTCGGTACTCCATTAATTGGTGTGCCATCTGCAGTTTCATTTCTTCTTTATTTTTCTCGTGGTCCTTCTTCAGCTGTTCCTTCAATTCTTCCTTTAACTCTTCGTTTCTTTGCTGAATTTCTTCCAGCAATCGTTGTTGTAGTGTTTCATTATTTTGGTTGACTGTTTTCCTCAATTCTTCCTTAGTACTTACTATTTTTTCATTGATCTGTTTCAAATTGTCACTGGTTTCTTTCTTCATGCCGTCGAATTTCTCCTCCTGTTTCTTAAAATTTTGATTGGTTTCTTTCATCATATTATTCATCATTTCCATTAATTTCAGTATGTTCGGGTTTCCTCTAACTTCTCCTTTGTCACCCGCCTGTGGTTCCATTTCTTCGTCTTGGCTTGGTTCTGTTGTTGTTATTACTGTCTCCACTTCTTCAATCGGAGTTCCTTCCTCTTCTTCCCCTCTGTTTTCTTCCATCTCCTTCTCCTTTGCCAACTTTTTCGATACTCCTCTGGTGTGCATTTTGTAATCTTTCGTAATCGCCGCTAGAATTTATAGGGTTTAATTGTGTAATTTCTTTATTATTCTAGCTCCACTAGTTGGCGCGCCAATTTGTAATGTATCCGTCGTGCGTACGTCTACCGTATTACTCTGCAAAATGTGGATAATGTACAATTTGTGTGTAATGAGTGTACGTGTCTTCTCGATCCGTAGTTCAAATGCGTGCAACTTCTGTATATTTCGTTCGTTGCGAACGTACGAATAACCAGGTCTTGATGTTCACTAGGGGTGAGAAAGTCCCGGTGGCGCCAAATTGTTTTCTTAAAACAATTAAAATAAAATTAAAAGGCGTATGACCAGCGCAGCTCAGGCGGTTTGAATAATTCAAATATTTCCGCCAGCTAGGCCCACTGTAGCACACAGCAGTTCGATGCGTGGGCTGTGTAAATCGTTAGTCATCTGCTAAAATGTACATAAAATATTGTGCACCTCCTAATGAAATGATAACACCGTGGTTACACTCAATACTTACACATTTTTTATTAGTGATTGTTATTCATTTAATACAAATTATTCTAATACAAATGCTCCGGTTATTTATATGAGACAATTACAGGGTTTGACAATCGATATTTGAATTGATACCAGACGTTTAATGATGGCGTCTGTTGAAAATTGTATATAAGTTATTAATGTCGTTTGTCATAGGTTCTTGAGGTTACGTTCAAAGGATTACAAATGTTTTAAAAACAATAAAAATACACACCTTTACATCAAGTAAACTTAACTAACATATTGTGTAGGTTTAATTTGTTTAGCGCAGTGTAGTAAAAGTGTTTACAAGTTATGGATCATTAACAACAGTTTATATTGGTTAGTTTATAAATTGTCAGTGACTTAAATTTCTTTTTAATCTTTGAAAGTAATGAATTTCAGTTCAGTGAGATTTCGACCTTTAGTGAGATAATTAACGTGAGTTTATTTATATATTTCGGGTAATTTAAGAGGTACTTATCACTTCCGTAGTTATGGCGAATTCATACGATCTGTTATTCATGGGTTATACTATCATCTTCTTTAATTTGCTGGGTTCAGGACATCAGGCATCTTTTTCAGTTTAACTGGTAGTAATTTATTTTCTTTTTTCGTTAATTTGGCCTCAACTTCAATAATATGGCTCCAGTCTTTATCTTATGTCTTGGTATACACTTATTAATAACTTTTTCTGATATTTGCTATGTTTTAATGGACAATTTTGGTCACTCGAAAGTTAGCGTCTATCTCATTAAAGCGTCATACATTCAGTAAAAAATCTAACGGTATTTTTGGCTTGTTACTCCACAGTTTCCATGGTAACGTAATTATTCTACCTGGTCGATCTCAAAATAAACCCATTGTTATCAAACCTTGAATTTTTTGTTTAATTTGAATAAATATTTTATAATGGCTATATTTACTTGGGGATAATTTCAATAAAGAATCTTTACATAGATGTTCCTATTTTCTTTCAAAGATTAGTTTGATATCTTACAAGATTGGTCTAAGCCATGTATTAATGTTTTAGTCCAAAATGGATAATACTATGCTAATACATAATTTACTTATTTCTAAGTTTTAATATAATTCTGCCATGTTCCCTTTCGTTACACATAATTACTATATTTTGCCTATTATTTCTTATAAAGGTATTGCTATTATTTTCTTTATAAATTCCTTACTTACTTAAAACATACTAACATATTACTGTAAAACTATTTCTTTTGGTATTTATTGCCTTAAACATTAAGCCAATAACTTCTTTCTTTAAATTAACAAATGAACAAATTTGGTGAGTGTTATATCTACATCATCTCTTTTATAACAGTAATCACCCTGGTGATTTTTATACTGAGATAATATTTTTTCTGTTTTTTACATTCACACTTATTCTGTGTCTTTCAGTCTAATATACTTAACTTAATTGCTCATTTAACATGTGCTTATATTTTGGGTTTGTCACACTTGTTTCACTCTTTTTTCTTAAGATTATATGCTGTTTATTTTATTACACTTATCACTTCACTGTTCATCTTTGTCACTCCCTACCTATCTCTAATTACCCTTATATTTCTCACGATCTCACTATTATTACAAAGTTTTTGTATCTAATGAGTTCATGTCTCTTTTGTTAACTTCAGACTGTCACATATCATTTTATAATATGCAAACAACATGGTATTGTAAATACATCTTTCAAACAAAACATAACTTTGTATATATTGTCATTAAAGTGATAAAAATTGGTCTGAAATGTCATAATTAGTAATAATAACAACAATTTAATAATGTTAAAATATATTGTGTTAATTGAAACATACTACATCTGTAGCAACAGCAATAATATTAGCGAATAAATAAACTCTCCAAAACCTTATACTTTCAAACACATAATGCTGAAATAATATACATACTGCTGAAATAATCTTAGTAAAAGTTCCAAAGTATATAGTAGACTATACAATTTGTTCTCTGATTGAACCACGCACACATTTCTATTCCCTGTCTGTATGAGTGTAATTTTAAACATAACAGCTGACACATCACCTATAGATAAGGATATACATACAATCATATCTACACATGTTTTTTTATGTATAACAATTGCTGAGATACTGTCATTTACAAGTTACCACTAATAAAAATTTAAACATAAATTATTAACAATAATAAAAAATTATGCTCTTTTAAAACAATCTTGTGAGTTAATTGTTATGGCCATGTAATTTTTTATTTTCTTCTTTTTTCTTCACTGTCTTCTTGTCTCGCTTCACTTTGGTTAATATCTGGCCAATCTCTGGGGTTGGGTCAATGTCAGTTGTCTGTCAGTCTAGTTCGTATTTTCTTGTTTTGTGACCACCTTTGGTTGTATTCTTCCTCCTTCACTATTGATTATATTTACTACTTTCATTCTCGTTATCATTTATCTATCAAAATATATTGTTTCTTGGCATTTTTTACATACTTTTTTATATCAAATGTGATCAGGGTTTGGTAATGTTATAATATTGATACTATCACAGAAAATGTATGTGAAATAGTTGGTAAACAAACGGAACAAATATGTGAAATGATGGTTTCTGAACAAACAATTGTAATTGAAAGTAAGAGAGAACAGTCGTTCATAATTACTGATGATAATTCAAATACAATAATAATCTAAGGAAGAATGTAAAATACATTTAATTAAACAAACGTACCTTGTTAGCGAAAATATCCAAAGTACTGGTTACACTCACACACTAATAAAACAATTCAAAAAGGTAACACGATTGAAACAAATCACACACGACAAGGGTACGCACAGTAATTATCGAGTGAACGATAATCATAATGATAATCACAATAATTATAAAAACTATAAAGGTTATTATAAACGACGAATGAAAAAACCGTCGCGGACAGCTGTTCAGGTAGGTGCACTAAGCCAAACTAATGAGAGAGAGAGAAACGTTTATAAAGAGAGATGAAAGAGAGGAAATTTTGTGTGGCCGGCAGGCAAAACGGAAACGTTGCCCTATGAACAGGTGACTCTTACGATAAAAACAAACGTCGCAGTAACACAATGGAATATTGTCGCGAGGGTGAATACAATGAATTTCCTATTGACGGACCCAATGCAATTGTTATAATAGTGAGGGGTGTAAGATCGAACGACACACCGAACCGAACTCAATACCCGAAAATAAATAATTATTTTAAAAGCATAATATTAATGTTAATTTATAATAAGGAAAAGAGTTAATTAATAAGAAATAATATGTGTAAAAAGATTAAAGAATTAATAATAGAAAGAATGTTATGTTTGTAAGAAATGGTAAGGAATGTTAGTATTCAAAGTAAAGAATGGCACGAAATAATATGTGTAAAGAAATATTTAAGAAAGTAATGGTAAAGGATGTTAGTGTTGTTATTAGTATAAAGAAAGGATTAGAGATGAGAATTCAATGTTAATTGTCAGAATGGCTGATCAAGCGAAATCTTCATACCTTAGTGGAAAGGCAAGGGCACAGAAGATAGCGATAGTAAAAGTCAAGGGCAGAGATTATTTAGAGCTCCAAATACGACGATTAAAACATCGAGTAGAGTTAAGCACATAAAGTCTGGATATAGACGTGTTTCTAAGGTAGTCATGTGTAGCCGATAATGATTCACTCACTACGAAGCTAACGAAAAAGGTGTATTTCAGAAAGTAATGGTAAGGATGAAGAAAATTATTAGCGATCAGAGAGGTAATGTTAAAGAAATGTAATAGAATGTAATGAAGGTTAATGTATTGGATAAGATTAATATAAGAAATTTTAGTGTATTGTATAAGTAAAATAAATGTTAAGAAAGATAAAGTAATGTTCATATTAAGAAAAGAGTTAAGAAGCGAAGGTAAGAATGCATGAGTAAGATAATTTAAAATTACAGAGCAAATCTGCATACCTATGTGGAAATGCAGAGTATCCGAAAGGGCCAGAAAGGAGAGCTAATTGCAGTGGATTTTCTTGGACCACTTCCGAGATCAAGTCGGGGAGTGAAACACATACTTGTTTGTATAGATGTATTTTCCAAAGCCGTCCATCTGTATCCAATTATGCGACCCACAACTAAAGTTGTTTTGAAAATACTCTTGCAGAAATACATTCCTGCACATGGTAAAATGAAGAAGGTACTTAGCGACCAAGGAGTACAGTTCCAAAGCGAGGTATGGGAGAGAACTCTTCGTGAAAATGGAATCCAACCTGTACTCACATCAGTACGACACCCACAGAGAAATCTTGCGGAAAGAGTAAATAAAGAGTTAGGTAAATATCTACGAATCTACTGTTACGATCAACACAACAAATGGGCAGAGTACTTACCTTTGTTTGAGAAAGCAATAAATGAAAATTATAGCGAAGCAACAAGTTATACGCCAATCGAGATAGATGAAGACAAAAAACCTGTTCGATTCTGGACCATTGGTCTCGATCTAACCAAGATTCTCCTTCCAATTCCCGGTCTCTCATTGCCCGGTTGATACCTTCTCTCCAACTCAACCTAGGTCTTCCTCTTCGCCTACTACCATATGGTGTACATCTCAAAATTTTGGTTGTGGAGTCGATTATCCGACATTCTTTGCACATGCCCAAACCATCTTAGCTGTTTTGTTTTTATGTCGTCGACAATAGAGCACTGTACCCCCATTATCTCCCGGATTCTCACGTTTCTTACTTTTTCCAGATTTAACCTCCCTGCCGCTCTTCGCCAGTAATCCATTTCAGTAGCTTCGAACAACTTTTCTGTTCTTTGTATTATTGGCCATATTTCACAGCCGTATGACGTAATTGGTTTCACAATTGTATTGTACATACTGTGTTTATTTTGTTTTGATATGTGTTGGTCCCACAATATGTTGTTCAGCAATGCTATTGATTTTCTTCCAAAGTTATTTCTTTCTCTTATCGGTTTATCTAGACTACCATCTTGTGTAACTGTTGTTCCTAGATATTTAATGTAATTTATTATTTATTGTTCGTCTTCTAAAATTAAAGTCTTCTCCTCCCCACCAATGCACATATACTCCGTTTTCTTTGTGTTTACTTCAAGGCCCCATAGCTTATATTCTTCTATAAGATTCGTGTCATGTATCCCATGTCGTGATAATCCTGCGCTACTACGACTTGGTCGTCGGCGAAACGAAACACAGTGTGTACACTGTGTTGTCAATTAGAGGTATCCTTTTTTTGTGGCATTTCTTCTTCCAGGTTTTGAGGGCTTGTTCCAAGTATATTTTAAAAAGCGTCGGTGAGAGACAACATCCCTGCTTCAGGCCCTTACTAACATTAAATCCTTTTGAGACTTTACTTCCAATTTTTACGTGCGCTTTCAATCCGTTATATAAAGTCTTAACCGCTTCGATTAAAGTGGAAGCGATGTTTGTTCGTTGAAGTGCCAGCCAAAGTTTGGTGTGCGGAATACTATCATACGCTTTCTTAAGGTCAACATATAGGCAGTCCACTTCTTGATTTACAGCAGTTTCCTTTTCTATGATTTGCGACAAGTAAATTAAATGATCTATGGTTGATCTCCCCGCCCAAAAACCAGCTTGTTCTTCTGCTTCCATGTCCGAGTATTGATGTTCAATTTTATTTTCAGAAGTTTTCCATACACTCTACTGATTGAACTCGTCACCGCAATTCTACGGTAATTGTCGCATTCAGTTATTAAAATCCTTAGTACAGTGATAATACTGCGTTGGCATAACATGCAAATACTACAGACAATATATAGAAAACGTATGTTAACCCGATAAGTTCTAAGTGGGTTTAATAATTTCTAATGTACAGGTTGACACAGGTTTCTCTCGACAACCATACACACATACAGTATTCGCAGCTCCGCAGTCTCATTCGACAGAACAACAAATAGCAGCGTTGGGATTTACCGTCGCTACATAAGTCACGGCTAACAAATTAGCTCTGCACCCGGCACAGCTGTTTTGTGCTGGCGGTACAAAGTAGAGGCCTTAGTACGACATTAATTAATTAAAACAAAAATCCATAGTAAAAAATAATTTGTTCTTAGGCATATTACTTTATTTAAAGCGAGAGTCTGGCTAAAGTAACTGTCTGATCTATTAGCTAATTTAATTACAGAGGTTTAATATAAATCAGACCCAAGCAGGTATAAGATAGTGTTTGTCTTTACTGAAACACTAAATAATAACATATTTGTACACTTGTGTTTGTAACTGTATGTTTTCTTGAATACTGCAGAGTTCAATTATAACAGTTATATTTGTCTACAAAATAAATGAAAACAATTTTTAATAACGCTAATAAAAATCTGATTTTGCTTTAAATATAATTTAAGCTTGTCACTAGAAAGTGAAGAAAATAATAGGATCGTTGGACTCTGTTTTATGGGATAAATCAATCACAAGAGACACAAAAAAGAGACTGTATAAGAGCTCCTGACAAAGATAATTTTATCCTTTTGTTTGTAGCTAAAATAATACGCTCTCCACCGCTAATAAAACTACTCATTGCACTGACTACCTTTGACGGCCATCTTCAGTGCAGAAAGACTGCAACACACTGACCGGGCTCAGTAACCACAGTACTCTGTTGGTCAGTGTGTTGACCAATAGCCTCGCCAGTGGTCAGTGGGTTATGACCACATAACCCCGGTCAGTGTGTTGCAGCCTTTCTGCACTGAAGACGGCCAAAACGTCTGCGATAAACAACTTTGGATCACGGCCTTGCAGCCCGGCAAGGAGTAATTTTAACAACATTGACGCCGACCGTGAAAGCGTCAGACAATATATCTAGTTGTTGACTTGGGGGTTCAATTCAGGCTTTACACAGCGGATCATTTACACTTTGCCGCAGTAGCAGTACGACAATATTGTTACGTATTAAAACAACAAGTAAATATAAATTATGATTGATTTAAATTCTCTCAAGGGAACCTTTCAAACTCCTTCCATTAAAAACGAATACGAAATAGCAGTAATATTTCTGTTAAGGTATTCAGTCGTGTAATATAAAGCCAGAGAAAATGTACAAGGTGTCGTCAGTGCCTCTTCAATGAAAGTTAAATTCAGTGCAGCGTTAAGGTTTTTAGTGTTCAACATTGTGTAGTCATTAGTGTGCTTCTACACCTAAACTCGAAAGTTTGAACCAATCTCTTTAAACAGACTGATAAGCGTCACAACGCTCTCGTTGCACGTGCGATCAGAAACGGGTGTTGGTATTTTTTTAAACTAAAAATATTTTGTGGTTCTGAAAACTTTAATGTGGCGTGACGCGTTTATTAGTCAGTTGCCATGGAAACCGATTAACAGATACAGTCCGAACCATTGTACTTTGTTGACAGACGGGATACTATGCAATCGCCGCCCGCGTCCCAAACTAATTCGAATTGTCACACGTGGTGAAGATTTAATCGGTCCAATAAATCGTGTTGTAAAACATACAAAAGTATCTGCTTAACGAATGCTACGCCACAATGAAATGTGTTATTTTATTTTCTTATTTAGTTATAGGTTGTACTTCGAGTTATGATAATGGTGGGTTATGTTCATAATAAATTGTGCTTTTCAGTACACTTGGTACATCGTTGTACAAACTTCCTGATGGCTTCAAAAAAAAGGTTTTTGGTTGAGCAGCAAGCCACATATGCACCCCTTCCTTTACTTCTTGATTTATGGAAAATTGACGCTCCCTTAAGGCATCTTTAAATTGGCCAGAGACGGTAATCCAACGGGGCGAAATCGGGGCCTATGCAGGATGCTTTAACACCTCGAAACACAATTTCTAAAGGGTTTAGACAGTGTGGGGACGCGTTGTCATGCAACAAAAGCATTTCTTCCGACAACAGACCTCGGCGTCTGGATCAAATTGCAGACTTCAGTTTGTTGGACAGCATCTCACCGTAATTTGCACTACTTATCGTTGAGCCCTTCTCCAACTACTGTTGCAGTATTTGTGACTTCTCCCTTGTGACTCCCAGAATACTGTGAGCATCACCTTTCCTGCAGAGGGTTGACTTTATTTTTGACTGGAGATTCGGGACGTTTCCATTCCATGCTCTGGCTTTTGCTTTCAGGCTCAAAGTGGTGAATACACAGTTCATCTCAATGAATATTCTCTTCAAAAACGCTTTACTTTCATTAACACAGCGGTCCAGTAAGCGTTGACAGATGGCCACAAGATTGCGCTTGATAAAAAAATACTTAAGTTTCATATACTATAATGTAGTATATGGTGTATACGTTTAGTATATACGAGGGTATTTGAAAAGTTTCCGTCTTAACATGGAAGGGTGAAGATAGGCCAATAGCAATACCAATATATTCACTGTATTCTCTCGCAGTTCAATACATTTCTGACAACGGTCCTGCAACAACTGTAACCCTTGGAGAAAAAATAATTTGACTTTGTCCACAAGCCACGTTTTAACAGCATCGATGACATCATTGTTGTTTGCAAAATGTGTTCCTTTCAAGTCCATTTTAAATTTTAGGAACAGATAAAAGTCCGACGGCGCTAGGTCTAGAGAATAAGAGGGATGGTCAATCACTTCATAGCCTATCTGGTCCAATTCCATTGTGATAAGCGCCTCCTTGTGACATGGAGCGTTGTCCTGAAGAAACATCATGCTTTTCGGCAGCTTTTCTCGCCGTGTCTTTCAGATGGCTACATGCAATTTATCCAGAACATCGCAGTAGTAGTTGGCATTCACTGTGGGCTCTTTCCGAACATAATCGATGTGGATGATTCCTTCCGCATCCCAAAACACAATCCCCATCACTTTGGCAGCGGATTTCTGCTGTCAAAATGTCTTGTGCGTTGGTGAGCCCGTATGTCGCCACTGCACTGACTTCTGTTTGGTTTCTGGCTCGTAGTTGTGGAACCACGATCTATCGGCTTACTAATACTAATTTGCAACTTACATTGTTATAGGTTATAGTATGCCCAATAATCACCATGTGATAGAAAGGCAGAACATTAATTTAATGTAATAATTTGAAAATCATATCTGGCTACAATAAACAATTTGCAACATTGCAAAATTTGTCTATAAATTGCAACACTCTGCTATTTATAGACGTCAGGTTTTGCAGCACGTTATTAATACAAAAATACACAGTCAACGATCGTCGGTTTGACGTATTCAAAAATTGCGTTGTGTCGTTTTTTGTAATAGCGCTTTAAATTTTAAATTACTTTTTTATTTTAAATTACAGGCTAATGCAGGTTATTCACTGTATACATATTTAACATCGTTTTGACATGGAACCAATCTGCTGTTGAGTTAAAATTACTGTTTTCAATTATTAATTTGTTTGTTGCTTCAACATTCACCAATATTCCGTAGGCTGCTACATAATATAAAAACTAGAAGTCTATTAGACTCTGCTTGTGTGTGTCTGTGTGTGTGTGTGTGTGTGTGTGTGTTTGCAGAGCAGTTTAACTTAAAATTGTTAAGCTTACTGTTCTTTCGGTCTAATGTTGTCGATAGGCGAACATGTTTTTTTTTTCATATTCTGAATGAGTCTCCACCAGTATCCCTTAATGACTTATAATTTGTCTTTGACAAATTTAGCTGTAATTTAAACTTTTGACATGATAATGTCTTTTGGCTGGCCATCATTTGAAAATTTCTGTAACGCTGTAAACTGTAACGCATCACGCTGCATGACGTCATTCTTGCGTGACGTCATTGGGATTGTTGTAAATAAACGTTTGTTTTGATACGTCGCAATATATATAATGTGTTAAAAATAATATCACTGCAAACAATTAAACCAGATTTATAAAGCGTCCTGAAAGTTTAAAATCAAGTGTTAGCACAATTTACCAGCCGGGAATCGTTAACTAAAACCGCGACCGCTAACATGCTAACGTCGTCGCAGATTAAAGACCTAACAAGCAAACAACACTGCATAGCTGTAGATAGGTTATTGGGGTTATTGTCTCTAGTTAATGGTTGTCTTCGTATGTGATTCAGCTAACGATCTATTCATTAAAAAAAAATTCAAGTACCGTCTGCCTAGTGGCAAAAGCTAAAGAGCATGATAATGTCTTTCGGCCGCCAGCTAAACGCAACATTATTATGGTTACTGACTGACTGATTGTTTCCTTTCTGCAAATGTTGCGTTTAGCTGGCGGCCGAAAGACATTATCATGCTCTTTAGCTTTTGCCACTAGGCAGACGGTACTTGAATTTTTTATATTCATAGTTAATTTTATAATTAAATATATTATGTTATGTCTAACTTTAAAAAGTTTTAACGCATCTGAAATAGCAATAGATTGATCCCAAGTTCATCCGCAACTGACCTAACAGTCTAAATTTTCTTATCTACTGTATTTCTTGAAGGCCTTCTTGCAGGTATTAAAAATATCCCATGAGACCTCAAGACATTCACCATGACGCGGTCTATAATTCCCTATTACACTAAGTATTAGTACCTATCCGAAATGTCATTCTTACGACTTATGGCACCACCTGTGAGCTCATGGAAGCGGGAGATTTATTCCCTTACTAGTTCCAGGTGCACAAAAAATGGCGTCCTTCTGGCCAAGTTCGGAGGGGCAGTCGGAACATAAAAATTAAAGTTTTTGGGAGATTTTATGGAGGGATATTTTGAAGTTCCCATTCCATACAGACAACAAACACACTGCCAAAACTCAGGAGAACTTCGTACTACGCCCAGTGAGCCTATGGAATGTAACCAGTGCATCTGAGAAACCTTTGTTAGTACTCCGATCGTCGTCATGGTGTGTTCAACCCGGTAATTAATGTATCTCCATATTGGTAAATCTTTCCGGTACATACTTTTCTTCTACCGCTAAAGCTTCGTTAAAGCCAAAATGTGAATTGTAAAATCATTTATTACAAAATTATATTTCTATATACTGACTTATATTTAATTACAGTTAGTTACCACAATTGTAGTGTATGATTAACAGTGCACGCGTGCAATATGCAGAGCCACTTTTCAAGAGGAAGTATCGCTAAAAAAATTAATTGTCCGTGAGCTATGAACAAAGTCCCAAAGGCTGTAGTTTGTTCTCCCGTTGGGTGCGATTGCACGATTATATCGAGAGACGTTTCCACTGAACCCTACAGATTGTCAGGTGTTTTCCCCCTATCGTTCCCAGTGTCAAAATAGAGTATACGTTTTAACATTAATTCATTTTCTGAAATTCAATCTAATGCTTGCATTTAATAACACATTGCAAGCGGTGGTTTTCAAAACTAGATTTTTTGCTTAAATACATTTTTTAACAGAAAACGCTGTTTACCGTAAACATATAAATATATTCTTTTCTTCTTTCTATGGCACTACAGCCCTTGTTGGGCCCTGGCCTCCTTCAATTTTTCCCCCCATTCTCCTCTGTCAGCAGCCATCCTCCTCCAGGAACGCACTTTTAATATCTCTCTTGCATCCTCATCCACCGCATCCTCCCATCTTCTCCTTGGTCTTCCCACTGGTCTTTTTCCATGGATTCTGGTATACAATAGTTTTTGTGGTATCCTTTCTTCTCCCATCCTGGCTACATGACCAGCCCACCTTAGACGCTGTAGTTTTATGTACCGTGTTAACGGTGGTTCTTTATACATTTGATACAATTCATGGTTATATCTTATTCTCCAGCCATGTACGTCATTAACTGGTCCCAGGATTCTTCGTAATATTTTTCTTTCAAAGGTATCGAGAGTGTTTGCTGCCTTGGAGTTCAGGATACACGTTTCGCAACCATATGTTAGGATGGGTCTTATTATTGATTTGTATATCCTTAGTTTCGTGTTTCTGTGGATGTCTTTGGATCTGAAGATACTTGATGTGGCGAAATACGCTTTATTGGCTTGGACTATCCGGTTTCGGATTTCGGCTTCTTCTGTGCCGTTTTTTTCTAATATGGTTCCCAAGTATTTAAAGTTGTCCACCTTTTCGATATTGTCGATTGTTCCGTAGTTTCTTTGTCTTCTAGTCTGCACTAATATTTTTGTTTTATCTATGTTGATTTTGAGGCCTATATTGCTAGCATTTTCTTTGAGTTCAGAATACGTTTCCTCTGCTGCATTTTTTGTCCTACACATTATATTGATGTCGTCCGCATAGGCTACTAATTGGACCGATTTGTTTGTCAGTACGTTGTTTCTTCCTACTGACAGTTTTCTGATAACATATTCTAAAGCTAGATTAAACAAGGTCGGGGCCAGCCCATCTCCCTGTTTTAACCCTCGATTGATTACAAATCCTTCTGTTTTGTGTCCTTGTATTCGTACCTGAGCTTCTGTATTAGTCATTGTATATAAATATATTATATACGTTAATTTAGAGATAAATATTAATGCTTGTTGTGAATTTGTCTTTGAGCTTCCTCTTATTGTTGTACACTATGAGTCTCTTCAATCAAAGTCGGCAATTATATTACATTATTCAGCGTAATGCATTGTAAAGTTCTTAAAGTTGTTTCACAAATACAACTCAGTGTATAAAATCTGTTATTGTTGATTTAAAATTTTCTACTTCTTCTTCTTTTTTTGATAGTTCCTATTCGTTTCGGATGTTGGATATCATACAGACTACTTAAACTTTCTGTACTGCTGCACGGAATAAGTCAGTTGTGTTCATGCCAAACCAAGTCCTTAAATTTTTCAGGCATAAGATTCTCGGTCGCCCAACTCCTCTCTTTCTAGTTTTCCCTCTAGTATGGACTGCGATAAGTAAAATCTTTGTTCATTTCTGATGAGATGTATCAGATACTGAAGTTCTCTTACCGTCACTGTGTTAATATCTTCCCTGTCTTTCCTCATCTTTCTAAGAACTTCAACATTAGTTACATGTGCTGTCCATAAAATGCTCAGTATTCTACAGTAAAGCCACAGTTCGAAAGTTTCCAATTTTTTAGTTGTGGCTTCAGTCAAGTCCCAGATTCTACGCCGTAGAAAAGGACCAAGAATACGTAGCAGCGTAAAAATCTCATCTTTGTGTTTATTGTTAAATCGTGACTTTTGAATATCCTGCTCATTCTAGTGTTAACTGCTCTCGCCTATTCAGTTCTACTTCTTAATCATCTGTAATTCCGACGTATACTCCATTAAGAGAATGTGTCAATTTAAAGTGTTTCTAAAATACAAATTTATGTTTCTTCACGAGGTTTTATTGGGCACACCCATGTGTACTTTATTGCTACAATTGTAGTCATATCATAAGATATGTATAATTTTCAGGAAGAATAATACTTATGCTTCTATGTAGTAGCACATATCATAAACTAGAGCCTTGTATGAAAGTTAACGTGACATGGAGTAAAGTTTTTAGTTTTGACTTGATTAAATAGGTAACAATGTACTACCGGCCTATCATTTTATGTGTAGAAAACTTGACTTTCCAATAATTCCGGACAGGAGCGGATCCATAAATTAATTTTGGAGGGGAAAGAGTTGACTTTTGGGGGGTTATATAAATAGTTATACCATTCTTTAATGGTCTAAAATATAAATGACAGGAATGAGTGCAGATAAAAATACAGTGCGTTATTTTCAACACAGTAAATTTATTAAATTACAAGTCTAAAATTATATCTGTGTTTGTCCGTTCATTGTTTACTTAATACCATTTACTTACAGTTTAAAGTACATACTGTTCTTATCTTATGTATCTAACAAAAGTTAACTTGGTGGTAAGGTACAGGTACAATTTAAATTTAATTTTAGAGAAAAACTATGAACCCACATAACGCGATACGAATGTTGTAAAATATCTACAATCAAAAAACCATTCGACAATCACAAAACAACGACAAAAATGTCGTCTGATGTGGTAATTTGGGTGGGGTGGGGGAATTTCCCCTATTTTCTCCTCCCCTCGGAACCGCTCAGGATTTCGGAAGCCAATAAAAATATTAAAATAAATATGCTCTTCAGTGTTTAGCATAGGGTGAAACAACTTATTTCTTATTGTTTCTCCCTTATTTTTGTTTTTAACAAGTATAGTTAAATGAAGTGGTCATTCTAAGTGGCATATGGAGAAGTACAGAAAGAGTAACAAAAAAAATCTCCTGGAGATCATTAAGTAAATCCAAGCTAATTAGTTTAGAGCTATTAAATGACTATATAAATAGGAAAAAGTTATTTTTCTCTTTCTCTATAAAGCCTTTATAATTGTAACTTGTTAAAGATTTTATGGATTCTTTACTCTTCCTTCCGAAGTTCAAAGTAAATACCATAGAATCGCCAGTTATCCGTCCGTTAAACATACATTTTTCTTATGTTCTAACAGTTTCTTTTAAACTGTCACAAGAGACATAAAGAAAAAGTGTCACCGCATTTTAGTCATAAAATGTTCGCCTTATCTGTTTCAATTGATGACATCCCAGATACTCGTAACACTCATATTAACACTCGTAATATACGTTTAATCGGAGAATAAATAAATGTTTCATTGGGAAAGTGGGTTTTTAATAATAATGTAAGTATATATACTGTAAATCAAAATGTAAATTATGTAAATGTGTTGATTTTGTGCGTTAGAGAGGTTAAAGAAACCTTGTGTGTGTGTGTGTGTGTGTGTGTGTGTGTGTGTGTGTGTGTGTGTGTGTGTGTGTTATGGACAAAATATGCTAACATAATGAAGTCTTTTACATGCCACCGCTCAACCAAAGAGTGATACAAATTTTAACCACTTCTAATTAACATAATGGGGCAATACTTACAAAGGCTCTGCTCATTAACCCAATAATTATTTGGTGTAGATGCCAATTTCGTTAAATCGTTTTACCATGCCCTTGTAGGAACCAAGGTCACGAAACTTTAGTAATTATTGCTATATACGGAACTTCAGGTTACGTAGTAATAGCTAATTTTCTCTTTGTTCTGAAAAGTTGTCTAACCAGAATTCATCAAACCCAACTTTTGAGATTATTCTTCTCAACTACTGCTAGGGTACAGTACGGTCAATTGCTGTCCTAGTATCCTCCTCTAAACGAGTGCAATATATTCTATTGCATATTATTACGTTGTAGGCTACGTGTGACTTCCAGTGCCCTTTAAGTGTAACACACACACAACATTGTAAGTTTTTTGCTATATACGTACGATAAGTCACACATTAGTCATGACATGAGTCACACATGTATTGACCTTCGTAGTGATAAATATTAAAAATTGTTTCACATACATGCTAATACATACGTTCGATGAGAAATTGGAACTATGTATACCAAAGTAATCTAGCACAAACTAGTGAATCCTTTCTTGCACATGACCATTAGAAACTTGTATCAACCAGAACCACTAGCAACTACAAGAAAGAAGCTAGCAACTTCTCGAATCGTCTCAGGCACACAATTTGCACAGACTGGACTTGTCAACCAGTCGGACTGTGGATTGATCATGCGTGTCAGGCTCTACTGTTGCATGCGTAGCGTGAACTTTGTCTAAGGTTGCTTACTGCTTATAACGGATGATTTAGCCCTTCAACTAGTTTATTAAATTTACTCTGCCTTTTTGTAATAACCCTTTTGGGTTTTATTGTTCTCACATAATCTTGTTTCTTCAAATATGATAGTGTAACGTGAAATGTCAACACTCCAAAAGTCTGTTAACGGGTAATCTCTGTTTGCACGTGACATGTCGCTGCGTAAGTAAGAACGGTCCTGACCACTACAAGGTATTCGCTTATGCACTTCAAGGCCTATATTAGATATTTACATCGAGTTTGAGACAACCGTATTTAATTTTTATATCAAAGATATTCAGATGTTGATTAATAACGTAGTCCGTCTCTCTTGGATGTACAGAAGTGGAGCGATGTAATCTCATTAATTAGAATTACGTATTAGGCCTACTTGTTAAATACTTGTTAAATTTATAAAAATCTGCTTTGCCTAAACACATTTAGCTGTTTCATTTTATTTAAACTTTTATGTTGGCATTAATGTTAATAAGACTTACAGAGAAAGACCGCGTTTTATACTTTTAATCAGTTAGATTGCAACAGCCTACTTTTTTCCTACATTTTGCTTCGTTTTTCTTGTAAATGAAAATAACTGCGTTAAATTATGTAGCCTAAGACCCTGTAGCAAGTCTAACTTGCTTCTCTGTACACATTTTTCCAAGACGGTTTCAATTTAACTCGTCGAGCTCATTACATATTAGTAATAATAATAATAATCATCATCATCATCATCGTCGTCGTCTACTGTTGTGTACACTTTAAGTAATGTTTACGATGTTGTTAAACGAGTTATTGTTTGGTCTGTGTTTTTTTTATTTAAATAATTTAGCTCATTGTAACCTGATGCTATAGATTAGGTCTACTCTACCCTGATGCATGTGTCCATGGTGGTCTTCCTGACGGTGCGTGTGCTTGTGTAGGAGTTTGTGTGGTCCAACCTCGTAAGAGGTCTGGATAACGAGCGCTACGACCCTCGCTCGTGACGATCTGATTACAAACAGAGAGACTGGTTTACCAGACTTGGGTATAAATAGTCCTGGCATTACTAGCTGTCAAAGATTGATTTAACAGTCCTGGGCTTGTCAACCATTGTCGGCTTGGCGTCTCTTTCGCAACATGAAAAGTCATTTGCGTATATTAACAATTTTCATAGTCTGTAGAAAACTTTTAGCAAATAAATCATTGTTCTTAATTCGATACATTTTTCTTTCACTTAATGTGAACGGTTATAATCACTCCGTAGTTATATATCTACCGCAGTAATTAACAAATAATTACACTGGCACATTATATGTGCATGTATTTGCACTGCCTCGAGTCTATTGGCGCGTAACATTAATCGATGACATAAAGCGTTATTGCCTGCAGTCAATTGGTTTCGCACAGTTTTGTAAAAACGTATAGTTTTGCTTGCGTCTAGGTTTCATATTCGTTCTAGCATCACACATACTAGTAACTTTTAATGTTTGACAATGCGCACACAGAGATCTCACCCGTTTTGACTTGACATCAGATGAAACGTGTCTGAGATTGTTAGTTTTAAACCATACAGTGTGTTCAATAAATTTTTCCTATTTGATAATAAATTTCACACCGCCAATACACACGCATACACACACACACACACACACACACACACACACACTCACATGTATATATAATTTTTGGAAAAATGTCAAGGATAAGTTTTCTCGTTTGGAAAAATGTTTTCAAGTTTTGTCGTTTTCTTGTAACTTTTACAAAAATACTCCTAGAGATAACAAGAAGTTTATCAGAATATAATGAAATAATACTAATGAAAAACGTCAGAAACTGAGTATATAATATACATGTATATCTAATGACTTTGTGTATTGGAAGTTGGAAGATCGATAGAATCACACATACAGTTTGTATGTGCGCATGTAAACGCTGTTTGAAAAAAGTATATATTGTTCCTTAGTTCCTTAATGCTTAAGTAAAGCATTAGTTCACTTAGAGAAAATGTCTGATCGACTGAATAGAAATATGCTGGGAAACATATTGTCTGGGAGGGATGCCTCAGACACCTAACCACATATGTACCTATAAAAGGCGTAGTCCTACCTTGTTAGTTGACGTAGTGGACGGAGAGTGGAATTTCCCATCACCTTCACTGAGAATTGAGGCTTGATTTTTTAGGTGTGCGTCTGGATTTGTTAGAGACCTGGTATTTTCAGAACTTTGGATTTGGTATGAACCTAGATGCACAAGGTACATTATTAGCAACCAAAACCACCTACAATTAATGATCCTGTAACGTATGCTATTCAGGACCTTTACTTCTCTAACCAGCGCGTTCACAGTCTTCTCTCTGCTTCAAAAAATCTGCTTGAAAATTATTAGGCTTCCAACATTCATATTTTGGTCTTCCATCTTTCAGTTCTTGTACTTTAGTGGTGACTGTTGTCTCTGTTCCCTCTATTTGTTCTTTATCACCTGTGTCGTCGGTGATCTTTTGCAGCGAGCATTCTGACATTGGTCCAGTCAGACTCTGACTTGACAACGTCAAACCATTGGGTATGCACAAGGTCGTTCTCACTATTATGGTCTGTTGCCATTCGTAACATTTGCTTTAGGTGACTATCTCTGAGCCAACTGTTAAATGTTTGTATTGCAAACCGCTTTCGAATGACCGCTGGTGCTTCAGTATAAGATAATCTAACCAGTCTGGTAATACGTTGCTTTGAACTCTTGAAGACCCTTCCGGAACGCTGTCGTCTTATTTTCATTAGTTTACCACAGTAAATATTGCGCTATTGCGCAGTATACATCAGCTAATGCTGAAAACTCCGGTGCTGATATGTTGATAATTCCAGTGCTTTTATTATTTTGGCTTACGTTTTCTGGCTTTATGTAATAGCCTTGCGGCGGATTCTATTAAAGCGAGACCGAATAAGTGATATTATTTTCTCATTTTCCAACCACAGGTTTGCGCATGCAGTAACTTCAGATTACCGAATATGAGGTACGTAACTATGGAATCTAAGGGAGGAAGATAAGTCCTGTAGTGAGTGCTTCTATCAAGTGTTGAAGCCTTGACACGAACTGGTCTACTACAGGCGAAGATTCTTTTTCAACTGTCTTACTGTTCGCGTCTTTCTCTGTTGTTATTGAATGGTACTGTCTGTGCAGCTGCTTGTTTTGATGTTCATGCAAACTACTCATTCATTGATTGCTCTAATTTACTTCTAATTCATTCTCTTATACTTGAAACTGATCTTCTACACCATCGGATTTTTGTATTGAATTTGAGTTTTCCATACTTGAGACAGTAAGTTCAATTTTTATTCTCCATATTGTCTTACTTCTTACGCACTTAGTTCATCAAATAATTTTCCTAAGTCTCCACATAGGAGACCCAACTTTTCTGTAGGATGCCTTGATCTGGTTTTGCTCATGTATCGATGCTTTTTAAGTCATATGTTCCAATCCTGCCTTTTTCGTTTAAAGCAGCGGTGTTTAATGCTATTCCTGTATTTCCGGCAAGAGTGCTTTTGCCGCTCCCCAGCTATTTTGATTTTGCGCGTTGTTTTGTCATACCCTTAGTATTCTAGCATAGAAGTCTGACTAGTATTATTATTTTCTTATTATTCACACTAGTCTCTCTTACGAAATAATTGTTTCCACTTCCCACTGTTAACAATTCTGCGCCCTACTTCTGAACTCTTGTTCGACGATCGCATGGATCGTCACTTTCAAACACTGGAATAAACAGTTTAACATCACATATATCACTACTCATACTTTAGTGAGAGTTTTATTAAACAAATACTGTTGTATACAACAATTTTGAAAGTTTAGAGTTGTTCAATTATTAGTACCTACATAAATAATGAGAGCTATCAATTACAAATGCTCATGTCTAATAATTAAGAATATAGAATTTACACTAAATTCTGCTATTTAAAACTCATAAGGGACCCGACAGTTGCAGAAACCAAGAGCGACAGTTCCACGTTTCGAACCCAGCTTGCTCAGTACGTGCACTTTATAGATCTTCTTCTTCTTCTTCTTCTTCTTCTTCTTCTTCTTCTTCTTCTTCTTCTTCTTCTTCTTCTTCTTCTTCTTCTCCTTCTCCTTCTCCTTCTCCTTCTCCTTCTCCTTCTCCTTCTCCTTCTCCTTCTCCTCCTCCTCCTCCTCCTCCTCCTCCTCCTCCTTCTCCTTCTCCTTCTTCTTCTTCTTCTTCTTCTTCTTCTTCTTCTTCTTCTTCTTCTTCTTCTTCTTCTTCTTCTTCTTCTTCTTATCTTTAAGGACTAAGTTATTTAAATCTGTTCCGGCGTCCATCTCAAATAATTTCATTTATGCCATTTACTTCGAGTTCTGCTTTGATATCTTCATTCCTTATGCTATCTTTTCAATGTATAATTTTAAAGTATTTTGAAGAAACTGCATTTCAACACTCTGAATCTTGCCGCTTTCCCTTTTCGTCATGACCCACGCCTCACACGCATAAATCAACGTGAGTATTGCAATTGTCTTATAAAATTTATTCCTTGTGTGCTGTGTCTTTTTTTATTTCTAAGATTTATGTGAATCGTGCCAAAAATATTCCTAAATTTATTTATCTTCTCTCTTATTTCATATTTAGATTTATAGTTTACTTTACAGCCGAGTTATTTGAAACGGCTCACTTGTTCTAAAGTGCTGTTGTTCATAACTATCTTAGTCCTCACTGGATATTCACTTTTAAAGGCCATAATTTTGGTCCTTCTTACTGAAATTGTCAGTGAGTACTTTGTTGGCACTTCTTGTAATTGAAACATAGCTCTTTGAAAATCATCCTCATGTTCTTAAATAAGAACACGTTCATTAATAATTCTTTTCCAAAATTGTGCTCTATATAATTAAAAAATCAATCCTTATGGTATACAAGATACTACTCTTTTAAAATAGTAACATTCAGATACTGTATACAGAATCAAGCTGGGTACTCTGATCGCCTGGCGACAACTCTGCGATTCCCTGTTACAAGTTATGTTGTTATGGTCTGCCGTTTTTGAAATTCGCGGTTTTCCGCTAGCGAGTGGCTTAATAAATGATCCGTGTCGTTTCCCGATAGGGTAGTGGCCTCTTTTGCCAACGTCAGTTGTAACAAGTTAATGACAAAATTTTCTTTGTCAGTTTCGCTGAACGTTGTGTGTTTGTGTGAGCGTGTTTTGTTTGTGCCCGCATGTTGCCATAGTCTAGGCAACTCTGCAGAATGGCACTCACTGGGTTGATAGGCTTCAGACATGTCAAGACTTCTCTTGGATGTCAAAAGAGTTTCATAAGAGGTCAGTTCTGTTGTTGGACCTAGCTTATATATGTAGATAACGAAAGTTGCTTCTGGGTACGTAAATTTGATCTTCAAGTTATGCCTTATATGTTCAACACATAAACACAAGATATGAGTACAAAATAGTTAATTGGTTAGACTATAACGTTTTCATACATTTAAGTTGTATTTACAATTCATGTTTAAACCTAAGTATGTCTTGTATTGATTTGCGAAATGGTAAATATATAAAATACCTTCAAAGGATATGAATTTATAATTGTGTAATTATGTTTTAAAGTTATTATTAATTTTAGTTATTACTAATTAAAGTTATTATTAATTTTAACAAATTAAGTTTTAAAGTTAACACTCAAACATACATACTTATATTTTCATTTTATTTTGTTGACCTAACAAAGTGACGAATGTATACTGTAACGTGTCGTTTCACCAAACATAAAACTAATAACATACTAACTAAAAGATAATTTACTGCCTGTAACAAACTATGGCTGACAATGACCAAAGTACCAAGAAGTTAAAGATCCCAGGACAAAAGATGTAAATAAATAAGATGTAAAGATGTAATTAGTCGCACTGTTGAGTACATTTACATATGCTTTTATTTGTGTTAATCTGATTCATTCAAATAAGACAATTTATATTATTATTAATAACTTCATTTCTCGTTAAAATGTAAATAAATCTAATTTAACTATGGGGAGGTCTGCGCACCTCAGACCGTTATTTTAATTATAAAAAAAAAAATAATAATAATAATTTACATAAAGTGAATTATTTAAGTTTTACAAATATAATAAGATCAAACTATAATTATAAAAGTGGTATGGTATGACAGTGGTAGAAAGTGAGAATACCAGTGCAATACGGTAAAAAGGAAAAATTGTGTATAATGAAAGTGATTTAACATAATTATAATGAGCATTGAAGAAATATATAATCTATATGAAACAGGTATATAACACATATAGTGAAACAAAACAAATTAACTATTTGAAAAGGATAAAATTTTACATTAAAAATTTATAATAAAATAGTGTAAGGAAGAAAAGATAAAGTTCAGCTGAATATTATTAATTAGAAATGGTACACCGAACCTGTGACCCATAAAATAGAGCTAAGGCCTTTAACTAAATAAATTAATGTTTCGAGTGGAAGAAGATTGATTGTTGAAAATTGTGACTTGCAAGCCAGAATGTTAAAAAAATTACTGCTGAGTTTGATGGAAATTGAAGATCAGTAAAAGCTGAGATGACCAGGAAAACCAACCCAAGACCTAGAGGAATGATGTTTTGATAGAGAGAGACCAAAAAACCAGGTGTCCAGGAGTGAAGAATCAACCAATAAATCCGTTGGGAAAACTGCAAGATTGGTGAGATCACTACAAAACAATAACTGAAATATTCGAGCTAACATTGCGACAGTAAAAGTATGAATTACCACAAAAACAATAACTGAAAAAAAAATAATAATAATAATAATAATTGTGAATTATTTTAGAACACTATTATAAAATAGTCGTTAATCATAAGAGTTTTTGTTATAGTTTCTAGTTGTTTAAAAGATCCCACAAACATTCAACAGACATTTACAACACCATATTACCAAGTCTCATGTATTAATAATATTGTCTGTTCTATGTGTAACCTGTACCAGACTTTAATGATACTTGTATGTTAACCCTGAGATTCAGATAAATAATTATCTAATTAAAAATAAAACAGGTTTTTTTATTTAGTTACAAATCAACGTCAGAGATACTAATTATTTTAATATTACATATTGGTGATTCCAAAATTGGGCTGAACAAAATAAAAGTATCAACGACGAACGACGAAAATAAAGATATTTACGAACGTGGGGCCTTCCACATTCGCAGAATAGATTTGGCACTATATTAACTGAATATTACATATTGGCGCCCATCGCGGGGCTTAAAGGGAGAGAGAAAATTTTCTGAATATTACATATTGGCGCCCAACGCATGTCTGGTCACTAAAATTTCTTACCATTTCGAGGAAAGCATAACACGAACCAGACATTGCGGTCAGTTGAAGACGATAGGAGAGATGGGAGCCCTCCTGGAAAGTTATGAAAGGGAGGACTACTACAGGAGAAGTCGCAGGAGACTGGAACCCCAGAACGATCGGCGGAACGAGCAACACTGGGAAAATAGGCCACGAGTAAATCAGGGAAGGGCTGAACAAAATAAAAGTATCAACAACCAACAACGAAGAGGAATATATTTACCGAATGTTACATATTGACGCTCAAAAGTAGGGCCTTCCACATTCGCAGAATAGATTTGGTACTATAGTTACTGAATATTACATATTGGCGCCCAACCGGTAGGGCTGAAGTTAGGCAAAGCTACTAACCAAAACACAATTAGTAAAATAACGATTGACCTAATTTTAGCTGGCAACTGCTAGAAGACTAAAAAATGCGACGACGAGAAGCTTCTCAGAAGAGAGGACAAAAGCCAGAGACAGAAGAAGATAGGCGGGAACAAGAAGAATAAACAGTCAAAGACAGCGAAATGGAAGAACAGGCGGGTGACAATGAGGAAGCCAGAGGAGGCATGGATTTACAAAAATTATGGGAATTAATTAAAGAAGATTCCAAGAAACAGAAGGAAGAATTAAGGAAACAAATGAAGGAGGATATTGAAAAAATAGATAAAAATAATGAAAAGAACATCGAAACACTTAACAAGAAAATGGATAGTAACCAAGAAGTGTTTAAACAAATGAGAGAACAAATGGACAGCAATAATGAAACACTTAAATTACAGTTGGAAGAGTATCGTGAAGAAATAAAGCAGAGAATAACGGATACCAAATAAGAACCAAAAAAGACCAATGAAACATTGATAGAAGTCCGTGAGGAAATATTAAATAAAGTAAACAATGTCGAAGAGGAAAGTAAAAATAGAATTGAGGGAATCCAACAGGAAACAGTGGAAAAGTTGGAACAAATGCAAGGAAAAATAGATGAACAATATAATGAGGTAGGGAACAATGTAGGACGAGTACAATGCCAAGTCATGGAAAATAAAGAAAAGATTGAGGAAATACGGCGAAAAGAAATAACAAAAATTAAAGAAGATATAGAAATACTTAATAGTAGACCGATGAATTACACACACATACCAATAGGAGAAAACCAAAAGGATATTAAGCACCTGGAAAAGAAGACAAAGAAAATGAGACAAATGCATCAAAGGAAACTAATAAAAACAAGGGAGGAGTTGGAGATGATAAACAATGGACTATTTAATGTACTTAATCTCCCAATGACTGACCATAGGGAAATAGGTAATGATAAAAATTATAGTAGGAGCTTAATAGAAATTTTAGAAATAATTCACAATAAAACGGTGTGTAACAAATTATAAAGGTCTATAGGTAAATTGAATACACCAGAAATAAAAATGCATAAAAAAATGTCATGGATAGCATCAATGATTGATATACAATTACCATATTTGTTTAGTAAACTAGATGATAAAGTGATAGAAATAAGATTTAATACAAGTAAACATTTTGTATTAGAAACATTGCCGTATAAGGTAATAGAGAGATATTTAACTAGGACTGAAATAGTTCTGAAAACAATAGCAGTCCGAACAATAAGGGCAATTGAGATCGACCACGGATAAACTAAGTAAGATAGCGCCATCGAAAGAAGGGACTGATTTTCTGGGTACCGATCAAGCGAACCATTTGAATAAGGAAGCAAAGAAATAATATTGATTAAGACAAAGACAATATAAATGAAGATTTAAAAAAAACATAACCAAAACCGAAGAAAAGCTAATAATGGACAAAAGGGGAATATAAACGGGAAAATAAGAAGAAAAAAGTATTAAACTAACAATTAATTGAGACAAAATAAATATGTTTAGAAAAATATATCAATGGATTCGTTAGAAAAAAAACAGGGTAAAGCGAAAACAAACTGAGACATAGAGTACATCAAAGTAAACACTACACGAGGTGCAAACATTTCATTAATTGATAAAACAGAGTTGAATAGGATACCAGAATAAAACGGAGAGAATACGCACGCCGTCCATAAACCAAATGTAATTATAGGAGCCACAGGTAAATAATATAAAACCATAACGCAGCAAATAAGCCTGAATGTTACGAGTGTAGGAATAGGAATTCCTATGGCGTTATTAGTAACCCAAGGGTTACTCTTTAAGGTATAAACAGAGTGTTGTATGCTACGGCGCCACTCTGCGATTATGAATGATCCGCTGAGATAATAGGAAGCACAAGTGCCCCTCAGGACAGGAATTCATACTAACTTAGGGAAAATGTTAGGGTACCCATAGGAAACAAATAAACCGTAACAGAACCAGAATTATGGCAGGAAAGACTGCAGGAAATCAGGGCATTACAAGGAAAGGATATACAGAGATCATGAGTGTGGCACAAAAGAAGAGGTTAGTGAACAGTTACAATAACTACCGCATCGTATACCTTAACTCACCGAATAAAGCGAAGAATTTAAATAATATCCGGTTAAAAAGTGGTTAAAGAAAGCTGTAAGAAAGTAAATCCAGCGCATGATAAAAGAGGATATTATAGGAAAAAGTAGTTTGTCAATTACCAGCCCCATTGTAGCAATACCCCAAGGAATATATAACCAAACCGAGATAAAGAGGTTTTATGAAAAGTGAAGACAGCTTTGTAGTTTTTGCCGTTTATTTCAGTAACTCCTAAAACTACCATTTACTGAAATAACTCGTCTTAAACGGGGGGCTTTATGTAACGTGTTGTTTCACCAAACATAAAACTAATAACATACTAACTAAAAGATAATTTACTGCCTGTAACAAACTATGGCTGACAATGACCAAAATACCAAGAAGTTAAAGATCCCAGGACAAAAGATGTAAATAAATAAGATGTAAAGATGTAATTAATCGCACTGTTGAGTACATTTACATATGTTTTTATTTGTGTTAATCTGATTCATTCAAATAAGACAATTTATATTATTATTAATAACTTCATTACTAGTTAAAATGTAAATAAATCTAATTTAACTATGGGGAGGTCTGCGCACCTCAGACCGTTATTTTAATTATAAAAAAAAAATAATAATAATAATTTACATAAAGTGAATTATTTAAGTTTTACAAATATAATAAGATCAAACTATAATTATAAAAGTGGTATGGTATGACAGTGGTAGAAAGTGAGAATACCAGTGAAATACGGTAAAAAGGAAAAATTGTGTATAATGAAAGTGATTTAACATAATTATAATGAGCATTGAAGAAATATATAATCTATATGAAACAGGTATATAACACATATAGTGAAACAAAACAAATTAACTATTTGAAAAGGATAAAATTTTACATTAAAAATTTATAATAAAATAGTGTAAGGAAGAAAAGATAAAGTTCAGCTGAATATTATTAATTAGAAATGGTACACCGAACCTGTGACCCATAAAATAGAGCTAAGGCCTTTAACTAAATAAATTAATGTTTCGAGTGGAAGAAGATTGATTGTTGAAAATTGTGACTTGCAAGCCAGAATGTTAAAAAAATTACTGCTGAGTTTGATGGAAATTGAAGATCAGTAAAAGCTGAGATGACCAGGAAAACCAACCCAAGACCTAGAGGAATGATGTTTTGATAGAGAGAGACCAAAAAACCAGGTGTCCAGGAGTGAAGAATCAACCAATAAATCCGTTGGGAAAACTGCAAGATTGGTGAGATCACTACAAAACAATAACTGAAATATTCGAGCTAACATTGCGACAGTAAAAGTATGAATTACCACAAAAACAATAACTGAAAAAAAAAAAATAATAATAATTGTGAATTATTTTAGAACACTATTATAAAATAGTCGTTAATCATAAGAGTTTTTGTTATAGTTTCTAGTTGTTTAAAAGATCCCACAAACATTCAACAGACATTTACAACACCATATTACCAAGTCTCATGTATTAATAATATTGTCTGTTCTATGTGTAACCTGTACCAGACTTTAATGATACTTGTATGTTAACCCTGAGATTCAGATAAATAATTATCTAATTAAAAATAAAACAGGTTTTTTTATTTAGTTACAAATCAGCGTCAGAGATACTAAATATTTTAATATTACATATTGGTGATTCCAAAATTGGGCTGAACAAAATAAAAGTATCAACGACGAACGACGAAAATAAAGATATTTACGAACGTGGGGCCTTCCACAACGCAGAATAGATTTGGTACTATATTAACTGAATATTACATATTGGCGCCCATCGCGGGGCTTAAAGGGAGAGAGGAAATTTACTGAATATTACAATATTCATTTATTTGTGATATTTTGTATTAAATAATAAATACCATTAGTTATTACTTACACCTTCCCTGATGTATTACCAAAATTTGTTATTATAAAAATTGTCAAGAAAAGTGGAATACTATTGTATCACCCTTTGATTTCAGTAAATGGAAAATCCAAAATACAAATACAAAAAATTCAAAATTTTTAAAAACATGAAATTATCTAACAATTTACTTTATTGGCATGTTAATGAATTGTTTGATTTGACATCAGCCTTCATGAAAAATTATTTTCTCGGTGAAGTATTTCGTCACAAAATAAAGGCTGACCCATACCAACGTGCCATCAGTGACAGTGAAGTAACGCAGATATCCTTAAACACGCTTGTTAAGCCCCACTTGCTAAAATCACAAACGTGTAGCGTTTGGCAATAGAATTTCCTAAATTTTATTACGCGAAATAAATCTTATTACGTCAGGACATGCTGAATGACAAGCTGGATTTTATGGTTACTACGTCAAAGTTATTGCTTCACGGGCCAATTACTTCAGTTTAACAAATGATATAAAAGTGATATCTTGTTATGTATTGTGTTAAGTATCTTAAGAAGTATTTTGTTAAGGTTTCTGTTAATAAATGAATTATTAATAAAAGAGTTCTATATATGTAAACAATGTATTTTATTTTGCGGGCAATAGTGTGTCCGTACCCACGTTTTGTCTTATTCTTAGTCTTACTCGCGTTCTTTTTCTACTTTTCTGCCGTGGGGTGTCGAGGAGTTGCAGAGAGATCGCCACTGTTGCCTATAGAGAGCAAGCGCCCTTGCCTGATTAAAGCAATGGCCCTGCCCTCCGAGAAGTCTTGCACATTGTCTTGCCATGTCGTTCTGGGCCTTCCTCTAGATCGTCGTCACGTGCTTCTTACCTCATAGTTTCCTGGAAAGTCTCTCATCGCCAATTCGCTGAAGGTGTCTGAACCATCTCATTTGGGACTTTTTGATTGTGTTACCCACTGGTCTTACTTTTAATGCTGCTCTTATTGTAACACACATTTTTTCCGTTATATATTTTGACCTATCCAAATAATTATCTAATTATATACAGAGTGTCTCATAAAAAAACAAAATTAATATAATGACATTTTTTAGACGTACCCGTGTGAAAGAGAAAAAACTTAACAGACATAAGCCCGGAAAAGATTTATTTCTGAGTTACGGTTAGAGAAATATTTTGCTATATTTTTTGCACCAACAGAAAAATAGGACTATACTAAAATATGCGTAGGGTATACTAAATTAAATTACGTGCATACGTGTATATTAAAACGTGAATATACAATTTTTGGTATACAATTTGGTATACGATTTGTATTTTTATGTGATTTTTAAACTGTGAAATAAAAGGGTTTTGCAACAGTAGCTTCAGTAATTTTTGATACAGCAGTTGTAAAACCCAAAAAGGTTGAGCAGAAAATTATAACTTTTTAGGTAGTACGTTATAGAAAAGCATAAATTAGTCAGTTGACCTTACGCAGTTAGACGTTTTTGTGGTCACATGAGCACTCAAGTAGACTAACAAAAAGCATTTACAAGGAAGATGTTAGTGATAAGAATTTACCTACAATTCCGTAGAAATTATACGAAGCAGCTGTGGTACAATACAGTAGGTAGGGCAGAGTGGTGTGTAAACAAAACGGAGGAAACTTGATCAATTTACATAATCTGTAATTGTAGTATTGTACAATGCTTTTTTTGTTTAAGTTGAATATATTGATGATACTTTTTTCTAATACCAAAAATGTTTATATTTTGGTTAAAACTGTATCATTTTGTGTCATGCTTTGATCCCAATAAAAGTCGAATTTCTAAAAATGTTACTTTTCACACGACCTTACTTACCACAAATCGTCTTAAAATTAAATAGTGTTGCGACGGTCTACTCGATCGTCGTAGGTACAGTGGAAACAAAATAAGTACAAGACACCAATTAAGTCACTAATCACACCTTTAATTGTTACAGTAAAACAGTTCGTAATTAACAACACAGTCTCTACAACAAATCGAATTAAAATTGTTCACACGCAACAAAATGTCCACTCATATTAAAATTCAATTGTATTACAATTATACCGTCCGATTATAAAACGCAACACTTCACTAATAACTACTTGAACGTACACAGTAATAACTCGAACCGCTCTGGAAATATATCGCAGCTGTACTGAAAACTAAGGCCGCTACGCCATGTATTTATAGTCCCGCTCACACACCAGAAGCTTTCAAACTGCGCCCTATCTCTCGTGTGAACTACGTAATTAACTCCGGCCTTGACACAGGCCGAGCGCCCGAGCGAAGCCCGGCACAGTCGAGAAGATTCTCGCAAAATGCGTCTAGCAGTATGTACGCCACACGCTTACAATCTGGATCTCTCTGGAACGTTCGACAAACACGTAGATTGTTCTGTGATGCCGTAACACTGCCCCCTCCTTAAACCTGTTCGTCCCGAACTGGCAAACCATCTCCGAAGTAATACTCGACCAGGCGATCTAGGTGGACGTCCTTGCGAAGGATAATTTTCCCGTTCTTCGAATTCAGTCTCGTGTGATCCGAACATCACGTTCCCAGGAATGCGAGTCTTTCGCGCAACCACTAGTTTCGCTGGAATTGCTTTGCGTCATGTACTGATGACCTAAATACACTGGCTGATCCAAGTTTGTTTGGTTCTCGTCAACAACCTCTTGCGTAAACTCATCTTCAGCCACGTTACCCTCGGGCGCTCCTATCAGCTCAGGAACAAGCAAGAGTTTTGTCTCGACACCCATAGTTGGCTTTCCAATCACTTTTTTTGTCGTTATACTTATTTGTACTTCCTCTGCTAGTTCTTCATCCATTTCCGCTTGCAACAGGGAGGGTTCCTCTTGACCAGACTTGTTGACTTTTTCTTCGACTAATGCCACTCGCTTAATCGAATGGTTGGTAGACCCTGTCATTTTAGCCATGCAAAGCTTTATCTTGTCTTGGCCAAACTTCAGGACATTCTCTCCTAAGTCCACAACAAATCCGTAGGCATTCATAATGTCCGTGCCAAGAATCACTTCATCGACAATGTCTGCAACGAGCATTTGGTGGCTAAACTCAAGAAGACCCAGGGGTACACGTACGTCTACCTTTCCTAGCACCTTGACGGGGCTTCCAGTCACAGTCTGTATTGTACAAGAGCTAATTAGAGGATGGAGGTTACTGACTAAATCAGGGCGCACAATGGACACTGTTGCGCCCGTGTCAACTGTAAATGATGTTGGTTTACCATCCGCAAATCCATTAACAATCAAGTCTCCACTGATCTTATGTAGCGTGGAAACTGTGTGCTGTTCTGGGGCTTTACTTCTCCAATTGGTGCGATCAGTCTCTTATCTCTGTATCTTCTTCTCCCAACAGTCTACCTGTAGATGACCACGTTTTCCACAGGTGTAACATTTCGGTCTTCTGTCTTTTTCAAATCGTTGCGACTCTCTTGAACTTTTGAATTGTTTGTCCGACAACATTGTTTTTCTGCACCCATCGTAACGGCAATGTGATGGCACAAACCCGTTAATGTAACGGGAGGCTGACTTGGCAGCTTCAAAATCTAGGGCGTGAACAAGAGCTTCTGAGCTATTTCGGTGTCTTGCCATTCGTAACACTTGCTGAAGTTCACAATCTCCGATGCCATCAATAAATGTCTGCACCGCAAACCTTATTCGGAAGTCTTCTGGTGCTTCAGGATAGGCCAATCTAATCAATCTGTCGATACTTGCTTCAAACTCTTGAAGACTCTCCCTGGAACGTTGTCGTCTTCTTCTCAGCTGAACGTACTACATCTCTCGCAAATGTTTATCACCGTAGCGTAATTCTAGAACTTTTATCAGCTCGGCATGGATGTTCTGGCTGTCAGGTGGCACTTTCTGTAGTAATTCTGACGCAGGTCCTTTTAATGCAAGAACGAGTGAAACAGCCTTGTCTTTCTCTGTCCAATTAATTGCGCATGCAGCAGCTTCAAATTGGCGGAGGTACGTTGCCCAGTGACTACTTCCGTCAAAGGTTGGAGCTTTGACATGAACTATCCCTACTGCAGGTAAAGTTACTTTCTCTGTTGACTTATTTTCTGCGTCTTTTTCTGTTTTTAACATTGGTACAATTTGTTCACAAAGTTGTGTTGGCTGCATTTTCAGGCACTGCTCAACTTCACTTTTAATTTTTTCTCTTATGTTTGCCATTGAGTTTTCTACTGCAGATATTTTTGTTGACATAGTTTCTTCCACAGTCAAGACAGATTTTTCTACTTCAGCTATTTTTAATGTCATTGATTCTTGTACCTCTGATATTTTAGTAAATTGTTTATTAAGCTCACCTCGTAGGAGACTCAATTCTGCGGTACTATGTTCTTGCATCTGTTTCTGCTCCTGTATTAATGCTTTGATGTTTTCTGTTTCACGTTTACGTTCCTCTGCTTCCTGCTTACGTCGTTCCTCTGTTTCTTCCCTTTCTTGTCTTCGTTCTTCTTTTTGTCGTCTTTCTGCTTCTTCCGCCTCCTGTCTGCGTCTTTTCTCTGCTTCCAGCAGGAGGGTTTTCTGTCTCGCTTCCGCTTTCTAGTCTTGTCGTTTTTCTGTCTGTAACAGCAACGCCTGTAAAATTTCAATCATCTGACTGGCATCCATTGTTTTCCGATTAATTACGAAATACACTCGTCTTGTACAAAGTGTCCACTGTTTCCACTGTTAACCGTTCTATCCCAGTTCTGACACCACTGTTACGACGGTCTACTCGATCGTCGTAGGTACAGTGGAAACAAAATAAGTACAAGACACCAATTAAGTCACTAATCACACCTTTAATTGTTATAGTAAATCAGTTCGTAATTAACAACACAGTCTCTACAACAAATCAAATGAAAATTGTTCACACGCAATAAAATGTCCACTAATATTAAAACTCAATTGTATTACAATTATACCGTCCGATTATAAAACGCAACACTTCACTAATGACTACTTGAACGTACACAGTAATAACTCGAACCGCTCTGGAAATATATCGCAGCTGTACTGAAAACTAAGGCCGCTACCCCATGTGTTTATAGTCCCGCTCACACACCAGAAGCTTCCAAACTGCGTCTTATCTCTCGTGTGAACTACGTAATTAACTACGGCCTTGACACAGGCCGAGCGCCCGAGCGAAGCCCGGCACAGTCGAGAAGATTCTCGCAAAATACGTCAAGCAGCACGTACGCCACACGTTTACATTCTGGATCTCTCTGAAACCTTCGACAAACACGTAGATTGTTCTGTGATGCCGTAAGAATACGGTTTAAATGTAGTGAAAAGATTCTTTGGTTTAATTGGCAATTTAACAAAGTAAATTTACGGCCAAACATAAAAAATTGTGTTTTAAAATCAACTTTTTCGGTTTTTCAACAGTTGTCTCAAATATTAATAAAAATGCTCTTCGGAATACAAGTTTTAAAACATTTCAAAAAAGTATAAAAGCAACCAAAAGTATCAAGAATTTTTGTATAGACTCATTCTCTGTTGGCGCAGAAAAAAAGGCAACCTTTTGAGTTAAACATACATAGATAATAAAGCATTTCTATATAAAAAACCGTTTCAATCGTATTTTTATAAACAAGGTATGTCGAGATATAGTTCTATAAATTCACGGTAGTATGTATAAAGGTTCTATGGATGTGAATTATAGACGATAACCAAGAAACAAGACAGTAAAATACAGGCCTCGGAAATGGCGTTCATAAGAGGAGTTGTTCTAAACTTGACCGCATAAGAAGTGAGGCCATAAGAGAAGAGTTAAAAGTTTCTAACTTGAATGAAAAATTGAAAGATTACACAAATTGGTGGAAAAACACTTAGAAAGAATGTCAGATTACAGACCGGCTAAACAAGTCTGGAAATACAAACCCATAGGACACGGGTGTGTGGGTGGATGGAGGATCTTTGAAGGCAGAACAGGCAGCACCTTGCCTATTCTGTGTTGTGAAGATGATGATGATGATGACGACGATATCTATATACATTTTTTTACGAGTAGAACATGTTATAAAATTATTTCCGTTTTTTTGTGAGACATACTGACAGATTTCATTATCTCCTCCAGCCCGGCTTGCAAAATGAAGATGCACTAACCGTTAGGTGACAGTGAATCTGTGTAGACACAATTAACGGAAGAAAGAAAAAACGCATCATTTGTTATGTTCATAATTTTTTAAGTTCACAGTATATTATAACAAACGGTAAAACACTGTTCGTGTGATCGAGGAAAACGGTGACTACGAAGATTGTTCAATAGAAACAAGTTTAGAGGCTGTAAAACATTTTTTATTCAACGATTTTAAAAGAAGACTCCATTAACATTAAGGCATGAGTCCCACTGATGCACTAATCTGTAGATTCCCTGCTGGTAAAATTTTTGCGGCTGTTTGAGGAACCCTACGCTAATAGCAAACTCTATCTTAGCGTCCGATTTGAACCGCCGTCCTTTTAGTGATTTTTTTTTAATGGTCCAAAAACATGATAATTGCACGGGGACAAGCTGGGACTATAAGGTGGATGTTGTAAGACTTTTCACTTCATACGACCAAACAGATCTTGAATTGTCTGAGCTACATGGAATCGAGCATTATCATGCAGAAGGATGACACCATTTTTGAGCTTCCTGGGACGTTTATTCTTGATGCTGACTCGTAAGCATTTTAAGCTGTCTGCATATCGCTCAGCGTTCATGTTGATACCAGGTTTTTTAAAATCTAAGAGTAACACTCCCTGATAATAAAAAAATACGGTCACCATTACTTTTCCTGCCGAAGGTTAAGACCGACGTTTTTTTGCCTTTGAAGATTGTGCAAGCTTCCACTGCATACTCTGACGTTTGTATTCTGGTTCGTAGTGATAACACCAAGACTCATCACCGGCAACAATTTGGTGTAGAAAGGCATTACTTTATTGTTGATAGCGCATCAAATGCTGTAATGATAAGTCCAAACGCAAATTTTTCTGCTCATCAGTAAGCAGTCATGGAATCCACTGAGCAGTAACTTTATGATAGCCAAGACTATGAATGATGAATAGTTCCCACGCTGATGCTCAACATTTGAAGAAGTTCTCTAACTTTGATGCGCCAATTTGGGCGTAAAGCAGTTTGCATCTGTCTCACATTTTCATCTGATGGTGCAACACGTGCAGGTCCGGGATGGGCCAAATCTTTAATGGATTCTCTTCCTTGTCGAAATTTATTGCACCTTTAACCACTGACGTAGAGAATAACTATAGTCACCATATACAGCTTTCATTCTTGTATAAATTTACATTGGATTTTCTATCATAGATGCCATTTTTCAACCCAGTCACAACGCTTAGAAAAGAGCAAACTGTAAATATTTTTGACAGACGCGTCACTAGTAATTAAACAGACAATATAAGCAAATGAATTTTGTTGCCCTGGCGACGACGTCACTGCTGCGCAGATTAAACGTGTTTCTATTGAACAATCCTCGTACGAAGATATCACGTTTGGTAGGTGGCTAACTGATAGAAAGCTGTCGGTTCTGGGCAATAGTATGTTGCTTGAAGCCCAATTTACAAGACAATCTTTATAGTTTCTGTGACTTTTTAATAATATTTTCTGTTTAGGGAATCCCGAAACAGAAATCCCCTAATGGGTTTTCAGGTTCGTAGAATGCTTTTTTTAAATTTTTATGGTTTTGACGGTATCTAAAACATTTTCCAACCTAAGGAATTACTAAGGACTGTTACTCCATGTCTACCGTAGCCCTAGGGTAAGTTACTTGTTTATAGCGCCTGTGATTTTTTAAAAATGTCCTCAGCAAGACAAACGTCTGTGGCAGTAGACTATAACATCCTCAAAAAGAGGCTCCTCCTCTCATGAAGCCGGCGGTGTGCGGAATAAAGAGACTTCAACATGTACAGTAAAAAAATCGTTGAAGATAGACTTGTAAATTCTAAAGAGCGGAATATTATTAATTATAATAAGACTGATATTTACTTATGTAATTTTGTCAAACGTATAATGCACAAGGTGTCATGGATCAGAAACAATACTGAAATCAAATGGAAATTTTGAAACAAAATTCATAATATCTGAACAAAGCAATTAATTATTCAGCAACTATTCTTATATACTCGATATTCTTTTTACCGATCGATAATTGTGACACTCCCTTTAACATTTTCGTCTTCTATTGCAAAATATCATGCGAATATATATTTACTAATGCAAAGTAAGTTTTTACCTGACGTCGTTTAGTGCGTTTTCACCTCACAGACGAAATACAGTTTATACTTTAAACCCCTGGCAAAGTAAAAAGGAAAATAAAAATTCCTGCTTTCTAATTAGGGAGGAACTGTATGCATAATATATTGTCCTTCCTATTTTTAGGAATTTTTAAAAACTCGTCCAACGTTGTAATCCCTTACTCGACTTCTAATTATTCCACACAACTAATTAATTAATTATGGAATTGTAAGACCGAGTTCTATCTGTTAACAAGAGTGCGCATATTTATGTAAGTACATTCATATATGTTCAAATTTTTCTTATATATAGGCCTATATTCTTAAATTATTGTTAATAATAACAAAACTTTTTACAAGAATATTGCAACGTTACAAGTATTATAAAATGAATACACTTTTGTCCAAATACCCAAAGTAACTGTATAGTGTTAAATACCGACTAGGTCGTAGGATTTTTTCGATTTCATTGCGTTAAGTATATGTGGTTGCAAAATAAACGTATTTTTAAAAAGAGGAGTGAGACGTTGATAACATGAAATAATTAATTAAAACATCGTAAAAGAATCAATCAACGGTTTATTACATATTGTAAAGAAAGTAAACTGATTATTAAAATTTGAAACTAGAAAATTCAAAATAATCGCTTTTATAAGGCTACACTCTGTAAAACATAACATATCTTTGGTATTCAGCACACATTAATAACATATAGTCTTAAATATCTAAACATATATGTTGAACAAATTACAAAATTCTTTTATATTGCATGAGTATCTGAGTTTGAATTATTCAAACATGTAAAATAATTACATGTAAAATGTAAACAGTAGCAACTCATCTGTAAAAATAATATTAACTTTACCAAATAAAAATTGAATGGTTGCTATTAATATTTGAATAAAAAATAATATTTATTTTAGGAATGTTTATGATTTATAAATAGACACACCAAATTTTTAAAATTAAACAGAATAAAATTATTATTTTTAACACCAACTTACAATTAAGTCTTTTATTTTAAATATTTACACTATTTACATTTAAGCCTTTATATTACTTTATTATATTATATTCTGTTGTATATGAGTTCTTTGCACAAAAATATAATTGTTTATTTGTCATCTGCGTATTGTCGAAGTTACCATTGCATGTGTACGTGTGTGTGTGTGTGTGTGTGTGTGTGTGTGTGTGTGTGTGTCTCCTGAATTATGAAAATGACAATGATGATGATGCTGACGCTTCCTCGGTATTCTATAGCCTGTTGTAGACGATGGTCCTGTGCTCCTCCATCAATCGTGGTGTATTGCAAATGATGGTGACAATGTTGATGATGAATTCAAGTCGATCAGCAGACGGACGTAGATTGAAGCACATCGTATGAAGATTTCTTGAGTCTGATTATCGTCCAAAATTTCCGGAGGTATTTATAATAGTCGGCAAACTAACATGTCATATATTGTGTTTGACATGTTAAACTTTATTAATTCGTATGTAGCTTTTTTTTTTAAATGATTACTTTTTAGTTTGTTTTCGCGATAATCAAAAACTTGATCTCTAGGCGAATAGTTGCATTGTCTTCGTTATTTTTCACTCGTCATTTACATATACCACACTCGTTAATTACTAGTTAATTGTGGTAGTAATTAACATTAATTTGTATGCCGTCTTTATTATTGCACATTCCTGCAATAACTTGGATCACCAAACGCATTTAAATGTCCCTATTCTATTGGTGTTTTTAGAATTGTAATATGTAACAGGTAACAGGTAAAAAAACATATTTATTAATTTATTTTAATCATGTCAATACCTGGTTTAGTAATAAAAAAAAAAATTCATAAGTAATACAATGCATGTCGGAACTAAGATACACACACGGACACACAAACGATTAATTTACACTGTCGGGCAGGTGTACACTTTAGACAGGCTCTTGCCTGCATACGCCTCTACTTTCACGCACTAAATTTTTAAAACTATTCATCCTAGTCTCTTTACACTAATTATTTACAAAATACTACCCTGGGTAAATATGCAAACATATGTATTGTTGCAATATACTTTTTTATATTATTTTGCAAATTACATGTTTTAATAGTATTCAGCTATGAATCATCAAATATGAAATGTAATATAATATAAACTATATTATTGTAAAAAGTTTTGTTATTATTAATAATAATATTAACATATTTGTAAATATAGCCTAGGCGCTGTTTATGCAGTACGCTGAGTGTCAGTTACTATTGCATTGCTATTGTCTAATTAAATAAGTTACTTTTAAATTCGTATTCAATACAAAATGTTTTACAGAATAGATTGTTTACTTGCCTGACACAGTAATGCTTATACGACATAGTAAAAATATATGACGTCTATCGGTTTAACATTCTGTTTTGTTAGTAGTAAGCTTTGGTTAATCGTAAAATTGAGCTCAACGCGTTCTAACGTAATAAAATTTCACTCGCGTGCTCAGAGTAATAAAGTTGAGCTAAGCGGTGAAGCGGTGAGGGTTGCTGCTGTAGCGAGTGGCTCATAAAACATCCACCACTACAAGTGTAGTGACAGTGTTTTTGTGCCGCTTCATCGTCACGATGACAACAGCAGTAAGTGTAAAGTTTTATGTACGACAAAGTACTTTACTGGCATAAATAACTGTTTGCCACCTCCACGTTGAATTACATAATTTACCCTGTCGAACTCATCATCAAGAATCCACAGCAATCGCACAATTTGGCGGATAATACAAACGGAATTAATTTCTTAACCAGATACTTTTGCTGTGTTCGAATTAAGTTGACTTATCTCCGGGCCAGTAGGCCGTACTCAACTCCTACTGTTAGGAACAGACCTTTCGGCCTCACCTCTGGAGGCCGTCTTCAGTGTGATAACTATTCAAGTTCGAGGACTGTACGGAACGAAGGGCATGCCCGTCGCCCGCTCGTATACTGCGTCCCGAGCTTCAAATAGAGCTCCTGCCGCAGGGACGATAGATAGGTCTGGATTTAGGGTGTGGCCTGCTACCGGCCGTGGGTGTTATAACTATTCAGGTAACTGGCACGGTCTTCTCCAGTTAACTACAATACTCTAGCAAAAGGATGATGTACCACAGTTCTTGCTACTATCACATCTTGATCTCTTCCAAGTGCCTTTTCCTAGGTGTATCTCCACAATGTCTTGCTACTGCAGTACCACACACACAACGTTAATTGACGGCAAACATTACCATTATATTGCTACTACAATTACGTAACACTCTCGTGCAGTCGGCAGGTGCAGTCACGCAGTAGTTCTTCATGTTTCTCGGTTAGCCGAGCAGGAGCAGTGTCTCTGTACCCAGTCAAGGCTGTGCACTCAAGTAGCTTCTAGAATGGTCGATAGCACTTTTAATTGCGTAAATTATGCCGGTACGCCGCCAAAAGAATGTAAAATTATTCTGGAACAATTGCGTGGCCTGTATAAGTAACAGCGGCCGGCTTAAAAGTCATTTACACCTGGCGAGACTGTACAGTGCTGGCCAAGTGATCGTTGCAAGTGATTACTGTGTTATAATAGTGTGGAACTCTTAATTGTTAACATTATTATTCCGTATGGAACTTTAATTATTGTATGAGAGTACCTTGTTTAATTCACATTCTTATTTGTGACTAATTAAGCTGGTAATTAGTGATTTCATTGGTGCCTGTATTTTGTTTCCACTGTATTCTGGGCCTTCCCGCAGGAATTATTTGCGAGTCTCTTCTCCCTTATCTTCGGACCACTGACTATCTCTTACAACGATAGATAGTATTCACTCAAAAGATCAATAATTGCCAAAACGTTTCTGATATTGGGCTGGCCTATCTTCTCTTTGTGGTATCTGAAGGGCAAAGAAGCTGCCAATGTTGGAGTAACATTTACAACGTGATAAAGTACTTTCGCCAAATTATTAGTTTCCTTTCGTAGCTCATAACGAATAACGATGTAGGTTTGACCGGTGCCTCAGTGCATTCTTAACTGGAATCACCGCTCTATTGTGCTGTTGACCAAACAATTTCTACTCTCAAAGTACATCATTACAGTAATAAAGGAGGATAATACTGTGGATCACACACGTGCAAATACCAAAAGGTGGAGAAGGATAGGAGTGTCGCTGTACGCAAAACTGGGACGTTATTTAGATTCTGATGGAATGATAAAGTGCGTGGGGCTGACAAGAAGTAATTGGATGATAATAAACAGGATGGTCAAGACAGTTATGAGGAATCGAGGTGGCGGATTCTGAGACTGGTAGCAATGGATGGTGTGATGTGAAATAAAAGGGTTATATGGAAGGAAAATATGTAGGTACTAGTTAAATAACAGTCAGAAAGTAAATGTATTTTTTTTATGTTAAATGCATTCGGGTAAATTTCGTTTTACTTAAGTTCAGTAGTTTACACTCATCCTTAAAAAATTAAGGGAAGTGTTTTTGCAGGCCCGTCTGTTACACCACTGCCATTATGTTCAATATAAACACATGAATTACACAAAATGCAAATTGAGTAAAGTATGGCAAGTATTTTTACAACAATAAATACTTTTTTTACGCTTAATATAGTAAAATCTATCTCGCTCTGAACTAGGTTCGTTCCTTTCCTATGCATTGGATGAAATGTAAAGTATACAAGAATTACACTCATTACAGTATTGCAATTACAAGTATTTACTTGTTACTGTATTTCAATGATAATGCTAAAATATTCCGTTTGACTCTAATTATTTATAACATGCATAATCTTATTTCACGAACTGCACTTCATTTTGGACCATCTGTGTATTAACGGAAATACACTGCGCCCGTGTGTGTTTTAAACAAATGGGAGACAGAAGAATGCCTCAAACAGTTGAAAGGTAATAGCGTAAAAAACAGAATAATGAAGCGGGTAGATAACATTAAAAATAGAAACGTAAAGCAGAAATAAACGAGAGGATAGACTGGCATAAAAGTGGCTGGCAGATTAAAAGACTGTCTTTGTTCGGACAGCTGGTTTAAATTAAAGACGATAGGAAAGTAAATATTACCAGTGATGTACCTTAAGGAAGACCTAAGAGAACGTAGGCTCAAACTGTTCTGAGCGTAAGTTGGAAAATTGGCAAACTCGTCGAAAGAACTGGCAAATACTAGAAAAAATGAAAGGCGTTCATACGGACATGTATAAATAGGCATTGCCAAACTATATATTCCGTTGCTGTGCAAGTGAAAACAGGATAATACTAATTGACCAATTCGTGAAAGAGACGAGATATATCATCCACGAGCGACGATACGTAATTGGCAGCCATGATGCTTGTAAATTAGCAACCAGCGTAAGAATAGCCAGAGATGGTACAGAGGCAAGCTAGGTGGGAAGAAAATGGTAGAAAGGTGCAGTAGCCCAAACACCCAATCCTCAACACAGCAAAGTGGTTGGACTGCAACACAGGATACTGGACTACTATTTGACACAAGATCTAACTGGTTATTGGACTTTCAAGGTTTATTAAATGAGGATTAGAAAGATAGACAATAATACATGTTTATAAAGGAAGGGGGGATAATACTGTGGATCACACACGTGTAAATACCAAAAGGTGGAGAGGGATAAGAGTGTCGGTGTACACAAAACTGGGACGTCATTTAGATTCTGATGGAATGATAAAGTGTGTGGTGCTGGCAAGAAGTAATTGGATTATAATAAACAGGATGGTCAAGACAGTTATGAGGAATCGAGGAGGCGGAAGAGAGTCTGAGACTGGTAGCAAAGGATGGTGTGATGTGAAATTAAAGGGTTATATGAAAGGAAAACAGCCTGCCTGTGATTTAATGTTTAACGATTACAGAAAGCCTGGACCTGCATATGTCTGTTTGTATTGATACTGTAGTTGATTAAAATTTGTATTTTACAAAAAAGGAATGAGGCAAGATTCTGAATGCTGAAATGCAATTCCTTCGAAGTACGTTAAATTACACAATGTAAGATAGAATGAGGAATGAATATATCAGAGCAGAACTCGAAATGAAGACATAAATGAAATTATTTCAGCTTACAGAAGACAATTGTGGGATGATCTGTAAAGGATGACAGAGAATCCGAAAGCGGCACTGAACTGAGATGCGTACCCACTGAGATGGGTACCCACTGAGATGGGTACCGGAAGAGGTTTATATAACCTAATCCTTCAAGAAAAGAAGAAGAAGACAAAAATATGTTCATGACGAATTTTTTCTTACGAAATACGTGTTTCGAACATCGTGCGGTATGATTTTTTGCGTAACAGGTGAACTATTTGTGTTTGACTGAATATTCTGTTGACTAGCGTTGATAGTTGATTGACATACGGCACAGAATTACGAGGCGACGCTAGAAAAAATAGCATTGCTGTTATTCAGTATGCACAGTCCAAACAGTTTCAAGAAATTGCTAATGAATATAAAAAAAGAGAAACCGAAATTTTACTTACTATTAAGTGATATCAATTTCCTCCTAAATAAATCAACTTTGTTCTGTTCTATTGTCAACGAATGGTAAAAATAAAAGCCAAAGAGACAGAAATTTAGGACACGAGCAATTTAAATTTAAATAAGGAAGAAGTTTGTACTTATATTTCGCCCTCTAAACAAATTTGTCGAGGGCGGGTCCAGACGTTGAGAAAGAGTTACGAAAGCACATTACGTTAAACCCAAAGAATTACTTGTAAGCCGTTTAATTTATTATTACCCGATGATTAGGATTACTATCAGAGTCGCGACTTAAAAGAAAATAAGGTTAAACAGATTTACCTTTCACAGGTGTAAAATCTGAAACAATATTCAAATGTTAAATAGTGTATTTGGTTAGAGCCCAACATGTTGATGAATTATTTAAAATTTACTCTGAAAATACAATTTAAAATATTTTTTCCGGTTTAGTTAATATACTAGATTATTATTATGGTAAGGCTGGTTGGATTATGTGGTGCCTACTTATGAAGTTTCGAAGAGAATGGATGAAGGAAGGATTCTGATTAAAGACATTACAGAAAGGAGAATAAGCCTGATTGGACACTCACTACGTAAGTCAAAATGGTTCACCACCCTGATCGAAGGGATGATTGAGCATAATTAGGGGGGAGGTTCAGATAGGAGTACATGGATAAGACAAAAGGTGGAAGAAGTTTTGTGGTGATTAAGAGAATGTGTTCGGACGGAATGAAATTGCAAGCCCACAAACCTATAGCTTGAGGAGAAGAAGAAGAAAAGGTATCACTAAAGCCTAGTATATTTTTATATAGGCTAAGTAGTATTAAAAAAAATCATATCTTTACCTCGAAGTATAATTATTTTATACCTCTTAATTACCTCAGGATATGTAAGTCGGAGAAGAAAATCATCGACATTACAGTATTTACTCCAGTGATTAGCTTCCGATTAGGGTAATCTTGAATCCACCGTTCTTTTTTTAATTAAAAGGAAAAAACATCATCAGTATCATCTTTACTTTGGATTAGATTTATCTAAATAAATGCACAATCAATTATTTAATAGGATTCGCTTGTTTTCATCTGTTTAGTGTGTACTTAATGCCGTGAATGGGAATCTGCCATTTCACATTAATTGTAATTTATCTGTCCTGTAAAGAATCATAGATTTCATGTACTACGTAAAAACTAAAATTACATAGAAAAATAGATTTGATAATTATTAATTTCTAATAGTGGTTTTGAAAATTTATTTTTGAAAACTAAAGCAAAATGCTACATTGCTATACGACAATCGCTACATTACATGACACACAAAAAATAAAAACAGAAATAACACTGTTGTACACCACTGTAAAAAAAAAATTCCCAAATCTGACGATGAGCTGTAAAGCTTGGTCATCAGTAAAGCCCGGATTTTCGTGCAGTAAAAAATTCCAGAACGTGCAATAAAAACTTGAAATCGTGCAAAATCGTGCAGTAAAACTTTTAGATTGTGTAAAACAAAATGCAAATCATAAAATTGAGTTAAACTCACATGACATTGGTCCCACGTCCTTAAAAATATGGAAATAATAGTTTTCATCTTAAAACTTACTGATTCAGACCTTAGTAAGAGGAGAATAATTTTGTCTAAAAGAAAAAAAATACCAAACGTTACCACTTACCACTTTGTTAGGTATATATTCTCAGATTTTACTTTTATTCCTGTTTATAATAGATGGCTGTTGAATTAAAGTTTACTAAACTTCTTTTGTCCAAAAGTCCAAATAAAGTTACTAAAAATATTTTTAATAAATACGAATTTACATTTTGACTTACTTACTATTAAGTTTATATTCAGGCTTTTTAGCTTAACATTTTGTTAAAATTACCAATACTGTATTTTTCAAAATTATCTTCTGAAAAGCTAAATCGTCGGTCACTTAAAACATATTTGAGTTGAAAAAATACACTCTCGACATCAACACTTGTCACTGAACACAGCTTGAAACAGCTTAGGATTTTTGGACCTGTTTCTAATGTAACATCTATTCCATTAAGAGCGTTGTTATATTTTGTTAAAAGTATTGTAATCCGGATTTTTTCAATGACATTTTTGATTTTATTGTAAATTAGTAAACCTTTTTCATTATTTATTATTTTAAGCTGGTGTTCTGTTTTTTCTATAATTTCTATTTGTGAACATAATGAAATATTTCTTTCTTCAAGTTTCTTAATTGAATCTGAAAGTATGGAATAGTGAGCACGAATAAACGCTAAATCGGAAGTAATGGAAGTTGTTTTTAAAATGGCCTTTACTTTAGTGACAGATTGAGCATCTTCCTCAAGTTCAGCAATAACTTCCTTATATTTTTAAAAATTATAGGAATAAAACAACGCGGCTTCCAACCATGTCCCCCACCTAGTAATAACAGGTTCTGGTGGAAGAGGACAATCCATTTTATCTCGATACACTGATACATGATGGGGAGCTTTAAGACAAATTTTTTTCCCAATATTTACCAATTTATTTACGTCAGGAAATACTTCACGAATTTTCTCAGCTACACGATTTAAGGCATGTGCCATGCACGTTAAATGAATCATTTTTGAATAAAACACTTTTAATGTGGTTCCAGTTTTTACCATGTAAGGAGCAGCATTTTATCTTGAAATGTAGTTTCTTCAAACAAATTTATTAAACTATCGTTAATAAAACGGGAAACAGTTTCATGATTTGTTTTCACGAGTTCTTTAACTGAAATTAAAAATGGGGTTGGTAGAACTTCTGGCTGGAGAATGCCAATTACTAAACTACAAATATATTTACCCCTAGGATCAGTAGTTTCATCAACCATTATGTAAATAAAATGACCTTGGATTTTCTTTCTAATTTCTGACATAGTTGAATTGAAACATATATTTATATAGTTCTTTCTGAGTGTGCTCTCATCAGGAATTTGTTTGTTTGTGTACTTTTCCAAAAACGATTTAAAAGGTGTTGACTGCAACTTATGGAACGAAACGGGATATTAGTAGCAACCATCGCGTAGCACAATTCCATCATGAATTCTTCTCGGCTATCGGTACGGCGGGAGCACTCTCCCAGTAAAGATTGCACGGGGCCACTCGTTCGTATTTTAGAATCTTTCAAATGTATGTGTCCACCTGTAGTTAAAAACCAGAATTAAAAGTGAAAACATACAGTTGAAAGAACCAGAATCTTTTTAGCTCTAAAACACAAGGAGAGAAAAATTCAAAGCATTAACTTACTCGAATTGCAGTGAGCATCAACTTGTGATTTTCTCTCGCTGCCTACAGCCTTATCACAGGGAACACAGTAGATCGTCTTCCCATCAGCTTTCAGCTCCGGATATTTTTCAATCCATCCTTTTATCTTGGGGCTGAGACTGCTTGCCGTTTTAGGCATATTAATAGATTCACACAAAACGAAGAAGCACGTACTGTTGCGGAGGCAGACAACTGAAAACTAAACAAATCATCGCTCCGAGAAGAGAACAGTGGGAAGGGGAAATAGAGTAATTCAAAAACTCTTGGACGAATAAACCCGGCTCCTGCTTGCTCTGGGTCAAAATTCTAGGAACGAACGAGGCAGTTGAGCCATCTTTACCAGCAACCGAGCGAGTGAAAATTTTTGTCTATTTCCTTCGCTTGTTGCATGTTTACATCATTTGATGTTCCACGAATTTCTTCGTGCTGATTTTGTTCTCGACTTTGTTTACGATCTGCGTGTGTGTTTCGCGGTTGGCTATCGCGCAGCTGAATTTCGAAAAACAGGTAAATGTGCAAATTTGTGCATTAAAACTACAGAATGTTCAATTTTATACAGTACCCCCCAAAACGTGCAATTTTGTGCAAAATAAAATGTATATTAAAAATGACATACACATCCCGATTTGGGTAAATAACTTGTCACTGGTCGTTTACGAACTAGCAAAAAAAAGATGCAATTGCACGTGAATCCGGGCTTTAGTCATCAGATTCGGGAATTTGTATTTATAGTGGTGTGGAACAGTGTTAGTTTGTTTGTGATTATAAACATTAAAACAACTTCATTAATTGAAAAACATTGTAAGATATGTTTTTACTTAAGATGAGTTTTTCAGTAAATTATTTTTTAAATCCTATGAATCTATTTAATTAATAAAATCTGAAATTGATTGGATATAAAAACAACATATTTTTAGGTTTATAAACTTAGGTTCTACTAGCACAGTAATGTTAAGATCCAAAAAACATTTTATAGTCAACATTAAACCACAAATGAGAGTAGTTGACATCGATATTTTTAAAATTTTGTTGAAAATGTTAAAACAGCTTTGACAACTGACAGCTTTGTTTCAGGACGAAACAATGTAAGACATTAAACGCATTTAGGCCTAATCATTTGAAGAGATTATAGGCTACGAGCCTACGGAATGCAGTATTCACGCTTCACTCTAATTATTAATGTACAACGCTTGGCGTTAAGTGTCTAAACGATCTATTAGCTGTATGCAAAACTAAAGTGACTTGCTGTGCTGCCTCTTAATAAAAACATACATAACAAAATTCAAATGTCAGACAGTGTTTACAATTCAAGCCCAAGTTTTGACGAATTGTTGAAAATTTAATCTGAGCGTACAAGTTTAGGATAGCCTATACTTTTTGAATATTATATGAAGGTTAGTTATGTTACCAAAAATCTATGATACATTTTCATGTAAACAGAACTAAATAGAATTTATCTTTACCACTAGACAAACGTGATTTTACTTTCTAATTAATCCAGGTTTCTTTGTAACTTGATTTGTAAAAGTGATAAAAAATCACTATCACTACCATCTTTGCTCCAGATATTAGGTTCCAAACGTGGTATTCCAGAACAAACGTTCTCCTTTGTTTATAAGTATGTCTTCGTCCATTTTTGGTGTAATTTATGATCCCCAGTGACAATCTGTCATTAACATTGTTCCCGTCTGTCTTCCTGTGAGTAATTAAGATTTTTATTTCCTGAAATACCAGCGGCGTTTCCAAACTTTAGTCAGATGTTGACCGGAGGGAGGGGGAAGGTTCTGCTGAATCTTAAATGTTTTCTTATAAAACTTTAAAGTGTCTAATGTATTTACTGTTGTTATTACATGTAATTTATATACTTTAAGTGTAAACGTACATTTCTACGTTTATTATTGTTATTCCGTCTACGATTCTTTTGCCACGTTCAAAGCTTATAATATTGTCACGACGGTGTCACGGACCGTCCCGTCGTGTTGTTCAGTGGAAACAAAACACAGACACCAATGAAATCATTAATTACCACCTTTAATTTGTTAGAAATAACAATTTTTAATCAACAAGGGTTCTCTCATACAGTAACTCAAGTTAAATTTGTCCACAAGCAATAATAATGTCAACTATTAGATTTTATGTATTAGAATACATATTATGTATAACATAATAATCACTTTCCACTAACCACTTGGAACGCACTCTACAATCTCGCCAGGTGTAACTGACTAACTAAGCCAGCCGCTGTTGCTCATATATATCCTGCTGATGTTGCAGAATAATGTTCGATTCTTATGTCGGCGTGCCAGCATAATTTGCCTAGTTAAAAGGCACTCGAACAGACTAGAAGGTGCTTAAGTACACGGCCTTGACAGAGACACACACCTGCTCGGCTAGCAGAGAAACATGTAGAAAGACACTCTCGACTCTTCGAGAGGGTTCCGTAATTGTCGTAACAATATAGTGAAGACATCTGTGTTCTGAATACTTTATGTTGTTGAGGATTATAAACTTAATGGTTTCCAAAATTAATAATTATCAGAAAAAGGAAATACCGTATAAAATTACCAGTAGGGAACACGGGGAAGTTTGTAACATTTCAAATTTTGTCATTAATAACTCTGAGAGTTTTCATAATTTAAAAAATATTTTCATAGTTTCCGATACCCATGGATGTTGTTTACGACGTACTAAATATTCAGCCATTTATGATTTATAATTATTTTAGTACGCAAAGAAAACTAACTCAAGTCAAAATGTTACAACCTTCCCCACAGCGGGGTTGGTTGTAACAATTGCAGGGGTTGGTTGTAACAAGACAAATAAAGCACATATTTCGCTTAAAGAAAATTTTATTTCTCATACAAATGATGCAATTTTATCTACAAAATCAAAATACAGTGTTCTATATATACAATTAAACCATTTATTAGAAGAAAAAAATGTCTTCCTTCTTATATCAGATCTTTAAAGTTTAAAAATGTCTTTTAAAACGGATTATCTTATAATTTCGTTACAATCATAAAAGTATTTGACAATTTCCTTCCATAAGACAAACACATACGCACACGCACACGCACGCACGCTCGCAAGTTCACATTATAATACCAACTCTTACCCAAAGGAAGTAATTTAAATTAAACAAATTAAAGTTACTTTTCTAAAACTATGTGTATATAACCTAACAAAATACAAATTTAAGTGAAAAAACAATTTAAAATAACAAAACTTATCAAAATTTATAAAACTACAAAGGTTTTTAACCTCACAAATACAAATGTTCAGTTAAAATAAATCTAAAATAAACAAAAGTTGGAAAAGCATCTAATATAATGAATATCTGTAATTTAACAAAATACAAATTAAAGCATGCTTAACTAGAAACAACGTTAGAAAAACAAAACAAAACAAAAAACAAAGTTCCTGCTTTCTCATTTAGAGTCCAATACTCGGGCATTTGAATCTCGAATGTTTTGGCACTTAAGTAAGGAAGGCGTCGTACTTCAAGGGATGTCAATCCAAAATATATATTAGACTATATTTTGATATACTCAACTAAGGATTCCTCTTGTGGTGGCGTGAAAATCTGTCTATTTCCAAAGTATCCAGCTAGGGGCCTCCAATCCTGAGTATTCCCTTTCTCTTTACCTTAAACGAAAAGGAAAAGAAATTAGGGTTCATTTTACGTTCTTATCCCTTAAAGTTATTAGACAAAAAATATTAGAGAGAAATCTAAATTTATTTTAATGGGAATGAAAACAGGAAAGGAGGCCATTGTCTTTGTAAAAAGTATTATTTTGTTTGATCTAACAATTAAAATCAGATTTTAATTACAAATTTTTCTCACGCCCTATTTTGAAAATAACAAAGTATAGAGAGAGCTCTTTTGTAATATTTAACTTTAAATTCAGATCTTTAGTGTTATATTTTATTAACACAAGAAAAAAGAAATCTTACTTTTCTTTTGTCGCTCATAGAAGCGTTTCAATGTGACATGACAGATGTTATTCTGACGTGCAGCTTCCAGTACAGAAGATCCTTTCTCAACAGCTTCTGCAGCCTGAATAAAAGTCTCAATAAGTATCTTACCACGATCAGTCTTCTTCTTGGGATTCCTCATCTGTATAGAAATGTAAGTCATTAAAAATTTATTATAGTAAGGTTGGGGTATTCTGAAAAAACTGTTATAGTTAGAGTAGGAGCGAGAGAGAGAGTGTGTGTGTGTAATTAGTATATGTTGGTGAATGAATTGAAGTGCTCTGAAGTACGTAACTAGAAGTTGCAATGATGATTATGTTGGTACTACTACTACAACAACAACAACAACTACTACTACTACTACTACTAATAATAATAATAATAATAGCTGTTATCAAAATTTGATAATTTTTCATGACTGCTGTCCACCAGACATTAGAGATAAACAAATAAAAATAATTTCACTTTGTTTTCACTACTGGCACAACTACAATCACATGAATAAGACGTATACGACAAAATCTAATACTTCATATAATCTTTACACACTGGTAAACTTTCATTGTTAACTAACATCAGCCCAGATAACTTTTGAGTTCCGTAACAATTAAATAAAATATATAATAGCCATTTTATTTACTAATTAAAAATTAAGAAGTGAAGAAATATCCATGGGGTAGGTTGCAACGTTGACCTGGGACAGGTTGAAACAGAGTAAAATCTGTTTTACAACCAACCCCACACGTCGCCATTACAAAAAAGTATCCATGTGTCTAATTATGTTTCAATAAAAGCAAAGCTGATGCCTGGTATTTATAAAGAATACTTGAGTTGTTAGACTACATGCATAGCTAGTATGATAGGAGAATAATGTAAGTAGAAATAAGCTTCATAACATAATTGCAAAAAGTTACTTACCTTTTCAAAAACCAGTATTTTTTATGTAGCGGAGGTTAGCTTCAACGTTCTGCGCCGGCGTTGTAGCCTACACTGACACAACCTTTAGAGTGAACTGTAAGCCAGATAGCGCAGCGATCTGATGAAAATTACTTGAGTTTACAAGCACTGTTACAACCAACCTCGTGTTACAACCATCCCCATGTTCCCCCCCCTAATCACTGTTTGTATTATGTCATCCGTTGTTCTCATAAATAACTTATTAAAGTAAAATTAAATTAAATATTCCTGCTGAATTTACACAATTTTAAATTGATTGACTATAAAGTCTTTTACTTTTACTATTACACTAATATGATAACAGGATTCAAACTATATTTTATAGTCAACATAAAATCTGATGTAAGACGTAAGACTTTCTTCTCCTTCTCCTCCTCCTCCTCCTCCTCCTCCTCCTCCTCCTCCTCCTCCTCCTCCTCCTCCTCCTCCTCCTCCTCCTTCTTCTTCTTCTTCTTCTTCTTCTTCTTCTTCTTCTTCTTCTTCTTCTTCTTCTCCTCCTCCTCCTCCTCCTCCTCCTCCTCCTCCTCCTCCTCCTCCTCCTCCTACTCCTCCTCCTCCTCCTCCTCCTCCTCCAACAACAAGGATTAGGCCTTGGTGACCTGTTCCGGCTTTATAGGATGTATTCCCATTGGTATGTTTCCCTACCCTTCATCTTCCAACTGGTTTGTATTTACGTCCAGCTGCTTTTGGGAGTCTTTGATACGTTCTAGGTGGTCTTTTTGATTTCTTCTATGCAAGTCTATTTTCTCAATTAAGCTCTACATTTTCAACTTTTCTCTGACCTCGTCATTTCTAAGTCGATCTTGTTTAGAACAATGTTTGACTGATCTGAGAAATTTCATCCCCGCTGGTTGTATGCGGCTTTTATCTCTCTTTCTCATTAACCATAAGGAAGCATAGAGACAGCCATTACCTTGTAATACTTGAGCTGAGTATCTATACGCGTCTTGTTTTTAGTGTTCTTCTTATGGTGCTGCACATCATTTGAAATTTATGTAGTTTATTGACTATGTTTCTATTGTTCTTATATGATACATCATGACCTAGATAGCTAAAATGAGAGACTTGTTCAATTGGTTGTTAATAATTATTTTGGCTTTTACAGGATTGCTTCCAAGGAAAGCTGTCACATTAAGTTATGCGTCCCAGGAAATTTTTAAGTTGTATTGAATCAAACACCCTTGTGAATTATGTAGCGCTCTCTGCAAACCACTTTCGGTGCAAACAGCAGATCGTCAGCAAACAGTAAAGTATTAACAAATTTGCTTTGTCCTAGTGAAATACCTGTTGACGGGTAAATGCTCTGCCACCTACGAGTGACATCGTCCAAATTTATATATAGGCTAAACAGCGTTGGAGAGCGACTACAGTCTTGTCTTACACCTTGATTTATACTTAGAACTTTGTGCTCTCTACCTCTTTGAGAAGTATTTGTGTGTCCAAATGGAGACTCTTTACTGCTAAAATAAGGTGCTTACGGTACTCATTTTAACATGATAATGTTTTTAGGCTGGGGGTCATTCCACAAAATGCGTGATGCGTCATCGAAACATGTAACGCTTCCACACTTTCAATTCCCCACAGTCTAGAAATCTTTTGTTTACAAAACATTATCATGCTTCGATGTTTCGGTTTCGTCGAAATTCTTTATGCGCGCGCGGGTGTATGCGTGTAGGGAGAGAGAGAGAGAGATTTTTGGTGTCACAGCCACGACCCGGTGAAAAATTACTACTACAGTTATTTACCATTAAAAAATGACAAACGAAATCAATTGCAATCACCAGCCAACTTTCTTTGTAACATTTCGCATAACTTCTTCCTAGTTCCATAGTCTTTCTAGTGTAAGATTAGTTAACATAGTTATTTTTAAGTTTTGGTTGAAAATTTTAAAAAGCTTTGAGAACTGCAGCTATGATTAAGACTGCAAACAATGCACGCCATTAAACGTATTTAATCATTTCAATACATTATAGCCTCCGGGGCGCAGTATTCACTCTTCAGTTTAATCATTAATGTAGCGCGCTGTACGTTAAGTGTCTACAGCACATTGCAGTCTTGGGACAGGACGTTTACTTAAACACGAAACGGCACAATGTGTATGTTCTGATACACTCCGTACATCTCAGATACAATAGAGTAAAAGTCAGTATTCCTTACTTGGTAATCTTAATGTAGTTGTTTAAATGTTTTTAACCTGCGTGGAAACAGAAGATGTATTGCTTGTTAGTTGTATGCGGGCCAACCTGGCAAAGATTTGTTATGTAATGTTTTGTATATTATAACATAACATTTTACAAGAGTAGGGTTGGACAGTGAAAGAAATCATCAATCGCCAGAGAAATCAATACTTATAATTTTATTGACACGTGTATAAAAATAAGCACATTTCACTCGTTTTACACTAAATCCATTATATTAAACGGGTATCTAATATACCACGCACAACCGTTAATAACAGTTACTAATTGATAAATTACAGTATCACAACAAATTACATAAGGATGACAATTAAATAAGTGCTTTAGTTAATATCATACTGTAATCGCTATAAAATAATCTCAAAACTGAGCTACAACCTCACTCCCCCTCACTCCCCCTCAACCTCACAAACCTGAAAAGAACCTCCCTCCCCCTCACTCCCATTCCCTTTTTCGTCACCTCATTGCCTTCCCATTACAGTCTAATTCTCCCCCAGTCATATGCCAGTGCTTAAGTTACCGAGATATTTTCAACAGAACTGTTTAAAAACTGAAATATTTGTCCTGGTGTGTATTATTCGTGATCTGAAAATGTTTTCCCTTAATATACAGTGTTAGCTACTTGCATTCTCCTGTTCATTTGTGTCTTTCTCTACATTAGGCATTTTGCATCCCCAGTTCAGGCTACCAATTTTTGGATTTTTAGTTTCGATTACCAGTTTGGATGTCAATTTGCTTTTTTTTAAATTTTTAGTAATTTTTCGTACGTTACTTTACTCAGTTCTCTCTGTACGTTGTTTCGCTACTCAATTCTCACCAAATGTACTTCTGTTTAGACCACTGCTACGGGGTATTAGCAAAGTTATTGGTGGCATTTACTCTGTACTAATACTTAAGCTACTTGAGTTACAATACCTATTACTAATGACCGAAGTTTTATTAATTCAGTGGAAGCATAATGGTTGCGTACGATCTGCAGTTTTGTGTTATAATAACTAACTTGGTTATAAAAACAATACATGTAGCTGTAATATTTTTATTCGCTGTTCCATGTTTCATCATTATCAGTAGCCCCACAGCCCACCGTGGGCCTCATCTTTTCTCAGGATTTTCCCTATGCTTAGCCATTATCCACGAAGTTTTCACTCCAAATACTTCCACATCTTCTAGGAATCCATCTTCCAGAGTTCCATCAATCCCTGTTACTCTAGGTCTTCCACGTCCTCTCTTTTCTTCTGGTGTGGATTTCATAATCCTCTTAAGAACATCCTCCTCAATAATTCTCTGTACATGTCCTGCCTATGTCCTGTAATCGATGTTACAATATCAGGCGATCTATATAACTCATAGAACTCCCTGTCGTACTTTATTCTCCTCTCTCCACCTTCCATAATAGGCCATTAAATTTTCCTACGTATTTTCCTTTCAAAAGATGCAAGTTGAAACAGGTCGCCCTGTGTCAGTACACATGTTTCACTTGCGTACATCTAGACCAGTTTTATTAATGTTCTATATAGTCTAGGTTTGGTTTCACGGCGTAGACGTTGTGATGTGTCATTTATCTGCGTCCATTAATGTCTACGCTGTTAAAGTAAACATCATTTCCCTTAAACGAATGCAGAGTTTAGACTAACGGAGTTATGTAAAGGTTGTATAGTCGACGTGTGAACGCGTTTAGAATTAACACTGTCTATTTACCGTACAGAGTATAATAAATTAATATGCCTAGGTAGGAGATAGACTCACATTTGTGTGAGTGAGAAAGGGCATCTGTAGCCGGATGGACATTTTGCAATCACAGCTGCGTGAATAAAACGCCTTTTCCTTGTCACCACACAGCAACGATGTGTCTCACTGTGTTAACTTTGTAATTACTGACTCTGCCTACGCACGTTTACGCAATACGTTTTTAACGTTAATGTCAAACAGCTATACTGTTAGCTCAATATACAAATTTAATGACTTTTACTCTTTCGTATGTACTCGCCTATATGTTTGTGGCCGTAATGTGTGTAACCCTTTTAATAACCGAGATGTACTCCTTGTAAGAGAATCAACTATAAATGTGAAACTTTCAAACGTCCTATAACAAGACTGAAACATATGTAAGAGTAATTTAAATTAATTTTAAATTAAATTCACTTTATGAATCATGATTACGGAGATTATCATCATCGCCATTCGTCTCTATTCATAACCATATTCTTCCAGTTCATAATTCCAGGAGTAATGATGTCCTGACTCACCACGTCCCTCCATCTCAGTTTTTGTCTTTCAGCTTTACTTTTACCTTCTGGCTTTGCATTAAATAACTTCTTAATAACTCTGCTTTCACAAGCACGTATAATGTGCCCAGCCCATTCTAATCTTTTTAATTTAATAAAGGTGACCACATCAGCTTCATCATAAAAATTATAGAGCTCTAAATTATATCTTTTCCTCCAGGCTCTCCCTCTTTCACTAGATCAAAAATTTTCCTGAGGCTCCTCCTTTAAAATATATTTAGTTGCCTCTCATCTGATCTAGGTAACCTCCATGTCTCTGATGCATAAGTCAGTACTGGGCGCACTAGGAGCTCATAAATCAATACCTTAGTTATCCTTTGTATTAACTGACACTTTATATGTTTTATGAGGCCTTGCACACACCTATTTGCTGACAAAATACGCTTTCGGATTTCCACAGTGATATTATTTTTACATTTAACTTCTGTCACAAGATATATTACAGATAACATAGAATTCAAAACGAAAGACCGTCAAATGTAGCTATTTTAAGGGGAACTTTATAATGACACTTCTCACACTGACTCTAAGGAGTTCCATAATTTGGTAAAACCGATAGAAAAAAATACCCTGAGCAAAAAAAAAAACATTTTATACAGATTCGTTTTAACTGTAACTGCAACTTCAGTAACTGCAGTAAATACGTGTAGCGAATTTAGTATAGCGAATAATAATGTAATGTGTAATATTGTAACAGAGTAATACTACGCATAATAGCGTAATACACAATAGTGTAATAGCGTGCACTACATTATGTGTATTGTGACATTACATTACTAGTATGCTCCCTGAAGTGGATAATTTTACCTACCTGGAATCACTGCTAAATGAGGACAATTTGAACAACGAGGAAATCAAATCAAGGATAGCAAAAGGAAACAGAGCGTATTTTGCAAGCAAGAAACTATTGTTGTTGTTTAGGCTTTCACGGCCAGCGTCGTAGTTATTAATATTATAGTTTGCTGAGCTGTCAGGCCGAGGTCCGATGGTACTCTGACGCAGTACCACACAGGTTCATTGACTGTTAGACCTGTGTCAGTGTATCAGTCCTTCAGCACTGAAGATGGCCACCGATAGAGTGGCTGAAACGTTTCCGTTAAACAACATCGGACCACGGGCTGATAGGCCGGCAAACAATCATACTAATAAGAAACTATTATGCTCTATGATCATAAGTCATAATTCTAAACTGAAAATTTGTAAAAGCCGTATAAGACCTGTAGTGAATTACGGCTGTGAGACATAGGCCATGCAGAAGAAAGATGAAGAAGATCTTAAATAATTTGAGAGGAAAATACTTGGGACACTTTTTGTGCCAGTAGTGCAACAAGATGGCACTTAGCGGATCCGCATCAATCTTGATCTTGATACATTAATAAACAGTAAAAATATAGTATAGTTTATTAAGTCACAGAGAATTAGATGGCTAGGAAATATTTATAGAATGGAGAAGGCCAGAAATACGAGAGCTATCACAGAATGGATACCCTTGGAGTGTAGAACCAGAGGAAGACCGAAAAAGAGGTGGATGGAGTGTGTTGTGGAGGACCTGCGGACCAGGGGGATCAGAGGATGAAAGATTGTTGCTGAGAGAAGAAGGGAATGGTGTACGAATGTTGAAGAGGCCCCATATCACAGAGGAATGTAGAGTCAGAGGAAGAAGAGAAGAAGAAAGATATGCTCCCTGAGCAGTAGAACTCTTTTACTATGTTGAATAAAGTAAATTAAGTGTTACATAAATTTTGATATTAGACATTAAAAAAATAGAAAAATACCTATTAATTTACTATTTCGTTACTAATATAACAATTATGAAGCACAGAAGCATACAATAAACACTAAAAATTCAAACGTTCGGATTGGGGTTACAAATTGCTTTTAGTCTACAAATAAAATTTCAAAATTTTCATATCTTTTTAGAGCTCTCGGGAACAAAAATTTTGAAATTTCAAAAAGCTAACACTAATAAGTTAAAAATTATCTTTTATTCGGAATCCCAAATGTAGTCGTACTAGTTTGTATGCGCAATAAAAATTTAAAGTTTTCTTGAAAACAACCTAATTATTTACAAGCGACCAAAAATTGTAATTAGCTAAATTAGGACTATAAAACGTAGTTAAAAATATAAATTTAAGAAAGCATTATTAAAATAGGCTGTCAACACGAGGTAATAATAAATAAACATGCACGATTTGTATAGTGTACTGATTAAACCTGTTGCACAAACATTAAATGCATCGCATTCTCCGTACATATCTTCTACCTTCGGTTTACAAATTTCATTAGTTTTGGGTAACTATTTTCCTCCATCAGCTCTGCATGCTCATTCCAATTAATTTTATTTTTCTCTCTTCTGTCTCTGATAATTTGAGCCCACATATCTCTCCAACGTCTGCTGTTATCTATGTAACGCATTCATTTTCATAGTGTTTTCAAATATACTCCCATTGAACTGTGGCCTAGCGATACCCTATTTAAGTGGTTTAGATTCTTCATCTGTCGCGGTTAGCAGGTTCATTAACTTTCTCTCCCATCAAACACCGTGTGCTGTGTAGTAAAATAATCCGTTTAATTATTTTAATATTTAATAAACACAGAACATTAGAGTTAGGCTTAAATATTTTATTGGTTTCGGAAACTATGACTGTAATTTATAGTTTCGGAAACCATGCAGTTTTAATTTAATTTGTATTAAATACTTTTAGCTCCTACCGCCTAAGGTCTTGATACGTGTGAAAGATTCTATGAAGCGTAAAATTTAAGAAAAGGAATGTAGTATCTAATATAAAATATTTGAGTCTATGTCAACTTACAATTCAACTTAATGTGTATCACTAGTACTCTCGTCTCTAAATGTCTCCAGTCAGCAACTGACCTTAGTTGGGTGCAGCTGGACATAAGCCGAAGATAAAAATATTTGTAAGTGAAACCACTATTGCTACCTACGCCGATGACACAGCAATCCTAGCGACACACTCCGACCCCTCAATAGCATCCCTTATACTACAAGAATTATTAAACAGCGTTCAGTTATGGCTTGATAAATGGCGCATAAAAATCAATTGATCCAAGTCAGTCCACGTTACCTTCACCACACGTAAGGCAAACTGCCCTCCAGTAACAATTAACGGTCAACCAGTACCGCAAGCTGAAAGTGCTAAGTACCTTGCGATGCATCTGGACAGGAGACTAACATGGAAAAACATATGACATCTAAGAAGATTGAACTTAATCACAAGGTCAGAAACATCTACTGCCTGATAGGCAGAAAATCACGGTTAAGTCTCGTCAACAAACTGTTAATCTATAAAGCAGTTCTTAAACCGGTATGGACTTATTGTATTCAACTTTGGGGTACTGCTAGTACAAGTAATATTGAGATTATCCAGCGCTTTCAGTCCGAAACTTTAAGATCAATAGTCGACCCTCCATGGTTTGTCTCCAACAACTCTATACACCGCGACCTCAAAGTTCCAACCGTGAGAGAAGAAATCATGCGCCTCTGCAGGACTCACATCTCCAAATTAGAACAGCATCCTAACCACCTGGCAATTAATTTGTTAGACAACAGTGAAGATATTTATAGACTAAAAATGCACAAACTATTAGACTTACCATTCAGGTTTAACTAATAATGTATTCTCTGTATTTTCTGTATTGTACTGACTGTGATATCTGTTCTCTATGTTTTTGTATTCGTGTCATTAATAAGTGTTAATGTCAACCTGTATATTTTGTGTGCCTTATGGGCCCAGTGTTTAACATTTGAACTTATTGTATCATGCCAGCAGGAAGTGGAAGTGATTTTTGTTCATTTGTTTACATGTTTTATCATTTAGTTTTGTATTTTGTGTACCTCTTTAACCTATTATCAAAAACAAGAAGAGCTGTCAATGACCAACTTTTCATAATCCTGTATGTGTGTTGTCAGCCAATTTGTTAAATGTTTGCTTAGTCAAACAGATTACAGATCTCCAATAAATTAAAAAAAAAATTGTAACAAAGATAAAATAGTATCTATTTGTTAGGTCTTGGTTTATCAGAATGCTTTGTTTGTCGTTATTTAAGTAGTCGAGTTAGTATGAGACTATGTTAGTATGCACCTGTTCACCTTATGACAACATTGGTTAGAAAATTCTTTTCCGGAAAACGAAAATATAAACAATGTCAAAACTGAAAACAAACGACTGTTGATTGTCAACAAAATTAGTTGATGTAAAATAAACGTAATTTATCAGTTATTAAATTATCATATATGATTGTTACGTTTTGTTTGGCTTCAGCGATATTTAATATTTTCTATAAACATTTCTCTGTAATTTTTTCCATCACTAATCGATGTTATACTGTGAGTAGAGAAATGATATATACGTTTGATGTAACAGATCCTGTTGTAACGAACAAATACAGATGATTAATTGTACAGGTATCTAACATTGTAACATATTTCACATACTATTCGATATGTGATAATATTCTATATGTATATTATTGTGTGTATATTTTAATTTATTATAATTTTGTATAATTATCTTAAGTATCTTAAGGTGAAGGTAGATATTAAATCGCTGTTGTAATGCGCTTAAAGGAATCTACGTTTTGCATTAATGCTTAAATGTGAAAAAACAAGTAAGCCAAATACAGGCTTCCATAAGATGATATCCGCAATTGTTTCTAAATATTCACATTTCCAATTACAATGTTTGCATATACTTGTATTTCACACTTTGTTTAAAACAGTAATATAACTTTAACCATTATAACAATAAAAATATACATAAACACTATTATTGATAATATAGTTACCCCGTATTGATAATACTTGTTCTCAAATGTGTGTTTTGTGAACGAAAAGTATATGAAATTTTTCGTGGTATAATCTTTATTACGTTTAAATATTTTCCAATCTGGAGAGATTTAAAATAAAAACAAGACATACAAAATAGTTGCCATTCGACCACTTAAATACATTTTAACGAATATATCTTATTATAAGATAATAAAATAATTTTAAATTATCATCATCATCATCATCTCCACTTAACGTGTTATAGGCATTGTTTTCCGTTATGGTTTCCATCCATTTTTCAGTCGGCCTACGTTCCTTCTTCCTTTCGTTTCATACACACTAGCTTTGAAAGGTAATCTATTTTCTTCCATCATTTCCAAATAATTTTTCCATTTTATTCTGTTTTCTTTTACCTTTTAATTTAAATCAAATGTCTGAAGTTTTTCTCTGATTAATTTGTTTATCATTTATCTTCAGTTACACCCTTTGATTTTTGAAAGAAACGTGACTCTTGAGCTTGTGTTTTTCTCTCTTGTGCTTTTGTTTTAACGTGGATTTCACTGCCGTACATAAGCGTGGGTGCTGTTGGGTTCAGATATTTATTGTAATGATTGGAAAAACTGCATCCTAAATACGTAAAATGCCTTACCTTTTCTAATATTTGTTGTCTGAGAGACACTTCTGATCCTTATGAGATCCACTCCCAAGAAAGGTATAATTTTCGAAATTCATATTTGGAAATTATATTTAATGCTTATTTGTTATAGTTGATATAGGCCTCCTAGCAATTCGTCTTCTATCTTTCCCATCACAGTCAGGTCGTCAGCGTATGTAATTAATTTGAGTATGGTATTATCAGCGAAATAAATGACTCCTCTAAATTTTTCTCTCCAATTTCTTAAAATATGGTCTACGTAGATATTATTTAAAGTAGGCGGTAGGTCGAAACCAGCCTTACACCGTTAATGGTTTGTACAGGTTTAAATATTTGATCATTTTGGTCATGTCGGTAACAATGATAAAATGATTCTTCTTTAAAAGCTTTTTTTTACTGCTTTTTTGAGGTGTGGTGGGTATCCTCTAAGCATTATAATTTCTCACAATTTTTTCCTGTGTGGAATCAAAGGCCTTCTCAAAGTCTACAAAGGCTGTGGACGTAAGTAATAAGATTAAGTTTTCGGCGTTTCTCGATTATATGCTGTAAGTTGAAAGTCACATCGATCTTTTCTGAATCCCAACTGTTGTTCGCCTACTAAATTTTTCATTATCTTTTTTCAGATCGTTGTTTAGTCTCTTTTTATTTCTTTCTTTGTGTAAAGATATAAATTGGGCTGTTCTCCAACCTCTGGGAATATTATTTTGATTCCAGCACAGTTGAAAATGTATAACAAAATCTGATTTTAAATAAATACAATAATTTTGTTTTTTTATGAAGTTTTTTAAAATAATTCAGTCATATTTTTAGCGTCATATTATCGTTTGCCTATTCGACATGCGGCGTTAGTCAATTTGTCTGTTTGGTTTGGTCATCTTTAATGCCGCCGCTTTCTTAGTTTATGTACATCTTTCCTTCCCGCCTGTTCATAGTTTTTACTATTTGTGTAGTCTCACATCTTCTATCCGCTCTGTGTTAAGTACGTTTATAGTCAAATATTTTTATCATCTGTTGTTCAATTTGTTGGTTGCTAGGTGTCTTCGGTCATATTCATTTCATCCTTAGACCCTTAGTGACATTTCATCTCAAGTGACCTTAGTGACATCCTTTAGTGGCCTGGCTTTTAAGTGATGTGTCTCTTCTAGATAGTATCTATCTTCTGCTATGATACAAGAGCTCTACCGCTGCCGTAAATTTAGCCTATAAAATTTAATTTCTGCTATTTCTTACCTAATTTCTAAAGAATTTCTGCTACGTAACGACAAGTGTTAAAGATTTGAGCAGTTTTCTTGTTAAAATTCATTCCGGGGCTGTTTGGTCGCGGTCCATTGTTTTCAATTGAAACAGACGTTTCGACAGTACCATAGACTACCATAATCAGTGTAGAATTCGAGCTTTGCTAACGTAAGGTGGTAGACGTTAGAGATCAGAGTACTGTGGTTAAGGCTGGAGAATTCCACCTTACATTAGTAAAGCTTGAATTTTACACTGATGATGGCAGTCGATGGTAATGACAAAACATCTGTTTTAATTGAAAACAATGGACCGCGGCCAAACAGTCCGGGAATGCATTTGAACAACATTGACTCCGGCCGTAGAAGCCTACGAAGTATATTACTTGAGCAGTTTTGTTTGTAAAGTACTATGAACTGACATTAATAATTTTTGGCGGCGTATAAGGACAAATAGTCTTTAATACTTTGAAATGTTTTGTGTTAAACATTTGTGTGTAATATATTATTGATAGTTCCAATCTCAGTAAATGATCTTTCATATTTGTTATTTGTTAATTACTGTCCATCATTTACATATAGTTTCGAATGATAAAACGTATGCAGGCATTCATATATTCTTTACGTTAATATCTTTCTCAAATTTAAACAAATAGAAAAAATTGAATTCTCAAGCAAAAATTAGTAACATAATTAATAAGATGTAAAAATTTCGTTTGCCGTGACCAGGATTCGAACCTGGGTTATTGCGGCCACAACGCAATGTCCTAACCACTAGACGATCACGGCTATTGTGATACGTATCTGAGTTGATTAGAGTTGAGAGAAAGTTTTACACTTTCTCCGACAGCCGTGTTCGTCTCACTTGTTGGCAATTTTAGTAGAGTTGAAACACGTTAAGTTTGAAACAAACGTAGTAACTAAACTCAATCCTGTTTTGCATTATTGATACATTCTTTTGCACTGTAATAAAATTTAAGTAAAACATCTGTTTTTTAAAACAGTATTTACTATATAAGAATATACTAAAAATATTCTAAAGTAGATTATGAACACATTCTATGTATTTACTATAAATGGAATTCAAGGTTGAGGTATTTTGAAATTCTATGTTTCGTGTTTTCAATTTCATGTTTTGCGAGACAAAATCTTTGTTTGAACACACTGACGATCAGCACAACCACAAAACAAATAAAAGTATTTACTTGGTTTTTATAGCAAAGTAAATAGAATTTTAACACGTCCATTTTTCAACATTGATATAATAAAAATGCATCCTGCCTTTAAAATTGGGAAGTAAGATATTAGAATTCTGTACTGTAATACTATACGAGAAAAATAGTGGACAAAAGGAATCACGAAGCTAAAATAATAACACATAAGAATATAAGTTATGGCAACAGAACATAGACGTTTAATGTGACCTTCAAGGAAACACAGAAAATCGGACGCTGTGGGTGGTGGTAGCTAAAAATGTGATAACCAACCTTTTGTCATGACTCTTTTGTATTGTCTTCCTTTTGTAGTGATGCTTTTATTTCTTCTTCTTCTTTTTCTTCTCCTCTTCAAGGATAAGTTGTATAAACCTGTTTTGGCACCCAATTCATCCTCGGACAACCCACGTCTCTTCTACCAGTGGCTTTATAGTTCAGTGTTGCTTTCGGCAATCGATTCTTGGCCATCCTTTGCAGATGATCCCACCATTGTCTTCTGTAAATTGAAATAATTTCATTTATGTCCTTTACTTCGAGTTCTGCTCTGATATCTTCATTCCTTATTCTATCTTGCAAAGTACAATTTAAAGTATTTCGAAGTAACTGCATTTCAGCACTCTGAATGTTGCCGCATTCCTTTTTTGTCATGACCCACGCCTCACTCGCATAAATCAATGTGTGTATTGCAATTGTCTTATAAAATTTAACCCTTCTGCTGTGTGTTGTTTTATTTCTAAGATTTCTATGAATCGTACCACAAATATTTCTAAATTTATTTATCTTCTCGCTTATATCATATTCAGATTCAAAGTTTACAGCCGAGATATTTGAATCGGCTTACTTGTTCTAAAGTACTGTTGTTTATAACTATCGTATTCTTCACTAGCTATGTACCTTTAAAGGCCATGGTTTTGGTCTTTCTCACTGAAATTGTCAGTGAGTATTCTCTTTCTGCTTCTTGTAATTGAAACATTGCTGTTTGTAAATCATTCTCATTTTCTTGAATAAGAACTATGTCATCCGCATACAGCAGGGAACCCATACAAATTGATTTGTTAAGTTCAATTCCCAAAGTCACCCTGGATTTCATGCTCTCAACATGTTGTCATTGTATATATTAAACAAGGTTGGAGAAACACAGCATCCCTGCCTAACTCCTTTTTATTGGAATGTCACCTGAGAGCCTACCATTCAGATCCAAGGCTACAGATGTACTTTTGTAAAGGATCTTAACTGAATTTATTAAAACATGTGGATATCCTCTTCTGTCCACAATATTCTATAACTTTTGGCGACCTACATTATCAAATGCTTTTTCCAGATCAACAAAAGCGATATGTGTTTCCTGGTTATACTCCCGCCTTTTCTCTATTACCTGTTGTAATACAAACAATGCATCGACACTCGAATTACCCTTTCTAAAATTCATTTGCTCTTCAAGAACTAATGCATCTTTAATGACTCTTAATTTCTGATTGAGAATTCTTGTATATATTTTGTACAATGAGTCCAGCCAGCTTATTCCTCTGTAATTATTTTCATCTGTTCTGTCTCCTTTTTTATATAACGAAATCACTTTTACCCGCCTCCATTCTTTCATATTTTTTTTTTTTTTTTTTACAGGTCTATATTGAAATAACAGCAACAATAGTAATAATAACAATAATGATGTTGTTGATGATGATAATTATTATTATTATTTTAACATAATAATGTATGATTAACAAACGTAGGAAGTTTTTTTTTGCAAAGTTGTTTATACACACTAAGAAAATCGTAAGCCTACGCTGTAATTATCTTACGTATCTTTTTATACGGAGTTTTCAAACTTGTAGATAATGTTTCTTTTATTTACGTCTCACCTTCACCATCATTTCCGGTATCATGATTTATAATCATGTATGATAATTCAGTAAAGATAAAAGGCTGTTTGTCGTGTTGTCTCATGTAGTCGATGTCATCGTTATATGAGAAATATTCGTTACAACCAATGGGTGATGTTTGTAGAAGCAAAATTTCTTGCACCAAGGAAAGGCTGAATCATTATGTAAACCAAAAGATATGCCACAATTTTGGTTTTCATAAACTTTTAAACCGAAGGTTGTAATACACGAGTTTTACTGTACATTTTATTTTTAATTATGAAAAGAACACAGTCTTTAACAGTTGTATAACAATATAACAGTTATGTGTATTATGTAACATTCTGTATGTGAAGAACAGTTTATAGAAATTGGATTATTGGAATTTGTTAGTCCAATGTTGCTCGATAAGCGTATTTGAGCTATTCGTCACAATCTGATTATCAAATCGGATTGAAAAACATGTAATATCTATTGACTTCTACAAAGAATTTCTGTTTCACTAGAAGTTCGTTAACTGTCTAAAGAATGGACTATTAATTTATTTGTTACAATGCATCATCATCATTATCTGCAAGGATTAAACCAAGGATGATTTGTTCCGGTCTCAAACAGGCAAAGATTAGAGCTGGTCACTCCAGCGCTTCCTCGGACGTCCCACACCTCTCCGTGTTTGTTATAATTAAAATGCTAAATTTTATCAGTCAAAATTCTGAAAGGATTTACTTATGACTGTGGGTATTTTTGTACTTAATAACTCTGAGTATCGCTTTAATTAGATATACTTTACTGTATGTAGTTCAACCGACAGACACACTCTGTGGACCAATTTTTGAAAATTAAAACAAAAAATCGTATAAATAACTGCTCGTCGTGTGTATAAACGTATTTAATGTATCCCTACTATACTTTTTCACATATATTTTCCCCATCTGTCTAAACAGAGAAACGGTCTGAATGTAATTTATTCACGTCCTATCGGAACGAATACATAACAGATTCTGTTCGACGAAATCTGACTTCTTCGGCGACAAATTCCTGACTAAAGTATACTTTTTTATAGTATTCTACTGAAATTTATTTATTATTATTATTAGCGGCGGTCCTACAGCCTATGCCGCATCCCGCTTTTTGATCGCCATTCTCCCTACCTTTCCAGTCCTTGTCTTCAATAGCTCGATCTCTCATGCTTTTCCTAATTCCTGTTCTCCATTGTGTTGTCAGCCTTTCTTTTCTTCTTCTGTTTTGTGGTGTGTAAGTCAATGCTTTCTTTGGCCATCGTTTTTCCTCCATCCTCCTTACGTGACCATACCATAGCAACTGTCTGGATTCTATTCTTTCTGCTGTTGTAAATACGCGGCCTGTTTTCCTTCTTGTATCTTCGTTTGTAACATGTTGCATTCTAGAAATATTACACTCTTTTCAAAAAGTCCATTTTTACAGTTTCTATCATCTTTTCCTCTTTATCTGAAAGTTGCCAGCATTCGCAGCCATAAGTTAAAATAGGCTCCACAATAGACGTGTAGATTGTCAGTTTAGTTTGAAGTTTCATTTTGTTCGACCAAAGTAATGAGTTTAGCAACCGAATAGCCTTTTTTCCCTGTTGTATCTTACTTTTGATGTCATTCTTTGTTGTTCCGTCTTCTGAAATAATGCTTCCCAAATATTTGTATTCGCTACACTTTCCGATTCTATGGATTTGCAGATCTGGGATTTTAAACAGGGTAGGTGACAAGCTGCACCCTCGCTTAAGCTCTTTTGTGGTAGGAAACAATTCTAACAGGGCATTCCGCACTCTCATCAAACTCTTTGAGTCCTTATATATGTTTCCAGACAGCGCAAACATAAATTTTACTCAGGCCAAACTTGTCTGTAAGGGTACTGTGTCGTAAGCTTTCTTTAAATTGACAAATACGAGGTGTGTAGACAGATTGCGAGACTTTCGTTTTTCTAGTATTTGTTGTACCTAATACAATATGTTGTCAATACTTGATCGTCCTGCACGAAATACAGACTGCTCTTCTATGTCTTCTATATTCGTTTAAATTCTATGTTTTAATATTCTGCCGTACAACCTCCCCATTGTACTTGTCACACGTATGACTCTATAATTTTGGCATGCCTTCTTATCGCCCTTTTTGTAAATTGAGCTAATATATGCTATGTTTCAGTCTTCTGGGATATCATCACCGTGTAACAAGCATTTATTAAATATGTTTGCTACAATTTCCAGTAATATATCTAGTGCATATTGTAGCATGACAGATATTCCACCAATAATTAATTCATTTAAGATCATAAAAAATAATTAAATTACATATACTCAAAGAATTTCAAATGAAATTCAGTTACACTTCAAAGGAAAACACCACAATAAAAGAAAAACAATAATTAAATAATAAAAATACAATTAAAAGTCAAAGAAAGAATTAAAGAAAACCCATATTAAAAAATCAGGAGATTACCCAGGAGATTAGGAGCAGGTGATAAACAAGATACCCCAAAATCAAGAAAAAAGAATAAGATTAGGAGTAGGTGATAAACAAAATACCCCAAACACAAGAAAAAAGAAGAGTAAAGTTTAATATCAGGTAATAAACAAGATACCCTGAAACCAAGAAAGAAGAGTAAAGTCAGTATCAGATAATAAAGAAGATACTCCGAACCAACCATCAGACAAGATAACACTGAGTACCTTGGTTTACCCAAGAATGAACACAAGAAGGAAGACGAGAAGAAAGGAAGAAATAGGATGGAAGAACCACAATAAAAACCTATTATTAACTACCATTATACCCCAAACCAATTGATACCATTAAAGAAAGTAAAACATTCCAAAACCTTATGAAATTGTAATAATTTATAAACAAAAGTGTTGTGTAGTATGATAAGAAGTGCACCAACTAAAGTTATTATATGATGAAAAATAAACAAATCTTCACAGTCCATTATGACTAAAGGTCTGGTCTGCGAATAATAAAACTCAAATATAAGTCAGAACCAACAGTGAAAGTGTACTAGTGTAAGTGTTTTGAAATGTAATAAACTTCAAGTTGTAGTGTATCTATAGCTTAAACAATATGCTATAAAATAACTTTTATATTTTATAATTAACAAATAATGAAATATTAAAATGAATAATATTTCCAATATTTCATTAAATAAGGTCACGTTGTTATCTCAAGACATTCATAGGAATGACAATAACAAAGAAAATGTGGGTGGAAAAGTTTACTGTATAAGGGGATGTTAGATAATAGTAGTAGAATCAGAAAGGACTGGAAATAGTTTAAGTTTTAATAGCATTAAGAAGTTTAAATGGCTGATATTGTTCAAAGCCATGAACTCCATATTTTTAAAAGAGTTCTAATAGAATAAAGTTTATATGTTTAGAGTAAGTTGTATTAGTTATATCACAGCATACATCCAAATTAAAATTTTTCAGTATGGATGCTGTATTAATTTACAAATGAGTTAAATGTATGTTCCAAACAGTTTCAGCAAACATGTCCAACTTCAAAGACTGCTGATTAATGTTAATTATACTTTTTGTAACAGTAGCATGAATTAGATGCTACACATCTCAATAATTATGTATGTAAATTTTATTTTATGTCATGTTAACTATTAAGAGTCAGAGGAGGAGTAGAATTAAATTTATTTGAAAAAACCATACATGTAAAATACTAAACTCTAGGCCAAATAATGAATTCACAAAAAATTAATATAAACCAGTTAATTAACCAATGAACCATGTAAACTGACAAGATTTAGGTAAGGTAGGTCAATTAACAACTACTGTAAATGAACCTATGATTTAAAAGAGTAATATAGAAAAATATCTTAAATTATTGAAAATTTTTGAAATGTATAAAATAACTATTTTTAAAGAGGAATGGTAAATTCAGAAATTATCACTAAAAGACAGTTCAAATGTTAAATTTATAAGTTATTAAGGAAAGGAAAGGATTTGTGACCATTCGAAATTTATTATAAGTAACACTTAAAATGGCAGTAAAAGTGTGGAAGGACGGAAACAGTTTTTTTGGGCCTAGATTTACAAAAAGACAGAAATTTGGTAATTTTAACAAAAATCTCAACAAATATGGACTATGACATATCAAATTAAACAGAATGAGATAAATAAACCAATTATATGGTTAACAGTTCATGAAAGCGAACAATAAACTAAAATTATTCCATATATAATGTACTTTGGAATTATGTACATGGGAAGTGAAAATTATTTTAACAATACTTTTCCAATATTAACTTGGCAAGATATTTCCTAAAGTAGAGGAAGTAAGTTAGTTCTTTGTTAACATTCAAACGGAACAGTCGATGCGGAATCGCGTTCTTAAAACCGTATAATGGAGTGCATAGGTTAAAGCCTAAAACAGTGGAAAACGGGAGTTACATAAATTAACACTTTTCGAGTCAAAACTAATGAAATAATCCACGAGAATAGTGAAAACGAACAATACACCACATAATACATGTGATTTAAACCACTGAAACAACATAATATTAATAATTCACTCTACAACAGATTAACAATTCTTCGTCACGAACAGACATAAAGTGAACACCTCTAATAGAAAACAATTAACACCAGTGGACACTGAACACTCATCCAGAATACCTCAAACAACATAGTAGACAGTATACACAATTTCGGAGATCCATAAAACAATTATAAAGGTGAATTTATTGTGAGATTTTCCTGTGACCAGAATACATATAACCTCATCAATTCAGCTAGCCGCCATGATGGTCCCAAGATGCACTGCAACCTTTCTCGACTGATTTCATAGAAGCAGCATTGGTTTGAAAATTCAAATATATTAAACATTATATATATTATTCACAATTGTTAAATATTAATTATTTAAGATTATTTCTTGTAAATGTTATACTTTCTAGTCCTGCCTTTCTCTGACTATATATAAAACAATCGTTGAAAGAACTTTTTTTAATAATTATATAAAATTTTAACCTGTATTCACATATCGATATATCCCTGTGACGGAGTCGAACAATTGCTCTAAATCGATTTAAAATCGATTATTATTAATAATTGTCAATAAATCAATTTATTTCAACTGTGTGAATTATAAAATTGTTTCACATTTTACTTTAAGTGTTTAATTAACCACGAGACTTCCTGGAAGTAATCGATTGCTGAAACCAGATAATCTGATTAACTCCAGATTTTGTTAAGCTCTACCAGAAGTGCAAATTAAACCAAAAGTACCTTACAGAATTTTAAAAATTTGAATAAAACATAAAACCAGGATTAATTCTAAATTATATACACAACAAACAAACATAAATTTTTTTTTTACAAAATTTTTTTTTCAATAAATTTTTTTTTTCTTTCTTTTATTTGTAACTACAGTTAACAGGTCTTGTTACAAATTAGCGTCCAACTAGAGGGCTTAATTAATTTAAGCTTGGCAGCGATTGTATCATAGAAAAAGAGACAGAATGCAAAGAGAGCTACTTCTAAGAAGAGGGCGGCAGAGGCCGAAAAGGAAGTTGACATGGGGGATAAGGAGGCAACACCCGTGGAGGATCTGGAAGTGTTACTAACCCAGGTGGAACCGAAACAACCCGCACCACCAGAGGAACAACCCGAAGTACCAACACAAACAGGGGAAGTCAATGTCCCAGAGAAGGAGAAGGAGAAATCTAAAACAATGGAAGAGAAGATGATGGAAATGTTCCTAAAAATAAGTCAGCAAATGGAAGGAACTAGTAAGAAGATGGAGAAGAAAATGGATTCTACAAGAGAAGAATCGAGTAAGGAAAGGAAGGAAGACAACCACTCCTTAAATGAAAAATTAGAAGATCGGAAGGAAGACAACCGATCCACAAAGGAAGAATTGGGCCGTAAGATTGAAAACACCAATAAGAGAATTGAGGAAACCAGCAAAAAGATGGAAGAGAAGATGGAGGAAACAAGTAGGAAGATGGAAAACGACAATCAGCAACTAAAGGAAAAGTTGGAGGAAAATAATCAGAAAATGGAGGAGAAAATGGACGAGAATAATCAACGATTAAGAGAAGAACTAAGGGAAGTCAACCAGGAGAGCATGAAAAAGTAGACGAGAGAATCGAGTTAGCGAAGGAAGAGCTGAATAGAAAAATACACGACACTAAGAAATCCATGGTCAAAAAGTTGGAACAAGAAGTAGTTGTTGTAAACCAACAGATCAGGGAAGTGGACGAAAGATGTCGTCAGACGGAGTGTGAAGTACTGGAAGTCAGGGAGGTAATCGAGAAGGAAATTACCCAGGTCAAGGAACACCAGAAAACTAAATGGGAAGAAAACCAAAAGTTAGCACAGGAAGGTGCGAACCCATGTCACCGAAAGATGCGACGGTATGGAAGCAGCTATGACTGATATCACTGGACAAGTGCGACAGAGCCAGGAAGAGATGGAGGTAATCAGAAACCGGCCGACTGGCTACAATAATTTCCCCATGTCTGAACATAGAGAATGGCTAAACTTCAGGCAATATAAGCGAAAGCCAATGGAGTTCTTGGCCCGCATTGAAGAATACATGGACAAGCATAGAGGAAATCGATGGGTCCAAAACCGAGAACTTCTAGACGAGTCTTTTCGGGAGATGAGCGACCACTGGTGGATGGCAAACCGAAGTGACATAGAGAACTACCAGCAATTTAAAACCCTTTTCAAGGCAAAGTATTGGTCTGAAACGACCCAAAACCTAATACGTGACAACATATGCCACGGCCATTATAAACAGCAAGTAGGTAGTTCCATGACGGCGTATTTCCTCGGCAAGGTATGTATGGCCAACCATTTGGAACCGGCCATACCGGAAGAATGTTTAATCAACAAACTCTCGTATCATTATGACGAGGAAGTGATTCGAGCGAGGAGAGGCAGCCAAATTAAGACCATACAGGCCATGACCGAACTCCTCGAGAATTACGAAAATGAAGAATACTACCGACAAAGCCGGAGAAGAAACGATCGGCCCGAACCTAGGACGTATCCAAATAACCAGGGTACGACCAACACCAACACGGGATACCAAGGAAGCCGAGCATACCCACAAACCAACAACTATAATAACAATAATAATAGTAATAATAATAACACGGTTCAAAATAATACGAACCATAATCGACCCAATAATGGTTATCAGGGTAACCGAAACCAATACCCTCAAAACCCTAATAGTCAGAGAAGCCCCAATTATAATAACGATCGTTACTATAATAATAATAATTGTGGTAGTCCACCGAATAGTAACCCCAATAATAATAGGGTTTCTCGACCGCGAGTAAATTTCATCAGAGCGGAAGATGGTCGCCAACGGAGGTACTACCACCAGAGAAGAAACAGCTATCACGAATACGAAAATAGGCGGAGGAGCCGAGAACGTGATCAACCAAGGTACTATCCTGCGAGACGGAGTACCAGTTTAGATAACACCGAAAGGCTGACCAACAGCGAACGACTGGTAGATCCTCGAACAGAGCGGCAGGGACCCACTCTAGGCATCCCAAATGATGCATCCACAAGTGCGACACAACATAACAATGATGTCGAGCCTTTAAACGGGAGGAGGCAGTAATAAATCACCGGAACCCGTTACTGCTCCTAAACACTGGGTATTATAATAATGAGTTGACTAAAAAATATAAAAATAATCGTATCACTATAATCGGTTGTAACTACCTGAAGAACATCCGACATGAATTATTGGAAGAGGACGATAATAGTCCCACCAATAACACTAATAATGAAATAATACACATAAATGCGGAGGTAGAAGGAATCCCCGCCAATTTAATGATCGATACTGGTTCCAACGTATCCATAATAAGTACAACTGAGTTGGAGAGAATACAGAGAGAATGCGGAAGAACATTACCGAAGTTGCCATTAAACAATATTATTTTGTTAGGTGCAACCGGCCGACAAAATAAGACAATACGAAGGCAAGTCTCCACCAGTGTGATGAGCTGCGGTATAGCTATCGAAATGGAATTCTTGGTGGCGAGCGGGCTGCCGTTTAATATATTGGTCGAGTGTGATGTGCTCAGGCGGAACTCCGCCATAATTGATTTGCGAACCGAGAAATTGTCACTATTTACAAACGGACACACTTGGACGGCTAACTTGGTTGGTAGTGACCAAGTAATTCCTAATAATATCCAACAGATTCGTAAGATCAATTATATACCTCCAACTTCTATTATTGAACAGAAGGTAGACAATAACGCTAATGAGGACTTATGGTCCCAAAAAATCCAGGAAATCAGGGATTTTCGGAGCGGTATAACTGGAGAAAAATTGCAACAATACCAAGCAAACAAATTAATTAAAATATACGAACAGTACAAATCAGTATTTTCTGACGAGCCCGGTAAAGTAAAAAACTTCCAGTGTACTCTACAGTTCCGAGACTCAGTGGACTTTAACCGGAAGTCTTACCCCATCGCACAATCACGAAAGGAAGCAGTAAGAGCTGAAATAACAAAGATGATTAACCGTGACATTATAGAGAGTAGCCAATCCCCATACACAAGTCCTATCGTGGCTATTCCTAAGAAAAACGGACAAGTCCGTTTGTGCCTAGATGAGCGGGAGATTAATAAGATGATTATTAATGACAGGACTTCGCCCGGTGAGATTGAAGAGATTTTGAAACGGTTCCACGGTACCAAGTACTTTAGTACCTGGGATACGGTGTGCGGCTACTGGCAGGTGGAATTACATCCACAGAGTCGCCAGTATCTGGCCTTTATATTCGAAGGGCGGAACTACCAGTTTAAGAGGTTGCCCTTCGGACTGGTGAATTCAGTCGCAGTCTTTGTACACTGCATAGACCAGATACTTGGCCAGGAAGCACTACAGTTCACCACCGTGTACGTTGATGACTTGCTAGTGTCCTCAGAAACTTGGGAGGAACACTGCTACCGTGTGGAACACGTATTAAGAAAATTAGCTGCGAATAACATCACGCTAAAACTAGAGAAATCTCACTTCATAGCCAAGGAAATTCAATTCTTGGGATTTATATTGAACGACCAGGGAATCTCACCGTCGGCTGAAAAAGTAGCAGCGATTCAAAACTTTCCAACACCTAAGAATCGAAGGCAATTACAGTCATTCCTGGGACTCTGTAATTACTACCGCAAGTTCCAGGAAAAGTATTCTGAATTGACCGCCAGATTTCAGCCGCAACTGTCATCCAAGAATAAGTGGATATGGGGTACAGAACAGAATAAGACCTTAACACTGATTAAACAGAAATTTCTGGAACCAATAATACTTCGCCATCCGGATTTCAGCAAACCGTTCTACTTGAATTGCGATGCCAGCGACATCAGCCTCGGCACAACGTTGTATCAAGAGGATGAGGAGGGCGAACATCTCGTGATCTGCTTTGCCAGTAGAGCATTAAATCAGTGCGAGAAGAATTATCACGTCACTGAAAAAGAATTGTTAAGTGTAGTGTTCGCGTGTGGAAAATTCCGCACATACATCCTTGGTTACCCCGTTACCGTCCGGCCAGACCATAAGTCCATATCGTTCTTAAGGAGATGTAAACTAAGTCACGGAAGGTTGACACGGTGGATACTGTTACTACAAGAGTATGATCTTAAGTGGGAGTACATCCCCGGAAAGAAGAATGTCGTCGCGGACGTGTTGTCTCGAATAGACACTAATAAACAAACGTTCGAGGGGGAAAAGGAAAGTATACTTAAGGTATACCACATTCTGAGTAACAGCGCCGATCTACAGTCATTATTGGAAAACCTGAGCACACACCAACAAGCAGACCCGAAGTTACAATCCATTAAAACAAGATTGGAAGCAGGGGACGAGACTATCGCCCAATATTATAAAATACACAACGGTATACTATTTATACAACCATCTTTGAAGAAGGAAGAATGGAAAGTTATTATTCCAACCCATATAGAAAAGGAGATAGTGAATAACTATCATGTTCGATATGGGCATATGGGCGCCTTAAAGGTGATAAAGGCCCTGGAAGAGAGCTGCCACTTTAAGGATATTAATCGGAAGGTCCGAAAATACATAAAGAGTTGCCGCATTTGCCAACTCGTGAAGTCCAATAACGAGAAAAAGGAAGGGCAAATGATGCCAATAACATCTCAAGCGAAGCTAGAAAAAGTATTTCTGGACATCTGCGGGCCATTTCCCCGCAGTGGGGGTCGACACAGATACAAGTATCTAGTCATCGTGATGGACCATTTCACGAAGTTCATCAAGCTATACCCAGCGAATCGGGCGACTACAAATAAAATTATCGATATCTTAACCAGCCAGTACTTCCCAAACGTCGGAAAAACAGTTTCGATCATCACCGACCACGAAACCCAGTTCAAGGGAAAACAATGGCGGGATACACTACTGTCGATGGGGGTTCATACATATAAAACATCGGTATACCACCCGAGCAGTAACCCGGCAGAAAGAGTATTGCGAGAGGTGGGGCGAATATTACGTACGTATTGCCACGACCAACAGAGGAGGTGGCAAGAATACCTAGAGGCCACAGAAGAATTCCTCAACCTAGCATACCACCCAGCAATAGGAATTACCCCATACTCCTCCATGTACGAAAGACAACCCCCAAGGGAGATCGAAGGAATATTGGAGTTCCCGAGAGAAAATAAATATATTTTTGATAAAATTAAATTTTATAATAAGGTGGCCTAAGACCAGGAGAAACGGCGGATTAAATATAATAAAGGGATGGATAAGATAATTACCTATACCGTTGGTGAGAAGGTTTTATTAAAAAATAGGGAGTTACCAAGTTCACTATAAGGGATAACTAAGAAATTATTACTCTTATACACTGGACACTATGTAGTCTCCAAAGACAAAAATAATAACACCTATGAAATTAAGGAGATGGGCTCTGGTAAAATTAAGGGTGTCTACAACCAGGCATGCATGAAGAAATATCATGAATAAACAAAAAAATTCAAAAATAATGTAAGCACAGCTTAAAAAACAATTATTAGAAAAAAACATTTTGAAGAGATAAAAATAAAAAGAATTTTTGAATTAATCATAACGAAATTCAAAAACAAAGTAAGAACAACTTACAAACAAAAGATTTGAGAAAGAAACATTTTGGAAATAATAATAAAAGGAATTTTTGAATCACAAAAAAAAAATTCAAAAATAATGTAAGCACACCTTACAAAACAATTATTAGAAAAAACATTTTGAAGAGATAAAAATAAAAAGAATTTTTGAATTAATCATAACGAAATTCAAAAACAAAGTAAGATGAACTTACTACCAAAGATTTGAGAAAGAAATATTTTGGAAATACAATATAATAATTAAAGGAATTTTTGAATCATAAAAATTCTAAAACAGAGTAAGAACAACTTACAAACCAATTATTTGAGAAAGAAACATTTTGGAAATAATATAAAAGGAATTTTTGAATTAATCATAAAAATTCAAAAATAATGTAAGCACACCTTACAAACCAGTTATTTATAAAAAAACTTTATGGAATAAACAAGAATCATAAAAATTCAAAAACAAAGTAAGATCAACTTACAAACCAATTATTTGAGGAAAAAACATTTTGGAAATATAATATAAAATAAGAAAAGAATTTTTGAATAAAAATAAAAATTCAAAAATAAAGTAAGCACACCTTACAAACCAATTATTTGACAAAAAAAACATTTTGAAAATAATAAGAAAAGAATTTTGAATGAATAGTGAAAATTCAAATGCAAAGTAAGATCAAATTACAAACCAATTATTATAAAAACTATTTGGATATATAATATAAAAAGGATTTTGATAAACCAAATAAATTCCAAAAAACAGTGTAAAAACAAGTTACTACCAACAATTTGAAAGAAACCATTTGAGAAAATAAAAAGAGAAGAGTTTTGAGAGGTTGAACACCTACAAAATTAAAAAATTAAGTGAGAGCACCTTACTACGATCTAGAAAGGAAAAAACTATGGTGAAATAAAAAGAAGAGAATTAATACTATATTTATGGTACTAATACAATATATTTACCATATTTATGGAAAATCTTTATGAGATAAATAAAAGAAACAGAAATTAGAATTAAACCAAGTAATTCTGAAAGAGTATGATAATGTCTAATTTCAATAAATAAAGTGTAAAAAACCTTCAATAAAATGATAAAAAAGGGAATAAAAATCAGTGATACGATTTGATTGGTTAAATATGATAAAATACAGAAACTTATGTGGAAATATAAAATAATCAAACTTTGAAGTGGCATAAGGAGAAATGATGACCTCACTACCAAATTAATTAAAACATTCATTCGAAAGAATAAAAACCAAGAGAGGAGTAATTTGAGAATAAGATCAAAGATATGATGTAATTAAACAAATTAATATTGAAATGATCATGAATTAAATGTCAATTGTAATAATGACAATAATAAGAAAGTTCTAGAACACGGAACAAGTGGAACTAATAAAAACAGAGCAACAAACCAAAAATGTCATAAAAAGATGCTACTATAAACCAAAGCAGATTGTAATAAAAAAACCAGAAAGGAATAAAGCATTAATAACAAAAAAGTTATATGATAAGAAAAATTGAAAATTGTACTAATAGAAGAGCTTCCTATCATGATATCAAATGAAATAACCATCAAGTTAAAGAGTCAGAAGAACAACTGAGATAGGAATATTAAAATCTCTGAGCAATATAATAAGTAAAGTATCCAAAGATATATTTTTTTTTAATAGTAACAAAAGTGTACTATTCTGATGTAATTTTTTAATCTGTCTGTAGATAATTCCAGCAGTATTAATATGTTTTTTGAGCAGAGATGATTTGCCTCTGTACTCAAATAAGAAGTGAAGTATTGGACAGCAGAGGAAGTAGCGTACAGTGCCTCTCTGACTGAACCAGCTCACAAATTAGGGAAAGATAGGGAGGAAATATCCCAAGGAGAAAATACTAAGAAGAAATATGAAAATAAAATAATAAATATGAAACTCAGATGACTATTACTGTGAAGGAAGATCAAGTAAGAATGAGAAAGATATAAGCTCAAATATATATAAGAAAATTTTTAGAAATGGAAGGAAGTCAAGAATAATAGAAAACTATAATAATTATCATAAGCAATTGTTTCAGACAAAGCAAGTATAGTCTGAAAAAATCACTTCTGGAGAAGGGCAATCTGTAGCATGACAGATATTCCATCAATAATTAATTCATTTAAGATCATAAAAAATAATTAAATTACATATACTCAAAGAATGTCAAATGAAATTCAGTTACACTTCAAAGGAAAACACCACAATAAAAGAAAAACAATAATTAAATAATAAAAATACAATTAAAAGTCAAAGAAAGAATTAAAGAAAACTCATATTAAAAAATCAGGAGATTACCCAGGAGATTAGGAGCAGGTGATAAACAAGATACCCCAAAATCAAGAAAAAAGATTAAGATTAGGAGTAGGTGATAAACAAAATACCCCAAACACAAGAAAAAAGAAGAGTAAAGTTTAATATCAGGTAATAAACAAGATACCCTGAAACCAAGAAAGAAGAGTAAAGTCAGTATCAGATAATAAAGAAGATACTCCGAACCAACCATCAGACAAGATAACACTGAGTACCTTGGTTTACCCAAGAATGAACACAAGAAGGAACACGAGAAGAAAGGAAAAATAGGATGGAAGAACCACAATAAAAACCTATTATTAACTACCATTAAACACCAAACCAATTGATACCATTAAAGAAAGTATAACATCCCAAAACCTTATGAAATTGTAATAATCATATAGATAAATATATAAATGAGAAATACCACTGACTCACTCACTGACTCATCACGAAATCTCCGAAACTATAACACCTAGAAACTTGAAATTTGGCATGTAGGTTCCTTATGTGATGTAGGTATCCGCTAAGAAGGGATTTTTGGAAATTCGACCTTTAAAGGGGGAAAAAGGGGGGAAAATTTGCCTGACTGACTGACATAGAATCAACGTAGAGCAAAAACTACTGAATGGATATCAATGAAACTTTGAACATAGCTTCATCATAGGTCTTAGGTGCTCATTAAAGAAACGGTTTTAAAAACTTTCACTCCTAAGGGGCGAACCCCCCCCCCATTGTATCTATGTATGTATGTTCCACATCTCCTCCTAAACCACTGGACCGATTTCAACCAAACTTGGGACAAATATTTTACGCAGCGGGAGAACCAACATAGGATATGTGTTTTCTTCGATGGGGTCCTTTGGGGGTTCTTTGGGGTCTTCCACATCTCCTCCTAAACCACTGGACCGACTTCAACCAAACTTGGCACAAATATTTTACGCAACGGTAGAACCAACATAAGATTGGTGTTTTTTCGATACGATCCTTCGGGGGGTCCTTTGGGGTCTTCCACAACTCCTCCTAAACCACTGGACCTATTTCAACCAAACTTGGCACAAATATTTTACGCAACGGGAGAACCAACATAGGACAAGTGTTTTTACGATACGATCCTTTGGGGGGTCCTTTGGGGTCTTCCACATCTCCTTCTAAACCACTGGACCGATTTCAACCAAACTTGGCACAAATATTTTACGCAACGGGAGAACCAACATAGGACAGGTGTTTTTTTTCGATACGATCCTCTGGGGGGTCCTTTGGGTCTTAAACAACTATTAGATCTGGTTACTATGGCAACCCAATAGAATAGATTCTTGTTACCATAGCATCGGTGGAAGTCTCCCGCGTAGGAAATAGCGCGGGAGTCGTCCGACGGGCCTTCCCCGGAGTTCAAATACCACTGACTGACTCACTGATCACGATATCTTTGAAACCACTGAATGGATATCAATGAAACTTTGAACATAGATTCACCATAGGTCTTAGGTGCTCACTAAGAAACGGTTTTAAAAACTTTCGCTCATAAGGGGCAAAAAACCAAATACTGAAATTTATAGCGGGAATTGCATACTTGGTAAATGAAGTGGTTGACATCTCAGTTTACTGGAAACCCCGAATAAATTTAGTCCTGAGTTTTTAATCATTGTTTTAAATTGAAAAAACTTCGTTGTTTGCAGGTTCTTATAGTCGAGAAAATTTCGAAGTTCAATTAATTAATAAATGTATGTCCTTTTTTTCTCGGAAACGGCTCTAACGATTTTCTCGAAATAAATAATAAATAGCTGTTGCTATGAATGTAAATAAACACGCTAAGAGTTGAGAATTTGTACAATCTATCTAATCCTATACTATTAAGCGAGCAATAGTTGTACAATTACGTACAACGTGAAACTCCGTAGCGAAGCACGGGTATTTTGCTAGTATACTATATAAAAGAGAAATACCACTGACTCACTGACTGATTCATCACGAAATCTCCGAAACTATAACACCTAGAAACTTGAAGTTTGGCATGTAGGTTCCTTATGTGATGTAGGTATCCGCTAAGAAGGGATTTTTGGAAATTCGACCTTTAAAGGTGGAAAGAGGGGGAAGTTTGCCTGACTGACTGACATAGAATCAACGTAGAGCAAAAACTACTGAATGGATATCAATGAAACTTTGAACATAGCTTCATCATAGGTCTTAGGTGCTCACTAAGAAACGGTTTTAAAAACTTTCACTCCTAAGGGGCAAACCCCCCCCCCCATTCTATGTATGTTCCACATCTCCTCTTAAACCACTGGACCGATTTCAACCAAACTTGGCACAAATATTTTATGCGACGGGAGAACCAACATAGGATAGGTGTTTTTTTTCGATGGGGTCCTTTGGGGGGTTCTTTGGGGTCTTCCACATCTCATCCTAAACCACTGGACCGATTTCAACCAAACTTGGCAAAAATATTTGCGCGACGGGAGAACCAACATAGGATAGGTGTTTTTTCGATGGGGTCCTTTGGGGGTTCTTTGGGGTCTTCCACATCTCCTCCTAAACCACTGGACCGATTTCAACCAAACTTGGCACAAATGTTTTACGCAACGGGAGAACCAACATAGGATAGGTGTTTTCTTCGATGGGGTCCTTTGGGGTCTTCCACACCTCCTCCTAAACCACTGGACCGATTTCAACCAAACTTGCACAAATATTTTACGCAACGGGAGAACCAACATAGGATAGGTGTTTTTTCGATACGATCCTTCGGGGGGTCCTTTGGGGTCTTCCACATCTCCTCCTAAACCACTGGACCGATTTCAACCAAACTTGGCACAAATATTTTACGCGACGGGAGAACCAACATAGGACAAGTGTTTTTTCGATACTATCCTTTGGGGGGTCCTTTGGGTCTTAAAAATCTATTAGATCAGGTTACCATGGCAACCCAATAGAATAGATTCTGGTTACCATAGCATCGGTGGAAGTCTCCCGCGTAGGAAATAGCGCGGGAGTCGTCCGACGGGCCTTCCCCGGAGTTCATCCACCGAACCCGGGGAATCTTAGGTCGGATCCCGCGAAAGACGGCGGGGCCAGAGTCCACGGTTCTTATAAATAAAGATATATGTTACGATATCAAAGGTGGTGTATGCATCCTAAGAAACTTCTTAATAGTGTGTGAATTCAGAGTTGTTTCAGTTTGAATATAAAAGTTGATTAGTTAAGATCGAAGTAAGTTATAAGCGAGTATAAAAAACAAAGTTTTCGTAGCGAATGTATTCAGATCATAGTGTTCAGACAATATAAATGCACTTGCTTCAGTTTGAATTTAAAAATTGATAAGCTGAAATCTATAGAGGTATTGTATTGTTAGAATAAGTTTAGGAGACACTTATTTAACAAATGCTTTATTTCAACCTTAACACAATGAATTATAAGACGACAGTTAAATACGCAGCGCGTGCAAGTACTGTAGACATTTTATTGAAAACTAATTTAGCTGTTCGCCCTCTCCCAGAGTTAGAAATCGAGCAGGAGCATCACACGCAATAGAATTCTTGTCCAGATATAAGAATACAGTTTATGACATGTTCTTAAACAGGTGCGCTACAGAGTATTCCTCCCGTGAGAATGCGAACGTAAAAATATAAGGAAGATTATACAATATACAAGCAATATAACGTTAGAACAAAAATAGGTGCCTATGAGCCTATGAATAAATTATGAACCCGAGCAACACTGGGTAAATCGGCTAGATATAGATATCTATATAAGCCAAATACCACTTACTCACTCACTGATCACGATATCTCTGAAACCACTGAATGGATATCAATGAAACTTTGAACATAGCTTCACCATAGGTCTTAGGTGCTCACTAAGAAACGGTTTTAAAAACTTTCACTCCTAAGGGGCAAAAAACCAAATACTGAAATTTATAGCGGGAATTGCATACTTGGTAAATGAAGTGGTTGACATCTCAGTTTACTGGAAACCCCGAATACATTTAGTCCTGAGTTTTTAATCATTGTTTTAAATTGAAAAAACTTCGTTGTTTGCAGGTTCTTATAGTCGAGAAAATTTCGAAGTTCAATTAATTAATAAATGTATGTCCTTTTTTTCTCGGAAACGGCTCTAACGATTTTCTCGAAATAAATAATAAATAGCTGTTGCTATGAATGTAAATAAACACGCTAAGAGTTGAGAATTTGTACAATCTATCTAATCCTATACTATTAAGCGAGCAATAGTTGTACAATTACGTACAACGTGAAACTCCGTAGCGAAGCACGGGTATTTTGCTAGTATACTATATAAAAGAGAAATACCACTGACTCACTGACTGATTCATCACGAAATCTCCGAAACTATAACACCTAGAAACTTGAAGTTTGGCATGTAGGTTCCTTATGTGATGTAGGTATCCGCTAAGAAGGGATTTTTGGAAATTCGACCTTTAAAGGTGGAAAGAGGGGGAAGTTTGCCTGACTGACTGACATAGAATCAACGTAGAGCAAAAACTACTGAATGGATATCAATGAAACTTTGAACATAGCTTCATCATAGGTCTTAGGTGCTCACTAAGAAACGGTTTTAAAAACTTTCACTCCTAAGGGGCAAACCCCCCCCCCAATGTATGTATGTTCCACATCTCCTCTTAAACCACTGGACCGATTTCAACCAAACTTGGCACAAATATTTTATGCGACGGGAGAACCAACATAGGATAGGTGTTTTTTTCGATGGGGTCCTTTGGGGGGTTCTTTGGGGTCTTCCACATCTCATCCTAAACCACTGGACCGATTTCAACCAAACTTGGCAAAAATATTTGCGCGACGGGAGAACCAACATAGGATAGGTGTTTTTTCGATGGGGTCCTTTGGGGGGTTCTTTGGGGTCTTCCACATCTCCTCCTAAACCACTGGACCGATTTCAACCAAACTTGGCACAAATGTTTTACGCAACGGAGAACCAACATAGGATAGGTGTTTTCTTCGATGGGGTCCTTTGGGGTCTTCCACATCTCCTCCTAAACCACTGGACCGATTTCAACCAAACTTGCACAAATATTTTACGCAACGGGAGAACCAACATAGGATAGGTGTTTTTTCGATACGATCCTTCGGGGGGTCCTTTGGGGTCTTCCACATCTCCTCCTAAACCACTGGACCGATTTCAACCAAACTTGGCACAAATAATTTACGCGACGGGAGAACCAACATAGGACAAGTGTTTTTTCGATACTATCCTTTGGGGGGTCCTTTGGGTCTTAAAAATCTATTAGATCAGGTTACCATGGCAACCCAATAGAATAGATTCTGGTTACCATAGCATCGGTGGAAGTCTCCCGCGTAGGAAATAGCGCGGGAGTCGTCCGACGGGCCTTCCCCGGAGTTCATCCACCGAACCCGGGGAATCTTAGGTCGGATCCCGCGAAAGACGGCGGGGCCAGAGTCCACGGTTCTTATAAATAAAGATATATGTTACGATATCAAAGGTGGTGTATGCATCCTAAGAAACTTCTTAATAGTGTGTGAATTCAGAGTTGTTTCAGTTTGAATATAAAAGTTGATTAGTTAAGATCGAAGTAAGTTATAAGCGAGTATAAAAAACAAAGTTTTCGTAGCGAATGTATTCAGATCATAGTGTTCAGACAATATAAATGCACTTGCTTCAGTTTGAATTTAAAAATTGATAAGCTGAAATCTATAGAGGTATTGTATTGTTAGAATAAGTTTAGGAGACACTTATTTAACAAATGCTTTATTTCAACCTTAACACAATGAATTATAAAACGACAGTTAAATACGCAGCGCGTGCAAGTACTGTAGACATTTTATTGAAAACTAATTTAGCTGTTCGCCCTCTCCCAGAGTTAGAAATCGAGCAGGAGCATCACACGCAATAGAATTCTTGTCCAGATATAAGAATACAGTTTATGACATGTTCTTAAACAGGTGCGCTACAGAGTATTCCTCCAGTGAGAATGCGAACGTAAAAATATAAGGAAGATTATACAATATACAAGTAATATAACGTTAGAACAAAAATAGGTGCCTATGAGCCTATGAATAAATTATGAACCCGAGCAACACTGGGTAAATCGGCTAGATATAGATATCTATATAAGCCAAATACCACTTACTCACTCACTGATCACGATATCTCTGAAACCACTGAATGGATATCAATGAAACTTTGAACATAGCTTCATCATAGGTCTTAGGTGCTCACTACGAAACGGTTTTAAAAACTTTTACTCCTAAGGGGCAAAAAACCAAATAGTGAAATTTATCGCGGGAATTGCATACTTGGTAAATGAAGTGGTTGACATCTCAGTTTACTGGAAACCCCGAATACATTTAGTCCTGAGTTTTTAATCATTGTTTTAAATTGAAAAAAACTTCTTTGTTTGCAGGTTCTTATAGTCGAGAAAATTTTGAAGTTCAATTAATTAATAAATGTATGTCCTTTTTTTCTCGGAATCGGCTCTAACGATTTTCTCGAAATAAATAATAAATAGCTGTTGCTATGAATGTAAATAAACAAACTAAGAGTTGAAACTCCGTAGCGAAGCACGGGTATTTTGCTAGTATACTTATGTATACACTATTTGTATTATTCTATACGAATAAACATTTCATCTAATTGTGTTACTGCATGTTTTTAAATATCTACTTAATTATCAAATTTTGATTTTACGTATCGAGGAAACATGAATGATGGATCTATTGCTTCGCGCTTTTTGGATATTCATAACTTACAATATAAGAATATTATTAATATAGATGTACCATTAGCAATTTACCAACTCGACAATTACCACAACAATCATATACAAATATTCGCATGCGAAGCCGCGGGTACCTGCTAGTAATTTATAAACAAAAGTGTTGTGTAGTATGATAAGAAGTGCACCAACTAAAATTATTATATGATGAAAAATAAACAAATCTTCACAGTCCATTATGACTAAAGGTCTGGTCTGAGAATAATAAAACTCAAATATAAGTCAGAACCAACAGTGAAAGTGTACTAGTGTAAGTGTTTTGAAATGTAATAAACTTCAAGTTGTAGTGTATCTATAGCTTAAACAATATGCTATAAAATAACTTTTATATTTTATAATTAACAAATAATGAAATATTAAAATGAATAATATTTCCAATATTTCATTAAATAAGGTCACGTTGTTATCTCAAGACATTCATAAGAATGACAATAACAAAGAAAGTGTGGGTGGAAAAGTTTACTGTATAAGGGGATGTTAGATAATAGTAGTAGAATCAGAAAGGACTGGTAATAGTTTAAGTTTTAATAGAATTAAGAAGTTTAAATGGCTGATATTGTTCAAAGCCATGAACTCCATATTTTTAAAAGAGTTCTAATAGAATAAGGTTTATATTGCTACGACAGCACAGAACAATCTACGCGTTTATCGAATGCGCCAGAAAGATCTCGATGTAAGCGTGTGGTGTACGTGCTTCTAGACGCATTTTGCGATAATTTTCTCGACTATGCCAGGCTTTGGTCGGGCGCTCGGACTGTGTCAAGGCCGTAGCAATTACGTAGTTCGCGAGAGATAAGACGCAGTTTGGAAGCTTCTGGTGTGTGAGCGTAACTATAAATACATCGCGTCGCGGCCTTAGTTTTCAGTTCAATGCGAGATTTTTGACTGTGCGGTTCGAGAGTATTAGTGCGATATATTACAGAGCGGTTCGAGTTATTACGGTGTACGTTCGAGTAGTTATTAGTGAAGTTCCGTAGTAGTAATAAAAGGTTGGTTCTGGGACAGCCACGCCCCCCTCGTTTGTTTATGTTTACATTTTTTTCACTCCCTCCACCCCCGTCTTCACCTACATACCACCGCGCGGTCACCGAACCGCCGCTCGTTTGTTTACATTTTTTCCGGTTTGTTTACATTTTTTCTCTCTCGCCACGCCCCCCACTCCTCTGTTTATGTTTACATTTTTTTCTTCCTCCCCACCCCCGCCTCACCCCGCACCCACCGCCGCCGCGTCGCGGTCATCGACCTCCGCTTGTTTATGTTTACGTTTTTCGTGTCCCAGCTTTGCGTTGTTTACGTTCTCTCCTCTGTTTATGTTTACATTTTTTCCTTCCTTCCCACCCCCGCCCTACCCCGCACCCACCGCCGCCGCGTCGCGGTCATCGACCTCCTCGTGTTTATGTTTACGTTTTTTTTCCACCGCGTGTCCCAGCTTTGCGTTGTTTACGTTCTCTCCTCTGTTTATGTTTACATTTTTTTACTTCCTTCCCACCCCCGCCTCGCCACGCACCCACCGCCGCCGCGTCGCGGTCATCGACCTCCGCGTGTTTATGTTTACGTTTTTTTTTCCACCGCGTGTCCCAGCTTTGCGTTGTTTACGTTCTCTCCTCTGTTTATGTTTACATTTTTTCCTTCCTTCCCACCCCCGCCCTACCCCGCACCCACCGCCGCCGCGCCGCGGTCTTCGAACTCCTCGTGTTTATGTTTACGTTTTTCGTGTCCCAGCTTTGCGTGGTTTACGTTTGTGCCGAGAGAGAATGTTTATGTTTACGTTTTTTTCTCTCTCTCGTTGTTTTCCTTGGCCGCCGCCGCCGATCGACGACACGCTGACCCAGTAACAAACGTAAACATAAACATTCCGACAAACGTAAACAAAGTAAAGCTGGGACACGAAAAACGTAAACGTAAACATTCGGAGTTCGGCGGCGACCGCCGGAGCGCGTCTGTTTGTAAACAAATGTTTAGGAGAAGGGATAATGGCGTGATATATTTTTTTATTAATAACGTTGTTTGGTATTGTTTACGTATCAATTTTTTCAGTTAATACGAGATTTTCGTTTAAGATGTCTGTAACGCGTGTTACACCCGTCCAGATTGTGCTAGATTTTTTTGGCAACGAAGGTTTTGTTTTTATAACTAATTCAGATAATATTAAATGCGGCAAGTGCGGTTTTAAAACAAAAGTATATCTGACAATCGCGCATATCCAGTTCATGCATAAACTTTTATATCCGAAATGTGAAATGATTCGCGATAGGTATTATAAATTTGAAGATTACGCTAAATCGAGAGAGTGTATTACAAATTATCCAATCGCTTTGAAATGTGTTCGAGAAGCGCGGAAACAGATGGAAGCATCATTTGCGTTTCCTCGATGGCGAAAACGTTACCCGTCAGTCGAGAGACTGGTATCAGCGGGATTTTATTACACCGGAACGGAAGACGACGTAATATGTGTTGAATGCGGAATAGTACTTTGTGATTGGAAGGAGACTGACGATCCTTGGCTCGAACACGCGAAAGCTTCGCCAGACTGTGTATTAATTAAATTGCACAAGAGACAGTGTGCGGAAAAATAGTAGTAGTAATAAACAAGTTTTATCTGGAAATGTATGCGCTTTTTTTATTTTGAATTATTCGTTTAGTATCGTTTTAAAATTATTATTTATCAAATATGATTTGGTCGTGTGCGTTAATTGTATCCTATAACGGTTTTATCAGTATTATTAGTTCGTAGGTTCGATCCCTCGCATTACCAAATCATATTTTTTTATTAATTAAAATATATAAAGAATAATTTCCAGTTCCCGATTAAACAAATGTTTATTCTCTGTCAGTAAATGGCTTGCGGTCTTAGCGGCAACATTGTGTTTTTACGAGCGCAGATTTTTCGTCAGATTTATTTTGTAAATAATGATTTTTCTGAGACAAATGTTACTCGCTAAATCAAAAGAGTGTATTGCTAATTATCAGAATGCGATAAAATGTGTTGAAGAAACAGAAGAAATGATGAAGTTGACATTTTATACATGGCCAAAACGTTCATCGTCAGCCGATAGACTCAGATCAGCGGGATTTTATTATACCGGAATTGAAGATGACGTAATGTGTGTGGAATGCAAAGGGGTTCTTTGTGAGTGGGAGGAGACTGACGATCCTTGGATTGAGCATGCGAAAGCCTCGCCATATTGTTTATTAGTTAGAATATATAAAGAATTATTTTCTATCCCCACCTAACCGAATATTTAGTATACGTTCAATTTTATTGTCAGTGTTCAGTTTACAGTCTCTGTGAGAACATGTTAACGAAAGAATGGACGGTAGAAGTATAATCGACTTATTAAAACGCGAATTTTCAGAAGACGTTGTATTAAGGTTATCAAATATTATTAAAGTAACGAGTTTAGACGATTTGGTGATAGATCATTTTCGAACGTGTCAACTGAAGGGAATATATGATTGCTTAAAAGAAATTATTTTTTATTGTGAAGTAAAGAAGTTATCTGAAGACGGGTGTTGTTGTAGTGATAAGTTTACTGACGTTATAGACGGTCCGTGCCCGTGCGCTATTTTTGAAAGAAATAAAAATAAATTACTGTGTTGTTTACAGTTGATTGAAAGTCATGATGATTCAGAAATTAAATTATTTTTTGTAGATAGATATCTTCGATTTTTAAAAACAAAATGACTGATAAATTTGAAAACAGTATTTCCGCATTTAATTGGCAAATATATTATTTCGGCCCGCCGCTCGATGGAGAATTAAATTTTAACGAAATTTGTTGTTTGATAGTGAACGAATTTACACGAGCAAATGTTGTTAAAATTGAAAGGAATAAGCAGATTATTAAAATAAGTTTACCGATTACTTATACATACGGTGCTGTATTGAAAAAATTAAAAAACTGTAGTCGTCAAACACTACTGAGTATCGATCATGAAGAAGAAGAAAAATTGTATAAAGTAAAATCAGTTCGTGCGTCACCAGTCGCTGTGAAGACGTCGGTTAAAAAACAATGTCAAAACAAGCGCTGCTGTGTGAAAGATTAATCAATCATTCGATAAACGAATTGTTAGAATCCGGTTTTGTTTTTAAACGATATTTAGTTAGTGTTCAGTGTTCTTTGTGCAGGTTTCAGACAAGAGGAACTTTACCTATCGAACATATTCAGTTTATGCATAAATTATCGAATCCGAATTGCGAGATGGAGCAATGTATAATGTATAATTTCAATAATTATAGGAATGCGAAAAGATGTATTGCAGAGACTAAAAAAGTGATGTTATTATCATTTAAAAGTTGGCCTACACTCGAGCCCAATTTTAAAAAACTGGTTAACGCCGGATTTTATTATACCGGCGTTGGTAGTAAATTATCATGTATAGAGTGTAGAGTCATTTTAAACGGTTGGAAATGTTCTGACGATCCTTGGACTGTTCATGAAAAAGTATCACCACACTGTTTTTTGGTGAAAATTCACAAAGGTGAAGATTGTATGTAATTAATTATTATTATTATTATTATTATTAAAAAATAGTATTGATGTATTTGTGTTTGTTGTTTTTTATTCATTTTCTTATCGTAGTTAGAACTGTCAACATATATATAATGAGTGTAAGAGAGAATATCAGTAACGAATTACATAAACAAGTTAGAAAAAATTTTTTAACTCGTAGTGTTGAGCTCAAAGGTCTTGATGATTTATATCAAGCCGATCTTGTAGAATTGATTCCATATGCAAAGTTGAATAGAGGTTATAAGTATATATTAACGATGATAAATTGCTTCAGTAAATACGCATTCGCTGTTCCAATAAAAACAAAATCGTCTGAAAATGTTGCGCGAGTACTTAAAATTTTATTACAAAATAATAAAATGAATCATTTACAAACAGATAAAGGTAAAGAATGGTACAACGAACGTGTGCGTAATTTGTTGAAGCAATACAATATAAATCATTATTCTACACATTCAGATAAAAAAGCTTCTATTATCGAACGGTTCAACCGTACTTTGAAAAATAAAATGTGGAAATGGTTTACAACTAACGGTAAGTATACGTGGTTGAATGTCCTTCCTGATTTATTGAGAGACTACAACAATACTGTGCACAGAACGATTAAAATGAAACCTGTAGATGTAAACAAGAATAACGAAAAAGAAGTATTGTTACGAATAAATAAAATAAAACAATTAACGTTCAATAAGAAACCTCCAAAATTTAAAATCGGCGATAGAGTAAGAATTAGCAAATATAAAAAGGTGTTTGCTAAAGGTTACCTTCCCAACTGGACAAACGAGTTATTTACTATTTATAACGTTAAATCTACAGCGCCGAGAACGTATATTCTGAAGGACGATAAAGGTAATATATTAGAAGGTGGTTTTTATGAACAAGAAATAAGTAAAACAAAATTTGGTGACGTATATTTAATTGAAAAAATTTTTAAACGTAAAGGTGAGAAAGTACTTGTACGTTGGTTGAGTTATGATAAATCACACGACAGTTGGATTACTAGAAATAATATTATATAATAACGTGTGTAAAAAAATAGACGTCAGTGATGAAGCTTAAACGGCAGAAACATAAAATAAATATTCGCGATATTGATACGATTGTTTATAATTGTAGGGATCTGAAGAAAAAGAGAAAAAACACAGTAAATTATTACCAGATAATATTAGATGTTTAATTACAGGCTCATCAGACATGGGCAAGACTAATTTAATGCTTAATTTGTTATTCGATCCGAACGGATTATGCTTTGAAAATATATACGTGTTTTCAAAATCGTTGTATCAGCCTAAATACAAGTTTTTAAATAGAGTGTTTTCAAAAATACCGTTTATAGGTTATCATACGTTTACAGATAATGACGAGGTTATACATCCGAATGAAGCTAAACCTAATTCTGTAATAATTTTCGACGATATAGCTTGTGAACGGCAGTATAATATACGAAATTATTTTACAATGGGGAGACATAATAATATTGATGTTTTTTATTTGTGTCAGTCGTATAGTAAAATTCCAAAACAACTGATACGAGATAACGCAAATTTAATAGTTTTATTTCGGCAAGATGAACTAAATTTAAAACATGTTTTTGCCGATCATGTTAACACGGATATGAGTTTTGATTGTTTTAAAGAAATTTGTAATAAAGCATGGATACGTGGTAAACATCATTTTTTAGTAATAGACAAAGAGAGTGATATGCGTCGCGGTCGTTATCGTATTGGATTCGATATTTATATAGATACATAAGGATTGATAAATTATTGTACAAGATGACGTCGCGAGCGAAACGTGAACAACTTACGAAAGAGATCAAACAAATTAGAAAAGATATTAGACGGAAACACGCTAATTTGACTCAAAGCGCTATCAGCGAACAACAGGAATTAGAGAAACAATTAGAACCGATAGTTCAACCTTTAAAAAAGTTAATAAATTTACGTAATGTGCTTTACGATACGGATGAAAAAATGGATGATGTAGAAACGCGTTTAAAAAAACATAAACGTCGTGGAAATAAAATAGAAGAACAAAAAGAAGTAGGAATTACGCCGATTAAAATGAGAAAAATTGGATCGATAACTAGTACACCTGAAATGGATGTTAACGAAGGTGCTACGGAAATATATGAAACACCGCCGACATTACAAGAAGTACTATCAACATCTACTGGTCTTAGTAGAGCAAATTATTGGATTGATAACGCTGTCACAGGAAAATTGCCTAGACTATATTTACGTCAATTGTTTAATGATAAAAATAAGGAAATCGATCATACTTACGGTGTTTATTTTGGAGACGATGATTCGATAAAGATAGGCAATTCAACTATTAATTTCGAGGGCGATAATATTATTATCGATAATGTAACGTATGAAGGTACGCCTGGACTTTATGAACTTCTTTTTATGAAAATACCTGACGATTATATATATTCAGAAGAAGATCTGCATACGTACGGTTTGATACTAAAAGCGACAAATGCTCATAAACAGAGTCACTCTGATCGAGTTAAGAGTAACAAAGGACATAAATATAATAATATAATTAAAAATCTGGTATCAGAGTCGACGTCTACTAAATCGAAACTGAAACGTATTGAAGGACGCGGTGTTTTATCGTTAACTAACGACGATACGCCGAATTATGTATATTGGGATGATCCGAACGAGTTATGCGACAGATTACGTTTATTAATAGCATCTAAGAATACCGGTCATTCCGGTCATGAAAATGAAATCATACCAATTATCGAAGAATTGCGAGAAGCGAATATAATAAAATAACGTGTAGTAATGTTAATTTCGTCATTTACAAAATGAGTATCGATAAATTCGGACGTTACAATAGACATATGCGGATAAACGTTGTTCGCGGTCCTACCGGTGAAGGTTTTCGTTTAACAGATGAGGGTGATTATGATATAGATAATAAGAGACTCTGTAATGTCGGTAACGCTGTTTCGGAAGAAGATGCTGTTAGTTTTAAAATTTTAAAAGAAAATTGTTTATATCAAACTGATAACCAGTACGACGTTGCTTTGAAAAATATAATTAATTTAGCCGATCCGAAATTACTTACTGACGCAGCGACTAAATCGTATGTAGATACAAAAATTCCGACCGTATCAAATGGAATTTGTAACTTCGAAGGTTATAGGTTAAATAACATAGGTTATCCATCGGTTCCGACAGATGCTGTAAGCAAACAGTTTATACTCGATACAGTTAATATAGTTCAACAGAGAGTTGAAGACAGATTAGGCAATTTTGTTAATATATTAAACAATCACGTGTATAGTATATTATATGATGTTTATGTAAAAACAACGAAAGATAATCCTGTCAGAGATATAGAAGATTGGAAAAAAAATATATATTTGTAAATTATTGTTTATCGCCGTCACAAATGCGTGTATACCAGAAGAGTGCAGAAGATGTCCGTCGCGGTCGAGGATTAATCGGAAATTTACTGAATAAAGCGGTCGATATTTTACCTATCGAACTACATGTTCCTGGTTATCAATACTGCGGACCGGGTACGAAATTAAGTAAACGATTACAGCGCGGAGATTCGGGTATTAATAAATTAGACGCGGCTTGTAAGGAACACGATATAATATACTCGAAATATCGAGATACTGAAAATCGTTCTAAAGCCGATCGTGAATTAGCGGAAAAAGCTTGGCAACGTGTAAAAGCACGAGACTCGTCTATCGGTGAAAAAGCTGCTGCTTGGGCGTTAACTAATATTATGAAAGCGAAAAGTAAATTCGGCGGCGGTATTAAAAATAAAAAAAATAAGCGAATTTCTAAATCAAAAAAAAGAAAAAGGATGGGAAGGGGATTATACTTACGACCGTATAAAAAATCTGGTGGTGGTGGCGGTGGTGGGAATAAAAAAAAAAAACATCGAAAGAAATAAAGATTCCCTCACACGCTCTCACCAATAATGAATTGTTTTCCTACGCTAAACTCTTGAATGTATCTAATTTTAGAGGTGTTTTTATGAAAGATACTTTACCGTTAAAAATTCAGAAAAATGAAACCGGTATTGTTAATTTAGATAGTATACGCGGATCAGGTACGCATTGGGTATGTTACCGTAAACAAAATAAGACAATAAACTATTTCGATAGTTTTGGTAATTTAAGACCGCCAATTGAATTAGTTCGTTATTTTCAAACATCGGAGCAACAACCCGTCAATATAAACTATAATTATAAACGTTATCAACGATCAAATACAGTTAATTGTGGACGTTTGTGTTTACAGTTTCTTAGTAATAATGTTTAGCTTAAACGGAGTAGGATCGTCACTTAGTTGTGATATATTTCCTCCCATCGAACTCGAAGGAAATTGGGAACTCGGGTTGATTAATTTCATGACATACAATTCCATACCGAATGTTGAAGAAAATGTAAATAATATGTTTTATTTCGGTGACGATGGAGTGATTGCATTACCTACAGGCTCTTATGAAATCGAGGATATAAACACTTATATAAATCAAAAATTACCAAAAAGTAATAAAAGGAAAATTATTAAATTATTAATACGTGCTAATAGTAATACTTTGAAAAGCGAAATCTATTCGAGTGAAACGATAGATTTCACTAAACCGAATTCTTTGGCTTCTCTTCTCGGATTCGCTAATACTGCCAAACTCGAACCGCTTATATGGCATTCATCACAGTCGACAATCAACATTGTAAAGACAGATGTTGTAAGACTTGTCTGTAGTGCTGTGGCTGGATCATTGAAGAACGGTCGAGAATCTCATATATTACACGAATTTTATCCGACAGTCGGACCGGGGTATAAATTAGTAGAATCACCGACAAACGTTATCTATTTACCAGTTAATACAAATAGATTAGATAATATCACAATACGATTAGAAGATCAAGACGGAAAGTTAATAAATTTTAGAGAAGAAACGATTTCTTTGCGATTACATATAAGAAAAAGACGAGATGAGGCTAATTTTTCCTTATGGGCAAAATAAAACAATAGTTAAGCCCGTAAATAGCGTCAGTAAAATACGGGATGCTAATCAGTTAACATCTCTTAATAGAAAATTTTTAAAGTCGTTATGGTATAAAGTACTTATTAACAATGAGTATATTGGACGTGTTAAATAGCGCTGTCTATGATGACGATAGTATCATCGGACGTGCGTATCATACACACACTCCTTACGCATCTACTACATTAAATAATAATGATGAGATACGTATTCCTGTTCATCAACAAGATCATTATACACTTCCTTGTGAGAGTTATCTACATATCGAAGGTAAATTAATGGGTGAAAACAATCAGAAAAACGAAAATATTCAATTAATTAGTAACGGATTAGCGTTTTTATTAGATGAAATACGGTACGAAATATGTGCTACGGAAGTAGATCGTGTTAAAAATGTTGGTATTACATCAGTAATGAAGAATATTTTAACATTCAAACCCGGTGATATGAAGAAAATAACTAATGCAGGATGGACGGGAGATGTAAAAAGTTGCTTCACAACAGATTCAACGAATTTCGTGTTTTGTATTCCTTTAAAATTATTACTCGGTTTTGCTGAACAATACAAACGCATAATTTTAAATGTGAAACAAGAACTGATTTTAATACGATCATCGTCTGATAATAACGCTGTAGTTTTAAACGCTATCGATAAATATAAATTACAATTAACAAAAATCAATTGGCGAATTCCTTATATTTATGTTAGCGATGAGTATAGACACAGGTTATTGAGTATTGTTGATAGAGATACGCCAATAAAATTAGCGTTTCGTAGATGGGAGTTGCAAGAATACCCGACTTTACCAGAAACTAAACAGTTAACGTGGACGATAAAAACTGTAGCACAGACTGATAAACCGCGTTATATAATTGTAGGTTTTCAAACAGATAGAAAAAATAACATAGCAAAAAATGCCTCTCATTTTGATTTATGCAACTTGCATAATATTAAATTATATTTGAATTCGCAATACTATCCGTATGATAATTTAAACGGAAGTAAAGAAACGTTATACGAGATGTATAAAGGGTTTCAATCATCGTATTATGATGGTAGCGAGAACGAACCTGTTCTGGTCAGGACCGATTATTTATTATACGCGCCGATAATTGTTATTGACTGCTCTCATCAGAGCGACCTTTTAAAAACCGGTTCTGTCGATGTTCGTTTAGAAATAGAATCAGCGCAGAATTTTCCGCCGAAAACGACCGCATACTGCTTACTGATATCTGATAATTTGCTCGTATATTTACCTTTATCTGTTGTTATAAGAAAATCGATAGAATGAATCGATTGTTAACATTATATTTATTCGCTTGTCATACACATTTTATAATCACTTGTAGTGTTAGCGCTTTATAATAATGATCGGTTTTATTGTTGATGTTCAATGTTTTTTCGACGACGCTAAAAATTATATTGTTAAAGAATTGTGTGTACAAAGAATAGAAAATCACAACTGTACCGGTGTGAGAGAACATTTTTTGTTTTTACCACCATTCGATTATCGTTATTTATCAAAAAATAGAAAAAAACAAGTAGAGTGGTTGAAAAGATTTTTTCATGGTTTCAGCTGGAATTGTGGAATTCACAGCTATGACGAACTTCACAATATTTTAAACAACATCGTTACTGAAGGTGAATATGTGTACACTAAAGGAGCGGAACAGCAGAGACTCATCGAGGACATGCTCGACTACAAGTCGGTTGAAGTAATAGATCTCGAAGCTCTTAAGTGTCCATCATTAAGTGTCTTACAACAGCAGACTGTGACACGTGTCGATTGCCCATATAAACATAATCTTGATCATTGTGCGCTAAATAATGTATTTCATATAGCAAATTGGATATTGAATAATAAAATTTAAAATGTATTTTTTTTTAATGTATTTATTTCACATCTTTTTCCTTCACTATTATTAATCTATGATCGACTACAAGTCGGTTGAAGTGTCCATCATTAAGTGTCTTAAAACAGTCTGTATAAACATATTTTTTTTTTCTTCACTATTACTATGCTAGAACATCACATTATTATTAATCCGGGAATCCATGATAAATACCAAGCCCATCATTGTCACGCACCAACACTGTGCGTTTACTCCAGTCGTTCAACCCTTCGTTATAACGAACCCAAGCTGTTAAGGCTCTATGCAATTCCGAACCGTATAATGTTCGATTATTGCGATCTCTATATATTAATAGTATAGCTGTATGATAGCACACATCATTTATTATACTCTTACAACTTGTATTATATATGGTGTTCGCTATTATACTATCGTCTGATTGCAAATGTACATAACATTCATGACGTTTGCAGTACATTCGATCTGTTAATAACAGTTGTTTTTCTATCCATTTAATAATTTTTTTACCGTCTGTACAGCTAATTTTGGAACTGGACAGACAGGCGTCGACACAAGCACAATTATTAATTTTAGATTCGTGACCGTGTGTTAATATATGATTCAAAATATAATCTCTATATAAATTTATAGAATCACATACACACCGTATTATAGATCGTATATTACCCGTATACAAACGCGATGTATACAAACGATCTACTATATTTTTTGATTTGTTTCTATACATAGCGCAACGACGGTCACCTTCAGGAATTTTAAAATCTGTATTTTTATTATGACTTGGTCGACAAAATTTAATATCAAGGTAATGTTCTAACATAGCTATACACTCCCATGTGTGACTTAGATATTTATCGTCGACACGCACGCTTGGGTTGAATTCTTGGTCACGGTCCATTACCTGCACAAAGGAAAGGATTTTGTGAAAGTATTAAACACCAACACTAAATTTTTTATATGTTATTTATTTATACATATATATATATAAAATTACAAAAATTCTATAATTTTTTTATTAATTCTTTTATAAACGGCTGTATAGTCGAGCCTGGTCTGTCGACTATCGCTTTCAATTTCACAATTTCTCCAGGTGTTAATCTTTTTGGCGAAAAAAACCATTTCTGGAGAAGACGACTCTCCTCCTCCTGTTTTGATGACGTGTTCATTTCCATCAAAGACACAAATAGAAGTAGGTCAAAAACAGCTGTAAATGTGTTCTATGTAAAATCAAATACGGTTTAAAAATAACATAGGAAAGTCTTATAACAAAAACAAATTAATTTTTTGAATAGAGAAATGTAAAACACGTTATACCTTGTAATAATACATATATTAAAAATGATATAAAAAGAACACACTTATTTTACAGGTGACCAAAAAAAAAAAAAGAATTATTATACACGTTCTTGTGTAAAACATATTATTTTTATTATATATATTAAAATTAAATTATTTATATATATATACATACAATTAAAATTAAATACTTATTTATAATATATACATATTTACATACATCAATCAATCAATCAATCGACTAACAGACCAACCTTAAATTATTTTAATACGGCTTATACCGCGTCTTGTACGAGCCGTGTGCTACATCTTTAACATTTTTAATTTTGATTAAAGCCGATTTAAATAAATCGGCTGTTGCCACGAACAGCGGGTCTTGTTGTGACGATGCTAAAACAGTCACTTTACGGGATACTTTTTGCCACCAGTTGTCGGAATGTATACGTTTGATGTCAGCCGTCTGCGTTAATTTTACCTCGATCAAATATGGACCTTCCTCACCTGGTGTTTTGACCCATTTCTTCATGCCGTCTTTTAATATCTCAAACTTTTGTTCAAATTTAGTGTTTTTGATTTTTTTTGATTTTTCAGATTTTTTAGATTTTTTAGATTTGGAAAAAGAATTAAAAATTTTATCAAAATCGTCTTCGCTATCTGATTGAGTATCGGTACTACTATCGCTGTTTTTATTGAGTTCAATCGTCTCGGCCGATTTCTTTATACTAATTAATTCACGAAACAATTTAATACTATCATAATCTAAATTTTTGCTATTGTAAAGTTCGTCATCAATCTGAGAATTAAAATAATCGATAATTTCCGCTAAGGTCATTTCTTTTTGTTTCCTACGGAAAATATCGATTTCTGACGGTTCATCATCAAATATATGCATGACCGCATTCTGAATAATTAAATATAAATTAATAATAATTGAAGGTTGGTCTAGTACAATCGCTTTCAAATTTTCTAATGCCTCCTCCCACAGCACTATTTTTACCAGCCCCGTTATGTAAAGACATTGAATCAGGTCTTTAATTGAAAAATACGTCGATGGGCCGGCGGATGCTGAAGGAGAAGTATTGGATGTTTCGCGTTCCATTACTAGAAACAGAAAAAAAATAACATAATTAATTTCTAACAACATTTAAAAAAAAAATAAATAATATTGTCAGAAAAAAAAGAAAATTTAGAAATCTGTTAAAAATTTTTCTATTTCTAGCAATAAGTTTTCATCATCATAGTTATCTGCAACGCTTGTTCCTCCTGTCGAACCAAAACCACAAGAGCCGCGAGCTGTTGAATCTAAACTCGCTAATTCTTGTAATTTTGGCTCAGCTATTTGTTCGCATATTAACTGCGCTATACGATCTCCTTTTCGAATGTAAAAAATTTCAGAAGAATGGTTAAATAAAATTACACCAACATTGCCGCGATAATCTCTATCAATAACGCCTGCGCCGACGGCGATATGGTGTTTTAACGCTAACCCAGAACGTGGTGCAATTCGTCCGTAACATTTCTCTGGAATTTTAACAGCCAAATCAGTTTTAACTAACGCATTGTCATGAGGAGCGATCATGCAATCATACGCGCTTCTGAGATCGAAACCCGCAGCATATGCGCTCATTTTGACTGGAGGATAAGCATTATCAGATAACTTGACAAAAAACAGAGTTGGAACTGCCATTATGCCTGTAACACAAAAAACAAATTATACTGCCTTCAGCGATGATAATATCTATATACAAAAACAATTACATTATCGGATAATATTAACATATATTAAAAAACAATTTTAAACAATTACTTACTGAATTGATGTATGAAGTTGTTGCACAAAAAAGAGAAGAAGAAGAACAAGCTGATAATATCTGTATAAAACAAAATAAAATATTAGTTTTATAACTTAACATAATCACCAGTAGCGTTAGTATTTTTTAATAAAAATAATCATTTACCAAAAGTGACGGTAGTCAGTCGATTGATAAAAACGTACGAAGGGAGACGAAAGCTGATATAAGAACAAGCTGATAATATCTGTATAAAACAAAATAAAGTATTAGTTTTATAACTTATCATAACCACCAGTAGCGTTAGTGTTTATAATATAAATAATCATTTACCAAAAGTGACGGTAGTCGATTGATAAAAACGTACGAAGGGAGACGAAACAAGCTGATAATATCTGTATTAATTTTACAACTTAAAATCTATTACTATCAACAGCGCTAATGTTTTTATATTAAATAAAAATATCCGCTTACCAAAAATAATAGTAGTAGTAGTAGTAGTAGTAGTAATAAGCAGATGATATCTGTATAAAAATAAAAAAAGTATTAATTTCACAACTTAACATTATCTACTTAAAATCTATCACCATCAACAATGTTAGTGTATACAAAAAATTATCTCTTACCTGAGATAGCAGCAGTACAACACGTCGAGTCGAACGAAGAATTGTACATAGATCAGTAAAATCCAATTCACTTTATATACATTTTTTGAGAATACCAATTATGACCTCTGTACAGAGACTTGTTTACTGTTTTCCGTTATCAAGCCACTTCCATTTACGTAATTATACAAAAAAACTGTGATTAATAATCATGTCATATGCGCGTGAAACTTGCTATTTACAGATTGTAATGTCAAAACAACAAAAAAATAATATAAAGAAATAAAAATACTGTAAAAAGAATAATAATTAGAACTTTGTATCCAGATTTTGTTTACTGTTTTCGTTATCAAGTTAATTCCATTTACGTAATTGTACAAACAACTGCAATTAATAATCATGTGACATACACGTGAAACTTGTTATTTATAGGTTTTAATGTCAAAAAAAAAATAATAATATGTAAGAATACAGTAGAGAGAAAAATAATTAAAACTCTGGACCCGGATTTCGTTACTGTTTCCGTTATCGAACCAATTATTTTAATAACTGTAATTAATAATCGTGTGATATACACGTGAAACTTGTTATTTACAGATTGTAATATAAAAAACAAAACAAAAAATAATATAATTAAGAGTACTGTCGATTAAACAACCCGGAATTATCGCAAATTGGTTTTTCCATTTATGTACAGCGCCAATTAACTGAAATGACGTAAATATTTTTTTTCTCAATTTGTATTTTACTGTTGTAGCCGCAAAACGTTTAAATACTATGATTTTATTCCTCTACATCAGTATGAAGACAAATTCATCAAATTCGTTACAGGACAGATAGAGAGATACAATCGCTTCATAACAAAATCAACGAATTTTGTGTACCTTCAAAACTATTACTCAGCTTTATTGAACAACAGCAACCTATAGGTATTGGAATTATTCCTTTTACTGTTAGACTAATTTAATAGTAAATACTTACTTTTTAAAAAATGAATGATTTTACTTTTTTTAGATTATAATGGACAAACAACTCCCATTCAAAAAGAGATTGTCTGTGAGAACCGATAATGACGCAAATACTCACACACCTGAACCCGGATCTTCATCCAGACAAGATCCTCAACCTGGGTCGTCTTTTATACTACATCCAAGTTATTCTTCCACATCATCATCATCATCATCATCATCATCATCATCATCATCATCTAATAATAATTTACATTTAAAAAATAATAGATTAAAACATATAATTTTAGAAAATAAATTTATAGAAATAGAAAATGCGTTTAAGGGTAATTTAAGAACGTATTTTTATAAAAATAATAATAACGTAATTAAAGACATATGTCTATTATTAATTTATTTAAAATTAGAAATATTAAACATTTTAAGTAATATGATTGTAATATATAACGCTATAAAATTCAATATTTTAGTTGAATGTACATACGTTAAAAATAATATTAATGAATATCAGGACAGAACATTTAAAACCAAAAATATTATTTTACTTCATAGTTCGTCTATACCATCTGAAATAGACAGTATGATAAACAGTATTTGTAATGAAGAAGACATATATGTACAAAAAGGCTCTGGATGGTCGTTACATTCAATTGACGGGATATTGATTCGAATTAATCGTTTTAAGCCTTTAAGAGGTAGTTCGTATATTCCGCTTTCACCAAAACTGACTGCTAAAAAAAGCATAATTAATCCTAAAAATACAGATAATTATTGTTTTAAATGGGCGATTCTTTGTAAATTCGTAAACGGTTCACACCCGGAACGCATAAATTTTCGTTATAAGGATTTAGAAAATAAATTTACTTTTAATAATATCGATTTTCCTACTCCGTTAACACAAATAAACATTTTTGAAAAAAATAATAACGTTTCGATTAACGTGTATGGTGTTGAAAACGATATCACAATTTACCCGTTAAAAGTATGCGATAATGAAAAATCAAACCATTTCGATCTTTTATTATTAAATAAAAATAATACGACCCATTATTGTTATATTAAAAATTTCACCAAATTAATTAGATCGCAAATAACTAAAAGTTTTAATGATATCGAATTTTGTAAACGATGTCTAACCTACTTCACTGTTAAATCTAAAAAGTTAAAAATACATAAACGAAACTGTCAAAAAAATACACCTACACGAGTGATAATGCCGACTGTTAATTTAAAATTTCAAAATTTCCAATACCAATATAAACTTCCAATAGTAGTTTACGCGGATTTTGAATGTATATTAAAACCGATAAGTACTTGTTACCCTGATCGGAAATATTCTTTTACAGTCGCGAATGAACTACACGAACCTATGAGTTTTTGCGTTTATTTCGTTGTAGAAAATTCAATTCCCGCTAATATTAAAAAACATTTGCCATCAGAACCGTTCTTATATAGAGGTAAAAATGCTGCGGAAAAATTCGTATCATATCTCGTTGAAAACATAAATTTATTAGGTTTGCTTCTTAATAATATTATACCGTTAAAAATGACAAAACAAGATAAAATCAAATATAAATCTACTACACATTGCGAAATGTGTAAACGCGAATTCACGTTATTTTACAGACCCGTTAGAGATCATTGCCATATTACCGGCCGTTACCGTTCCGCATTATGTAATAATTGTAATCTGAGGAGACAAAATCAAAAATTTGTTCCCGTTTTTATTCACGCTAGTTCAAATTATGATTCTCATTTTATCGTCCGCCAATTAGGGTATGATATTAGGCAAATAATTGTTATTCCAAATTCGACTGAAAAATATATATCATTTTCAAAAAAAACGTGTAACGGAATAACTATTAAATTTGTTGATACTTTTCGTTTTCTAAATAGATCCTTAGCGGAACTAAGTAATAATCTACCAAAAAATCAATTTTTTCATACTAGCAAATTTTTTTCAAATAATGATATGGATTTAGTCACTCGAAAAGGTGTATATCCTTATGAATATACCGATTCGTGGGAAAAATTGGAAGTACAAGAACTACCTCCTAAAGTCGAATTTTATAGTAAATTAAATGCGAAACATATAAGCGATGAAGATTATAATCACGCGGTTCAAGTTTGGAATCATTTTAAAATTAAATCGTTGGGCGACTACAGTGATTTATATTTGAAAATTGACGTATTGCTTTTATGCGACGTTTTTAAAAGTTTTCGTTTGCTTTGTTTATCTTCACATAATTTAGATTGCGCGCACTATTTAACCGTTCCAGGGTTTGCTTTTGATGCGATGCTATTTTGTACTGGTATTGAACTTGAGTTGCTTAACGAATACGAAATGTATATGTTCTTTGAGGCCGCTATAAAAGGAGGAATATCGTCATGTATTAAAAAACATTCAAAAGCCAATAACAAATATATAAAAGAAACATATAATCCAAATTATCCTAAAACATTTTTAGCATATTTAGACGCGAATAATCTATACGGGTGGGCGATGAGTGAATATATTCCGTATTCTAACTATGTATGGACTGATAAAATTACTATTACAGATATATTAAATACCCCTAATAATTCTAAAACAGGGTATATATTAGAAGTCGATATAGAATACCCTGAAAGTTTACACGATAGCCATATGGATCTACCATTTCTTCCAATTAATAAAAGTATAAATCACACAAAACAAACAAAATTACTAACTACATTAGAACCAAAAGAACATTATATTTGCCATTATATCAATTTAAAACAAGCTGTCAATCACGGGTTGAAAGTAACTAAAATTCACAGAACGTTAAAATTTTATCAAAAACCATGGCTAAAACCGTATATCGATTTAAATACGGAAAAACGACGAATTGCAACAAACGAGTTTGAAAAAGATTTTTTAAAATTGTTAAATAATTCTGTCTTTGGTAAGTGTATGGAAAATGTAAGAAAAAGAATGAAATTAGATCTTGTAAGTGAAAATAAAAAATTATTAAAACTTATTTCTAAGCCGACTTTCAAAGACAGAATTATATATGATAAATCACTTTGTGCTGTATTATCAAACAAAACGTCTATTTATTTTAATAAACCAATTTATGTAGGTTTTGCGGTATTAGAATTGAGCAAAACCTTAATGTATGAATTTCATTATGATATAATGAAAAAAAAATATGGAAACAAAATTTCGTTATTATATACTGATACTGACAGTTTGTTTTATGAAATATTGACAAATGATTTTTACGAAGATATGTTAGATCCAGATTTGAAAATGTTTTTTGATACTAGCGATTATCCTCCTGATCATAAATGTTATTCTACTATAAATAAGAAAGTAATTGGCAAATTTAAAGACGAATGTAACGGTATTCCGATTAAGGAATTTATTGGTTTACGATCAAAATTATATACCTATACTACGCGTGACAATAATATTGAAAAGAAAGCGAAAGGAATTAAAAAATGTGTAATTAATAACGAGATCTCGTTTAACGATTTCAAAAATTGTCTTCATAATACTCTTTCGGAAACAGAAAAACGTAGAATTATGAAATTAATAAGATCGAAAAAACATATAGTAGAATCGGTATCAATTAATAAATTAGCGTTAAGCAATAATGATGATAAGAGAGTATTATGTGATAACGGGATAAATACAATCCCGTACGGTCATTATTCATTAAGCCATTCAAGTTGATACTTTATAGTCGAACTATGAATCGTCATTTTATGTTACAAAATAAACACAATCAACGTAAAAACATCGTTTTTATTATTTAAGATACTCAGGCTATGGGACTTAAAAATTTTAATATCTGTTATTCTAAAATATTTAAATTTCTTCGTGAAAAAGTAGAAGAATATGATAATAATGTAGAGTGTGTTAAAAATTGTACAAAGTTTGATGTATATCAAAATACTTGTTGTAATAATCATTTAAAATGTGATCAACGCGTTACTCAACTTTGGAATACTATATCTCAATTATTTTAACATATTTTAATTTACCATGACATTTTATGTATATATTTTTAATACCTGAACAAAAAAACGATATCAACAATATTCAAATAATTTCCTACACAAAAAAATGTTCATTGAAACGCATACTGGAAACGTGATTGTGTTAATTGCAATGAAACCGATAATAAATTAATCTTTTGACCTTCTACTTATAACACGTACTGACGATAATGCGTTTTCTGTGTATATAAACCGATTAAAAATTGTGGTTCAGCATCCAGAAGCATACCAACTGTTGTAATGTATAATCACATAGAATTTTTGAAACGCTTAAAGACGTTTTATAAAGTCGAGAAACTTGGGCGAAAAAAACATTATCATAGATATTATCCTAATAGGAATCAAAACCCCCACAATCTGGCAGCCGCTGGATTTGTTTATGAAGGCGATGGAGACACCGTTCGGTGTCTGACATGTAGAGTCAGATTTATGGAATGGTCAGCGGAGGATTGCCCTATAGCATTACATAAGAAAGTAATGCCGCAATGCCAGTTTGTGATAACACAGCTTGGATGTGATCATTATCATCTTTAAGGTATTTTTTTTTTAAATAATTTTTACTATTTAAAAAAAATAGGTGATTATATTAGTTTCACAATATAATTTAGTTACTTGTAAAATAACTTATTATAATATGTTCTACACAAGAACATACATATACAGTAATTATTCGTTACCTGTAAAATAAGTAGGTTCTTCATATGTCGTTTTTACATTTCTCTATTCCAAAAATTTTGTCTTATAAGTCTTTCCTATATCATTTTTTTTAAAAATATGTAATTATTAAAATATATAATGTATTCTATACGTTTCTCTATTACTTTTTTTATCTTAGTTAATAGGGTTCAATTTTTAGTTCTTAAAAGTTTAGTTTATCTTTTGTTTAATTTTTAAAAAAATATGACTTTTTTTTCAAAGGATTCTTGGTGCGTTTAATTAACAAATTATTATTTTTGTTTGTTATAGATTGGGGAGGACTGACTTCCAACTGCTGACAAAAAAAAAAAAAAAAAAAATGTTAATATAATCTTAATTATTTTGTTATCATAGTTCAAATAGTTATTTTGTATGTACTTGTTAATGTAATCTCAATTATTTTGTTATCACAAAATTTGTTACTCATTTTGTATGTACATAGTTATTTTGTATGTACTTGTTAATATAATCTCAATTATTTTGTCGTCATAAAATTTGTAACTGTTCAAATAGTTAGTTTGTATGTACTTGTTAATATAATCTCAATTATTTTGTTATCACAAAATTTGTAACTATTCAAATAATCATTTTGTATGTACTTGTTAATATAATCTCAATTATTTTGTCGTCATAAAATTTGTAACTGTTCAAATAGTTAGTTTGTATGTACTTGTTAATATAATCTCAATTATTTTGTTATCACAAAATTTGTAACTATTCAAATAATCATTTTGTATGTATTTGTTGATATAATCCGATCATTATATATGTATTTAATGGTATGATAATAAATATTGTGATCTGCTTTGATTTGTTATTATTATTTCGTAGGAATAATTAAAATAAAACCAGTGTTTTGTTAACAATACAATTTATTACACTCTTTACAACAATGAAATATTTCTCAATACAAAAATTCGAGTCATATCAATTTGAAGGTTATAGGTTATCCATCGACTGTAACGTAAACAAGCGTCGACAATAATACATATCAACTCTATTTTTATAAATTTTATTTACAAACTGAACTTTTATTCTTCTTCATCGATATTACTATCAATTATTGTGTGAAATCGATTGGTCTTTCTTTAGAATTATCAATTGTAATATTAATTCTTTCAATTTGTATAGTACATCATCATTTGCACATTTCAATCCGAATATCGATAGATTATTTTGTTCTGTTCTAACTAATCCGCCCGTAAATTCATTAAAGACATACACAGTGTTATTCTTAAAAAAGTATAAATTGCCATCAGAAAATCTAAATGATGAATCGATTTTAGGCGGTATTCCAGGAAATGTATCGGATATATAACCCCATGATTTAGTAGTGAACATACACTCATTGACTTCTCTATAATAATTATCATCATGAAATATATAAGTTTTACCTGTATAACTGTTAAATACCGCATGCAAATTATTCGGTTGTATGTTAAATAAAGACAGGATATGCTTCGGATAACCATGACTTAATTTAAGACTCATTAAATCAAACATGAATACCAAAGAATCTATAAACATAACTATCTCGCCAGATGGCCGTTGATATACAGCTAAAATTTTTGTGAAATTTCTTGGAAGAAACGTTATCCAATGCTTTATTATAAGCGGTTTGGTGTATATCATCTCTGTCGGATTTAATATCCACAGCCATTTTTCATGTAATATATATAATCGTTTATCGGCAATTAAAAATAAATTAATATTTTTAAAATTACAAAGATCAATTTTATTTGTATCTATAGGACGCTCGTCTTCCGTCTCTGGTATTGAAGAAGATGGTGACATCGGTATGAAAGACGTCATAAAAGTGTTTTGTGTCTTACCATACAAATTTTGAATAGCTAAAACATCATCATCACCTAACTCGATTTTACCGTTGTAATAAGCATACATTACAGAATCTGATACATCTGAATGTGATAAACCTATAGCATGGCCGATTTCGTGTATTAAAGTTGCATACAAACTTGATTGACCAAGAGGAACGACTTTGCCAGTCGAATATGACCAATTTTCATCTTCATCAATATGAATTTCTCGTCTTGAATTATTATAATCAGGAAAATATGCGTGCGCTAATGTTCCGCCTTTGCCGTCAAACATTCTCGTACATTGCCATGATTCTTTTTGCATCATATGTTTCAATCGTTTATTAGAAATTAAAATATCTGTATTCACTCTATCATGTTTGAAACGTATACCAGACTTTTCCTCCCATACTGCGAAAGCTTGTTTAGTCAATTCTAACACCTCTTGATTCGCTAAATAATAATGCCATGTTACTTCGGGCTTGTTCCATTTGAAACTAGATACTCGATAATCGATAATATCACTGTTACCGCACCTAGTTTTCAACATTAAGTTTATAGTTTCATTATTTAATTCGCCATCAGTAGGCAATTTATAGTATTCTTGAAATATAAGTAACGCGTTAGCAATATCTGATTCATTTACCGCTTGCAACGAAGATTCATCATCTGTTTTAAGATAACCATAATCATATAAATATCGCTTAACTTTATCCATTTCAATCTGTGTTGTATTATCGGTCGAAGAATTTGCTAGTAATATTTGATCGCATTTTACCCATAATGTTAAAAAAAATATTACAGATATAAGCGGCGTCATAGTTTCCGATTGTACTGTACAATGACAAATACCAAACAACGTTATTAATAAAAAAAATATATCACGCCATTATCCCTTCTCCTAAACATTTGTTTACAAACAGACGCGCTCCGGCGGTCGCCGCCGAACTCCGAATGTTTACGTTTACGTTTTTCGTGTCCCAGCTTTGCGTTGTTTACGTTTGTCGGAATGTTTATGTTTACGTTTGTTACTGGGTCAGCGTGTCGTCGATCGGCGGTGGCGGCCAAGGAAAACAACGAGAGAGAGAAAAAAACGTAAACATAAACATTCTCTCTCGGCACAAACCTAAACAACGCAAAGCTGGGACACGAAAAACGTAAACATAAACACGCGGAGGTCGATGACCGCGACGCGGCGGCGGTGGGTGCGGGGCGAGGCGGGGGTGGGAAGGAAGGAAAAAATGTAAACATAAACAGAGGAGAGAACGTAAACAACGCAAAGCTGGGACACGCGGTGGAAAAAAAAACGTAAACATAAACACGCGGAGGTCGATGACCGCGACGCGGCGGCGGTGGGTGCGGGGCGAGGCGGGGGTGGGGAGGAAGGAAAAATGTAAACATAAACAGAGGAGTGGGGGCGTGGCGAGAGAGAAAAAATGTAAACAGACCGGAAAAAATGTAAACAAACGAGCGGCGGTTCGGTGACCGCGCGGCGGTATGTAGGTGAAGACGGGGGTGGAGGGAGTGAAAAAAATGTAAACATAAACAAACGAGGGGGGGCGTGGCTGTCCCAGAACCAACCTTTTATTACTACTTTCCGTTTTATATTCGGACGGTATAATTGTAATACAGTTGAGTTTTAATATTAGTGGACATTTTATTGCATATGAACAATTTCATTTGATTTGTTGTAGACACTGTGTTGTTCATTACGAACTGTTTTACTATAACAATTAAAGGTGTGATTAGTGACTTAATTGGTGTATTGTAATTATTTTGTTTCCACTGTACCTACGACGATCGAGTAGACCGTCGTAACAGTGGTGTCAGAAGTGGGATAGAACGGTTAACAGTGGAAACAGTGAACGCTTTGTACAAGACGAGTGTGATTCGTAATTAATCAGTAAACATGGATCCCAGTCAGATGATGGAAACTTTACAAACACTGCTGCGTTAGACACAGGAAGAAGCAGAAAGACGACAAAAAGAAGAACGAATACAAGAAAGAGAAGAAGCAGAGAAACGACAGGATGAGAAACGCAGACAGGAGGCGGAAGAAGCAGAAAAACGACAGGATGAGAAACGCAGACAGGAAGCGGAAGAAGCAGAAAAACGACAGGATAAAAAACGTAAGCAGGAGGCAGATGACATCAAAGCATTAATTCATGAACAAAAGCAGATGCAAGAACAAACTACCGCAGAATTGGGTCTCCTACGTGGTGACGTAGGTGAATTACGAGGTGAGCTCAACAATCAGATTACCAGAATATCTGACGTAGAAGAATCCATGTCAAATAAAATAGCTAAAGTAGAAAAATCTGTCTTGACTGTGGAAGAAGTTATGTCAACAAAAATATCGGCAGTAGAAAACTCAATGGCAAACATAAGAGAACAAATTAAAATTGAAGTTGAGCAGTGCATGAAGATTCAACCAAAACAAATTTCTGAACAGACTGTACCAGTGATCAAGACAGAAAAATACACAGAAAATAAGTTAACAGAGAAAGTCACTTTGCCTGCAGTAGGGACAGTTCATGTCAAAGCTCCAACCTTTGACGGAAGCACTCACTGAGCAACGTACCTCCGCCAATTTGAAGCTGCTGCATGCGCAAATAATTGGACAGAAAAAGACAAGGCTGTTTCACTTGTTCTCGCATTAAAAGGACCCGCGGCAGAACTACTACAGAAAGTGCCACCTGACAGCCAGAACACCTATGCCGAGTTGATAAAAGCTCTGGAATTACGGTATGGTGATAAACATTTGCGAGATGTGTACTGAACCCAGTTGAGCGCAAGGCGACAGCATTCCGGGGAAAGTCTTCAAGAGTTTGAAGCAAGTATCGACAGACTAATTAGACTGGCCTATCCTGAAGCGCCAGAAGATTTTCGAACGCGTTTTGCGATGCAGACATTTACTGCCGGTGTCCGAGATAACGAACTACAGCAAGTGTTACGAATGGCAAGACACCAGAACAGTGCGGACGCCCTGGTACATGCTCTGCAATTTGAGGCCGCCAAATCAGCGTCTGGTTGGACAAGTCATAAAGTGCGCGAGCTAAAAGATCGCGACGGCACAGACGATGAGGAAGAAGAACAAGGAAAAGAGACTCGACGGTCGGCGCCACAGAATAAAATAAGAAAGGATGGAAGACCGAAGTGTTATCGATGTGGGAAACCTGGACATCTACAACGAGATTGTAGGGTTAGAATTCAGCAGCAGGGAAACGAGCAATAGTCGGTGCAACGGGGCGTGTGCTGACTAACTTGAGGAACGAAGCCCCTAGAGAATACGCAATTTCTACGCTTCAGAAAAACACCGGGAGCTTGGTAGTTACCGGATTTGTTCAAGAAAGGCCAACCTCGATTACAGTTGACACAGGCGCAACAGTTTCTATTGTGCGCCCCGACGTGGTGAAAGATCTCAAGCCAATCTGGTGCTCTTGCAGCTTGCGAACAGCTACTGGACGGCCTGTAAAAGTGTATGGAAAAGTGGAGATACACCTACGCCTCGGTAGACTTGAGTTTAATCATCAAGTACTTGTTGCAGACATTGTGGATGAAGGAATTCTTGGTGTGGACGTTATGAACGCATACGGATTTATAGTCGACTTCAAGAACAATGTCTTGAGAATCGGAGGCGAAGAGGTAATGCTATCAACAATGACGACAGCAGAAAAATCGATGGACGTCATAAACCAAGTGGCCGTAACTGTTCCGCCAAACTCCGAAAAGATCATCATGGTTAGAACTGCGGTAGATACTAGGGGCAATCAGTGCTCTATATTCGAACCCCAGGTAGTCAGCACACCGGGCATACTAATTGCCAGAAGTTAAGTAAAACCTGACGAAACCGGAAATGTACCTATTAGAGTGGCGAAAATTTTTGATCAAGCTATCACTTTACAAAGCAATACGCTTCTAGGCAAATTGACTCCTGTGGCCTGGGTAGCCGGAATAACGCAACAAAGACCCAGTTCTTCGGATACATCTAAATTACCAGAGGAACTGCAAGAATTATTGAACAGATCTTCTAACGACCTCTCAAGTGGTGAGGTAAAAGAACTCGGACAGTTTTTACACGAATTCAAAGATTGTTTTGCAGTTCGGGGACAGTCACTGGGAAAAACCTCTCTTGTGCAACATCGCATCAATACCGGGGACACAACACCGATACGCCAACCTCCTCGAAGGCCTCCATTATCTAAACAAGAGGAGATGTCTCGGTTAGTACAGGACATGTTGACAGAGGGAGTAATTGAAACTTCGTCAAGTGCTTGGTCTTCCCCTGTAGTGCTGGTTGCGAAGAAGGATGGTGGATTGCGTTTCTGCGTAGACTACCGGAGGTTAAATGACGTTACAAAGAAAGTCTGCTATCCATTACCTCGCGTTGACGATACACTCGACACGTTGTCCGGAGCACAGTGGTTTTCCACATTGGACCTGAAGAGTGGATATTGGCAAGTGGGTCTTCATCAAGAACACAAGGAAAAGACCGCTTTCTCGACCCCAAGTGGCTTATTCCAATTTAACGTCATGCCATTTGGACTCTGTAATGCACCGGCAACATTTGAGAGATTGATGGACCTGATACTCCGAGGCCTGACGTGGAAAACTTGCCTTGTTTACTTAGACGATGTCATAGTGATCGGGAAGACTTTCGAAGATCATTTGGAAAACCTTAAGGAAGTTCTAACTAGAATTCACGGTGCACAACTGAAGCTGAGCCCGAAGAAGTGTTCTCTATTCCAGAAGGAAGTACAGTATTTGGGCCATCTGGTTTCGGCAGCGGGCGTTAGCATGGATCCTAATAAAGTAGACACCGTAAGAGACTGGCCAGTTCCGAAGAATAAACACGAAGTTCGGAGTTCGGAGTTTCCTGGGGGTATGCTCATATTACCGACGTTTTGTGAAAGGCTTCGCTACTATTGCTAAACCACTACATGAGCTAACGGAAAATAAACGAAACTTCCAATGGTCGAGAGAGTGTGAACAAGCGTTTAGAACGTTGAAGATTGCATTATGTTCGCAGCCAATTCTCGCTTTTCCAGCTTCCGAAGGGAAGTACATCGTAGACACTGACGCAAGCAATACTGGTCTAGGAGCAGTTTTGTCTCAAGTGCAGAACGGTGAAGAACGAGTAATAGCGTATTACAGCAAGACGCTTTCTAAACCAGAGAGAAATTATTGTGTTACAAGAAGAGAGTTGTTGGCAATTGTCAGAGCTTTGGAGCACTTCCATAAATACCTCTATGGGAGAGAGTTTTCACTACGTACCGACCATGCTGCACTTGCATGGCTCTTGAGATTTAAAAATCCGGAAGGACAGTTGGCAAGGTGGCTCGAACGTCTGCAAGAGTACAACTTCAAGGTACAACATCGGCGGGGGCGCCTGCACGGTAATGCAGATGGCTTATCACGAAGACCATGCCCGGAAGACTGCCGACATTGCCACAGAAAGGAAGAACAAAACTCAAGCGAACATGTTCAAGCCATCACTGTAGATTTCCTGGCTGATGGCTGGACAACACAAGACTGTCGACAAGAACAGATGACTGATGAAGACATTGGACCGATCTTGACAGCAAAAGAGGAAGGTCGCCGCCCGGATTGGCAAGATATCTGCCATGGTTCCGAAGTGCTGAAGGGCTACTGGGCACAATGGGAATCTCTCACCTTAGAAAACGGATTGCTGAAAAGGGCTTGGGAAAGTGCAGATGGACGAGACGTGCAGTTGATAGTTCCCCGAAGTAAAGTGCAGTCTGTTTTGAATGAGATGCATGATGGAACATCTGGAGGCCATCTTGGCGTTAACAAAACCCTTGACAAAATACGGAAGCGATTCTATTGGCTTCGTCTTCGCCACGACGTAGAGGAATGGGTTCGGACGTGTGAAATATGTGCTGCAAGCAAGGGCCCACAAACCAGAAGCAAGGGAAAAATGAGACAGTATAACGTTGGACAACCTTTCGAGAGAATTGCCATAGACATTGCTGGACCATTCCCAGTTACTGACGATGGAAACCGGTACATCATGGTTGTAGGTGACTACTTTACTAAGTGGGTGGAAGCCTACGCAATTCCAAATCAGGAGGTTACCACTGTGGCAAAGCAGTTAGTTCACAACTTCTGTTGCCGTTATGGAGCCCCTATGGAAATCCATACGGATCAAGGGAGAAATTTCGAATCAGGAGGGTTTAAAGAATTATGCCGTCTACTCGGAATTCGAAAGACCAGGACAACGCCTCTGCATCCTCAGTCGGACGGGATGGTTGAGAGATTCAACAGGACACTTGAGCAGCATCTTTCGAAAGTTGTTGACGAGAACCAAACAGACTGGGACCAACGTATACCACTATTCCTTATGGCGTATAGATCATCAGTACATGACACAACCGGCATGACTCCAGCAAAATTGGTGTTTGGGCGGGAGATTCGTCTTCCTGGGGACTTGGTGTTTGGATCACCTGAGACTCAGTCCCAAGAGCCAAAGAACTATTCCTCGCAATTAGAAAACCAACTGCGAGAAATGAATCTTGGTAAGTGGACGGCTGAAGATTGCCAGTGATAAAATGAAAACTCGGTATGACATTCCCAGCAATAGTGTGGGTTTCCAAGAAGGAGATCAGGTCTGGTTGTTCAATCCAAAACGCCGTCGTGGTCGTTCACCTAAGCTTCAGTCTAACTGGGAAGGACCCTACACTGTAAAAAAAAGGATTAACGATGTTGTTTATCGGATTCAACAGGAAGGACAGCGAAAGTTCAAGGTCGTCCACCTAGATCGCCTGGCTAAATACAAATATAGAGACGCTTTGCCAGTTCGGGACGAACAGGCTTAAGGAGGGGGATGTGCTACGACAGCACAGAACAATCTACGCGTTTATCGAATGCGCCAGAAAGATCTCGATGTAAGCGTGTGGTGTACGTGCTTCTAGACGCATTTTGCGAGAATTTTCTCGACTATGCCAGGCTTCGGTCGGGCGCTCGGACTGTGTCAAGGCCGTAGCAATTACGTAGTTCGCGAGAGATAAGACGCAGTTTGGAAGCTTCTGGTGTGTGAGCGTAACTATAAATACATCGCGTCGCGACCTTAGTTTTCAGTTCAATGCGAGATTTTTGACTGTGCGGTTCGAGAGTATTAGTGCGATATATTACAGAGCGGTTCGAGTTATTACGGTGTACGTTCGAGTAGTTATTAGTGAAGTGTTGCGTTTTATATTCGGACGGTATAATTGTAATACAGTTGAGTTTTAATATTAGTGGACATTTTATTGCGTATGAACAATTTCATTTGATTTGTTGTAGACACTGTGTTGTTAATTACGAACTGTTTTACTATAACAATTAAAGGTGTGATTAGTGACTTAATTGGTGTCTTGTAATTATTTTGTTTCCACTGCACCTACGACGATCGAGTAGACCGTCGTAACAATATGTTTAGAGTAAGTTGTATTAGTTATATCACAGCATACATCCAAATTAAAATGTTTCAGTATGGATGCTGTATTACTTTACAAATGAGTTAAATGTATGTTCAAAACAGTTTCAGCAAACATGTCCAACTTCAAAGACTGCTGATTAATGTTAATTATTATTTTTGTAACAGTAGCATGAATTAGATGCTACACATCTCAATAATTATGTATACAAATTTTATTTTATGTCATGTTAACTATTAAGAGTCAGAGGAGGAGTAGAATTAAATTTATTTGAAAAAACCATACATGTAAAATACTAAACTCTAGGCCAAATAATGAATTCACAAAAAATTTATATAAACCAGTTAATTAACCAATGAACCATGTAAACTGACAAGATTTAGGTAAGGTTGTTCAATTAACAACTACTGTAATGAACCTATGATTTAAAAGAATAATATAGAAAAATATCTTAAATTATTGAAAATTTTTGAAATGTATAAAATAACTATTTTTAAAGAGGAATGGTAAATTCAGAAATTATCACTAAAAGACAGTTCAAATGTTAAATTTATAAGTTATTAAGGAAAGGAAAGGATTTGTGACCATTCGAAATTTATTATAAGTAACACTTAAAATGGCAGTAAAAGTGTGGAAGGACGGAAACAGTTTTTTTGGGCCTAGATTTACAAAAAGACAGAAATTTGGTAATTTTAACAAAAATCTCAACAAATATGGACTATGACATATCAAATTAAACAGAATGAGATAAATAAACCAATTATATGGTTAATAGTTCATGAAAGCGAACAATAAACTAAAATTATTCCATATATAATGTACTTTGGATTTATGTACATGGGAAGTGAAAAGTATTTTAACAATACTTTTCCAATATTAACTTGGCAAGATATTTCCTAAAGTAGAGGAAGTAAGTTAGTTCTTTGTTAACATTCAAACGGAACAGTCGATGCGGAATCGCGTTCTTAAAACCGTATAATGGAGTGCATAGGTTAAAGCCTAAAACAGTGGAAAACGGGAGTTACATAAATTAACACTTTTCGAGTCAAAACTAATGAAATAATCCACGAGAATAGTGAAAACGAACAATACACCACATAATACATGTGATTTAAACCACTGAAACAACATAATATTAATAATTCACTCTACAACAGATTAACAATTCTTCGTCACGAACAGACATAAAGTGAACACCTCTAATAGAAAACAATTAACACCAGTGGACACTGAACACTCATCCAGAATACCTCAAACAACATAGTAGACAGTATACACAATTTCGGAGATCCATAAAACAATTATAAAGGTGAATTTATTGTGAGATTTTCCTGTGACCAGTATACATATAACCCCATCAATTCAGCTAGCCGCCATGATGGTCCCAAGATGCACTGCAACCTTTCTCGACTGATTTCATAGAAGCAGCATTGGTTTGAAAATTCAAATATATTAAACATTATATATATTATTCACAATTGTTAAATATTAATTATTTAAGATTATTTCTTGTAAATGTTATACTTTCTAGTCCTGCCTTTCTCTGACTATATATAAAACAATCGTTGAAAGAACTTTTTTTAATAATTATATAAAATTTTAACCTGTATTCACATATCGATATATCCCTGTGACGGAGTCGAACAATTGCTCTAAATCGATTTAAAATCGATTATTATTAATAATTGTCAATAAATCAATTTATTTCAACTATGTGAATTATAAAATTATTTCACATTTTACTTTAAGTGTTTAATTAACCACGAGACTTCCTGGAAGACGAGAAATATTAACGAAAGGTGAGATACTGGAGCAGCACTGAAAATCATTAATCGATTGCTGAAACCAGATAATCTGATTAACTCCAGATTTTGTTAAGCTCTACCAGAAGTGCAAATTAAACCAAAAGTACCTTACACAATTTTAAAAATTTGAATAAAACATAAAACCAGGATTAATTCTAAATTATATACACAACAAACAAACATAAATTTTTTTTTACAAAATTTTTTTTAAATAAAATTTTTTTTCTTTCTTTTATTTGTAACTACAGTTAACAGGTCTTGTTACAATATTTAATAAATTCAATGGGGATGTTTCCAGCCCCTGCAGACTTTCCGGTTTTTGATTTTTCCAAAGCTTCCTTTATTTCATCTACAGTTATTTCGATACATTGTCATTTTCGGCTGTTTCGATGTTTATCTTCGTCATTTAAAATTCTTTTCTATTTTCAGTAAGCAATGTTTTATAATAGTCTACCAATTCTTTCAAACTTATCACATTTAAATTGCTATTATGTTTTCCTTCTTTTCTTAGACGTCTATAGTTTTCCATGCCTCAACCACTTTTGTCCTCCCTATATATCTGCCCACATTTCCGTTCCCAGATTTCATTTTTACTCTTCGTTATTTCTTTCTTAACTTCTCTATTCCAGCTAGCGTATGTTCTTCTATCTTTTCCTCTATTTGTACTTAGCCAGGTGTTATAAGCTTTCTTTTTCTTTTACTGAAATACTTTTCTTTATACTGTATACAGTAAGCATAGTAATTCAGAGCTCATGTATTTATTTTGTCTTTATCCACCGAAAGTTCTTTTGTGCAATTGTATTATCTTAGAAACGCATACAAGTGTATAGGAATAAAATAAATTTATATATTCAAAGTATATAGACAAGGAAATTCTCTTCTTACAAAGGGTGTTTCTTAGGTTACATTCAGTTTTCCTCTTTTTACAATCATTTCCTCTTTTTACAATCATACTATCTCACTCACTCTCATCATCTGTCTGCCCGTTTCTGTCACTTTCTCCCATTTATTCTTTGCGATGGCAAAGGTCAAGGGAATGATTGACGAGCGAAGTGTAGTGTAGTATCTGAAAGCTCAGATAGGCATGTCTGGATAAGAAGGGGAGAAGGGATGTGGTGATTAAGAGACTGTCAACTGTCTTCGGAAGGAAATAAATTGCTAACTAATCAACTTCTGGGTTAAAGACGAAGGACAAAAACGAAGACGCAGACGAAGAAGAAGAAGAAGAAGAAGAAGAAGAAGAAGAAGAAGAAGAAGAGGAGGAGGAGGAGGAGGAGGAGGAGGAGGAGGAAGAGGAAGAGGAGGAGGAAGAAGAAGAGGAAGAGGAAGAGGAAGAGGAAGAGGAAGAGGAAGAGGAAGAGGAAGAGGAAGAGGAAGAGGAAGAGGAAGAGGAAGAGGAAGAAGAAGAAGAAGAAGAAGAAGAAGAAGAAGAAGAAGAAGAAGAAGAAGAAGAAGAAGAAGAAGAAGAAGAAGAAGAAGAAGAAGAAGAAGAGACGGCTATCAAGAGATATGATATAAACGCATACACACTACGGACTGAAGGAGAGACGTCGCTTATGTTCGATCAAAGCATGACATTCTTCAATGAGAATAGATTATGACTACATCAATAACTGGGGTGAAGGAATTTGGAGAATTAATAACTTTTTAGAGGGTTGACAGGTCATTTGCCTTTACTACTTTCCAGAGTTGGAGCCACTTGATTTAGCCGAGACCGTGCTTACTGTTGAACAGCCACGTCCTACGTGTTAGGTGACCGTGTTGGTGCAGAACATTCTTGACGGAGGGCAGCAGCGACCGCCAGTATTAAAATAGGCCGTGCAGGAGAAAGTGATGCTGAATCGGTGTAACTCGGGGCTACTGCAGGTAATAATGAAAGCTTCATTTTTACGGCTAAGGTAATATTTAGTAAAGAAGGGAACCTCACTATATTTAATTGTCCACGAGAGTTGACGTGAGCAATAAATACGCCTAAATTAATGAAACAAAATTCCATAGTCTCAAATACACATACTTGACTGGACATAAATAAACATTACTGGACATAATACAAGCCAGATTTTCAAGTCAAACCATACAAGTCCATTTACTTTCCATTTACTCCAAAATTAGGTAGACCTATTTCTTCACATACTATTTTTTCATTACTGAAATACGTGTAGACAGAAATGTTTGTTCTCTTTTACTTTCCTGTCATTGATTATAGATAGACATTACACAGTAGCTGATATTTTACGATGTTTGAATATACAAAAACGCTGAAAGTATATGATGATGATGTGTGTGTGTGGGTATATCGTTCTGTCTGTATTCATTCAAACACGGTTCCTATAATAAATATACATATAGGTTTAAACCCATTGTAGTTACAAAGGTTTTGTAAAATATATAAAAACACTTGGTAAGTTTCACAAATTTTTTAATTAACTCTGACAGCTGTTTCAACTAACTTAAGCCATTGTCAAAGAGCGAGTGAATGAAATTACTGAACACAGGATGTTAGAGTAGTGTAGGTGGTAAACATCTGTTTAGGGCGTATCTGGAACATCTGTGTTGTGATGGCGAGGGGGGGAGTGTGTGCATGAGACAAGGGAAGGTCTGGTGTCTTTAAAAACTAAATACAATCATGAATGCAAAATATAAAATTAACTGAAATAAATATAAACTGAATGCAAAATTTAAAATAATGATGAACATTCAAAATAATATAAAATAAACTAAACTAAATAACAGATTTTAATAAAGGGGATACACAAAATTCAGTCTGTTCATTGGTTAAATTTTTGTTATTTTTTATTGCTTTTTTAATTTCTAAAATTTCTAACAAATCCATTTTTTTACCTTTTTTTATGTTGTGGAGTAGTGTTATGTTTTGTGTGTCTATGAAGTGATTGTGTTGTAAGCAATGATCTGCAAAACCTGTATTAGATGTATTGGTTAAAATCGCCTTCTTATGTTCAGAAATGCGATGTTTCAGAGCACGGCCACATTGTCCGATATAAATAGCATCGCATTCTGCACAGTGTATTTCATAAACTCCATTTTTCTCCAGTGTATTAGATTTTTCTTTATTATTGACTAGTAGTGAAAAAAGATTTCGTTTGTTTACTGATACCATGTTAAGACCATGGTTTTTCAACCTATTATTAATCTTATCTGTTATACACGGAATGTAATTTGTTAAGTGAAATTTTTTGTTACCCTGATCTGGCTCTATGGAATAAAATTCTTTTAAAGTAATTTTCTTCTGTTTTTTTAAAATTAAAGAGTTAATTATTCTTTCATCATAACCGTTATTTTGTGCTATGGCTTTTATTGAAATTTTCTTTGGATAAAGGAACTATAAGGAGACGATTAACCATTGCATGAAATCTGCTTAATTTTATGTGCCATGATGTTAGTGATTGTTTATGTATAACGGTATCTGTAAAAGTAGGTTTTCTATATATCTGAAAACTAAGATTATTTTGTGATCTAGTAATGGTAAGATCCAAAAAATTTAAACTTTTCATATTTTCTGTTTCAAGTGTAAATTGCATGCTACTATAAAAGGAATTAATATAATCTAAGAACATATGGAGCTGTCTATCTGTTCCCGTCCAGATACAAAATATATCATCAACATACCTTGCCCAATGGAAAACATATTTTATGTTGGGGTTATCAGATGTAAAAATGTTTTCTTCCAAAAATGTCATAAAGATTTCACTTAATAAAGGTGATAAAGGAGAATGTACAGTGGTAAATGTACATTTTGTATATTATTAACTAATTGTAAAGTGTTTTTAATAGCATACTTTGGGTTAAAGTTAATATATTTTGGCAATAATTCATTAAGTTTTTTACAGACTTTATATGCAGGTGCAGTTACATATGAAACAACTGGGCGCATGGGACAATTAGGTTTATGTATTTTTGGTAAACTATACAAAACAGGAGCTTTTGGGTTCATCATAGTTAGCATGAAACTTTTTGTGTCTGAAAATATATTAGGGCAATTTTTAATAAGTGATTTTATTTGTTTTTGAAACTTATTAGTGGGATCATTTAATATCTTGAAATTGTCATTCCTGAAGAGAAGTTCTGTCTTTTCAATATATTCGCTAATATTTATTATTGTAATCGTATTGCCTTTATCAGCTTTGCAAACCACTAAACAATTTGAATTAATTTTTTGTTTTAAACTGTTGTTAACTATGTACTTACCTGAATCTTTTAGCCTGTACTTATTCTTATTACTTTTTGATATAATGTTTGCACAGGAAACTAATTCATTATTTCTTATATCTGGGTTATCTACATTACTAAGTGCTATTTCTGTATTTACACATAACATTTCCATGTCTCTTTTGTACCGTATGTTTGGACAATATTTCAAACCTATATTTAACAGATTTAGTTCTTTCTGAGTAAAGTTTATATTTGAGAAATTTTCCACTCTGTTATAAAATTTATTTACTGGTGATGACATAGTAGTTACTCCCTTACTACTTAGCTTAGTTGTGATAAGTTTTAGTAATTTTGTTCTTTGTACTAAATATTGTTTATGAGCATGATAACTTACTTGTTCTCTGATCATATTATCAATAAGGTCAAATTCCACTGCACTGTATCTATAAGTTAATTCACAATGTATTAGTTTTTGGTGCAAAGACAAATTATGTCTTCTAGAGTACCATTTCTTGAGTTCCATATGTAGCCAGTTCTTGTATGCCTGTTGAACAGCAGTTTTTTCTTCAAACGATTGATCGCGGCAACTAATCTTCATGTACGTTGGAAATACACTATTCTTTAGGCACTGTTTATTAAACCACAAATGGTTGTTGCACTTCCGGAATTTTAAAAGACATCTTCTGTAGAAAGTAACGAGCATTGCTTTACTTGCACTTTTCACGATATTAATTGATGATTCGTTGGGCACTTGGTGAAACATATTAATACAAAGGTTTTGTAAAATATATAAAAACACTTGGTAAGTTTCACAAATTTTTTAATTAACTCTGACAGCTGTTTCAACTAACTTAAGCCATTGTCAAAGAGCGAGTGAATGAAATTACTGAACACAGGATGTTAGAGTAGTGTAGGTGGTAAACATCTGTTTAGGGCGTATCTGGAACATCTGTGTTGTGATGGCGAGGGGGGGAGTGTGTGCATGAGACAAGGGAAGGTCTGGTGTCTTTAAAAACTAAATACAATCATGAATGCAAAATATAAAATTAACTGAAATAAATATAAACTGAATGCAATATTTAAAATAATGATGAACATTCAAAATAATATAAAATAAACTAAACTAAATAACAGATTTTAATAAAGGGGATACACAAAATTCAGTCTGTTCATTGGTTAAATTTTTGTTATTTTTTATTGCTTTTTTAATTTCTAAAATTTCTAACAAATCCATTTTTTTACCTTTTTGTATGTTGTGGAGTAGTGTTATGTTTTTTGTGTCTATGAAGTGATTGTGTTGTAAGCAATGATCTGCAAAACCTGTATTAGATTTATTGGCTAAAATCGCCTTCTTATGTTCAGAAATGCGATGTTTCAGAGCACGGCCACATTGTCCGATATAAATAGCATCGCATTCTGCACTGTAGACTACACTACACTGGAGAAAAATGGAGTTTATGAAATACACTGTGCAGAATGCGATGCTATTTATATCGGACAATGTGGCCGTGCTCTGAAACATCGAATTTCTGAACATAAGAAGGCGATTTTAGCCAATACATCTTATACAGGTTTTGCAGATCATTGCTTACAACACAATCACTTCATAGACACAAAAAACATAACACTACTCCACAACATACAAAAAGGTAAAAAAATGGATTTGTTAGAAATTTTAGAAATTAAAAAAGCAATAAAAAATAACAAAAATTTAACCAATGAACAGACTGAATTTTGTGTATCCCCTTTATTAAAATCTGTTATTTAGTTTAGTTTATTTTATATTATTTTGAATGTTCATCATTATTTTAAATTTTGCATTCAGTTTATATTTATTTCAGTTAATTTTATATTTTGCATTCATGATTGTATTTAGTTTTTAAAGACACCAGACCTTCCCTTGTCTCATGCACACACTCCCCCCCTCGCCATCACAACACAGATGTTCCAGATACGCCCTAAACAGATGTTTACCACCTACACTACTCTAACATCCTGTGTTCAGTAATTTCATTCACTCGCTCTTTGACAATGGCTTAAGTTAGTTGAAACAGCTGTCAGAGTTAATTAAAAAATTTGTGAAACTTACCAAGTGTTTTTATATATTTTACAAAACCTTTGTATTAATATGTTTCACCAAGTGCCCAACGAGTCATCAATTAATATCGTGAAAAGTGCAAGTAAAGCAATGCTCGTTACTTTCTACAGAAGATGTCTTTTAAAATTCCGGAAGTGCAACAACCATTTGTGGTTTAATAAACAGTGCCTACAGAATAGTGTATTTCCAACGTACATGAAGATTATTTGCCGCGATCAATCGTTTGAAGCAAAAACTGCTGTTCAACAGGCATACAAGAACTGGCTACATATGGAACTCAAGAAATGGTACTCTAGAAGAAATAATTTGTCTTTACACCAAAAACTAATACATTGTGAATTAACTTATAGATACAGTGCAGTGGAATTTGACCTTATTGATAATATGATCAGAGAACAAGTAAGTTATCATGCTCATAAACAATATTTAGTACAAAAAACAAAATTACTAAAACTTATCACAACTAAGCTAAGTAGTAAGAGAGTAACTACTATGTCATCACCAGTAAATAAATTTTATAACAGAGTGGAAAATTTCTCAAATATAAACTTTACTCAGAAAGAACTAAATCTGTTAAATAAAGGTTTGAAATATTGTCCAAACATACGGTACAAAAGAGACATGGAAATGTTATGTGTAAATACAGAAATAGCACTTAGTAATGTAGATAACCCAGATATAATAAATAATGAATTAGTTTCCTGTGCAAACATTATATCAAAAAGTAATAAGAATAAGTACAGTCTAAAAGATTCAGATAAGTACATAGTTAACAGTTTAAAACAAAAAATTAATTCAAATTGTTTAGTGGTTTGCAAAGCTGATAAATGCAATACGATTACAATAATAAATAGGAGCGAATATATTGAAAAGACAGAACTTCTCTTCAGGAATGACAATTTCAAGATATTAAATGATCCCACTAATAAGTTTCAAAAACAAATAAAATAACTTATTAAAAATTGCCCTAATATATTTTCAGACACAAAAAGTTTCATGCTAACTATGATGAACCTAAAGCTCCTGTTTTGTATAGTTTACCAAAAATACATAAACCTAATTGTCCCATGCGCCCAGTTGTTTCATATGTAACTGCACCTGCATATAAAGTCTGTAAAAAACTTAATGAATTATTGCCAAAATATATTAACTTTAACCCAAAGTATGCTATTAAAAACACTTTACAATTAGTTAATAATATAAAAAATGTACATTTACCACTGAATGCAAAATTAGTTTCATTTGATGTTAAGAATTTATTTCCGTCTATACCTGTAGATGTTCTGTTGTCTATCTGTTCCTCACATATACAAAATACTTTAACCTTAAATAGTGATCAGAAAAAAGAATTATTCTCGGCCTTAGATATTTGCATAGGACAAAATTATTTTCAGTTTAATAATAAAATCTATAAACAATTTAATGGCTTACCTATGGGCTCTCCTTTATCACCTTTATTAAGTGAAATCTTTATGACATTTTTGGAAGAAAACATTTTTACATCTGATAACCCCAACATAAAATATGTTTTCCATTGGGCAAGGTATGTTGATGATATATTTTGTATCTGGACGGGAACAGATAGACAGCTCCATATGTTCTTAGATTATATTAATTCCTTTTATAGTAGCATGCAATTTACACTTGAAACAGAAAATATGAAAAGTTTAAATTTTTTAGATCTTACCATTACTAGATCACAAAATAATCTTAGTTTTCAGATATATAGAAAACCTACTTTTACAGATACCGTTATACATAAACAATCACTAACATCATGGCACATAAAATTAAGCATTTTTCATGCAATGGTTAATCGTCTCCTTATAGTTCCTTTATCCAAAGAAAATTTCAATAAAGAGGTAGATATTATAAAAGCCATAGCACAAAATAACGGTTATGATGAAAGAATAATTAACTCTTTAATTTAAAAAAAAAAACAGAAGAAAATTACTTTAAAAGAATTTTATTCCATAGAGCCAGATCAGGGTAACAAAAAATTTCACTTAACAAATTACATTCCGTGTATAACAGATAAGATTAATAATAGGTTAAAAAACCATGGTCTTAACATGGTATCAGTAAACAAACGTAATCTTTTTTCACTACTAGTCAATAATAAAGAAAAATCTAATACACTGGAGAAAAATGGAGTTTATGAAATACACTGTGCAGAATGCGATGCTATTTATATCGGACAATGTGGCCGTGCTCTGAAACATCGCATTTCTGAACATAAGAAGGAGATTTTAACCAATACATCTAATACAGGTTTTGCAGATCATTGCTTACAACACAATCACTTCATAGACACAAAAAACATAACACTACTCCACAACATACAAAAAGGTAAAAAAATGGATTTGTTAGAAATTTTAGAAATTAAAAAAGCAATAAAAAATAACAAAAATTTAACCAATGAACAGACTGAATTTTGTGTATCCCCTTTATTAAAATCTGTTATTTAGTTTAGTTTATTTTATATTATTTTGAATGTTCATCATTATTTTAAATTTTGCATTCAGTTTATATTTATTTCAGTTAATTTTATATTTTGCATTCATGATTGTATTTAGTTTTTAAAGACACCAGACCTTCCCTTGTCTCATGCACACACTCCCCCCCCTCGCCATCACAACACAGATGTTCCAGATACGCCCTAAACAGATGTTTACCACCTACACTACTCTAACATCCTGTGTTCAGTAATTTCATTCACTCGCTCTTTGACAATGGCTTAAGTTAGTTGAAACAGCTGTCAGAGTTAATTAAAAAATTTGTGAAACTTACCAAGTGTTTTTATATATTTTACAAAACCTTTGTATTAATATGTTTCACCAAGTGCCCAACGAGTCATCAATTAATACCATTGTAGTTATCTCGGGCTGTATGGTAAACTTGGGTGAACTCATGATAAAATGTATAAAATACCAATTGTGCCAACCAAAAATTTTTAATTCTTTTTTCCTGTTTTAATCTTCGGAAAGAATGGTTTCTAAGGACTTTATCACACTAAAATTTTTTTTGATAAAATAATATATTATATTTATTTTAATTAAATTTTGAAACAATGTTCTTGCTTGGTAATCTCTGATATTCCAGGTAATCTCGTGACAACACTCCGCTATACTCGTAATATCACGACTTTACCTGGATTGAGGCAATCTCGTGATACGTCAGGCATACTCGTGACATATAAAATCATAAATAAAATAAAGCTAAAATCATACGGTCAAAAGACCTGAAAATTAAAAACGCCATTAATATTCAAATCTGAAAATAAGAACTATCGAAAATGTTAGTAGACAACAACTTAGAAGATTTATATTTAATAAAAGTCTTTCTCAGAAGTAATTGTCAAAAATTAAATAAATTTGCACATTACTAGGAAATGTCTTTAAACGGAAAACAACACACAACATTTAAGAAACTACGATCCGGAGATAAGGTCCTTCAACTTATACGCCGTCCATAACCTATCACAATATGTACCATCGTATTCAGTATGTATTAACCGATAATTTAAGACTAAACTTGATACTTAATATAGTGAATTAAAATCATGGTAGAATCAAAATGCACGTCCTATTAACAGATACAGACATATAAGAAATATTCCTTACCTTTCAATTCAAAACGTTGCAAAACAATAAACACGTGTCGAACTGGCACCTACAATATCTCAAACTGAACACTTGAATATGCTGCGCTCAACTGGAGAAACTAGGAACTTTTTGAGAGCATTGGTTAACACGTGACAAGCTTCACAAAAAGTATCACGAGATTACCTCTATCACGAGTATAGCAGAGTTCACCATACGTCGCAGCTGAGTTATCCATTAGACCAAAGAAAGGCCAGTTGCTGCAGATTCTTAGGCACACCCATGTATCATTTTATAAGTTATCAACAAACGCCACCAGCTGGCGGGAGAGTCACCACAAGGCTCTAGGTTTCGTCGGTTACTAGTTGAACAGACATAAACAATGTGGACCGACGTTTTGCATGCAACTGTGTAAAAGTATATTGGTCCGGCCTATGTGCTTGGCGTGTTCTTGTAACCAGTTTGTGTTTACCAGCCAAACAGAGGTTAATTTCAGAACAGTCCTCGTAAACTGTACCATTATAAATAAACGCAACACTTTTACAACGGACTGCTGTGTCTTGACGATGGTGGATGGTAGTCCCAAGTACAGCAGCATGACTGTTGCACCGTCTTTGCCTATACTGCGCCTACAACCAGATTTTTACTTTTTGAATAACTGATGTAAAGGCATATTATCGCATATAATGACCACATTCCCTCTTTGTCCTGCTGAAAAATAACCTGACCGCCAAAACTAACAAAGTAAAGGTTATCATTTCTTATTTGAATTCACATATTGGCAATTTATATTTGACCTAGGAAACAGATTACTGCAGTTTGTTTCTTACAGAAATTAGCCTCTTGTGTTCAAAATCTGTCGTAATCACTAAGGAACGTAAGAAGAAAAACAAAGAACTTGAATAAAAATAAAAATTCTACAAATGTGTTGCTGTATTTTCGTGTCTGAACAAACCATCGGGTATTTTTAAAACTAGTTAACTGTATGGGATAGCAGGTTGTCTCTAAACAGCTTAGAATTAGGAGCAGTAAACATTAATTCCCGTCAGGCGGGAAATGGATTTTTATTTTCACAATTTCTAGGAACTTGTGTAAGAATGATGTAAATACAGGACAGTACCTTGACCATTTGTTCATGCAAAGAGGAACCATCCTAAAAAAATGACATTTGAACTTAATGTTAACAATGAGTAATAAAAAGTCAAAATTACGTTTTCCAAAATAGAACCAACATTCAAAGAAGTTAATGTAGCTATTAAATATGTTTGAACCAACTCTCATGTCTTCTTTTGTATGTTTAATATTCTGCAAAATGGATCCATGTGGCATGGTTCCTTTTTGTAAATTACCTTGTTGCTACTCAGCTGCTTACTAAAATATTAGTAGGTGAAATATTGTTGCTAGTTTGTATTCTTTACTCTTGTTAAAGGCTGTACGACAACTAACAAAAATGAAGAAAATGTTTCAGTTTAGTGGAATAATAAAATGGTTTGAGTGTCTGAGAATGTACAGAATAATAGAGGTAAGTTGGTAACATATAATAATACGTTTATAATCCAAAATTCTGTATTAGAAGTAAAAATACAGCATAATAATATTTTTAAGTCTTTGATAGAGTTATACATGATTATTATCTGTAATGCCTTTTTAATTGATATTTTTTATGTAAAATTGTATAAGTGATGGTAGTGTGTAGTATAACATTCATATAAATCGTTTTTTAACATCATTGTCTTTATTAAATTAAGACTGTTAGCTACAAACTAATATCCAGTGGTACAATCATTTTAAAACTTTAAATTATTTAAAAAAATTGTAGTTTATTTAATCATATGTGTAATTACTTTTTTGTTGAAAGTGAAGACTACCAACGACTGAAGTGTAGTGACAGTGTAAAAGCAAGCACAACGGTGTTTGTTTGATGAATTTCCTGTTCCCATTGTAACACCGTAACACTAGATGAGGTCTCAGGATCTTTACGGAAGTGCAGGAGCAATCAGGATATGACTCTGAAGGTAATAAAACGTTTATCTTCAAACAAAGACTTTGGTGCAAAAACCAGCTAGCATCAAAGAAGTAAATTTCTCAAAAAAATTAACAACCTGTCTTAAAAATGTTGACTTTTTTCTAAATCTATAGAATAAATGCAGAATCAGAAACCGATTACGTGCCAACCTATACTGAATTAATGCCTGTTCCATCATGTTTAGCAAGTGGGAATAATTCCAATCCCTATACTGGAGGAAAGCAAACTGTTTGCTCTGTAGATGGTGATAACTCTGATAACATTAACAACAACGTACTTTTCTAGTTCTGAGGACGAACTGAATGTTGATGTTGTAAGCAAAATTCATGTAACTGTTGGTACCTATGACAATTACACAAATATTTGACTATCTTTGAACTGTTTTCGTTCATTTTCACAATGGGTTTACACTTCTGTTTTTTGTTTATAGAACAACTAGCAGAAGAACAATTCCACAAAGAACAAATTTACACCTGAACATGAATAAAATATTACAGTAAATGGGACATTACATGATAGTAATAAGAACACAGTAGATATTTCATTGTTCCCAAATGAAAAAGAAAGTACATCTAGAGTTAGGCCGAAGAAAGGTCGCAGAAGAAAGTATGGAAACTTAAATAGGGTTGAAAGAAAATGTAATTAGTATATACAGGATGGGCCAAAAATCACTACACATTGTGAATTACTGAGTTACCCATTGTAAACATTAAGATAACGTTGGTTGTGATCTTCCCATCGATTTTAAATTACGCGCCTTTGGTTTGTGTCTGATAGTTTCTTATGAAAACACTAGAGTACAGTTGTGTCTGATGACGTGGCCTGTTAATTTGAAAGTGGCTTCATCACTCCAAATTATCTTAGAAAACAACTCTTCGCCATCTACCCTCATTTCATTTAACATAATCTCACAAAATTGAATCCTACGATCAGGGTCATCTTCCAATAGGCCATGTACAAGACGAGGTATGTAATACTTGAATTTAGCCTTATGTAAAGTTCTCCGAACAGAACTTCTTGAAACATTCTGTTCACAAGACAGCCTACGAGTAGACTTTTTAGGACTGTGGATAACCGCTTGTAAAACGTTCAGCTTAGTTTCATCACTTAATGATGGCCTACCTGACCTGGGGCAGTCCGCTGTAGATCCAGTAGCCTCAAAACGTTTTCGTAAATTGTAAACTGCCTTCCGTGTTGACAGAACAGTGTTGAAATGTTTATTCCACTCACTTTTTATTAAATTATAGCCACCTTTGTACCAGGTTTTTAAAACAAAAACCCTTTCTGCACTTGAAAATATTTTCACAATCGTGAACCAACAATGTCAAATGAACATCGGCTGTTTGATTGAATAAAATTGCACTCTAGTGTTAAGAAACTATCAGACACAAACCAAAGGCGCGTAATTTAAAATCGATGGGAAGATCACAACCAAAGTTATCTTAATGCTTACTATGGGTAACTCGGTAACTCACAATGGGTAGTGACTTTTGGCTCACTCAGTATATATGGAATATATTAAATTCTTGGATTTCGTTGTCCATGACGTGTCTGTTACTTAACTAAATACAACTATTATATTCACGACTCGGAACACAAAGTTTTTATATATAAAAACATAAAGTTTTACCTTACAACCTGAACCGGTTTTCACCTTTAAAAGACACAACCTCTGAAGAGGCCTTTTAAAGGTGAAAACCGGTTCAGGTTGTAAGGTAAAACTTTATGTTTTTACTTATAAAAACTTTGTGTTCCGAGTCGTGAATATAATAGTTGTATTTAGGAATATATTAATTTTGTAAATAAAAATGTGCCTACTAAAGAATTTAATGCTGTGACTGTAACTACATTATGAAGTCAATAGAAAATGTTCTTGCAGATGTGCGTCGTACTGAATTCAACAAATTCAAGGAGTTAGAAGATTATAACGTACAAAATATGTAAATTGCTAATAACGTAAAAGAGGAGCAGAAGAAACGTTCCTACGTGCAAGCAAATAATGCTATAAGCAATAAAATAAAAACATTTTCTTGGGAATATCAGATCAGTAATGTTAGAGTATGCAGAGAGATTGTATTAAAAGTGTTTACCGGGCTGTTTGGCAGTGGTCTACGGTTTAAAGACAAACCAAACGACAGGCCCACAGTACTGTGGTAAAGTCTGACGTTAACAACCCGCGTTCAGGTGGTCTCGAATTCATTGAATTCCACTGATGATGGCAGCCAGTGGGGTGCCAAAACGTTTGGTGTCTCTATAAGCCGTATACCACGGCCAAACAGCCCGGTAAACACTTTTAATACAACTGACACCGGCCGTGAAAGCCTTAGAACAATTTTATGCAGATAGATGTTCGTAAGAACATTTTGCATCTCAACAAAGAGAGTTCATACCGCTCTACATAAATAGAAAATACATTTAGTTTGCAAAAGAGGAAAACAACGTGGCTGGAATAAAATGTCTAATGAACAGATACAGGAGATAAGACGTTATCACTATTATATAGTACCATCACGAATATACTAAAATACAAGTCACATTACAGACGATCAAAAACTAATTCAGAATTTCTTCCACCTTACATGACTGACTAAAATGTATGATTTGTAAATTAATGGTAGAAACAAGAAAGAAATAGCAAGTTTTTCAACCCTCCAAAAATTTTTTTACAATTGTTTCGACCTAAAATTTAAAACTTAAAAAAGACACTTGTAATAAGTGCGGTACTCTTAATATTAAAATCATGAATATCTCTGATCCGCAAGAAAAGTTTCAGCTACAAAAATGTCAAGAGCAGCATCATGACATTTGGCAAGAAGCTAAGCAAAAGATGAAAGAATATTTGAGATTAGCTGGTAGCAACAGTACTATAGACTGCTTAACTTTTCATATGGAGAAAACACTACCTAGGATACCGACAAATGTAGTTTTCTATAAGCGCCAAATATGGGTCAATAATTGAGGCATCCATTCAGGTACCGACAATCAAGGATACTTCTACACATGGGTTGAAGGAGAAGCTGGTTACACATGGGCTCGTGCTTGATAAATCACATAAGTAATAATTTACAAGACGGAACTGAGAAGCTATGGAATCATTCCTGTAGAAACGAAAACAGGAATGTAAAACTGTCACTGTTGTTGAAAGTAACTCAGAAGTTCCTTATTCCACGACATAGCTATCTTCCTAATGATGACGATTTTGGTAAAATAGAGAGAACTTTCCTGAAACAACAGTACGCTTATTAGCCATAGGATAATTTTAAAGTAATAAAAGATTGTCGCAAACTTATTGTTTATGAAAGAAGCAGGCATATTTCGTTTCAACAAATAAGATTGAAAGGCTCATATCAAACCGTAAAAAAAAAAATCGAAATGAAGTCATAAACTGGCTTAATACTAGGGAAATTGTGTACAAAAAATCAACCAATGTCCATTTTTATGAGACAAATTTTGGTAGCTCTCTAAGTGAAGTTGATAGTTCAAAGACAGCAAGGACTTTGTCGTGTATCATCAGTAAAGACAATCTCACACCAATGTGGCCTAATGGTGAAGGTATCGCTACAGAAAAATTAAAAGATATTAAATCATTGCTTAAGTTAATACCTTAGTCAGCTTATTATTTTTATAAATCTCTATTTCTGATAAGAATGTGGAAGATGATTTAGATGGTTTTGGAGGATCTCCAGATTTTGACGCTTAAGAAAACTAATGTTGATGTTAAAATTTTGTACTTGTAATGAAAATAAAAATTATGGGCTTTAATATTTTTTCTTTTCCTAGTGACTTAACTAAAAATATGGACAAGTTTACGGAAAAAATTGTTTATTGCAAAATGAACCATCCCACAAATTATTATATTTTTGAGAAATCATGTATTGTTCTGAAGTTACTTTGTTACTAATAAATAAAAGTGAACCTTACTTATTATTAGAGAGAAAAACAATAAAATATGCCAACAAAAAATTAGAACGGAGCCTTAAATTTGAAGCTCAATATTTCAGTTTTGATGACATGTAGGTTGGATCCTTTTTACATAACTAGATCCTATTTTTGTTTGGGTATATTATTGAAGTTATCGTTGGATACTGTGATGCTCTACGGTGTTTTCAAAATGTTGTGTTTAAATTTCACAGTTAATATTTTTCACAACAGTTTTCGGTTACAGTGATTTTAAATCACTTGTTATGTTAACAAAAAGGAAAAATGCAGTGACTGGATTCAAACAATGTCGAACAATGATTTACAATGACCATTCAAACAGAGTTAACAATGAAGAATTGTTGTGTACTCTGGGAGGCGATTTAAAAGTCCGGCAGATTTAAGTATTACCCGAATCGTCCCTGTAATATAACACGAACGCGTCCCGCCCACATTATTCGGATTATGAGAACTCCAAATATATAGCAAGTTGTATAATATCTCCAGGCTGTTCAGTGACATTAGTAGGTCCAGTAATTTAAAACAAGATGACGCTTTCTGAGTAGTTAAGTATTGTATGACACTTATCCGTATAACAAATTTATTCCTAACAGAAAGGTTGTTAATATAACAAAATGTCTTTAAACATAAAGTTCAGTGTATAGTTTCTTTAAAGTGAACTACTGAGACCATGTTGTTTAAAGTACAACTAAGTAAAGAGTGACAAAGAAGGTGCAAAAAGCGCAAATAAAGGCAACCAACACAAATGTAAAAGCTCATCACGAATGGTCGACGTTGGATTTACTTTATGAGGACCATAATTAGTGTAAGCACCCCTCCGTAAGCAAGTCGTGTTGTGTGAATTAAATAATTCAGACATTTTTCTTGTTTAATGGAACTTAATGCTGGCTGCAAAACGTTTGCCTCAGTGTTTAATTTCATTGTTCACACAACACAGGACTTTGGGTTTAAGCCGAGCAATTAGGATAAAGCAACATTACAGTCTTCTGGCATGGAGGTCAGAATAATGGCTGAAAGCAAAATTGCGGACTTACCACACGTTTCTTTTGTAAGAAAACCGTTTGAGTTGTGTTGTCACAGTAATGGTTTTTGGTTTTAACATTACGGCAGATATTTATTTCATATCTGTGGTTTCGAACATACATTTTTAAAAAACTATAAGTCTCTTAAAAAATCTCTAAAACTAGCTTTGCAAAAAAGTCTAAATACTAAAATAGAAGTAGCTTTAACATAGTTCAATGTACATATTATAACAGTAAAATTATATTTTTATGTTTGTCGACTCATAACTAACAGAATAAAAGTGTAAATTTTCAGAGTGAATGATGTAATTGTAAATTAGTGTAAAAATAATAATTTTATTCTTTTTAATTTTAAAAATTGGGTGTCATTATAAACCATAAATATTCTTAAAGTAAATATTATTTTTATTAAAATATTAATAGCAACCATTCAGTTTTTATTTGATAAAGTTAATATTATTTTTATAGATGAGTTGCTGTGATTTCCAATGTTTAATAATGATTCAAAGTCAGACACCCATGCAATATAAAAGAATTTTATAATTTGTTCATCATATATGTTTAGATATTTAAGACTATATATTATTAATGTGTGGCGAATAGCAAAGATAAGTTATATTTTCAGAATGTTATAAAAACAATCTTATAAAAGAATATTTTGAATTTTCTAGTTACAAATTTTAATAATCAATTTTCTTTGCAAGATTTAATAAACCGTTGATTGATTCTTTTATATATTTTAATTAATTAATCAATTTAAATTAATTAAATTAATTAATTTCACCTCATCAACGTCTTACACCTCTTTTTAAAAAAAATACGTTTATTGTGTAACCACATATATATAACGCAACGAACACACACAAATTCCAACGACCTAGCCTGTGTAGTACAGTCAAATTAGACCAATAAAGGCAAATAGGGGAAATAATTTATGAAGTTTTGATACTTTGCCATAATACACGTTGGTGTCTAGTCGTTGGAAACAAAAAAGTTCTCTCCCCTAGGTGGTGCGCGTCCCCCTCCACCACCCCAAAACAGAAATTTTTAGCGTTTTTTTTTAATTTTTACGCAAAACCACTAGATTTTCGACAACAATCTTTATCACAAAAAATTTTCTTCATAAAATTCTACATAAACAAGATTCTATGTATATTTTGTGTACGAAGCACCGTTTTTGTGTAACAGACCCGGAAGAAGGAGGAAAATAGGTAAGCATCTGATTTTGTCACGTTTTCTGGGTTTCCAGCTAAATAAAAACAGCCTATGTAAATATATCCATACTATATATATTTAAAATATATGCGTATATATATAATTATAATTATAAATATATATATATATAATTATATAAGTAATTATATATATATATATAATTTTATATATTTTTTAATGACTTTACCTCAAGATGTTTTCTCCCTATTTGGAACATGTTTCGGGAAGCCTTGTGTTCCCATCTTCAGCCTTCCTAATTTTGAACCTTGTGAGGTATTTGTGTGTTGGCTGGTTGTTGCTTTGGTTTCCTGTTGGTCTCTGGTGCTTTAAATTGGTATTATTGTGTGTGATTGTGGTGTATATATTAGTATTTTGTGTAGTTTCTATGTTGAGTGCTTTTGATGCTGAAAATTGATGAATGTCTACCAGAAAGTATCTCAATGACAATGAAAACGCACAAAAATAGATTACAAGATCAATGTGGTGATGGAGTCCTCTTCGCTAATATGAGGAAAAGCCCTTCACTTGCTTGCTTTCGTGGTAGCGTTCTGAAAATCGTGAACCAGTGGTACAACGAACGGCTTGGCAATGAAAAAAAGAGCGTATGAGAATAATGAAAGCAGCTGCATCCATTATCCGCGAGGATATTCGAATGACTCTTTACAATATGACTGAGTATCAACAACTGAAGACGTCACCAACTTCACTGAAAATGTTGAATCTATTGTTCCTGAAATTCTACAGGTATTTTTACAGGGTATGATTGCTGAAAAAAAAGATCTTATCAACAATCTGCAATAAATAATACAGCTATTTCTCACGCAATCGTGTCAGCTACAAGGCCTCGCTCGTTTGTTTCGCCCTCGCAACTCAGTCTTGGAATATACTTGTGTCGGAAAGTACGATGCAGAAACATTGTCTATATTGTCTCAAATATGGGTTTCTCTTCTAGCTATAGCAGTGTCGCTTTATTTGAGTTTTCAGCTGTACAATCCTGGAAGCCCCGGTTTTGAAGGAATCATTGTCACAGTTCTCTTTTGATAATGCGGACTTCAACGTTGCAACGATGACGGGCAAAGGGACAGTCCACGCAATGGGTGGAATCAGATTTATAACTCCTGGTGACGCATTAGAAGATCAACAAGTAACCAAGGTATCTGCCATGCTTACCTCACAAGAAACTGCAAATGCCCAGAAAATTGAAATGCAATCGTTCCAAAGGCAACATAGAGTTGGTATTGAAGGGGTTTCTGTTCGAAAAGTTTACCCAGAAAGAACATTCAGAGAATCAATTATTGCTGAAGACGATGCAGACGTCTCCATTGTCCGCAAAGCAGTAGATGCCTCACAACGAAACGGGCAAGTTGTCATTGTTGGCCAAGACGTTGATCTTATTGCTCTTCTCATAGCCCTTACCCCAGAAGGAAAGGATATCCTTGTGATGACAGAAGGTAGAGGCAATTCAGAACAGGATTTTACAGCTCTAAAGATTTACAAAGTTCTCCCATCATTCACGAGTGTAGAAAATCAATTATGTTCCTTCACGCAATGAGTGGCTGTGACGCTACGTCAGCCATCTTCGGAAAAGGAAAACTGCAGATAATTCAACTGTTTCACTGATCCCAACATCTCCACGATATCCCCACTGCGTTCAATGATCCAACATGGAAACGTGAGGTAATTGAAAAAGCCGGTGAAAAATTCATTCATCCAGTGCACACCAAAATCCGGCAAACAGCTGGTTCAAACAATTTGAACGATCGCAGATTTCAATATATTAATGATCCAGTATGTCAGACAAACAACGCTGTGATTCTTTCACGCTTGCCACCCACTGCTGATGCAGCATGCCTCTACTCCCATCGTGTATATCTGCAAATTCAGATGTGGTTGGGGAATTCCTTGGATTCGAGGACCTGGGGATGGAAGCAACGGAATTCATCGCTATTTCCAGTGTACGTATGTGACACAAGCACCTGCTCTAGGACTCTAGAAAGAATCCTAACTCTGATTTCATGTGGCTGCACTCAGGGCTGTGGAAGAAAGTGCAAGTGTGTTAAAGCAGACTTACGCTGCACGGCTATATGTAAGAATTGTCACGGGCAAAGCTGCACTAATAGGGTGCCCACTGTCTTGTGTGATGAGTTTCCTGATGATCCTTTGTAAATCAGTGATATTGTTTCTTCACCGTCACTATTATTTACTTTACCATGTCATCATGTGAACGTAATTTTATTTTGAATAAACTTTTTCCCTTGATATTTCACATTGCTTCATCTTTTTGACACTCACCTAGAATGGAATATTTGATAATATGGGGTAATACTATATATTATAACGACACATTTATACAAATTTATATGTAATTTAATTTGTATAGCCCCACGTTCTTTGGGAGCCATTCTTTATACAACGATACATATATAAACGTTGTTGCAAATTTAATATAATTTAAATTTGTGGAGCCCCAAGACCTTGGAGCGCCATTCTATACAACGATACATATAAAAAATGTAGGCATGTCGGGCCTCACGATCAAGGGCGACAAAATTATACAACGAATTTATATGTAATTTAAATTCGATATACTGTAATTTATGCAGATTGTATAATGATACCAGGTGTAACTATAATAAGAGTATTTTTATTTATCAGTATTTAAAACTCATATTTATTATTTACTCCATATTATAAATATTCATAAACATCGTTAATAATCGTCGGTCACGATATTGCTCATTATTAAATGTTTATATCTTATGATATGCAACATTACACATACTTAAAAAAATCCCTTATATCTAAACATGTTAATAATCTTATAACTAGACATGTTGATAAATTGGTTTATTAATTAAATATAAGAATCAAAATATTTTTTATTGAAATAAATTTCCTTAACTCAGATCTGACCTCTACTCGCTCAGTCTATACCAATGTTTAAAATTCAATTTAAATTTATATTAATTTATTGTAGACTGGCCTTTGTTTTAATATTCAACTTTAAATTAATCTTTTCTATAATTCAGATATCAAATCAATTTACTATTTATTTTGATAATAAACTCTACTCTCTCTACTTTAAATTCTCTTTCATTTATTAATTCTTTTTATATGCGATCGCTCATTCTTACGACTAAACATTCATCTACATTTTAAAATATTATTACTAAGTATACATTTTTCTTTGTTTCAATTTACTGTCTTTTGATATAGTCTTTATGAACTCTTTTTCTTTATTTTAAAAATCATTTAAAAAGCATTACGCATGTCACCTCGAGTTCTGATGATCTTACGACTTGTTTTCCGGGGTCCAGCGTTGTCCAGAGTTAGTTTTCCATTCCTCCTGTCCTGGCGTGGTCCTGGATACGTCTAGAGTCCAGCGTCGCTCTCCAGCAGTGTGGTCCTCATCAGAGAGTTGTTATCTGCTGCAAGGTAGATCTTAAATATCTTCTAACGTCCAGCATCCCTCGTCGCTCTGGTAGCTTTTCTGTATATACTCTTGGTAGACTTACTGTTTCGGTATTTACTTTTTCCGGAATATTGTTGTGAATTTAACGAACGTTATTTCTTTCGTTACTGCAACTTGTAATAGAAATAAAAATAAAACTGTTTTGCCGACGGACAGCATGTCCGACTGCAACTGTGTCTTGAAATGAAGAGAAGGGTTTTTGGTCGAACCCTTAATTTATACCCTCTCGAGATTCTGCGCCAGTTGGCTCCAAAATCGTCCTGTCGATACCTGCATATCTCGTGACAGTCCCCACTCCCGAACCTTTTCATCTATTTGCAATTATTAGCAAATAGCAATGTTTTGCACGGAATCGAGATAGCACAAATCATAGCTATTTCGATTAAGCACTCACTATATTAATTTGAGCGTCTTAGGGTAATTTGCGTATTTTTTGGCACGTTTGTTTTGCACTGTCTTCGCATAACGTGTTCTATTAACGTCATCTTTTCACTGGGGATAACTATAAATTTTACACACACTTTGGTGCCTTTGGTTTGATCATACACTAATTAGTTTTCGCACAGTGAATTAAAATATTTATTTTATTAATTACTTGGGGCGGGTCGCTGAGATTCCTGTCTTTGCATGCATCACTGACACACACAAGATACACATACAATTGAGCAGGTGTTCACTGCGTGTCGGAACAGGTTAATTTCTCCCTAATCTAACAATGAAATATTTTTACAATCTCAGACCTGTCCATTTACCCGTAACTTATACAAATTATACAAATTTTATATTTATTCAAATTAATGCCTTATACAGCGTATGGCTGTATCGTTGCAATATATATATATATATATATATATATATTTATATATTATAATGTAACGCGTATAGCGTCTTTTCTTACGTGTGTGTGTGTGTGTTACTTCTTATTATACTCTTAGATGAGCTTTCCTAATTAAGCCCCACTGTTGTGAGTGCCAATTTATAGTGTGCTTTCGTACTCCTCAAAATATATTTGTGTTGTGATTAAATTTATGTATTGAGTGTGTAATTCTAATTTTCTCGTTCAAGCCTAGCCCTCGTTTGAAGAGAAGAGAAAGAATTCTTATCGGTTTCTCATTCTCTTTAATACAACAGTAGTCCGCGAGTGGCGCTGTGGTTCACAGACAGCTGAAAATTGTAGGTTAGTTATCCGCGTACAATAATTCCTACGTTACACTCTCTCCTTATATTATAACTTGTTCACACTACACTAAATACTTTATAAATGAGAAGATATCGTTAAATTCTGAAAGGATTCTTTATTACGATTTTTATATTTCTTGACAACAACGTTCTTCCTTTACGGAGATACAAAAGTCGATAGTATTAGAAGTAATCGGTTATCGATCGGATTCAGGGTTATATATTATTTTAATTATGATTTTATATTTCTTTAACACAGGGAGTGAAGGTTCTTTCAACTATTGGTGAGGTCAGAAAATGCATAAATAGGATTACAAGGTATTACAATATAGTATTAAGTTCTTATTAAATATTATTTAAAATAAGTGTATTTTTACCGTCCGCTGGACATCGTTGCTTGGTAAGGCCGTGGACAGCTAACCTCGTAGAAGTGTTTGGTCAGTAATGGAATACAGATGAATTAATCCTTGCCAGTCTTCACTCCAAGTTCGAAATAAAAGTTGAATTCTTGGTCCTGGGATGATACAGAAATGCCGCTCCTTTTGTTCACCAATGTCCGAGTTTGTGGTTACGTGTTTCAACGTATTTCGTGTCCAACTACGCTTTTTCTATTGAATTGTGGAAACTGATGTTCAAGTATAATTTTGTGTTTTATTTTCGTTCTTTACGTTATTGGATTATTTAACTCTATTCAGGTAGTTATTTCTCTGCTTTGGTTGATTAATTAAGTTAATATTTGCTCATTATATTGAGTTTTATTATTAGAGTTCTTCCTTTAAATTTTTCGTCAATTTTCATGTACTGGTTTATGATTGTTCGGTTATATAAGACGGTTGAATGTCAATGAGCCATACGATGGTGATTTATTACTTAATTTGTTTCCCAATTGTATTGTTTTAATTTAATTTAATCAAATCTTTTCTGAGTGCATCCAAAACTAAACCGTCTTCGTTCATAGATAATTATTCAATAATCGAATCAACAAATTTTATATCTCTCGTCGTCCTTGACAACCATCCTGTCTCTTCTTATTGGATATTATATATTATACTATAACCATTATCATACAATGTTCTTACACTCATCAAAATAATTCTTTACTAAATTTACATTATATCCTATTTTAATTTTACATATTGTTTGTTACTAAATTATTTATATTTTGCTGTCGTTTCCTCTTAATCTACTTACTCTAACAAGTATTATTTTTCTGTTACAAAACATTACCTATCGGTATCATTGCACTATTGTATTTTGAGAATTTATTTAAATTGAATTTATTTATCTGTTATTAGCAATTATTATTAACTTCTCCTAACTCATTAGATTCTATTTAGTATTTCTTACAAATTTCTTTACCTAACCTTTCTGACCTGACTTACTATACAATGTTACTGGGTTTTAGGCCTATCATTACATTTCTATCTACTTCTGATTTTAATTTGTTTCTACCTGCATTATTATAGAATCCTTCATTTGTTTATGATATGATTACACTAAACCCTTTTGTATCTCGTTAACAATTATAGCCTTTCTGGCCAAGTTTACAATTATAATCACCCTACTAACTAATTACACGTATACAAACATTTAAATATATAAAGTTTAACAACAGCTCTATAATAATATATTGATAACATATAAAATGAAATTAATTGGTAATTAGTTAATGAGTTTAACAACAGCTGTATAATGATATATTGATAACACATAATAATTAGTTAATTGGTATTCTATTAAAAGAATTACTCCACTTGCTACACACAAAAAATAATATAACTATCATGATAATAATACAACATGATACAACGTAATAACAGGTACATTTTTATGAAATAAATCATGTAATAATTACTCTTTCTCCTCTCTTTTAAAACATCAATTCTTATAAAACAGTCTAAGTTAGTTTTTACATCATTTGTCAATGTCTATCGTTTACGCCTTTCACTGAACATTGATATTGTATTTATTAACATTATTAATTTTTTTCTTTCTACCTTGTATTCTTATTGGGGATAATTCATTTATTCAATAATGGGTTGGGTTTCTGACCTTTTACGAGTATGGATAATTATTATTTTTAATTTTATTTTAAAACTTATAAATTGATTTATGTAACGTAGGGTACCATATTTTCGTTACGTTACAATATATGTATATATATATATATATATATATATATATATTACAACGATTTTGTTGTATCCAAATTTAATTTGTATAGCCCCACACTTTGTTGGAGCGCCAAAATTATACAACGACACAAATTGCAAATATAACGTATTTGTGTTTGAGGAGCCCCAAGTTCTTTGGGACGCCAAAATTATGCAATTTTACAGATGACTGTTTAAGATACTGTAATTTATGGAGGTTGTATAACTATATCAGGTGTAATTATACTAAGAGTATTTCATTTATGAGTATTTAAAATTCATATTTATTGTTTACTCAATCTTATAAATAATAAAAATCATTAATAATCTTCGGTCACGATATTGCTCATTATTAAATGTTTCTTTGTTAACTATGCAGTGTTACACATATTTAAAAACCCTCTTACATCTAGACATGTTAATAAGCTTAATTTAGACATGTTAATAATTTGATTTACTAATAAAATATAAAATTAAAATGTAATTTGAATTGAATTCTTTTTAATTCAGATCTGACCTCAACTCGCTCAGTCTATACCAATGTTTAAAATTAAATTTAAATTTATATTAATTACTTTGAGACTGGCATTTTTTATACTCACATTTAAATTATTCTTTTCTATAATGAAATATCAAATCAACTTAACTATTTACTTTGATAAACAAAATCAACTCTCCCAACTTTAAATTCTTTTTTTTTTCTTTATTATTTCTTTATATGCGATCGCTCATTCTTACGACTAAATATTTATCTACATTTTAAAATATTATTTCTAATTATAATTTTTTCTTGTCTTAATTTATTGTCTTTTGCTATAGTCTTTATGAGCTCTTTTAAAAAAATCATTTATAAATGCATTATGCATGACACCTCGAGTTCTGATGATCTTACGACTTATTGGCGGGGTCCAGCGTTGTCCAGAGTTAGTTTTCCATTCCTCATGGCCTGACGTGGTCCAGGCTACATCTAGAGTCAAGCGTCGTTCTCCAGCAGTGTGTGGTCCGCCTCAGAGAGTTGTTATCTGCTGCAAGGTAGATCTTAAACATCGTCTAACGTCCAGCATCCCTCGTCGCTCTGGTAGCTTCTCCGTAGATACTCTTGGTAGACTTAAACGGTCCCGGTACTTTACGTTTTCCGAAATATTGTCAACATAACTAACGACCGTTTTATTCTTTCGTTAATGAGACTTGTAATAAAAATAAAACTGTTCTGCCGACGGACAGCATGTCGGACTGCAACTGTGTCTTGAAATGAATAGAAGGGTTTTCGGTCGAACCCTCAATTTATACCCTCTCGAGATTCCGCGCCAGTTGGCTACAAAATCGTCCTGTCGATACCTGCAGATCGCCTGATAGCCCCCACTCCCGAACCTTTTCACATATTTGCAATTATTAGCAAATAGCAATGTTTTGCACGGAATCAAGATAGCACAAATCATAGCTAATTTGATTAAGCACTCACTGTTTTAATTTGAGCGTCTTAGGGTAATTTGCGTATTTTTTGGCACCTTTATTTCGCACTGACTTCGCGTAGCGTGGCCTATTAACGTCATTTTAACGTCATTTTCTCACTGGGGATAACTATAAAATTTACACACACTTTGGTGCCTTTGGTTTGTTTATACACTAATTAGTTTTCACACAGTGAATAAAAATCATTATTTTATTAATTACTTGGGGCGGGTAGCTGAGATTCCTGTCTGTACATGCATCACTAACACACACAAGATACACGTGTAACACACATACAATCGAGCAGGTGTTCTCTGTTTGTCGGAACAGGTTAATTTCTCCCCTAATCTAACAATGAAATATTTTTACAACCTCAGACCTGTCCATTTACCCTTAACTTATAATAATAACCCTTATAATTATACAAATTTTATATTTATTCAAAACAATGCCTAATACAGCATATGGCTGTATCGTTGCAATATATATATATATATATATATATATATATATATATATATTATATTTAATATTTATACTGAAATTACCTCAAGATATTTTATTTTCCTTATTAGGAACATGTTTCGAGAACCCCTGTGTTCTCATCCTCAGCTTTCGTGATTTTGCGTCTGGTGAAGTATTTGTGTGTTGGCTGGACGCTAATTTGGTTTCTTGTTGGTCTCTGGTATTTTAAAGTGGTATTATTGTATGTGATTGTGGTGTATGATTAGTATTTTGTGTATTTTCGATGTTGAGTGCTTTGAATATTGTGTTATGTTTTGTAATGACTTGTATTTGTTCAGGTATTAGTTTGTTTTGTGTTTTATGTTTGTATATTTGTAAATTTTCCCAAATGTTCATTATGGTGCCTTTGTGTGGTATGTGTTTTATTAGTGTCATGTTGGTTATGTCTGGGAATTCATGTCCTGTGTTTATTGCATGTGTGGCTAAATTGGATTTATATATTTCTGGTTTGTTGTATGCGATTAGGTGTTCAAAATAACGTTTTTTCAGCTGTTTTTTGTTTGTCCTATGTAACATTTATTGCAACTTGGCATTCAATTTTGTATATTGTATATAGTTGTATCAATTTTGTATATATATATATATATATATATAAGAATATTATTTATTGACCGTGTTAATTATGGTAACAAGTTAATATCGAGTTTCGGTCTAATAAAAATGCAGGTTTTATGCGACGTTTCGAGATTTATTTTATCTCATATTCATGCCTACAACATAAAATATAAAGTAATATAATTGTAATGAGAGTTAATTATAATGTACAAGTTGTATGGTATTAACAGTAGCGTTGTCTTGTATAGAATAACTAATAGTACTTACATATATTGTTGAGTCACAGATACATTCATTGCATAAAAATATACACTACACTACGATACAAGACATAATACATATTAATTATATTTTTACTATACTGCATAGTGGCAGTGTGTGAATCTATTTCATGAATGGGTAAAGTTATTTGCCAATTGCAAATAAATTTATCTTGCTGCAGACCATGATTACAAATAGCAAAAATTATAAATGTAAAGAGAATGAGTTTTCAGCATGCAGCCTTTCGAATTATACCTACTTGTCTTAAGACGTATAACCACCACTGTCAATAAAACTGTAACTTGTTGGGCGCCTGTCAACAACGAACCAGTGAACACTTAATCTCGGTGAAATCGGAGTATTCATAATTACGTCTAAGTCATTCTAAAATGTTCTGTTAATAGCGCACACTATTAAATCAATGTCATCCCGTTACAGTATTGTGTAATCAACATTATCAGCGAACTTTTCACAATTTTGGGTTTTCGTTTTGTGCAAAACGTACAAAATATTGAAATTCCAATTATATACCTAATCACACAATATGTAGTAGGATTTAGTATCTAAGTAAAACCACTATTTAGACATGACTTTACCAAAACTTTAAGTCATGCAATTGTCAAAATAATACACTTAAAATTATCTGTATATAGTTTTATCCTAAACATATCCAACTTATAAATCTTATAGTCTCGAAATCTTAATTTAAAAAAAACTCAATAACAGGCATATATGGTCAGACAAATATTAAATAAAAAATATAACAATTGCACTAAGTAAGACAAACTTCTGAAATAAGCGAATACTACTGCTTCATAACCTGGTTAGTAATAGAATTACTAGTTAGAATTATTGGTTAGCCCGTACCTCCAAATTCTGAAAAAGAATAAGAGTGATTAACCCGTATGATTGTCAGTGCCTGTGTTGAATCATTCTGAAAGCTTTTCAACTATTGTCTTATTTTTGTGCTTTTAATACAGAATTAAATCATATTTTTACTTTGCCTTCTTAATAAAAAAGTAATTATGGTGATACTGGGACACACAGAAAATCATTGCATGTGTTGCGTTCAGTCACATGACAAATACACAGGTCACAGATCAAATCTACATGTCATGGGTAAAACGTACACAGCTAACTTACCTAACTATTATAACTTATATTGACTGAAGCAAATGCAGGTTCAAGATTATCCGTTACCGTTACAAGTATTGACAATCACTAAGAAAAATACACTTTCAAATACATCTTTTGGTTTTAACATATAGATGCATGTCAGAGATAAGTAGTGACACAATGTATCTTATTAGAGAGCATGATGCTGTAAGACAGTAATAGACACATTCGTCATCCACAACTGTAGACTTCATGAACTTTTCAAATCATTGGAAAACCTTACTAAAATGCTTTGCTCGAATTTCAGTGGAAAACTCATATAGCCTTCGTAAAGTTTAACAGACACGCGCGCTCGCGCGCTAGCACAGCACAAGTTTATAATTTTACCATACTTAACACTTTGTAATTATTAGCAGTTTATTTTAATTTTTAATAAAGTTTTAATTAAATATTTAATTAATATATTAAGGAATTTATTTGACCTAGCAGTCTAGTGCTTATAATAACAATTTCTTTCACACTGAGAACAAATATATATAAAATTTGTATTTAACCGTTTCGTGCAAAATTAATAACGGTTAAAATTAATAATCTATATATTAATACGTGAAGAGAAAACTTTGTACCCCTTTTAAAGCATATTGCGCGCACGGAGGAGTGTGAGATTTGGCATAGTTAAAGTTTATATGGAGAAGGAGTGCAGAAAGCTAAAATTTATATATAATATGTGTTACAAATACATTAAATAAAATAAAATAAAACATTCATTTGCACTTGAAAATTCATTTAAACTTTTTCAAACAATGGTAATTGTTAAAAATAAAATAATTTTGTTGCCAGGCAATAAAATTATAATTTTTTCATTTTAGTGTACGTTCATACTGCCAATGTCAAACACATAATAGTCTGTCGTTTGTTTACGTTCATACTGCCAATGTCAAACACATAATAGTCTGTGGTCAAACAGTCGCACAGAGTAGAGATTGTCGCCAAAGAATTTTAAAATGTTGCCAACAAATAATTACTGACAGATTGACTGAATGAGCTGTGAATTTTGTGTGATTTCAAATGTTCCTTTTTCAATAGTCTGTGGAGTGTATGTCAAGGCAAAAAAGCGTTTATTTTATATTTTGTATATTAGATATCTGTGTTTTATATATTAATGTGCAGTTGAAAGTGAAATACAGCTTGCTTAATATACACCTGTTGCAAAAGGAAAATTTTGTAGCAGCAATTTGAATTGACTTACTCTCGCCTAAATATTATTGGTGGTTTCAAAAAAGTGAGTACATTTTATTATTTTTAAATTAAAACCTGTCTAATCTTAGTTTCAGTAATTTCATTACATGTTTTTTTTACATTCAGTTATTCGCACCTACTTCCATTATGCCTCGACATAGAACATTGACGGGTCGGAGTGAGAGACAAAGAATAAGGAATATATATTCGCGTGAAAGTCAAAATGATGATAGACCAAATGCAAATTTAAATAGTGTAAATAGTATAACATTGACGGGTCGGAGTGAGAGACAAAGAAGAAGGAATATATATTCACGTGAAAGTCAAAATGATAATAGACCAAATGCAAATTTAAATAGTGTAAATAGTATACAAAATGATGAAATTATTTTGAGGGATACATTTAAATGCGCACTGAATGTCATTCCAAGAAATTTTAATACTTTTGATTGTGGATTAATGCATTTACAATGCATGTTTTGCAATGCAAAACATTTCGAATCTGAGGTCACTTTAGGTGAAAGGACTTCATTCGCTTCATGTTGTCATAAGGGTAAAGCAATATTACCGGCCTTAAGTCAAAATGAATACTTTAAATCATTGTATGATGGACTTACTTCAAATGAACCTTCAATAAAAAGAAGGTCAAAAAATTATTTTGAAAACATTCGTAAATACAATTCATCATTTGCTATGGTTAGCTCAGAAGCTAAAATTTCGGATACAGATACGCGTGGAGTGTATCATTTTAAAATACATGATGTTTTTATCACAGATCAGGTCCAATGACTGCTGGATATGGTCGCTCACCATGTTATGCGCAATTATATTTTTATGATGTTGACACTGCTGTCAATTATAGATTACGTGAACATTATAATCAAACATGCAATAACAATATAATGCGCGAAATCTCTCTTGAATTGGAACGCATTAATCCTTTCGTTCGGTCATTCATTGCAATGAAAGATCATTGTCAGAGAGCTGAAAATCAAAATAAAGAAATTTGTATGCTCATTAAAGTAAATCGTGATTTAGATCTACGCCGTTATAATGATGCAGTTCAAACTGATGTAGCAGTAATATTTAGTACAGTTGATGGTGAGCCACCCTTTGAACGAAATATGATTTCGTTTTCAAAAGTTAATGGTACCATTAAAAATACCTCTGTTTTGGATTCATCATTGGACCCTTTAGCGTATCCATTACTTTTTCCAAATGGTGATACTGGGTGGCATATCAATATTTCTCATAATGTACCAACTACATCTAATTCAAGAGCGCCCAGAAATAAATTAATCATGCTTCAGTATGCAGCCTATCGACTTGCAATTAGAGAAAATTTTAGCATGTTGCACCATTCACAAAAATTATTTCTGCAGTGGATAGTTGATATGTATGTGAGAATAGAGGGCACAAGGTTACATTTCATTCGACAAAATCAAACAAGTCTTAGGTCTGAAGTTTACAACAATTTAACAGATTATTTAGAATTGAACCCCAATGCCAATAATGTTGGCCGTAGAGTAATTTTACCATCTTCATTCAATGGATCTCCAAGAAATATGTATCAGAATTATTTAGAAGCAATGTCAATTGTACAACATTTCGGAAAGCCTTCTTTGTTTATTACAATGACTTGCAATCCAAGTTGGCCTGAAATAGTTAGCAATATTGGTGTAGGTGAGTCAGCTAATTTTCGACCTGATATTGTTGTGCGTGTATTCAAGTCCAAACTGAAAGCATTAATTGAGGGCCTTACACTAAAAAAAATCTTCGGTAAAGTTGAAGCACTCATTTATACAATTGAGTTTCAAAAGAGAGGATTGCCTCATGGTCACATTTTACTCTCTTTAAATGAGCAAGATAAAATTGTTAACGCTACCGATATTGATAAAGTTGTATCTGCGGAGATACCTAACATTCAAACACATCCTACATTACATGAATATGTTGTAAAACACATGATGCATGGTCCATGCGGTGTACTTAATCCAAATTCTGTATGTATGAGAGATGGAAAATGCACAAAAGATTATCCAAAACGATTTAATGAATTTACATGTGAATCATTAAATGGATATCCATTATACAAAAGGCGTGATAATGGTATTAATGCTGAAGTTCGCGGTAGTTGCCTCGACAATCGTTATGTTGTACCATACAATCCGTATTTACTTGCCAAATTTAATTGCCATATAAATGCTGAAGTATGCACTACAGTTAGAAGTGTTAAATACATTTATAAATACGTGTATAAAGGCTATGACAGTGCATCTGTTGAATTATGTTCAGAGAGAAATGAACCAGGTCAAGAAATACAAATTGATGAAGTTAAAAATTTTTTAAATGTCCGTTATGTCGGATCAACTGAAGCTGTATGGCGCATCTATGAATTACCAATGCATTTTCAATCACATGTCATGGTTAGACTTGACATTCATTTACCTCGTAGACAGAATGTTTGCTTTCCAGAAGGGCAAGAACGTCAAGCAATTGAAAATGCAAGACAAACAAAATTATTAGCATTTTTTGAATTGAATCGATCAGATCCATCAGCGCATGAATATAAGTATATTGAAATTCCTTTGCATTATGTGTGGAAAGATTCCCGAAACAAATGGAAGAAGAGAAGGCGTGGAGGTGATAAAATCATTACACGCATATATGTAGTATCACCAAAAGACATCGAACTTTTCCATTTACGATTGCTTTTATTACATGTCTGTGGTCCAAAATCATTTGAGGATGTTAGAACATACAATGGAATTATACACACTTCTTTTGTTGAAGCGTGCCATGCTCGCGGCATTGCTTCAAATGATAATGAATGGCGCGAATGTTTAAATGAAGCAAAAGAATTACATTCACCAAAACAAATGCGAAATTTATTTGGTTACATTTGTGCATTAAATGTGCCAGCCAATGCATTGGCGTTATGGAATGAATTTAAAGTATATCTTAGTGAAAATTTTTTGAGAGATTACAACGAAGAAGTATCCTTTAACACAGCTCTATTAGAAATTGAAGATATTTTGAAAGTTCATAATTTGTCATTTCAAGAACTTGGTTTACCATTTCCCACGTATTCGCAGAGAACAGACGAAGCAAATGCTATTGATCCAATAGAAAAAGAGTTTCTGTTTTGTGAGCATTATGAAACTGCAAATATTGAACAGCGTAATCTAATTCGTGAAGTTTTGCACCATGATACTGGATCTAATGTTTTTTGTTTAACCGCTCATGCAGGTTGTGGAAAAACATTCACACAAACAGCAATCATTCACAAATTAAATTCGCTTAATCTTAGTTGCATTGGAACAGCGTTCAGTGGCATAGCTTCAACTCTATTACTTGGAGGTAGAACTTTACACAATGTGTTTAAATTGACTATACCCATTTTGGAAAATACTGTAACGAATATTACCGCAAACAGTAGCTATGGACGTTACATAAATTCATCATCATTGATAATTATTGATGAAACTTCTATGTGCCCACTGCAAGTGTTGAAAATCATAGATAGATTATTGCAGGAGGTATGCGATGAAAATGATAAACATAAATCATTTGGAGTGAAAACGATACTTCTGTGCGGTGATTTTCGGCAAATCTTACCAGTTGTCCCACATGGATCACGTGCAACTTTAATTGAAAATTGTGTCACGAGTTGGCATAAATTTGTTTATTTTTATAAAGTAACGTTTACTCAAAATATGAGAGCCTTACCAAGTGAAATAGAATTTGTCGAATTCTTGAAAAAAATTGGTAATGATGAAGCCCCACAATTCCTTCAGTTTGGTGAAAATATTATTGAAATACCTCAGCAATTAATAGGAGATGAAAATAATATTATTAATGAGGTGTATGGAAATATTTCCGAAAACATACTCTTAGATAACATATTGAAGTCAGTTATTTTAGCACCTAAAAATGATGATTGTACTTTTATTAATACTGATATACTTAATCGAATACCAGGTGAACAGAAAACATATCATAGCTACGATAAAATAATTTGTGATGATGACAATGAAATCAATAACTATCCAGTAGAGTTTTTGAATTCTTTGACTATTAGTGGTTTGCCACCACATAAGTTAGTATTGAAAGTTAATTGCATCGTTTTACTGATCAGAAACTTAAATACGAAGGAAGCATTAGTCAATGGAACAAGAATGCGCATCAAGTGTATGCATATTAATGCTATTGACTGCGACGTTTTAACTGGAACCGCACGCAATAAGAGAATTTTGATTCCACGTATAAATTTAACATATTCCGGTACTGTTTTACCATTTAACTTTCAAAGAACTCAATTTCCAATTATACCTGCATTTGCGATGACAATAAATAAATCTCAAGGACAAACATTTGAAAAAATTGGAATTTTATTGAGGCAGCCAATTTTTACACATGGTCAATTGTACGTCGCAGCAAGTAGAGTTCGATCATTCGATGGTTTGAGATTTTATACTTCCGAATATAATGGCCAAGGGCATTTAGCAAATGATGAAAGAGTTTTTACAAAAAACATCGTTTACACAGAAGTTCTGAATCATTAAATTCACTTTGAAACTATTTTAAGTTCAATGGACAACATTTATTTTTTTAACCGCCCGGTTTTTTTGATTTAATGAAAAATATATGAAAAAAAACGAGGCACGTATTTTTTATTTCATTTTTTATTTTGTATTAATTTTTTATTTAAATTTTATATAATTCGAAAAAGATAGGCAAAATAACTGTGTAGCCTTGGCGAAACCTGGTCAGTATGGCAATAAAAAAACCCAAGGAAATGTCAAAAAACGCGTTATTGCTTTTTAAATACGGCTTAGCCAAGCTAAACCTCATTTTTCCTATCTTTCATATTTTTCAAATAACTCGAAAATTAATGCATAGAAAAAAAAATTAAAAAATTATATAAGCTTTGTAGCAGATAAGCTTCAAACTGTTTTCGAATTTTGTACCTTACCAAAAATGAAATGTAATCCACTGGAATTGAAAACTGTATCTTATACTTCCATGAATGTCAAGTCTCATTTTTATTAGCGTTTATTTGATTCAATAATAACATGAAAAAATTAAAACTGGCAATGAATTATATCAAAAAATAAATACGAATACAAACTGTAATTGTGTTTTTTTTCAACTGTTACTAACATTAAAATTTAAATTTCATAGGTATTGCAGGGAATTAAGGCAAACAACACACGCTAATGACGTATTTGTACACGCTCGCAGCTGACGTAATAGAACGAAATTCAAAAAAATTATATGCAATGATTATAGAGGTATACTCTTTGACAAAAGAACCTCAATAACGTTCAAACTTAAAAATTTAATGAATTACGGTCGAATTTCGACCACTGGGCGACCACTAGTTTTAATTAATGTCCATACTTTGTAACATACTTGTAACAATTTGGAACAGTAATAACTCTGTAATAACTCACATTCTCCTGGTTAGACATTGTCTACCATTTACAGTGGACTGTGAATTCGTAACTTTTACCTGTAGCTATTTATCTTGAGCTGTGTTTCAGAAAACTACCTCTCCATTGACCCTCTATGTTGTACACAACACACTGCACATGGCAGTTACAATCTTTCTGTCACCCACACTCAGCACATGACCCAGGCATTTACTCTTTCTTGCCTTAAATATAACTGTACCATAACTTATATAGGGGTGGTTAATATCCTTACATGTTTCATGAAGTAATAAATCTCATATCGTCTCAAAGTGTAACGTACTGTAAATATCGGTATGGAGAACCATACATGACTTATATATTCTAAGATTTATATTTAAAATCATTTTCGAAATGAAATATTACCATAGAAACTACTTACTACTTCAGCCTTAACCACAGTACTGTGGTCACTAATGTATACCACCTTACGTTATCGCACTCGATTTTCACTGATGTTGGAAGTCGATGGCATTGCCGAAATGTCTGGTTTTGTAGAAAACATTGGACTACGGCCAAATATCCCGGGTAGGAATCTTAACAAAAACTACTTCTTTGTTGCCGATAACGTTGTACACATATATATCAGTGGCGAAGTTACATGGAGGCAATTGAGGCGATGCCTACCCTAAAAAATTCTGTAGAATAAAAATTATAAATACGTATGAACTACATAACGTAAAGATTATACATTGTTACTGCGACTGTCAAATTTATTAAACCGAAACGTGCTTTATTGAGCGACCGCTAGATGGTGACAGGTGAGATTCGGCATAGTTCGTTTAAAGCGAATGAGGCAACCTGAACTTGCCTCAGCGTTTTTTGTATACATCGTATGTAAGCAATGTAGTGGTGTGATAGGGAAGTGTAGGGAGGGGGGATTGTCCCGCGCTGTACACATAGAGCGTTGAGGCATGCCTCACTTCTGTGGTCCAAACAGTTAAGTTAAAGCGCCTGTGTTGTTTCTAAGTGTTTATTTTATGCGGTTATTAAAAGTGTCACTGTTATTCCGCTGAACTAACAGATGATCAAGAATGTTATTTGAATTATTTGTAACATTAAACATATATATAGAAACTAATCAAGTTTAAAAATTTGAAGTTAAATCAGTTGTATTATTGTGTATGACTAATACAAGGATTGTTCAATAGACACACGTATAGAGCTGTAAAGCATTTTTTATTCAACGATTTTAAAAGAAGTCTCCAATAACATTAAGACATGAGTTCCACTGTTGCGCTAACCTGTAGATTCCCTGCTAGTAAAATTCTTACGGCTGTTTGTGGAACCATTCGGTTACAGCAAACTCTACCTCAGCGTCCGATTTGACCCACCGTCCTTTTAGTGATTCCTAAAAAAAATTTAAGATAAGATTTTTGCCTACCCATTCATTAACTACTAGCTTCGCCAGTAAGCAAATTGATGTCCTTTTTTTCGGCTTTCACGCGTTATGTTGGTGTGGGTTTCGGCACTTTCCATTTAAAAAGCGTGCAAACGTAAGAAAATAAACATGAGTGAGGCCAGAAATAACATGAATTGTGTGTGTGTGTGTGTGTGTGTGTGTGTGTGTGTTTGTTTCTTACCTGCCTTTTTATTGACGTATTAAATGAAAAATATTATATTACATTAAAATGAAAAAATTTTAATTTTATTGCCTGGCAACAAAATTATTTTATTTTTAACAATTACCATTGTTTCAAAAAGTTTAAGTAAATTTTCAAGTACTTTACTCTTGTTAAAACGTAAAATGTTGCAGGTAAACTACCCCTTCCCCTTAACCGATCTTCACCAAAAACAATAGGTCTTGAGTACTCTACAAATCAGGGCTGTATACGAAACATTATTTAATTCTGTTTGAATTTGCGCCTGTTATCGTTTGCCAAAAAAAAAAATTTCCCTTGATAAAAAAAAACCGTTGCAGGTAAACTACCCCTTTCCCTCAACCGATCTTCACCAAAAACAATAGGTCGTGAGTACTCTACAAATCAGGGCTGTATGCAAAAAATTATTTGATTCTGTTTGAATTTGCGGCAGTTATCGTTTGCCAAAAAAAAAAAAAATTTCCCTTGATAAAAAAAAACCGTTGCAGGTAAACTACCCCTTTCCCTCAACCGATCTTCACCAAAAACAATAGGTCGTGAGTACTCTACAAATCAGGGCTGTATGCAGAAAATTATTTGATTCTGTTTGAATTTGCGGCAGTTATCGTTTGCCAAAAAAAAAAATCTACATAGATAGACAGACAGACAGACAGACAGACAGACAGACAGACAGACACACACAGACACTTTTCGGAAAACGACTTTTTTTCATGTTTTGAGTGTAGTACAATCAGAATCTGCAATAATCTCGAACACGATTTTTTTTGCCATCACCATACTTCCATTCCTTAAGGAATATGGAAGTAAAAATAATTTTATATGAATGCAAAACACGTTATATATGAAGTAAAATAATTATAACAATTGTAATTAACAATAAATCTTTGATTCCATAGTAACTATGAATTACGTAAATATAAACAATTAAAAAAAAGGATAGATATATAATACACGTTTACACAATGATGAAGACTAAAAGCTTTTTAAAATGAATTTTTCGGGACCAGGTTAATGAAATATGCCAACTACGTTACATTCTATAGGCTTGAAAGTAATTGAACTGCTACCTGTCATGCTCCGGACGAGGCCTTTCATTGTCTCCCACCACTATCAAGTATAAAACCAGGTCGTGGTTTAACAGACATGTTGACTACGTGTCTGCAGCACGACAGGTAACAGTTCAGCAAGTAAGCACGACAAAGTTGGAATTACAGGGACTGCTAATTCAAATAACAAAATGAACAATGACAGCGTATTGCGTGTGAAAAGTGAAGATCCCACATTACTTAAACTTAAATTCATTTTACAAAGTTTTTAGTCTTCATCATTATGTAAACGTGTATTATGTATTTATCATTTTTACTTCCATGTTCCTTAAGGAAATGGAAGTATGGTGATGGCAAAAAAAATCGTGTTCAAGATTATTGCAGATTCTGATTGTACTACACTCAAAACATGAAAAAAGTCGTTTTTCGAAAAGTGTCTGTGTGTGTGTGTCTGTCTGTGTGTCTATCTGTAGATTTTTTTTATGGCAAACGATAACAGCCGCAAATTCAAACAGAATCAAATAATATTTTGCATACAGCCCTGATTTGTAGAGTACTCATGACCTACTGTTTTTGGTGAAGATCGGTTGAGGGAAAGGGGTAGTTTACCAGCAACGGTTTTATTTTATCAAGGGTAATTTTTTTTGGCAAACGATAAGAGCCGCAAATTCAAACAAAATTAAATAATGTTTCGCACACAGCTCTGAAGTATGGAGTTCTCAAGACCTATTGATTTTGATGAAGATCGGTTAAGGGAAATGGGTAGTTTACCTGCAACGTTTTATGTTTTAACAAGGGTGTTTTCTATGGCAAACTATAACAGCCGCAAATTCAAACAGAATCAAATATTTTTTTGCAAACAGCCCTAAATTGTAGAGTTCTCAAGACATATTGTTTTTGGTGAAGATCGGTTAAGGGAAAGGGGTAGTTTACCTGCAACGTTTTTTTAACAAGGGTATTTTCTATGGCAAACGATAACAGCCGCAAATTCAAACAGAATCAAATATTTTATTGCATTCAGTCTTGATTTGTAGAGTACTCAAGACCTATTGTTTTTGGTGAAGATCGGTTAAGGGGAAGGGGTAGTTTACCTGCAACATTTTTTTATCAAGGGTAATTTTCTATGGCAAACGATAACAGCCGCAAATTCAAACAGAATCAAATAATTGTTTGCATACTTCCCTGAATTGTAGAGATCTCAAAGACTTTCGATTTTGGTGAAGATCGGTTAAGGGGAAGGGGTTGTTTACCGGCAACCTTTTACGTTTTAACCACAGTAAAGTACTTGAAAATTCATTTAAACTTATATAATTTTTTCATTTTAATGTATATTATGTATGAGTTAATATACATGTATGAAATAATATATCGTTCGTGGCAGGCAATCATATCTCAGTTATGTAATGTTTACGTTTCCATTTTATTATTATGACTACCGCAATAAAAAGGCAGGGAACACACACACACACACACACACACACACACACACACACACACACACACACACACACACACACACACACACACACACACACACAAAATTCGCGTTATTTCTGGCTTCACTCATGTTTATTTTCTTACATTTGCACGCTTTTTAAATGGTAAGTGCCGAAACCCATAACAACATAACGCGTGCAAGCCGAAAAAGTGTCCAGCGTGGATAGCGATTTGCTTCCTGTGGATCGCTGGGCAGTGTAACTGCACGTGTTTACAGAGGAACGATTCATAGACAGACTTTTCATCTTTAGGGAATGAACCCTCTGCAAGATGCTGAGGGTCCATGAGTGACTTCGGAGCCCTCCTTCTTTTTCGCGTGTTTGTTCTGTGAAACATACACTGTAGATTCGCAGCTTTACTCTAAGCAACGCTCAATAGGAAATGTTGAAAATTAGTGTACCCTCATACACACTAAACCTGCTCTGATGTTTTAATTACGGACATGATAATATTAAAACTTTGGAACCTTGAGCACTACTTAATGGAGATCAAACATTAACTTATACAAGCCATTAATTTCATGCATTTTTTATATATATTGTACAACGTTATCGGCAACAAAGAAGTAGTTTTTGTTAAAATTCCTTCCCGGGATGTTTGGCCGTAGTCCAATGTTTTCTACAAAACCAGACGTTTCGGCAATGCCATCGACTTCCATCATCAGTGAAAATCGAGTGCGATAACGTGAGGTGGTATACGTTAGTGATCACAGTACTGTGGTTAAGGCTGAAGCAGTAAGTAGAAAGAAGTAGTTTCTATAGTAATATTTCATTTCGAAAATGATTTAAATATAAATCTTAGAACATGGAAGTCATGTATGGTTCTTCATACCGATACTGTTAAATTGTTACGTCGGCTTGCACTTGATCGCTGCAGGAAATCAACGTGTCTTTGTGTACACACGTATTTTCATTGTGGTAGTGAGTTCCAGTTCAGAGAGGCATACTATAAGAATAATTAAATATATTTATTTAATAAAAATTCACACACTGACAATGCCTACAGTGAATTGTGTCATTTTAAGACGTGCATAACGACACGTGTGTAGACACAATTTGAAGGTGAATGATAAAATTACGAGCTCGTATAACCGAACTATAAACAAATTAATTAATTACTCAGCTAAGTACGTGACGAGCAATTAATTAGTAGTATAAATGAAAATAAAATTATCGCAAATTTCATGATTCTATTATTTTGTACATAAATGCTAATTATGTGTGTAAAAATAAGCCAAAAGGGATGTGTGGGAAACCGACGCGTGGAACAGCTTTGAGCTGTCAGCGCGTCTTGAGTACAAAACGCCTGCCGATTCTGAACGACCAAACAGACGCCAATAACTCTCGACAGGGGAACGCTGGCCAACGGACAACAGACAACAGACCCCAATCGTTCCCGACGGTGGAGACTGGCTGACGGATGATTAAAGTGGAAACTCCGGAATAAAAATCATCTACAGCATCATTAACATCATCCTGGACACAACACACAGGCGCGGTAACAACCACAAAAATAAACAGGTCAAAAATGAATAATTAATCGTCTTTTGTAACAAAAACTATAAATTGAAATTAAAAAGTGATATAAGACAAGACAAAACACTCATACATAAGTGTAAATAATGTAAATACAAAAAGTAAGTAATAATATAACATTTATGTAACTTTAACATTATTTTCTAATAACTTCTATACTTACTTGAAATGGGTGCACAGTTTCTAATATAATCTTAATTTTTATAATCTTAATATAAATTTGAATTAAATTGTATTTTCTTTCAATACCACAAGTAGTTTTTCATTTTTATTCAATAAATATTTTATTGTTAAATGTGTGTATGTATGTATATATATATATATATATAAGGACGAAGTTATTATTTCACGTTGTCAGCTGCATCGGGTTTCTGCGTTTCTGTATGCCTGCGCCATCTGTTAGTGAAGCGCGCAATTGCGGAGGCAGGCGACATCTGTTGGAGGCAACCCGGGTCTGCCTGCAATCAGAGTTGCAGGTTTTGTTTAGTCTACGGCCTACTACAATAGCGAAAACACCTTCTCTTCCGGCAGCGCAGAGTTTCTATAAATTGTTGTTTTTTCTTCTCTATCATGCTTAAGTAAACGCTCATAGACCTCCGGGTTCTCGATGTAGTCGGAGACCTGACTCCAGCTTGGTGGTGATTCCAGCTTCCACCATGATCTGAAAACATTTAGACTCTCGTTCCTCGGCTGCTGGAGGAGAAAGCACTGTACAGCCTGCCACTGTAACCATTCTGGACCAAATGAGGTGATATTTAACCAATTCTTACATAATTTGGCCTCTAGAGAGAAGAACTTGTATCGTGCATTGAGCATCCACTTAAATTCACTTTTTACATCATTAAACTGTTTTAATTGAGTGCGGGCCCGGCTGGACAATTTTTCATGTAATTTTGGTTTGATGATACACTTGGTCTCGAGAACAATTGTAGGCCCGCTCGCTGGATGTGTCCAGCGCGCATTAATTTTTTATTCTTTATTGTAAAATTTATGCTCTATAATGGGTTTGTAAAAGTTTGTGGGGGACGGATGTTTTCTTAAATTAAGTAGGTAGGTGCTGTTTTTACCTGATGAGCTGGCCCGGCTGTCTGGTTCTATTTTTATCACGGGGTTTCTTTTTGCACTTAATTACTTTCGTTTTTCATAGAAGGGCTGGAGTTTTTTTTTTATTCTGCAATCAGGCCGGGTTACTTTCTTAAATCACTGAATCTGGGGTAGTCACCTGTTGGTGCAAATCCATGCAAGCTCCCGGACATGTTACTTTCTGTCGGGTCTGACTCTTGTCCTGCTTTCTTCTATCCTGCGCCGTAAATTGAAACTGGATATTTGTGCAGTAAATTGTACTCTATAACTTATAACTTCTTTGTAATTAATTTTATAGTTTAAAGTCTAACTACCTTTTGCAAAAGAAAACCAGCATGTTTGTTTAAAATCGCCCTACAAAAATGGTTACTTTATGACATTACACTAAACACAACATTGGCTATTTTTCCGTAAATTCGTTTTCTGTCACTTTGAAGTTTCTTTACAGTGTTCATACAAGTTTCTTCAGCTTCATTATCTACGCCAACAATATATTCTACGATTACATTGTTAACGTTCTTTTAGTACGTGCTCTGTGTTCCTTTGATTACTGGGAACAAACTAACTCACAAGCTTTTCCTATTTATTAGGATAATGAGTTATGTTCCCCTTTGCAATTTATTAGCATGTAAGTACAAAAAAAATAGTACATCTTGTTATACTAATTATGTATGCTTTCTGAGTTATTAGACTTCAACGATTTCCTTCCCTACACATCAGTGCGTTCTCATTAGTGATTTAGACTGGTGACTCACTTTCATTAACTTGATTCGTTCAAGCTTTAATTTACTGATAGCTGATCTCTTTCTCGTTAAAAAGGCCTCATTTTTATTATAGATTATTATTATATAAAATACTACAGGATATTGATTTTGACAGGATATAAGACAGGAATATATGTTGCTCTAAAGAAATGGACTATATCTTTTTTTCATTAGAGATCCTCCTAGCAATATTATAATATATTATATTTTATTTTTATTCTATGTCATTTAGGTCAGAATTATCACGATGAAAACTACATATTTCTATGCTATAAAACTACATAGCAAATTGTGTAATACAGGGATAACATTGCGGTGATAACAAGAGGCAGAAGGACCCTTGCGGAGATGATAGTTGAGATGCGGAAGCCAGGCGCGCTATGCCGGTTTAAAGATAAGCTATATTAAAACAAGTTTATGGGAGTAGGAAGAGAGAGGAGACTTATACAGAAAAAACAGGAGAAATAATATATTATAGATTTAAATAGATTTAAAGGAACTGGGTAGCTTTAAATACTTAGGGACAACGCTAACCAATCAAAATGAGAGGAAAGTATAAATAATGCGAAAGATTTAAGCAGGGTAGGATAAGGAGGAATTATGTTATGAGTAGTAAGAGAATTACCCGGTCCAGTATAATGATAGTTTAGAAAAGAGGAGTTGTGCTGGTATAATTACTTTCAGTATAACTTCCTTGAATGTGCTGATAACTTACACATTGAAGAAACCCAACCTGTCTCACCAAAAGGAGAGGACGATATGTTGAGAATACTCGTGAGAAGAGTGATAAGAGGAATGTATGAACTGAGAAAGATATAGTATGAAATATACGGAGGTTACCAATCATATAATTTAAGGAAAATAATTTTGTCAGGATGATTAAAACAAGGAAACTAAAGTAGACACCTGTGTAATCAATAAGATTAAGTGACTTTAAAAAGATTACAGAACTGAGACAGCACAGAAAAAGACATAGAGGAAGCCAACGAAGAGGGGGGGGAGATAAGAGCCTAGAGAACATGAAGAGGGTGGGCGTGAGGGGTGGAAAGGAAAAACGATGGACAGGAATAAGTTGAAGAGGCTAGTGTGGAACAGGCCAAGACGAATTGAAAACTGAGATGAATGAGGTTGAAGTGACTCGTCACTGTCACTGAGCTGGAGGAGTGAGAAGAATTCTAGAAAGCAGCTATAACTCCCTCAAGCCATCCCAAGGCTTTAAAAATAATGACGATGGTAATGACAATGATAATGAGACTATATGTTTTTATACGTTTCAGGATTTTGTATATTACGATGCGCTTCTGGGTCGTGGTGATTTGGTTTCTGATTTGGAACACTGTAATGTGTAGGGTATGGTTAGGTTTCTCAGTAGGCAACAATATTCATGTATGTAACATGTTATTATTCCGACATTAAGCTAATCCAATAAGTGACAGATTTCCTAGTATCATATCTTATTTGTAGCCATTGTAAGCTATCATAAGTGGTAGGTCCTACATTTCTGAACTATTATGCGCACACATGTCACAAGGGCTGTAACCAGGAAATTCAAACAAAACATGACGGTAGACTGCCCTCTAGTAGCCTATAGTTTAATTTGCTTTATTAACAAACAGACGCTTACAACTGCATAACGTTTGTACACATAATACGTTCCGTCATCTAATTTGATAGCTTTGTTTGAATAATTCTCTTTCCACGATGTAGTCCCGTTGGTGACACTTTATTTATATATCGCTTGGCTATTTTCTTTAAAGACGTTTCTAATTGTCAATACTGGTGAAGGTGCTGCAATCTAAAGCCTATCAACACGATGTCTTTCTATTCTTTTATCTGAATTATTTTTGTAAGCATACATGGTATTAAAAATTCAGTACGTAGGTCTATAGAGAGATCTGATGCAACAGAGCGTCTTCTACACCTAATTATTGAAATCGTTGGATAATACTTACGTCCTAATGTACTTGAATAATGTACTTGAATGACCTATAATACACTATATTTGGTAACACAAATTTAATACCAACTTTACGTAACCAAATTGTATTTCACATTAATAAAGAATTTCCTCTAAACAGGCAATTATTTTGGGGGGAGGGCAAGTAATTTTTTCCTTTTCTTAGTTAAGTGCTGTCAAAAATAATTTCTAAATTATACCTAAATATTCAAAATCATTTGTTGTCTTTAAAATCTGTAAATTGTTTGAATTTTATCATAATCATTTGCATATTTTACAGTGTTTGTATTACAATTTTGTTTGTCCATAATTTTTTTTTTAATTTTTGTAAAGTTGTTTGTTTTATGATGTTTCAGATTATTATTTATAACTTTACAGTTCATTGCTACAGTTTGTTACAACTTTATCAACTTTAGCTTTCGACACAATAACAATAACAATACAAAAACATACCAATAACAAGAACTAAATTTTAAAAAAATAGCAAAGAAATAATTGTTAATATACAAAATACCTCAATGTATAATTGCAAATAAAATTAGAAAAATGTATTTACGTAGGCATTAAACACCATGTAATTAAAAGAATGTAGTGTACTTATTTTTCATTGTGTAATATATGTAGACAGAAGAAACACTACACTAGAAATTAAACGTTTTATTATTAAAAGTCCAAGATCCCAGACTTTATCAGAAGCCTGGGAAACGTCAAGAAACACACCTGAGCAAAACATCTTCTATTCCAACGATTTATTGATAACATTTGTTAGTCTGTGTATTCGATCTACCGTAGAGTGCTTTTCTCGAAAGCCAAACTGGTGATCCGGAATTTGTTTTTTAGGTTAGTTTGTTTAGGTTGTTTTCTACAATTGTTGGCATAAGTCGTTTTACAAACAGCTTCTCAAAGATCTTACCAAGTATCGGCAGAAGGCTTATGGGTCGATAAGAAGAGGGTTCTTGAGGGTTTTTACCAGGTTTTAAGACCATGATTACTTGAGCCGATTTCCAGAGAAGAGGAAAGTATTCAAGTCTGAGTATGGCGTTGAAAATGTATGTTATAGTACAACGTCTTTGTGAGACAGCTCCTTTAGAATTTTCCCCGATAACAAATCAATGCCGGGAGCCTTTTTACTTTTCAAATTATACAGGATTATTTCCTTGATTTCGTTAACCTTAAAAGGCTTAATAGGTAGAGTCAGTTGGAGCGGGGAGTGTAAATATTTTTCTACTTCTTCATCGAAAGAGACGTTCTTGCTGGCTTCAGGTTGAGAAACGTTGACCAAATGTTCGGCAAAAGTCTGGGATTTCTCTGTATTGCTTCGCGCCCAGCTACCGTCTGGTTTATGTATTGGTGGTATTTGTAATAGTGGCCTTTTTAACTTTTTAATCGTTTTGTAGCCTTCCACAAGGAATAATCAGTACTTTCATTAGGTGACAGGTTTTCTAGATAATCCTGAATGCCTTCATTCTTTAAATTTTCTAACAATCGTTTTAGTTTTCTGGCCGCGGAATTCCACTTTCTTTTATCATCCGGATGATGAGTATGCTGCCAAAATTCGTCGCAATCTACGCTACTCAGCTAATTTCTTTCGGACAACCAGAGGAAGGTTTAAGTGCTTACTCTTCGCTGTATTGCAAAGTGTAGCTTCCCAGGCTGATTTTTGAAGAGTGCTGGAGAGATAATTTACAGCCGCATCCAGTTCAGCAGGCGTGTGGAGTGGAAGTTCTAGCAAGATATTATCATTTATGAGCTCTCTAAAGTAGTCCCAGTCAGTATTATGATTTGTGAGTGTTGGTAGACTTTCAGACTCAATTACAGTATTGCTAATAGTGACAATAATTGGAGTGTGATCAGAGGACACGTCAAGGCAAGATTAAACTTTGTAGTATTTATGAGACAAGCCTCGTATTAAAAAAAATCAATGAAGTCAGGTATTTTATTTGTATCAGAAGGCCAATAGGTTAGTTGACCAGTGGACAGAAAGGACAGGGATTCTTGTCTAATGATATTATATAAAATTTTACCTCTTGGATTAGCTAATCTCGAACCCCATTGCGGGTGTTTTGCATTGAAGTCTAAACGTGCACCAAAAAACGTGCACCAAGAGTTCTAAGAAAGGAGCTGAAGTCAGTTTCATTGATTTTGTGTTTTGGGGGACAGTAGACTGTAGAAACAATTAGAGGGCCTCTTTGATCTTCAGTTAAAACGTTTGTCGCCTGTATGTGAGCGGTTTTGACTTTAGAGAAGAGATAATGTATTATATTGTTTCGGATTAGCAGAGCAGCGGTTCCGCCAGGAGCTGTACCGTCAGGATGTTGGGTATCGTAAACAGTAAATCATGGAATCTTAATATGGCTTCTGTTTGTGGAATGTGTCTCAGCATTACAGTTGTTTTGATGGTTCATCTTCTTCATTCACAGCACTTAATTAATATTGACTGTTAAACTTTCACTTGTGAACTTGCTTTGTTTTTCCCGTACGCGTTTCGGCGTGATGTGCGCCTTCTTCAGCGGTGTGAGACAGAATGCCCGGAACTTGTAACGGGTTTTTAGTTGGGAGGGTGAGTGGGGGAGTGGTGGAAGGGAATTGGCGCGGGGATCCGAATTATTGTATGTTTTATGTATAATTATGTCAAAGAGTGCGTGTGATTTAAAGTGTAATTGGTCGTTAAGTATGTTGTTTGGTAGCGTTGTGTAGTGTTTGTATATTTCATATTGTTCTGCTGTGTTAAGTTTCCGACTTTTAGGCAAGTAGTGTAATATCTCAAGATTATTATCTATGTTGGTGTAGCTGTGGTTTTTTGTGTGTATGTGTGTGGCAAACGCGGAATGTATGTTGTTGCTGGATAGAGCTTTTAGGTGTTCAGAGTAACGTGAAGAAAAAGATCTTCCCGTCTGGCCTATATAGAAACTATTACAATCACTACAGTTTAATTTGTATACCCCTGTTTTGTTGTATTTGTCTATGTCCGTGTTTGTATCATTGATGTGTTTTTTAATGGTATTGTTTGTTCTGTAGGCTATTTTGTACTTGTGTTTCCTGAATGTGTTGGCGATTTTGTGTGTGTTGGAGTTATGGTATGTGAGTGTGATGTATTTATTTTGTTGTGTGTTGTTGGTATTTTTTGTTTTGTTGTTTTTGTTTCAGACACATCATAAACAAATATTAAACATAAACATAAAAATCAATATTAAATAAGCATTACGTCTAACCTGTTGTCAATAAGAAAAGCTTTGAGTTCTAGGCTGCGTTGAGAGAGTCCATTGGCGTTCCATAATCCAATCCTGTAATTGTTATTCATTATTATTTAGAAAGTTTATTGACAAGTGTTGTAAGGAGATTAAGCATGAGTTGACTGAACATAGTCTCAAATTTTGTCAGGAAGTGTGAAAGTGTGATGTCCTCATTTGCTGTCTGTTTGGGATTCTCCAAATGAGGGGGCGAGGATTCTGACTGTCGCTGTAGTCCTGCAATTTGAGCGTAAGTAGGAAAAGAGACGTTACGGGTATTCATGTTCTGTTCCGTCATCATATTCCTAAAAATTGAAGGGGTTCTCCTAGGTTTGATGTTAGGTACGGGGCTTTTTCTGGCCTGCAGATTTTGATAAACTTCACAGCCTTTATAATTAGCTGTATGAGGACCATCGAATAATGCACAAGTGGCTGCTGTATCCTTAGGTTTGGAACAAGTTGCGGAGTTGTGTTTACCTCCGCACTTGACACACTGGAAAGGTATTCTACAGTACGTCTTACTGTGACCGTATGAATGACAACGAGTGCACTGGATTATGAAGTTTTTTCTCCGAGGTGGCTCTACAGTAATCTGTATGTTACCTGAAGATCTTAGGTTATATATTTGTTTATTGTTTGCTGCAGGTTCAAGATTAACAAAAAAGAGAGGGAGGGGTGTTTCCTCTACTCTGTGTCTTACGTTCATTATATTTATGACTGAGTGTCCTTTTTCTTTTAGTGCTTCTTTAATAAAGTGTACACCGATACTAGGATGAATGTTTCTTATGACAACCCGGTATGCTCGCTGGTCTTTAATTTGATACGTATGGTAAATAATTTTTTCGTCCTCGAGGTGACGGATTAATTTTCTGTAGGAATCAGGTGCAAACGTGTTGATTTTCACCGTATTGTCGTCGAACGATTTAGTACTGTACTGTTCTAATTCCAAAATTTTTGTAAGGTTATTGACCATTTCATTGTAATTGACGACACCATGAAGGTATACAGGAGGAGGTCTAGGTACTTTCGGCTGGGCCAAGACTTGGGTACTTTGGACGTTATCAGGGTCATCTATAGGTAACACCGTAAATCTGCTGTGTTCATTAAGCTGAGTATGCGTTTCGGATGTGTTTTCTGAAGATTGGCGACAATTTTTTTTCGTTTTTTCACTATCTGCCAACTGTGGGATCCGTGTTGTGTGAAATCAACATTCACATTTCTGCCTGGCTGTTGACTGTTATAGGATTGAAGGGCATTTTGCGACACTGGAGGTAGTGTAGGCAGCATATTTGCTGTTCCTGAGTTGACCGTAGGAACAGGTTCAACGTTAGTTGACAGGGCTGGTTGCTGATAATTCATTATTATCGATAATTACAGTAGACAGATAAATTAAATGACGCGTGTACTTCCAGATGAGAAATTTCTGGCCTTGTGTTTATGTTTTGTAGAGAAACAGGTACAAACAACCACAAGCCGCAGACAGACACACAGTCCTACACGAACGAGGAGACGCACGCGCGGCCCCCTCGGCGGCTGCTTGGATTTGTTCGAGTAATCGGATAAACCTTCTGTTGTTATTTTTGTTGTAGTATTACTTACAAATATAAGTCTATTAATAAGAAAGAAAGCGATAATATTAAGTTACCGCACACGACAATACAACCGCACCGAACAGCTGCTCATACAAGACTCTTAATAGTTAGTGAACAAGAAAACGAACGAAAACGTTCCTATATGTGTTTTTCTAGTTAAAGAAGCAAATTTTCCCATCTTAAAAAGCTTACTTTTATAAACTATAGAAATAATAACAAACAGGATATCTAAGTACACAAAATAATGATTTAATTAAATCTCCTGTCAGTTTCCTCGTAGATGGAATAAACTGTTATTGTTATAGTTGTTGGGTTAAAGAATCTGAAGTATCGTGTAGTATTTATACAACGGTGTTACAGATTTTCTTAAAAAAATTTGCATGTTGGCAAGTTATTATATATATTTTCTGTCTTGTGAACATTACCTCCTCATTATTAACTCACACTTTAATATTCCGTCCAATATTTTCAATATTTATATTAAAAAAAACTATGTACATCGGTGTCCACATCTTGTGGATACGGGTTTGGCAATCCCGATGTGCTCTAAGTTGGATTCTCACTTTGTTTCAGCTAGTCTTGGTTGAGATCCCTTCCTTTAGTCTTTTCTGCCTAGTCTCTGTTGACTGCCTCTTATTCTTGTCTGATCCCGACCTATTAGAGTAATCGAGGGCTAGAGTGTCTTCCTTTTTCAATTCTAATTTCTTAATTTTGGATGGCTTAGGATCTTAGAGTGATCACTGATGCCGATAGGTGAGCACTAGTAATATTAATAAACGTTCAGTGTCAGAATAACTGTTACAAAGCCACCAAATCCTATTTCAAAAACAGATAGGTGAGGGCGAATTATTATAATGCAACAGGGGCCTTTCGGCTAAGATATGGTAACCCTTACAGAAGAGTCTCTGGTCCTTCTGGTAGGGGGTTGTGCAACAGGCCAGTAACCTGTTCATGTAAAACTTTGAAATACTTGTAGTATCCAAATCAGTCTCAGAGTAATCATTGGTAGATGAGACGTGAGTCGTCCGAGGATGAGATGGGTGCCGGAACAGGTAATAAGCTAATCCTTGAAGAGGAGAAGAAAAAGAAGATTAAATCTCAAATGTAAAAGCTATCCTCCTGTAAGCAGGTTGTTATAAAAGAGTATGTTAATCTTATATCTTTAATCAAGATAAAGGTTTTTTAACATAAGCCCTTATGAACAACGCATTCCGAAACACATTATTGTAAGAGAGACTCTACTTACTACGGCAGATTAGTCAAGTTTATTGAATTGTATGACCAACGAAAAAAAAACTCACGGTCTTCTCAATTTAAAAAAAAAAGAAATAAATTGTTATAACACTTACAAATAAGAGATAAGGTACAAAGAAAATAGTTGTTTTATAATGTAAACATAATGTTGATGAACACATTTTAGAGGGGTCTGCAAATTCTCTTTACGGTTGGTATCTCTAGACTTTAGTGGGCCGTTATGCATTTAAAAAAAACCTGATTTATTTTATATATAAAATGTTTAACTTCTTAATCTCAGAAGGTTTGACAAAACAGTATAGCCAACATACTTACAAACATATAACAATTTTACCTGTTAAATGCTCAATTATTTTTAACCCGGAAAAGATAACAACACTGCAGACAACCCTTAGTTAATATTTTTAGATTCATTCTATGTGTGATTTGTTATAATTTATAATTCACAAGTAGCTTAAGACCTCGGGTTTTTAACCCAGAAATAATGTATCCGATATTTCCTCAGCTAGGAAATATTGTTTGTAACTAAAAAAGAAGAAAACCCCCCTTTATGAAAACTTTGAAGTCTGTATGTAGAATCTTAATATATTATATTGTTACGGTGATACAAGAAGCAAATGAAACAGAAAGTTGGCAGTTACGTCGAGCGTGTTGAATACGGTATTTAGAGCCACGTGAAGACACATCAACTGATACAGTTGTCGAGAGCGTTCTGACTGTCCGACAGTGCACTGGCTGTCAATACTCGGCATTGTAATGCTCTGTCCGAATCGCACCCCTTTGAGCTCCAGTTTATTCCGAGGTCAATACAGTTTATTAGCTGCCTCTAGTCTATTTCTGGGCGTCATTCGAGACCTTGATCTAAACTTAAGTAAATGTAGACTGAGCCAAACCCAAATCCCTCTTCGATGCCCCCTGTGGTTTGTCAGCAATAAAGATATCTATAGCGACCTAGACCTGTCTACAGTCTGTGAAACTATTGAGCAGTTCAGTGAAACGGCCTAAAACCGGACATAAATCTGTTTGCAGACAAGGAGAATACATCTAACATTTCCGCTAGACTTAGTTAGACTTTAAGGCTTTAAATACATTGCATGCAGGGTCTATTTACGCTTGCATACAGTCTGCCAGAAGTACAACCTTAGGATCTCAAATACTACGACAAAACAATGGCCTTCCTAGGGAAAAAGCCTGTAAGAGGAAAAAATGTAATTGATAATTGTGTTTTGGAGTTGGTGTCATATTTTAATTATTTTGAATATGCTATCTCATATAGGAAGGACAACGATATCAAGAGAAAGTTAAATAAATTTACAGTAGTTATACCTATGGAACAATAAAGCGATTATTGGAAGTATAAAACATAGAGGGAGACACAGCTGAAGTTCTATAAGGTCGTGGCTGTAACCATCCATACTTTCATGTGAAACGTGGACTCTCCAGCAAAAAGATATATTTAAAATACAGACCTTAGAAATGAAATTTTTAAGAGCAGTTAAAGGATGCAGTTTGAGAGATCCTCTACGAAAAAACGACATAAGGACCTGAAGTTACAGTCGGTTCTGGACAGAATAAAGGAATACAGGCAGAATTGGAAGTCCCATGTAGAACGCATGGTAGACACGCGTATTCCTAATCAAGCGTTTGAATATAGGTCAGTGGGGACGAGAGATCATGGAAGACCCTGAAAAAATGTCATGTTATGTATTCAATCATCAATTATGCTTATTGTTTTCGAATAACCGATTGCATAAATAAATGTAGAAAAAAAATCTGTTGCAAATACTGTATTGCAAAACGTGCGAAGTGATATTGAAGGTTTGTTTGTTTTAAACTGAACTTCAGTATTATACATCCAGTATAATATATGGGTCACCTAGTGCTTTACCCATTATTATTTTATATTGTGATTTGTGCGTACTGTATTATTGTGTAGAAAAATCGTTTCATCAAATGTGATTTGCATAAAATGTGTTATAATTGTTATCGTTTTATGTTCTCTTCTTTGGCTGCTTCGTCACGAGATTAACAATCCATGGTACGCTGAGACACTGAAACTAAAGAATACTACTCTTCTGAATACAAAATTCACGTAAACCTTAAATTCAAGTAAATCAATTTACCATAAAGTAAATTCAGTACAGCAGTTTCATGCAGAAATGACTTCATGTCGCTGTAGTCTGGGTTCGGTTATAATTACTGACGTTAGGTGGTCTTAGTTTGATAATTAAAGCGGGATAACATAATAAGTAAGTGTTCAGGTAATTACTTTAATGAGTAGAAAGTATGTCAGTGATCACATTCTAAGCAAATACTTTGTCGCTGTGTAATAACAGAAGGGTTATATAGTAGCTTGCATGTATTGGTGCATACAAAATACGTAATTACTGTTAAATCACGAAATACTGGCCAGCGCGCAACTCTTACGTAAGTATAATATATACGATGAATTACTTCAGCAAGAAATCCTTGCACCTTTTTTCTTTGGTTTCTCTCAGAGTAATTGTGCCTAGATTTGTTTTCTAAATTTACCTCTAAATTTATATTTACTTTCTAAATATAAATATAAATTTATAATTTCAAATTTTAATTTACAATTTTAAATTTAAATGAATTTCATATTTTTTAAAAATATTTTTTCTTTATCGTCTCAAAAGTTTTATTCGAAGCACTAGAGTGTTTTGCATAAAATTGCACTATTTCGTTTTGTATCCAGTGTCATATACCATTAATTCCATCGTTTTCCCAGATTACTTTGATCAGCCCTTATGATACAAAGTTTTCCGTGGCATTTATTGCAAATCTGTTATCTTAGGAGAATCAGCGGGACTCGTATGTTCTCTAGTAGAACAGTTGCTACTTCTACCTTTACATACCCTGATCTGCTCATTGTTCAATTTTGAAATAATCTTTTCTTAATTATAGGAGTCCTAACACTATCATTAAAATCTGTATGTAATTTATGGGCGACGGAGGATTTACAGAGAGAAATAATGAGTTAAAATAAAAAGCCAATATGCATATATGGCATATCCTTGATATGGCTTAACTGCGTACTTTAATATGTAACAATCGTTGTCTGAGGAAAATTATATTCAACAGTATAAACAGAAACGTTAACATTGAGACAGAAACGTGGGCTCTTAAGAAAACAACCCGTATGAAATTGAATCACCAAAGGTAGATTATGTAAGGAACAGGTCATTTGTCAGGGTAAAGTAATAATACAGAAAATGTTGCAAGGATGGGCGTATCACGTTCGAAAACAACCAAATTACAAAACGACTTTGCAAAGGTGCTATTGGCATGAAATTTAAAACTCTTTTTTTCTAAAAGAGTATTAGAGTTATTATTTGGTGTTTTGCCATAAGGCAGGTCTTCAAATGGTAAAAGCTCTCCAAGCTGTACTATCGAATGCCACTCTTTTCGTTTCTTCGTAACACCCTCTAATTTTAATGCTATCTTAAAACTTCATTCTTCTACGTCCTCTTCTTTTTTTTCCTTCTATGACACCCTCCATGGCAGTTGTAAGCAAGCAGTCTCTTCTTAAACATGATCTAACCAATTGCTTTTCTTATTTTCTAGTACTTTCAGGATTCTTCTCTTTTTCTCTATTCTTCTTAAAACTTCATCATTCCTTACATCACCCCACCTTACTTTTCCATTTCTCGCCAAACCCACATCTCAAATGCTTCTAATCTTTTCTCATCCTCCTTCTTCAGTGTCCATGTCTCTGCACTATATAAAACAACGCTCCACACATAACATTTGGCCAACCTTTTCCTTAAATACTTATTAATTTTGCCACACAGCAGTCTTTTCTTCCCATTAAATGCCTCTTTCGCTATAGCAATTCTTGCTCTAATTTCACGAGTGCAGCACATATCTTCACTTATCAAGCTTCCAAGCTATTTAAACAACTCCACTTGTATTTTGTCTTGCCGTATCTTTATGTTTGCCCTTTTTCCTACTCTGCTAATCACCATACACTTAGATTTTTCCTTATTAATCCTCATTCCATATTCCTCGCTACTAAATTCAAATCTCTCATCATTTCATTCATTGTCTCTCCTTTTCTGCTAAAACAGCCATGTCATTAGCAAACCTTCAATTCAATTCTTCTTCCACCGACATTCACCCCTCTTGTTTTGTCAAAACACTTTCTAATCAAGTCATCAAGATAAATGTTAAATAAAGTTGGTGAGTTACAGCAGCCTTGCCTTACTCCTCGTCTAATCTTAATTCCTTCTAAGCTCTCCTTCCGGTCCGCACACTCACTTTCTGTCCAAGGTACAGATTACGAATTAACCGTCTCTCCTTCCATTAGAGTATTCGAGTATTAGAGTAGACCTTAAAAAAGGGCAAATGCTTGAGCGTGTAAAGAATTATTTAGTATTTATTGTATAAAACTACAAGTGGCTCAACAGATACAATTAACTTTGTGTGTTTTATTTTAATTTTATTTTACAGCATGCTCAATTACAATTGTGTAATACTACATGCTAAGACTTTCCTTATTTGAATATCAATGTTTTTATATATTTACTTAAAGTAGTTACGTATTACTTAACACATTTTACAATGCTTTTGTGTGAATATTTCATTATTTACAATAAAATAACTTACTCGATTTCAATTGCACTAATACATGTTTTGAATTCTTTCAGATGTTTCTTTATAATATTTTCTTTTGTAGGTGGACAAGTTCCTGATTTTTTTTACACTATTGATTAAATTTTGTCTCTTATTTGTTAACACCTCACACTCATATTTGATGTGATCCACTGTTTGTTATCCTGCATTGCACTGGCACATTGGGTCGTTTATTATCTTGAAGCGGTGGAGGTAAGATTTCGTTTGTCCGTGTCCAGTCACTATTGCTGTGAAGTTTAGTTCATTTTGAGTTTTGTTTGTAATCTGTCTTCGATATTAGGGAACAACATTTTAATTACTGTACCTTTATTTGCTTCCATCCATTCGTTTTCCCACTTATGTGTAGTTTCTTCGGTTAATTCTGGAATCACTGCACTTTTAAGTATTTTGTCAAAAGAGATTGATAATTCCCTGCTCCTGCTTTTGCTAGTCGGTCTGCCAGTTCGTTACCATAAATTCCTACATGAGCCTTGATCGGTTTGACTTTTTTTCTCTAGTTATTGCTTTTGGCTTTCCGTATTTCTTTTATAAAGTAGTTACGGTTGCTGGGATTATTAATTGAACCTATTGTTTTTCTGCTGTCCCTATATGTTGTTGCTTTCTTTGGGTTTACTTCTTTTATATGTTGTAAGTCTCCGTGAATCTCTTCTAATGCATTTAGAATTACAAGTTCTTCAGTTTGATTATTTGAGCATCTGATATCGAGTTTGAGCATTAGTTTTCCTATTAAATCATCTTCAATGGCAACACCTGCATCTACTAGCTCTGTGTGTGTGGGGGGGGGGGGTTAGCTCACGCGTTTATTTTTCACGATATATATATTGTAACGTCACGAGACGTCCCATAAATAATAACACCATGAGAATTAAAATAACCAAATAAAGAATATAAAATAGGAATAAATGGTATTAAGAAATAACCTTTGTAAGTGACAAAATGTATGTCACAATGTTTGAAGAATCAGCTCAGATAAGGGCATAAAAACAGAATTGTTATAGAGTTATTACTCAATTTAAACCAATGTATGGTTAAATATATCAATTAGAATTACCAAATGGCTTAGATCCATAATTAGAATCATAAAAATTTGTAAACAAATATTAGAAAATTGCAATGACAAATATGTAATGGGCATGTGACAAACACCCAGAATAATAAAAAAATCAAACCTCACACAAGGCGGAACAGTTCGCAGATCGACTCTACAAATTTTCAAATATATTAGAAGAAAGAAGAAGTATTATTAAACCAAGTGCGTGATAATTAAATAAAGTAAACTTTTTTCACGAGGAGTGATAAAATAATCCTCGACAATGAACTTGCAGAAGAAGAATAAATCGCTACCAGCAGCGAGGCACATTTGCGGTTAGGACGCCAAGTTCATCGCCACACGTAAAGATACCAACGAAGAATAAAGTTTTATTAAATCAGTGAAGTGAATTGTGGAGTGTTAGTGAGCCATTTATTTAATTAAATAAATTAAATTAAAGGCAGTGAAAGAAAATAATTTCCACGGACACTATACGTTTTTAACCAAATATTTAAATAACGATCTGGTGTATATTTTTCAAATAACTACACTACATAACAAACAGTATATTTGTAATCCATAACCAAATAAAGAAACAATCTTGGTAGTTAAAGAACTTTGACAGTTAATTAACCAAAAATATTCATCATACGTCAGTCAAATACGAAGATTGTTAATTTATAAAGTTTAGACTAAGAAATTTTGTAAAGCATCATTTTGATAAATCTTGGAAATTAAAAGAATTCACGACCTTGTGATATTGTAAGGTAATTAAACTCAACCGATCAACTGAGCAAGTTTTTAGCCGATGGTATAATTAAGGGTTATCTAGGATATTGAACCTTGTAATTTATTGAACCAATTTTAAAAAGTGTATTAACAGTCCTTCAGACAATTTTGAATTTTAATAAATTAAATTTTTATACAATTACAACTCAACTGGCTTATCATTTATAGAAAATTATTTACGAAATTAAGAATCGATTATATTTTTTTAGAAATAGATTTAATAGTTTAACTTCAGTTGATTCTTTTTTCCTGGACTAGGGTTCAAGTGGCGCCCAGATTTAGCATAAGAGAGTGTTATTGTATTACAGGAACCATCAATTACAGGACTCAAGGTCAGTATATTGAAACAAAAAAATAACATCATCCAAATAAAACCCCAAAGCTAGGTACCCCTTAACTCCCTTGGTAACGAGTTGATTCTTCCCAAAGGACATTTAACACCTGCGGTTGAAGGCAACGAGTGCCATAAACTAATAAAAGCATTAAAAAAAAACTCCCAATAAATATTTTAAAAGAAAATAGTTAAATCAAAATATAAATCCAGAGTTTTTTTGGTTTCATTACAATATTGTGGACTTAATTGCAAAGTACAGTAATTCTTTCATGGTAAATATATGTAAACTGTTAATGTTTTCGGTAAACACATGGAATTCTTTTATTCTAAACTAAAATAAACACTATAATTAAAAACAAGCCTACGAATATTAATAGTATTACTATTACTACATTAGAACTATTACCTTCTTAGTACCTTGGGCCCCAATTGCTTCCTGGAAGATTACGTCTGTTAGATTTGTAAACACACATTGTCAGAGTTTAACATTTTTCTCGTAATAAACATTAATCTTCAGTCAAAACAAATAATATAACCATATAACAAATAAATAAATTTTAGGCAGTCTGAATTTTAGTTGACAACAACAATTTAAATTCTAATTCTTTTGTAATATTTGTTTGCATTTATTTGGACCACTGGGCGGATGAATAGAAGAAAACTTTTTGCATGTCGTTCATTCGCGGCGGTGGGTTATCGATTCGGCTCAAAGTCAACTCAATCTAACCCAGTCTAACTACTTCTGGGACAATACAGCAGTCTGGGAGATGCAGGGGGACCTCAGTCAATTACAATATGTGACATCTACAAGTGAACACAAACAACAAAATTCCTCTACTGGTCTGTACTTGTAAATGGAGGCTGATTCTCTCCGGCGATGACTTAGTTAGAGACCGCGACAGGCCACGTCCCAAAACTTGAGGGAAGTCTATGACTATGAATTTATTTGTGTTGTCAAATGTTCTCGGATTTATTGAGAAAACCTTCACGTTTTTATTTTTTACTCTAATAGTTAATACAGAAGATTTGTATAATTAGCCAGGAGGGGGGATTGTAACACGGTAAATATTTTAGTCTAAAATATTTTTTAAAATATGTACTTGCGGAAGATCTAGTGAAACCTGTGATGGAATTAAAATTCATGCTGTTCAGGATTTTTAGAAGAAGATAAAAGCATATATACATAGCAAAGAACGCAGAACGTTCCAAAATCACCCGAAATCACTGGTAAAGTCAAAACAAATATTCTTGATTAAATTTACTTAACATAAGTTAATCCTCTGTAAAGATGAGGCTCCTTAAAGATTTAGCCGGGCATACCAGTTTATGTACGAGAAGGAATGAGGACATTCGTCATGAGTTAGCTGCCAGCCCAGTGAATGATATGGTGAGGGAATATAGATAGATCATGTAGAACGTACGGACCCAACATGAATACCACACGTAACTGAAAAATATATGCTTAATGGTAGAAGGAATCTAGGACGGCTGATGGAAAGATGGAGAGATTAGTTCTAATGACAGACGACGTAATACGCTTTGAGCCTTATACTTGGAAAGAAGAAAACGAAAAAGAAGAAGAAGAAGAAGAAGAAGAAGAAGAAGAAGAAGTTAATCCTTCATATGGATTCTTTGTACCCAAGTTACTAGTGAGAACAAGACTGTAATAACTTCCTTGACTGTAGAAAAATTTTTGTGACTGTTATATGGCGTCTAACGACTGTCATATTGCTTTTCATGTATAGTTTACTTATTGATGATGAAAAATCGATTTAGCAAAAAAGTCGATGAGAAAAATTGGTACAGTTATTTTAGAGTTACGTGGAACGTGCAACCATACTTCCTTGCGTAGGCAAATCAGTCGTATTGTACATACGATCCTTTTCAATTTAAATTGCACAAATAATAAATTAATGTATATACATAATTAACACAATTGTACACACACACACACACACACACACACACTATTATGCTATTAATTTTTTCTGACCAGTACTTCTGAAATTATTTTTTGAAAGAATAGTAAGAGGACGTTTTTAATTTTTATTATAACTAATGTCATATGTCAGCATCGGTGGTTCAGTGGTAGAATTCTCGCCTGCTCGCCTTAATACGCAACAACTACTTGATCAGCACTCTACAATAACGCCAGGTGTAACTAACTAAACCCGGCCGCTGTTGCTTACATAGGTCCCACAGATGTTCAAAAAATTTTTTTTTATAGCGTTGTGCCAGCATAATTTGCGTAGTTACAAGTACTCGATCAGTCTAGAGGGCACTTGACTGCACGGCCTTGACACAGACACTGCACCTGCTCGGCTAGCCGAGAAACGTGTACAACTTTCACGTAATTGCATCTTCCAATTTTTCGAGATCGTTACATAACTTCGTAGCAATATGCTTAATGTGTTGAAAAGTTTGTAATTTGTCTTTGTAGTATATTTCTAGGACAAACCATCAGCATTGAGGGAATTCTCTATCCAACAATTACGTCTGCGAGAGGACGACTACCATGTATCAGTGCACGTTGATGATAAGGTGTGTAATAAAGTATACCACTAGCAGAGGAGACGATGTGAAGAAAGTAAACATAGTAAGTCGTCTATGTGAACGATGATGCGGTAATGCGAAGTAAATGTGAAAAATGGACGAAACTATGTGAGGAATAAACAGTAACAAACGGGCGAGATGAAACTGGATGATTTACTGAGCAGAATACTGGTTTAGTTATGAGCAAATATGATCAAATGAAAATAAAAGAAACGATTTACTGCAGCAGTTAAAAACTATACAATGCTGTTACTCTATGATAGATATGAAATAGTTCATTTTGCAGACTCTCTCTTTTTTAAGATAATGGACTCTACAAACACCGCTACACGTTTAAACTATCACTACAGAAAACAACCGAGCCGATGTTTTCCTAATGCCGGTGTCCCCCAGGGCACCGCCATTAGCCCGCTACTCTACATTTTGTTCACCAAAGACACCCCTCTCCCTCCGCACTCTTTGGCTTATCCTTCAGCGGGTCTCGCCCAGTACTGCCTACTGGGCGCTGAAGTTCACTGTCTAACCCTATCTAAACTACAGTTAGTCTTAAAACCGTTCCTCGACGACTGTAACACATGGCGAATATCAATAAACGCGGACAAGACCCAAATTTGTGTTTTCAATTCTACAGGACCGCTTCTTTAAATCTCCAGTTTGCGTAGGCCCATCAACAGTAATACCGAAGCGTGTGTACAAATATCTTGGCGTCACGCTTGACTCAAAACTTACCTGGCGACCTCGCATCACACGAACCTCAAGCCAAGCCTGCATAAGAATCCGCTCTTTAAAGACTCTAAGTAGCTACGATCGTTGCTCCAGCGGACTACTTAGCAGCATATACACCATCTATATCCGCCCGATCATTACCTATGCTCATCCCATACTCCTGACCGCCGACCCTGCCCGCCTCAAACCCTTCCGAATCACAGAACGGCGAGCTCTACGACTGATATACAGCAGACCTCCCATTACCAAAACCTCCAACAGCGCCCTGTATCCGCTAAATACACTTTTCCCTAATCTAGATACCTTCGTCTATAAACTTAATTGGAACTACTCCAAAACCGCTTCACAGCGCACTTCCCTAAAATCCATAGCCACCTCTAGCAACAGAACTACCCGTAATACCCGCAGACCTTCCTTCCTCATATACCGCCTCCTTACCATAGCCGATGGATCTCCTCCCAGACCTCCTCGACATCAGCGTCAGAGAAATAGAAATATATAGAATCACCAAATTCAAAATTACATTCATATTCAATCTGCCATCCTTCCTATTACACAATAATTTAAGTTTCCCTACTATCTTACCAAGTCTTTAACACTCTTCTTTGTGTAACCCCCCCCCCCAACCTTGACGCCTCTCTGTCGCCTCCTTTCAGCTTTGGCGATCTGCGCTACTCGTCCCTGCCCTGAAAAATAAATACATAGACAACAATAAATGGCACCAGCATTTTCCTTCACCTACAAGCCTACAAACTACATCGACACACCATAACACGCACATGCACTAATGCACTACTCTACCTTCTATGTGCCTCCACCTTCTTGCACTGGCGTGGTCTCCTCACATCCTATCATTTTGGCTGATATCATTTGACCCAAATTAGCTCGAGCCTTGTCTTCGGACGGCAAGTCTCAAACAACCAAAAAGAAAACCGAGCCTGTCGTAATTATCGGTTCCACGTTAATCATTAATCTCCACGAATGTCCCTCGGTAGTTTTTCAAGTCACACGTTAATCTGACTTAACAGTCTTCAATAATTTATTTTTGCTGTAAATATAATGTAAATATTACTTATAATACGTAAAGAAACAAACAGGACAAAGTTTCTAATCATGATAATATTATCAAAAAATGGCACAATCGTCTTTATTGTTGCCGTAACCCGATTACTGGAAACCCACCGCGTATCATCCTTGTAAACACCACACGTGGGAAGTTCAGAATAGAAAATTGCCAGGCCGTCTCAGCTGTGGTCACTGTCATCCAAGCTCAGGCTTCCACGAGACAGGCAGCTATACGCCGCGGCAACGAACCCCAAAGAATGAGTCTAACGTTTAACGGTGACCGCGACCTACTGCCCACGCCTAGAGATTCGAAGGACGCCACCGAACATACCTAAGACGTGCGACAGGTAGCAGTGGAATACACACGTTTAAGATTAAAAACGCTGAGTCACTCAGCCTTGGTGTTGCGGCTGAGTACGGCTGTGTTCTTCTTGGATGGATCAACATGGAGGGGTCCACGGGTTAGAAACATTTCAACTACTCAATTTACAAGTAAGCCTTATCTGGCCTGCACATTCGTTCGAGCAACGAAAATATCTACCTAATATTTAGTATTGTAAAGACCAAGTAGGACTGCGAGACACTGAGGCTCACAGGAGGACTGCGTCTGAGGCAACTCAAACCAAATTCCGATTGCTTTCGCAACCCCGCTCTTAACTGTCTGTTTGCTACAGCGTCACGAATGAAGAAACCCAATGTTTCTGCCATCATAACGTGAGATGTCTTCGGAGATAAATAGCACGACAGCAGCCTATGCGACCATGTCTGTATTAAGTTGGTACTCGGGGTACCTGGAGTTGAAGTTGGACGTGGTTCGTTTACGGTCCGCTCCAAACAAAAATAGCGATTATTTCCAAATAGTATTTTTGAGTGGATTATCATTTCCGTAGTTCACCCATTTAGAAGTAACAGACGATTGTTAACCACAGCAGCTTTGAAGTTGTTAATTTTAACTGCCAGTTCAGAGTCTGCTTATTTTCTTCTTGTTCGTTTTTACCCAATTAAACAATTTTACTTTTCTAATTCACTTTATTTGTTAATTTTATTTTATTTTACTTTGTCAGCATTATTGTAATAATAAAATTAATTTGAAGATATTGAAATTGAATTTTTAAGCTATTGTTACGCCATTACAGAATTTTCTACATGTTTCTCGGCTATCGCAGCAGAGCCCAGCTGTAATGTTTGTGTGCGTGCGTGACACTTAATATGAGTCAACAATCGAGGCAGTGTTACGCAATACGAAACATTCTTTTGCGTTCGATAGTGTTGTTCGACAAGTTTCTCAACTAGCCCAACGGTGCGTGTTTCTGCCAAGGCCGCGCTGAAGTACCCTTTAGAATTTTCCAGTGCTTGTTAAGGACGCATATTATGGAAACCGGCAGACTATAAATAGCCATCACCTGCCGCTTAGTTCAGTTGACGTCAGGCGATTATACAGTGAGTTTAAGTGGCCATTTATGTAAGTGAGGTTCGAAGTATTGTGGCGAATTGTTATACTTGTGCGGGACTCTATTAGTTGACATCACTATTGCGTGTGGACAAATTTGCTGGGATTATTGTACAAGCGTGTGCGATTAATTAAAGCTGGTGATTAGCGACTTCATTGTTGTCTTCTATTTTGTTTTCCACTGTACCGTGCGACGATTAGTGAGATCGTCGTAACACTACATATTATATTAGCAAATTTGCCACCAGTGCCTTTAAAAATGTTTTAAGTATCAAAACGGAAACGTGAGTAATATTTTGTATTTTAGTTACTCACATAAAGCAATTTTGGAAACTGAAAAACTGACCCAGTATATCGGAAGCTTTGGTTACTCTGAAATTCACTAAATGAATGAATCGATCTGCGTATAAATTAACTAGTCTCATAAAAATTGCTTGATTTTCTATTTACAAGAAACACGATATTTAATAATAATAATGGCTCCCATGTGTACCACCGAAGTAGCTTAGGAGTAGGCAGGGTAGGCTGCCTTATGTGAGCCTTTCGGCATGCAAGGAAGGCAGTGTGGCCAGCACTACGCTTCAGCCGCCCATTATTATTCCCAGGATGTTATCCCAGGTACTCATTTTCACAGGCTGAGTCGACCTGGGGGCTGAAAAATGCACCTTGATTTTATGGTGCGGGCCCGGGAATCGACCCCGGGACCTCTAGGTTAGTAGCCAGGTGCCATACCCACTGGTCTACTGAGCCGCGACCAGGATATTTAATAACTGTAAAAAACTAAATAACATTTTCAACTGGCAAAGACAGATTTACGGGAGAAACATCAAATGCTTTCATCATTCGGTAAAGCAATCACGTTATATGATTTAAGTAAACATCAACAAGTAAAACTTAGTGTGTTGTGATTACCTGGCATTAATATTTTTAGTGTTGTGAGATGTATTACTATATCTAACCTTCAGTACTCCTGTATTGATGTTGTCATTGGGTATCAATATATGCCTGACTCTTTATTTACCCAAATCACGTACTGTTTTCATATTGCTACGCCAATTACGAAACGCTCTCGAAAAGTCGGCAGGTGCCAATGACGTAAACGTTCTACGCTTTTCTTGACTACCCCAGCGTGCGGCGTATGTGTCAAGGCGGTCCACTCTATTAGCATCGCACACTGTTTTAGTAGGCCTAATTGTGACTACGCAAATTATGCTGGCACGCCGCCAAAAGAATTGAAAATTATTCTGTAACATCTGAAGGCTGTGTATAAGCAACAGTGGCCGCCTTGGTTAGCTGCACCTGGTAAAATTGTAGAGTGCGGATCAAGTAATTGTTGCACATTAGTGGAAAGTGATGATTATGTTATAGTTAGTGCGGGAACTATTGGTTGACATTATTATTCCGTGTAGACAAATTTAATTTGAGTTATTGTACGAGAGTTCCTTGTTGATTACAAATTGTTATTAGTGACTAATTAGAGCTGGTAATTAGTAACTTCATTGGTGTCTGTATTTTGTTTCCACTGTACAATACGACGATCCGTGAGACCGTCGTAACAATTTCATTGTATACGCAATTTAATCTGTACCATAATATATTAAATTATGTCATAAACAATTTACTACAGACTGAAAGTAAAAATGATACACTAAAATTACGCCAAAAAATCTAATGCTGCGTTTTTTAGCACTCAGTTATATATGTGACGAGAGACCCATAGATAGACGACAACAAGCATACTCGCCTCCCTCCCACACACCCACTGTCTCGTTAAATCTCGTTAGTGAAAGTCTGCCACATAGCTTGACAGGAATAAAATGCCAAAGGTTAAACACGAATGTCCTCTTACTAATAACATCAACAAAAATTAATGTCAAAACGAGAAAGTTTTACCATTTATAATTGTCAGTGTCCCCTCACACCCCCACTCTTTGGGCTGTGTTGACGGTTATAACATTTGGTGCAAATATTCCGACTTGCCTCCCACAGCTGACATTGTAAACAGAAAAGTACAAAAAATTCTGCTAAAGAAATTCATCTTTTATTGTACAAGTTACAATAACACGAAAATGTTCGTGATCACTTTACGAACATTTATAAATAACACATTCTTAGGGGAAACGCGCGAGGATCGTGTTCTGAAAGCAGCGGAATAAATCATTAACTACCAGAAGAATCAATAATCATAATTTTTATATAATATGTGTAAAATAAAGTCATTTAATTTCATATAATATGTGTAATATTTTTATTGCATTAATTTCCTTTTGTCGCCCAATACAATTTCTACGGTAATAGGTGTCAATAGTGAGAACATCAGAGCACAATGAAACTATTAGCTAATGTGAAAGTGCACGTGATAATAACGTCAGAAGAGGTTAAAAAATTAAAATAAAAAAATATAAACATTAAATATAGCCGTCAAAACAGCTAATTAGTAATCCAACAACACAGCAATCGAAAATTTGAGTTATTGCTCGTCACTTCTCTGTCATCAAGACGAGGAAAGCGGACGCAAGTGTCTGTCCCTCCTTGAGCAAAGTCAGCCTCCCACATGCTGTGACCCCTTGAGAAGCAAGTATTTCGTCACCGCAGCCACACTCACTCAAATGTTAAAAATTCTTTACACCTACTATTGTTAATGCCTACTTCTCTTCACACACAGAGGAGTATTATTCCTAAATCCCAGGATTTGAATGAGAAAGTTCCCAGAGAACAGGGAGGTGAAACAACAACCACTGCAGCAGATTCCTCGAGTACTACAGATAAGGGCTAAATACATCAGGGTAATACATCCTGGTGCCTTGAGGCTATCGTTCGCTACTCAAAAACACAGAGCTATACACACATTGACATGATCGGTCCCGAAGTGGGTAACGGTGTTTATAGGGGAACACGTATCCTTGTCAATCCTCCGTTACCATAGCTCTGTTAGCCTGCTAAACAGTGACGCTGTTGTCCCCCCCCCTCGCGAGTCCAAATGTTATAGACTCGGGTGATGAATTGGATTTCTTTGGGGCATCATCATCACCATCATCATCATCATCATCATCATCATCATCATCAGCAGCAGCAGCAGCAGCAGCAGCAGCATCTTCTTCTTCTTCTTCTTCTTCTTCTTCTTCTTCTTCTTCTTCTTCTTCTTCTTCTTCTTCTTCTTCTTCTTCTTCTTCTTCTTCTTCTTCTTCTTCTTCTTCTTCGTCTTCTCCTTCTTCTTCTTCTTCGTCGTCACCACCACCACCACCAACACCGCCACCACCATCGTCATCGTCGTCATCATCATCACCATCATTATCACCAGCACTACTTCAAGGATTTGGCCCTAGACCTGTTACGGAACTGTTTTTCCTTCTCGGTCTACCGACATCTCTCTTCCCAGTAGGGTGACAACCCAAGGGAGCCACGGGTAGACGGATATCAGGCATGCGGTTTATGTGTTCACACCATCACTTTCTGTGGTCTTCAGTCTTCTTTATTATGATGATTATTATTATTATTGTTGTTATTATTATTATTAATATTATGGAATTGTACTTTTGTGTACTTATTCCGCCGGCTTTGCACAAAATATTTTTTTTTTAATTACACAGAACTGACTGTAATTATTTTACATATTCTTTATACATGTCGTGAACAGAAAGTGCTAAGGGAATAAACTATTCACCACTGTAAGACGGATTTAAACCTGTTACGTTTTCTAAATAGGACCGTTGATTCCCTCTACCCAATCTAAACTCAAACAGGCATATAGAATTTAATATTAAAGTTTATAATTTTATTAAAATTTAAAACAATTGTTAACAATATTTCTACAATATTAAGTGAGTAACACGTTTTAACATAAAATGTTTGCGTGATCGTTTTTGTAACAAGGATTAATGATAGCTTATCAGTCGGGACGCTTATAGGCCTATATATTACCACCGCGGAGCCAAAATTACAAAAACTTACGGTATAAGATTAACTGTAAGAGTATCAAAATGAATTTAAGAACCTATAAGAAATAATCTTTCTGTTAAGCGATTCTTATGTTAAAGTATTTTAAAGCAAATAAAGAAAGTATTGTAGTCGATTTAACGATTAATATGCTCAGTAAATAAACTTAGCTGAACGAGTTAAAAATTAATTGAATTAGTCATTAAATTCGTGATACTATACGCAAGTTATTGGGATGAGACATATTCTCTTCTCTTTAGTAAAATCCGAGTAACTAGAGCAAACGCTAGATAGTAGATGGTGTTATGCGTGTTTGTTGTAGGCCTAAGTGTGGTAGTGCAAGAGCCCCTGCATACGATCCGACTTTATATTGGCTTTACCAAAATGCAATAGGCCTATAATGCACATGGATTATGTTATCCACGCCAGAAACGTTTGGTGATCATAACTGTTTGGTGTTAATCAGTTTTTGTGCGTAAAGTGACTAAATCCAATCAAAATCCGAACTCTTTATTGTCGTACAATAAACTGATGACAGCGTTTGAATCAAGTGCTCGGCACATATTCAATCGTTAAATTTTCTGATTGATATGGTCATTGTTCTGAGGACATAACACTGATTATCAATACGTAGGCGATTCAAACACACTACCATGAGATTATTGGTGTGATACTGTTGAGCGGCATTTGTTTTTATTCATCTCTTTCATAAAGTGAACATAATCGATAGCGATTTTACAAACACACAAAACTTTTTATTCGTATACTAGCGTGGTCGGAGTATTTTGTGAACCATTTTTAAACTGATACCCACAGTTTGATTTTGTTACGACGGTCTAACTGATCGTTGTAGGTACAGTGGAAAACAAAATACAAGACACAAATTACGTCACTGCCTTAATTATAACAATTAAACAGTTTGTAATTGACAAGATAGTCTCTTACAACAAATCAAATATAATGTTCACACGCTATAAAAACGTCCACTAATAGAGTATCGCACAATTATAAAACACATAATACTTCGCCCCAATACTTCAAACCGCACTGTGTAAATCGTCATTTAAAAGCACAGAGTAATCGCCCGACATTAACTCTGAACTATAATACTATGAACCGCATTCCAATAAATCGCAACTCAAACTGACTGAGCGTCGCTGAGTACTTGTATTTATACCCCGCCTAAAATCCAGAATATTCCACATACTACGCACTACCTCTACACTACGACGTAATTGATTGCGAGCTTGACACAGTCTACGCGGCGGTCAGCGTCTAGAAATGTCTCGCGATTGCATGTTGAAATTACTTACGCACACAACATTATAGCCGGATTCTTCTGGAACATTCGAGAAACACGTAGATTGATCTGTAATGTCGTAACAATATTATTATTCAACCAAACGTCCTGACTATTCTGTAACGTGGTACCGTAGTAGTAAAGGCGTTACGAAAGGCTGTCCATTGCATGTCTCGTTGTTTGTAAACCCACTCAATGGACGGATTTATTTTTCAGTTTATTATACATACACATTGCAAATTGAACAGAAGTGACCATACAACAACAACAAAATGTAACATAATAATATCACCAGTTTATACTGCTTTTTATATTTATATTTTCGATGTTTACAAGCTTACAACTTACAATCCTGATATTATGTTGTTAAATTTATTTAGTAGACAAGAGTTGCGGATACAATACATTACTTTAATTATGGGAATGTTTTTGTAAGATTTTGTTTTTTGGTTATAGGAAACAAAAATATGAAAATTTCAGTATCAGTGTTAAAAACTGTAACTGCACGTCCTACGTGGGATCCGACTCCATGATCAATTAACTACTTTAGTATCACGATGACTCTCCAAATTAGTTGTATTTACCAAAGCTGTATACAGGTTTGCGTATTGAAAAACGTTAATTCTGCTAGTTAATGATGAAAAATCATAATTATTCAATATAGTGTCGTATCAGATTTTAAAATAGCTGTATAAAACTAAATATTAATAGAAATATAAAAAATCGTTACAAAGCAAAACGGTTTGAATATTTTAAAGTTGAAACATACATAATAGTAACTGAGAATTAAAATTTATAATAAATAGACTATTAATGAGTCAATAAAGTGACGTAAACTTGTAATAATTTATTTTAGTATTCGACTTAACTAAAGAAATGACCTAATAGGCTGACCCAGAGAACGACCGTGAGAGAGGATATAAAGCGATTATTTGGTAGTGATTGTGAATTAGTAAAATAAGTGATACTGTTCAGCTATTGCAAAATATGTGAACAGTGATAACATGTATTTCTCATTTTTTATTTGAGATACTGAAAATAATTTAGGTAACTTAGATGGATTACGTAGACATAGAGCAAATTTATTGTTTTAATGTCTCTGATACCGACTCAGTTACTTTCTGTAAACAGGCGCATAGGAAGAAATCCACGTAAGTAAATAAACAGGTAATTAATTATACACATTGGCGGTCTTCATAATGGTTACTTTGACTACCCTATAGTACGTATTAATAAAACAACTGCTTATTGACCCTGTTTGCGTGTTGATGATATATTCATTCTAGGTCAACGTAATCAGTGTGAAATCTTATTTAAAACAGTGCTATCTGTTAAAACGAAAAAAATCTGCAAAAAAGAAATTGAGAAAACATAGTGTTTATACATTAAAGTTTTGAATACAAAATAAAACACAAGAGTCTAACAAAACATTTACTATTCAGGGTAGAACAGGATCAACAAAACGGAAGGAACACGTAGAAACAAGGAGAAGCGTTGAACGAGTTAAACAAACCAAACAAGAAAAAGAGACATATGACAGGCTAGGAGGAGATTGTGTTTGTAACAAATGGAATAGTCTGCAAACCTGTAACATAAACTGCAGAAAAATAAAAAAGCCTTTGTGCATAGAAAGCAATTAACTCATACATTATTTTACTGGGTCTTTTAGTTTGTAAATAAATTATTTATCTGCACGGTAATATCATTGCGTACCAAGTAAGCGTGTATATAATAATAAAATTTTATACACAAAATCAGTATATCTATGTTATTGTGCTCAAACGTTAGTGTGAAGCAGCACTCACGTATCATGAAGAAATAAAAATGATTCCGATTGGTAAAAGTTAATATAAATAAGATAATCACGAACAGTACGAGATCAAATCACAATGCACCATATAAATGCAGAAATCGCAAACTGGGGATAGAACAATTAGGTTAGCACTGTCGTTTAATACTATGAAAATGTTTAACTGCTGGTCAGTTGTAGTTTTGTTTTAATTTACCTACTCTCAATTATAGGTTAAATGGGGAATAATAACCCCACGTACGCTCTTCGTAATAGTGTTACTACGATCGTTAGAAGCCTTTTGATGTCCAAAAACGTTTCTACTGAAACTTGCATAAAGGAATAAAATTCAAGACATACTTAGGTATTTACATTATTAAAATGACCGCTTGGAAGGAAAAACAAAACGTAACAATGCGCCGACGTTTCCATGACAGTAAATATGATTTATCACAATTATTATTTTTTTAAAGCTACGTTGTATAGAGTTTTGCTAACCGATCCTCCAGGTAAATATACTTATATTATTTTATTCCTGCGTTTCGTGTATATTTGTATAGCATTTTCTTCTTTTACTTCTGGGCGCTTTCAGGATTAGCCAAAAAGTATATTTCGGCCCCACAGCTTTCCACATTCTGTCAGTTCACCTTTTTTGACATTATGTTAAACTCTCTTCTGCCTCGGAAATCTATTATCTAATATTATTCTCCAAACCATTTCTTCCTTTACCCTTCATCGCGTCCCTTCCAATTATTCTTATTTTGTTCTACTATTCCTAACACTGCTCTCGTTTAAATTCATCCATTATATTTTGGTTGCCCCTACTAACTCTTACTCTGTTCTCTCTGGTTCACTACATCGTATTCTTTATACGATTCTTAGAGTAACCACACTTTAAAGAATAGAATGTTAGTTAACGCTCTAGAAGGCTACATGCATAACACTATTTAAGTTTCAGCTATATTTTTTCAGTTTAGTTTTTAAAAACAAATTATATTTAGAAAAAAAATAATTATTCTGTTAATTATTCTATCCTTTTTGTGCTTCACTCTCATATTTTTAATTGGAAAGAGTTATTGGGGAAAATTAATTATTGTACATGAAATTTATGATAAGTAGGCTATCCAAAAATTGTAACGCTGTAAAGAACCTAAACCAGCTACCAATGTATAATTTTTTGTATAACAAGCTTCAATAAACATTGCCAACTTGCCAACTGTATTATAAATGATTACAACAAACATGTCTACAATGTATTTATATAATACATAATATTATATTGTGTAATATTTAAATAATATATTTTTAGCCAACTGTATCCTAGGGTTGGTGCCTGAAGACAACAGCATCAGAAGATTCCGCGTTATCCAGGGACAGGACATCGCATTCTGTTGGTCATACTCAACACCTACCGAAATCCGTAATTGAGGTAAACTTAGGTAGGAATCAGCCAATGTAAGTACTTCTTTGTTTGTAACTTTTAAACGTATCCATCGTTCCAGTTAAAAAATTTCTTATTGTACTCTTCACTTTTAAAAATGCAGTCGGGGTAAAGTCAGACACACAATGTACAAACTGTTTAGTATTCGTGAAATTCTATGTGCTGAAACATGATTTATAAAACTAACTTTCCTAAACTTTTGTATACGAGTGTTAACTTTACAATAACTATGAAGAACCTTGTGTACATATTATATTTTAATATTTAAATTTTACAATGTTTATAACCTTATGTTTTTATGTTTTATATTTTGTGTATATTATTATTACATTTTGACAATATGTTTACTATTTTTTTATGTTTAATGAAGAAATTTGTGTTAGTGGTTGAAATCACAAACAGAATGATCACTGTTGCACACCACTATATAAAAAATTATCCCGATTAGCGCTTTCAAGCTTCACAGCTCATCGTCAGATCGGAACAGACAGAAATTATGTGAAAACAAACCCTTCACCCCTCTCACCCCACCCTGCTCACAAACAACAAGCTATAATATAAATGACCCTTCCCCACCCCCTAAACCCTGTCCCACCATCTGTACAGTTACATATTTTTCTAGAGAGGTTTTCTCATATTCTTCTAGAGAGGAGTTAGAAATATTGAAAGAAAGAGAAAAAGGTTTAGACAATTTAATTAATATTAAAATTAAATTTGATAATGAAGAAATATTTTATAACATAATTAAGAAGTAAATGCTAGAGGACAGATAGATAAGATTAAGAATTATATTGCATAGTACTAATTGAATGTTTTAAATAAGGGTGTGTGGCTGACCCACGTGTGTGGAGAGGAAGAAGGTAAGTTTAAAAGGATGCACACACACACGCACACACACACACACACACACACACACACACACACACAAAACACTGAAACACAAGGAATTTGCTAGAAAAATATGTAACTGTACAGATGGTGGGACAGGGTTTAGGGGGTGGGGAAGGGTCATTTATATTATAGCTTGTTGTGTGTGAGCAGGGTGGGGTGAGAGGGGTGAAGGGTTTGTTTTCACATAATTTCTGTCTGTTCCGATCTGACGATGAGCTGTGGAGCTTGAAAGCGCTAATCGGGATAATTTTTATATAGTGGTGTGCAACAGTGATCATTCTGCTTATTTTTTTATGTATAATTCGATTATCTTGTTTGTTATGTTTATTATTTATATCATGTTTCTTGTTTACATATTTCTTTGTTTTTTGTTCCTTACGTTTACTAGTTTACGATGTTTTTATGTTTTATGGTCATTATGTATATTTGCGTTCATTATGGTCTATTATAATCATTATGGTATTTATAACGTTTATATTATGCTACTAATGTTACATATATTATTATATTAAATTTTATATATTTATTATGTTCTATACAGTTATTAAGATGAATTTGTTAAAACAGTTCATTTTTAATGTTCATTGCAAAAATTAACTTATTATATTCATTACCCTAATGACTTTCAATATTTCAATTATCTTCATTATAATATACAATATGCATATAATGTTATGTTATAAGTTACTATGTTGTTTATGTATTATGCCTTTATTGGTTCGTTATGTGTAAGAGGTACATAATATCATGTCTGTTAGATGTACTATTTTTAATATGTTCATTATGTTCGTAATCTGTAATTATACGGTTATGTGTATTTATGTGAATTATGTTCTATGTGTATAATTATGTGTATTTTAGGTGTGCATTTATTCACTATTTTTTGTGTGCACACTATAATAATTATGTATATAAAGTTATGTTTACTTCTTATTACATTTTGTATAATTATGACTATTATATAATTTGTACAATAGATTTTAGAATGTTGTGTTTATTATGACCGCTAAGTTTAATATGTCCTCAATGTTTATTTCGTTCATTATGTCTATTATATTTAAAGTACATTATTCCTTTATTTGCATAATATTCGTTGTCTTCAGTATGCTCTTTATATACAATATGTTAATTATATTTATAATATTATGTTAATATTATGCGTAATTAAGTTTATTGTCTTTATTATGTTTATTTTCTCTATTACGTTCACAATAGGTATTATACTAAATATGTTTATAGTATTATGTTTACTGTACTTCTTTTACTTCCATGTTCCTGAAGGAAATGGAAGTATGGTGATGGCAAAAAAAAATCTTGTTCGAGATTATTGCAGACTCTGATTGTACTACACTCAAAACATGAAAAAAGTCGTTTTTCGAAAAGTGTGTGTGTGTGTGTGTGTGTGTGTGTGTGTGTGTGTGTGTGTGTGTGTGTGTGTCTGTCTTTCTGTAGATTTTTTTCTATGGCAAACGATAACAGCCGCAAATTCAAACAGAATCAAATAATTTTTTGCATACAGCCCTGATTTCTAGAGTACTCACGACCTATTGTTTTTTGTGAATATCGGTTGAGGGAAAGGGGTAGTTTACCAGCAACGGTTTTTTTTTAACAAGGGTAATTTTTTTCTATGGCAAACGATAACAGCCGCAAATTCAAACAGAATCAAATAATGTTTCGCATACAGCCCTGAATTGTAGAGTTCTCAAGACCTATTGGTTTTGGTTAAGATCGGTTAAGGGAAAGGGGTAGTTTACCAGCAACGTTTTATGTTTTAACAAGGGTATTTTCTATGGCAAACGATAACAGCCTCAAATTCAAACAGAATCAAAAGATAATTTGCATACAGCCCTGATGTGTAGAGTACTCAAGACCTGTTGTTTTTGGTGAAGATCGGTTAAGGGAAAGGGGTAGTTTACCTGCTACGTTTTATGTTTTAACAAGGGTATTTTCTATGGCAAACGATAACAGCCGCAAATTCAAACAGAATCAAATAATTTTTTGCATACAGCCCTGACTTGTTGAGTACTGAAGACCTGTTGTTTTCGGAGAAGATCGGTTAAGGGAAAGGGGTAGTTTACCTGCAGCGTTTTTTTATCAAGGATAATTTTTTTGGCAAACGATAACAGCCGCAAATTTAAGCAGAATCAAATAATATTTTGCATACAGCCCTGAATTGTAGAGTTCTCAAGACCACTTGGTTTTGGTGAAGATCGGTTAAGGGAATAGGGTAGTTTACCTGCAACATTTTATGTTTTAACAAGAGTAATTTTTTTTGGCAAACGATGACAGCCGCAAATTCAAACAGAATCAAATAATGTTTTGCATACAGCCCTGAATTGTAGAGTTTTCAAGGCCTTTTGATATTGGTAAAGATCGGTTAAGGGGAAGGGGTAGTTTACCTACAACCTTTTACGTTTTAACAACAGTAAAGTTAACTTAAAAATGTTTACCTTGTATAATCCACTAGGCGATCTCAGTTTTTTACATACAACATGGTTCGGGGACTAAATCCCCATCTTCAGGTATAGTAAAAAATTATTATTCCCCTAATACATAGGGGTCGTCGAATGATTAAAATGTTTATACATAAAAACACACGCACAAAAATCACTGAATAAATTAACATATAACATAAACACATGAACACGTTAAAAGCGACTCGGTGCACCGTGTCGTTCACATATTATAAATATCGGTATGGAGAACCATACATGACTTCCATATTCTAAGATTTATATTTAAAATCATTTTCAGCCAAACAGCCAGGCTGTGTCTTACCTGCCTTTTTATTGCTGTATTAAATGAAAAATATTATATGACATTAAAATGAAAAAATTATAATTTTATTGCCTGGCAACAAAATTATTTTATTTTTAACAATTACCATTGTTTCAAAAAGTTTAAATAAATTTTCAAGTACTTTACTCTTGTTAAAACGTAAAAGGTTGCAAGTAAACTACCCCTTCCCCTTAACCGATCTTCACCAAAATCGAAAGTCATTGAGACCTCTACAATTCAGGGACGTATGCAAAAAATTATTTGATTCTGTTTGAATTTGCGGCTGTTATCGTTTGCCATAGAAAATACGCTTGATAAAAAAACGTTGCAGGTAAACTACCCCTTCCCCTTAACCGATCTTCACCACAAACAACAGGTCTTGAGTACTCTACAAATCAGGGCTGTATGCAAAACATTATTTGATTCTGTTTGCATTTGCGGCTGTTATCGTTTGCCATAGAAAATACCCTTGTTAAAAAAACGTTGCAGGTAAACTACCCCTTTCCCTCAACCGAACTTCACCAAAAACAATAGGTCTTGAGAACTCTATAATTTAGGGCTGTATGCAAATAATCTTTTGATTCTGTTTGAATTTGCGGCTGTTATCGTTTGCCATAGGAAATACCCTTGTTAAAACATAAAACGTTACTGGTAAACTACCCCTTTCCCTTAACCGATCTTCACCAAAATCAACAGATCTTGAGAACTCTACAATTCAGGGCTGTATGCGAAACATTATTTGATTCTGTTTGAATTTGCGGCTGTTATCGTTTGCCAAACAAACTAAATTACCCTTGCTAAAAAAAAACCGTTGCAGGTAAACTACCCCTTTCCCTCAACCGATCTTCACCACAAACAATAGGTCGCGAGTACTCTGCAAATCAGGGCTGCATGCAAAACATTATTTGATTCTGTTTGAATTTGCGGCTGTTATCGTTTGCCATAGAAAATACCCTTGTTAAAAAAACGTTGCAGGTAAACTACCCCTTTCCCTCAACCGATCTTCACCAAAAACAATAGGTCTTGAGAACTCTACAATTTAGGGCCGTATGCAAATAATCTTTTGATTCTGTTTGAATTTGCGGCTGTTATCGTTTGCCATAGGAAATACCCTTGTTAAAACATAAAACGTTACTGGTAAACTACCCCTTTCTCTTAACCGATCTTCACCAAAAACAATAAGTCGCGAGTACTCTACAAATCAGGGCTGCATGCAAAAAATTATTTGATTCTGTTTGAATTTGCGGCAGTTATCGTTTGCCATAGAAAAAAAATCTACAGACAGACAGACAGACAGACAGACAGACAGACAGACAGACAGACAGACAGACAGACAGACACACAGACAGACAGACAGACAGACACACACACAGACACTTTTCGGAAAACGACTTTTTTTCATGTTTTGAGTGTAGTAGAATCAGAATCTGCAATAATCTCGAACACGATTTTTTTTGCCATCACCATACTTCCATTCCTTAAGGATTATGGAAGTAAAAATAAACTTAAACTAAGCAAGTGTAGATAAAAATAAGTTTATAAATATGCCTATATTTCGATTACATTTAATTTTTTAAATAAATTTAGCTTATAAATTTAAATTTTTATTTAGAAAAACACGGTGGGTAGGAAGTCGCACGAAGAGACGTGGACGACCTTTTGTAGAACGATGGGTAGAAAGTGGATGACATTTTATAAGGTCATGGTTGTACTTAGTTTATTATTCAGTTCCGATATATGGTCTGCAATTTAAAACTATTGAAGTAGGATACAGCCAGCTGAACTGTGGGTTTTTCGATGTTTAAAGGACAGTGAAGGATCAGGATCAGGCAAGAATTATGAATTATTCCAGAAACGGAATAGAGGAATAACGAGTAAGATGGAAAGCGTGTATTGACAGACGCGGCGATAGAAACTCCCTCAACAGATTTTATATTACTATAAAAGATATTTGTGGAAACTTTGTAAAAGGCGGCTTGACAATTTCCCAGAAAATTGGGAAAGGTGACGTTTTGTCTAATCCTTGACAGAAGAAGTAGAAATTATGAATTAAAAAAAATACTACCTGTTTTCATCTTACTTGTACACCTTTTTCATTATAACCCTCATTGTAGGTAATGCCTCATGGCGAAGGTTACGGTAAACGGTTTGCTGTTCTGTGCTTTGCATATTGAAATAGCATCGTCTTTACTGGTTCGTTCCTAAGTCAGTCCTCATCAACGACCCTCTCCCATCTTCGTATTTTTTCGCCTTTTCCATCAGTGTTACTTTCTACTAGTACGTTACATTCCACGTGCTTCATTAAATGCCTTAACGAAGAACACTTTCTACGGTTTATAGTGGTAAAAAATTTTATCTGTTTGTCTAGTGTATTTAATACTGTATGGACGGTTATTCTGTACGTCCATTTAAGTCTATAGAATCGTCATCACGTCCATATCTTAAAACAATGAGAATTTGGCAAGTTTTGTCTGGCAATATTTGTCCCAGCTCATTGCAAAATAACTAGTCTGATTTGACAGTATATGCAACACTTTTTCGTTTTATATTATACTATTAACTACTTGACCCAAATTGCCAGTAGCAGCCCTCCTGGACACAAGCAAAAAAAGGTTGCATCGGCCGGGAATCGAACCCGGGCCGCCCGCGTGGCAGGCGAGCATTCTAATGGCCGTCCCACATTTAAGTTACAGCATTGGTTATATGGGCTACACTGTTGCCGGGTTTCGTGTATGGAAATGCCTATTCGGCGCATTGAAGGCGTTCGAAATCTATTTCTCCCGAACAGCGACGTCGATTTACTGCTGCATGGAGTGAATTTTATCATTGAAGGACTACACATTATTGTACAGTTTTATTAGTGTTTTAGTTATGATGTAAATACTTACGTGTTAACAGTTACGTGAGCAGTATCACTCAGTTCTATGTATGAAAATAACATGACGTTAATTACCAAAAAAAGCTTCACTTTACCTATAATTGGAAGTGTGTTTATAATACTTAATGAATAAGCGGTGTTAGACAATCAATATAAAATATCATGTATCTAAGCAAGGCCAAAACATTTGTATTACGGGAAAAGCAATTATCTAAAATAATAATTGTGAATTGTAAACGTGTAAAATATTGTACTCTTAAAAAAATAAGTGACGTTAAAAGTAATATAAAATTTATACTATATACTATATGATTATATATAGCATACACGCCAAGGTGTAACGTAAAAGGTGTCCTTACTATACAGATTTTTTTTGTCAGTACAATAAAAAAGTTCGTATACACACAGGTCCGGAAACATTATTTTCAGTCTGGCCGCCATTTTGTACTTTTTGAAGAAAACTTTATATATCAAGGGGTAACAGAGATATCTTAATGAAGTTCGGCACATACATTAATTAATGTATCTTATGTTTACATTAATGGAAGGTAATGAATTAAAAAATATTAATAATTTCATAATTAGGACTATGGTTCCTTCAGTATAAGAAAAATGTATTTAAAGTTATTACTACTTTTTAAAACTGCCTTACTAATAGTAGATTATAACAAAGTAAGGGGTTGGTTTTTAGCGAAATTAGAATGAATAACGTCTAACAAATTTAAAAACACTTGTGTGATGGGTTTTTTTTTGCCCAATAGTGATTATCATGGACATTAATAATTTCATTTCATGTAAGACTTCTTCATCAGTGAATATATCAAAGACTAAATAAGTGCGGATCAATTGCAATTTCGTGTAGAAAAGTAAACAAAATGCCCGTCTCTGTTCATAGTCAACATTTTCAAGGGCTTGTAGCGTACTCTATGTAGATAGTACTGCTTTAATCTTTTGTGGAGATTCATCTGTAATAAAATCGGGAACAGTAGCTGAACGGAATTTTGACAAGTTTCCATGTCATACACAAGCAGTGGAGCGGTGTGTGAAGGTGGTGACAGAAGCGTTACAAAAAATCGTTGTTGCCTTGATGAAATGGAAGTATGGTGATGGCAAAAAAAAATCTTGTTCGAGATTATTGCAGACTCTGATTGTACTACACTCAAAACATGAAAAAAGTCGTTTTTCGAAAAGTGTGTGTGTGTGTGTGTGTGTGTGTGTGTGTGTGTGTGTCTGTCTTTCTGTAGATTTTTTTCTATGGCAAACGATAACAGCCGCAAATTCAAACAGAATCAACTACTCTTTTGCATACAGACCTGAATTGTAGAGTTCTCAACACTTGTTGTTTTTGGTGAAGATCGGTTAAGGGAAAGGGGTAGTTTACCAGCAACGTTTTATGTTTTAACAAGGGTATTTTATATGGCAAACGATAACAGCCGCAAATTCAAACAGAATCATAATATTATTTGCATACAGCCCTAAATTGTAGAGTTCTCAAGACCTATTGTTTTTGGTGAAGAACGGTTAAGGGAAAGGGGTAGTTTACCCGCAACGTTTTTTTAACAAGGGTATTTTCTATGGCAAACGAAAACAGCCGCAAATTCAAACAGAATCAAATAATGTTTTGCATACGTCCCTGAATTGTAAAGATCTCAAGGACTTTCGATTTTGGTGAAGATCGTTTAAGTGGAAGGGGTAGTTTACCAGCAACCTTTTATGTTTTAAATACAGTAAAGTACTTGAAAATTCATTTAAACTTTTTCAAACAATGGTAATTGTTAAAAATAAAATAATTTTGTTGCCAGGGAATAAAATTATAATTTTTTCATTTTAATGTAAATTATGTATGAGTTAATATCTTTATATATATAATTCTTCTGTACGTGTGTATGTCACTGAACTCCTCCATGTATAAAATAATATATCGTTCGTGGCAGGTAAGCATATCTCAGTTATGTAATGTTTACGTTTCCATTTTATTATGCCTACAGCAATAAAAAGGCAGGTAACACACACACACACACACACACACACACACACACACACACACACACACACACAATTCGCGTTATTTCTGGCCTCAGTCATGTTTATTTTCTTACATTTGCACGCTTTTTAAAAGGAAAGTGGCGAATACCCACACCAACATAACGCGTGCAAGCCGAAAAAATGGACATCAATTTGCTTCCTGTGGATCGCTGGGCAGTGTAACTGTACGTGTTTACAGAGGAACGATTCATAGACAGACTTTTTGTCTTTAGGGAATGAACCCTCTGCAAGATGCTGAGGGTCCATGAGTGACTTCGGAGCGCTCCTTCTTTTTCGCTTGTTTGTTCTGTGAAACATACACTGTAGATTCGCAGCTTTACTCTAAGCAACGCTCAATAGGAAATGTTGAAAATTTTTGTCCACGGTGTACCCTCATTCACACTAAACCTGCTCTGATGTTTTAATTACGGACATCATAATATTAAAACTTTGGAAACTTGAGCACTACTTAATGGAGATTAATCATTAACTTATACAAGCCATTAATTTTATGCATATTTTTTATATATATGTGTACAACGTTATCGGCAACAAAGAAGTAGTTTTTGTTAAAATTCCTTCCCAGGATATTTGGCCGTAGTCCAATGTTTTCTACAAAACCAGACGTTTCGGCAGTGCCATCGACTTCCATCATCAGTGAAAATCGAGTGCGATAACTGTAACGTGTCAAAATTGGGTCATTTTATTTATTGCAGTTATGGGGTATTTGTATTTTATTTTATTTTATTTTTCGGGGTTTCATAAAATTATTGTGCAAACTTTGATTCCTTTGTAACAGACCACGTGTAGAAAACAGTGTTGAAACAAAGCAGCAGCGTAGTATTCAGTTGCGAAACCAGGCAAAGAATGTGTACCACCCTCGATTTCTCAGAACTGTGCGTGAATGTGACAGTGCGCACGTACGCAACGACTCAAGTATGCGCGCTGTTGGGACGCCAAGAAAATTAAACGACGCTGTAAAAAATAGCGCTGGAGCGAACAATTGATGAAAACCAACAAGCAACCTACAGGAAACATAGCTAAGGACCGCCTACTGTTAGTGACGTCAGTCTAGCAGTGCCAAATATCGTCGTTACACACTATGAAAAAAACCACTATGTGTCATGGTCATAGCTAATAAGCCACAGCAAATCAGCTATGAACGGCGACAAAATCTGTTGGCAGTGGATATGAACTTCCTGCCGCTCAACAAAGGACGCTTCCCAGTATTAATCTGTTCGTGTCGGCCGGCACAGACCCAAGTCAGGCTCTCTACAAAATTTCATAATTTTACCGGTAATAAAAAGAAATAACAGTGAAAATTTGTGTGACCGCGGTCAGTTAAAGGAACAGAACCTATTCAGATCGTTTTTCGGACAATAACAAGAAATTTACAAGAACAATGAGTGCGGGCGCGAAGACCGCGTGGCCGACGAGGGGGAATATTATTCAAAAAATGTTAAGAGATTTATAATTTTTGTGTGTTTGTGTGTGTACAAAATATGCAGGCTGGGCAGTCTTGTGTGTGTGTGTGTGTGTGTGTGTGTGTGTGTGTGTGTGTGTGTGTGTGTGTGTGTGTGTGTGTGTGTGTAAAAATTAAGGTAAGCCGTAGCATAAGATAGATTAAGAGTGACGATCATGTAACCAAGCAATATATTCTCACAAAATTATTTCAGATGTGGTAAAGTTTATAAAAATTTTAAATGATTCAAATTAAATTAAATTATCAATTCTCTTCATAAAATGTGTAGAGTTAGTTATTTCGATAACCCATGAAACACATGTTTGTATCTAGCGTTCGTACGAAAGAATCCTGGCCCCAGAGAAACGAAACATTGAAGGTAGGTGAGAGTCATATTTATGTATTTATGTATTTTTATATATTTAGTGGTGTATTAGAAGATCACAAGTGGCTTCCGATACAGGGACAGTTTTTATTAATTAAAAAACGACATTAGTAAAAACCGTACCTACAGAAAAGGTACAAACATGTTTTTGGGGTTAGCGGAATAAAATAAAAAGTGCGTTGTTCACACAAAATTGGCTATACAACATCTTATATATTGAATATATTATATGCAAGTACAAGTATCAAGTATTAAAAATAAGAATGTCAGATAATGAAAATAACGTAACTGAAACAATTAGTGTAGAAAATCTTAATGAGTCAAACATGAGCGATTTTGAGGTCAATTCGACTCCAAGTGCGAGTCAAATTAAAATAGAAATAAATATAACAGACCAAAACAATGTAACCGAAGATTCGGGGATTCAAATAACCCCAAATCTGAGTAGGGAGTGTACAACTAATAATGAAGAAGTCAGCTTCACTGACAGTAATAGCCAGTTAACAGAATCAAAAATAATGAAAGATGTCGAACATCAATCAACACCTATTCCAATGAATCAAAATAAAAAATGTGACGACAGTAGCATGTTAACAAATTTGTATAGTTTGATGTGTAGTATGAAAGAAAATTCAGAAAAATAACATGATGAACAGAATAACAAATTTAACGAATTAAATAATCGTTTTGATGAAATTAAGACCGAAATTAAAAGTGAATTTAAGTGCAAATTTGATGTACTTAAATTCGACATTGATGAGGTAAAAATGAAATGCAAAAATAGTTGTAACGAATTGAAACAAGATATTGAGAGAATAGTAGAGTCAGTGGGGAGGACAGAGTAAAAGTAAAAATAATAATGATAATAAGAAATTAACAAATGATGACAATAATGTCGAAAATGAGAATATAATTAAAAATATGGTAGTAGAGTGTAAGATAAATGTTAACAATGATATTGAAAGCGGTAATATGATTGAAAAGGTGGTATCAGAGAGTGAAACGTTGAAAATAGATAGTGAAATAGTGAGTGAGAGAGAGAGCGTTATATGTAGTAACGAAGTTGTAGTTAGTGTTGATGAATTAGAAAAAGAATGGAGAGAGAGAGTAGCTGAATGTGTAGGGCAGAGGGTAAATTTTCCCCTTATTTGTGATGAACCAAGGTGTTCAAAAATGTTATTGGAGGGCAAGAGACCCTTATCAGTGAAAGATTTGAGTTGTTTATTTTTGTTAAATAATTTTGTACCCTCTGCATGGAGTGAGATAGTTCAGGGGGGTAGTGACAGGTGTTATGATGATGAAAGATGTTTTGAGAGAGAGTTGTGTATTGATAAAGAGATAGAATTATATAAACTAATGAGAAATTATAATGAGTTGAAAGAGATGTTAAGTGATATGAAATATTTACTTGTTAAAATAGAGAGTGAAGATTATTTTGATGATACAGTTTTAAATAATAATAACTTATGTTATAATGAATGATAAAATAACTGACTTGACAATGAATATAATTATTGATGGAGACTTAACAGATGTACTTAACGTTGACTTGTTTTATGATTATTTTGGTAAGATGAATGAATTTAGGTTTTGTGGTTACAACACACAAAACAGTACTTTGTGGGGTAATGAAATTGAACAATGTTATATAAAACCAAGATTAATCTATGACGATGGAGGCTAAACTATAAAACAGTAAAAGACAGTTATAAACATTTTGTTTTATGGGTTTTGACCTAGCTGAGTTGGACATTGAAATATGATAACTGAATAAATAAGGAATCAGATTTGTAAATAAAGATGTAGTGAATTCAATTGTATGTGTTGCAAAAGGTTAAATGAACAGTGTATGTAGGTAGGTAATTGTTATAATAATAAGATTAATATTTTGCAAGTTAAATAAATAATAGAATTAATTTTGAAAACAGGAATTGGTTAGTTGTAATTGTTTTGATAGCTAGGTAAATTGTATTTTCAGTAATTAATTTAATTAAAACAATTTGATATGTTTTAAATATTCTGATTGATTGTTGTGCAATTGAAATTGTTTAATGAATTCAAATTATTTTACAAGATGAATTTGGTAATTAAATGATAAATTGTTTGATTTAAACTAATATTCGTGTTAAATGTTTCAGAGGTAAGGTGAAAGTATTGGGGTGTAGGGGGTAGATGTTTTGTGTATATCAATTTAAATGGACTGTAAGTATAGAAATTTTATAGTACGAATCAAGGATAATAAAAATGTTTATTTGCAATAATTGTGTTACATAAAAATGATAATTAAAAAATTTTAAATGATAACTGAAAATGATATAATAATTATAAATAATAAATTTGAAAATAGAGCGTGTGGATGGGAGGTGACTCAAGTGAGTCACGAATTTAAATTTGATAACATAAAGATTGCTAACTAAAATTTTGATCCAATAAAAATGCTTGTGCTCGGGTTAAATAACTAGCTGCTCATACATTCACTGCAACGTGTTCATTGTATAATTTTTTAAGGGTAATATTGTATTTTAGCAGGTTAGATATAAGAGTTGATATAAAGTATATGTTTTATATAATTTGTGTATGTTTGCAACTAAGTAAATGATTAAACTGACTGGCAGGCGGTTAACATAAATTATCAGAATCAGAGAAATGGGAAACATAGGGGTTAGAAATAAGTCTGGATAAATATATATATATTTCATGTAAGTTGCTAAATTTTGAGATGTGTTTCCATTGTGTTAGGAATGTCATCTGATCAGCAATAAAATGTCACTGGTATATTGGTTGTAAATGTTCCAGGTAATTAATGTTTAAGGCAATGTTTCAATGTATTATAGGTGCTATTTAAAGTGAGAAATACATTAATAATTTGTGAAAGTTAATAAAAGATAGTTGTGGGTGATGAATATTTTGTGGAATATATAGATCTGCCCAAGTTGAAGTCAAAGTTAAAGGGGTAGTAGAGAGAAAAATATGGTTTGAGTTGATGTAATGTTGTTTTGAAGTAATGTATATTATAGAGTTTTGAGAAGTATTGATGTTGACACAGTAGTTATGTGGAATATGTAGAGTTTTGAGTGATATATTAATGTTTATAATTGATGTTGTTATTTTGTTGTAGTTGAAGTGAGGTAATAAGATTGAGATTTTGGGGATGGCAATTTTGTAGTAGGGGGTAGTGTAATGTAGGAGTCCGCAACATAATGATAGGTTGGGACGGGATGGGACCGATTTAGGGGGAAGGGGTCGCCTCAGGTAGAATCCAGGGACCAAATAAGGGAAATGAGCTTTGGGGGGGGAAACACGTATCCTAAGTACAAAGGGTTAGAGAGTATTTTTTTTTTATATCGAGAGAAGGTGGTGATTTGAGTTTAATGATAAGTTGGGGTTAGAGAGTGTTTTGAGAGATTTTGATAGAGATGGGTGTCATGTGAGTTACAGTTGTTAGTAGTAGTGTCAAAGGGAGAAAGATTATATAAGTATACAGATCAAGTAGTCAATTAAATTGTTATAAATATTTAGATCACCCACAGTAATGGAGAATAAGATTGTCAAGTAAAGAAAGAGATGTGTAATAAGAATATATAAAATTTTTAATTTACAACCAGTGACAAAATTTTGATAGAATTTGCGAAGGTAAAGTCAGAAAGTATTTATTTTGAATAATTCAAATGTCAATTTGTTTATTATAATAATATTTTGGTTGTTTTAAATGTTTTATTTTATTATGTTTTTGTGTTTCAAGTTAAATTGTTACAGATGTTAAATGTATTTTCAGATAAAAATTGTACATAACGTATGTGGGTCAACGTATTGGACTTGACCTAGTTTCGATCAGCTGACAGTGAGGTCATATACAGACTAAGCTTGTTTAGTAAGGAAGTCAATTTAACTTTTGTTTTTTGATCAATTTAAACAAATTTTAAATAATTTCTATATGTAAAGGAACATTTTAATAAATTTAAATTTTTTTCGTTGAATTTTAAAATTTTTTGGAAAATATTTTTTTGAAAAAAAAACCTTGATTTTCGCCTGCCAGCTAATGAATATTTTTAAGCTTTGATTTTTTATTGTTTGTGTACTAACCATGTTTATTTTTATTGATTTATTGTATTGACTTGTATTGTTAGACTCTAAGTATTCACATGTTAGGTTAAGGATGTTCTTAATTATAAGAAATGTTTAAATCAAGTTATTTTAAATAAAAACAGAAACCAGTGAAGAGAATAATTTAAAATTTATACAAAATTTATGAAGTGATTTTACATGAAAACAACCAATGGGTTGCAACTTAAATAAATTTTAAAGAAGTTTTCAACTTATAACATGTAATGTGAGTGTGTGTGAGCCCAGTATCTGCTAAAGGCAGCCCAGCTTGCATGTGAGGGGAAACATATCGGTGGAGGATCTGGCATAATCTAAGCCAGGGATTGAGGATTTTGGGGGGTAGCATGTTAGAAGGTGAGGTGTGCTGTGGCGCGTGTCTGTTCGATTTTTCGGTGTTGGGATCTCTTACAGAGAAGTCCAGTGATCTCGTTCAGATGCGTCCATAGTCGCCGAGCCAGGGGGGTCGTGTACCCATGAAGAGTAAGAACCAGGGGGTTGTTGGCACCAGTTCCTCACCGGTCCTCTTAGGGGTTTTATCAAAGAGATTTCTTCTGTTCTGGACAGAAGAATTCTCATTGGGGGGGTATTGTAACGTGTCAAAATTGGGTCATTTTATTTATTGCAGTTATGGGGTATTTGTATTTTATTTTACTTTATTTTTCGGGGTTTCATAAACTTATTGTGCAAACTTTAATTCCTTTGTAACAGACCACGTGTAGAAAACAGTGTTGAAACAAAGCAGCAGCGTAGTATTCAGTTGCGAAACCAGGCACAGAATGTGTACCACCCTCGATTTCTCAGAACTGTGCGTGAATGTGACAGTGCGCACGTACGCAACGACTCAAGTATGCGCGCTGTTGGGACGCCAAGAAAATTAAACGACGCTGTAAAAAATGGCGCTGGAGCGAACAATTGATGAAAACCAACAAGCAACCTACAGGAAACATAGCTAAGGACCGCCTACTGTTAGTGACGTCAGTCTAGCAGTGCCAAATATCGTCGTTACACACTATGAAAAAAACCACTATGTGTCATGGTCATAGCTAATAAGTCACAGCAAATCAGCTATGAACGGCGACAAAATCTGTTGGCAGTGGATATGAACTTCCTGCCGCTCAACAAAGGACGCTTCCCAGTATTAATCTGTTCGTGTCGGCCGGCACAGACCCAAGTCAGGCTCTCTACAAAATTTCATAATTTTACCGGTAATAAAAAGAAATAACAGTGAAAATTTGTGTGACCGCGGTCAGTTAAAGGAACAGAACCTATTCAGATCGTTTTTCGGACAATAACAAGAAATTTACAAGAACAATGAGTGCGGGCGCGAAGACCGCGTGGCCGACGAGGGGGAATATTATTCAAAAAATGTTAAGGGATTTATAATTTTTGTGTGTTCGTGTGTATACAAAATATGCAGGCTGGGCAGTCGTGTGTGTGTGTGTGTGTGTGTGTAAAAATTAAGGTAAGCCGTAGCATAAGATAGATTAAGAGTGACGATCATGTAACCAAGCAATATATTCTCACAAAATTATTTCAGATGTGGTAAAGTTTATAAAAATTTTAAATGATTCAAATTAAATTAAATTATCAATTCTCTTCATAAAATGTGTAGAGTTAGTTATTTCGATAATCCATGAAACACATGTTTGTATCTAGCGTTCGTACGAAAGAATCCTGGCCCCAGAGAAACGAAACATTGAAGGTAGGTGAGGGTCATATTTATGTATTTATGTATTTTTATATATTTAGTGGTGTATTTGAATATCACATAACGTGAGGTGGTATACGTTAGTGACCACAGTACTGTGGTTAAGGCTGAAGCAGTAACTAGAAAGAAGTAGTCTCTATGGTAATATTTCATTTCGAAAATGATTTTAAATATAAATCTTAGAATATGGAAGTCATGTATGGTTCTCCATACCGATATTTAAAATCATGAAAAACTGATATTTTTCAAAAGCTAAAAGTTACTCAAAATCTAACAATGACACCACATTTGCAATAATTTCCTGAATGAGTCAATGTAAATATTATTTTATCTGTTTATCAGTCATTGATTTCACTCTGTAATCATTCTGTAGTTCCCTCGAGCGTTGAATTCGTTTCTCAGTTTAGCTCTAGGTATATATATGCTCTTAGCTCTAAGAGGTATAGTTCAGTTCAGCTCTACTAAACTGATAAAGCAGGGACCCTTCATCTTTCCATGCACGTCTACTTCTTTGTTAAATACACATTGACAAATACGACACATCTCGGATAAGTGGAATATTCCTAAAGTTCAGCCCGTCTTTAAGAAAGGACATCGAATTGTTTATTCTAACTACAGAGGTATAAGTATGTTTTTTAAATACCTGTTACAAGATTTATGCTATCACACTAAAATAACGTCTTAATGGCATTTTAGAAACCTTAGTTCTGAAACCACGAAACTCTGGGGAAAGGTAGACTACATTTTTACATGAACTTAAAAATTAGAAAAGAAATATTTTACAATTTGCCAAGTAAAAATGTGTACAGTATTTTTAGTTGCCAATATATAGGCTACAGCATATGATTATGAAAATGCATTTGATAATGCTGTAAGAAACATGAAGAGTAGTAATGAAATCGTAATAATATCCTGGAATAATGATACGGAATTAGAGTAATTTCAAACTCTTACAAAGAAATGTGATAACAATACGTGAAAACACATTCATCGTCAGAAGAACATCTAAGTGTTATTAGTTGTCTCAGCGAAGAAAGTATTTCTATTGCCTGCACTTTTTAACTTATTCATTGACAATGCCGACTGTCATTCGGAAAAGGAAGGAGAAGGAATATATTGTTTTACAATTAATAACATTAAAAAAAATCGGTATGGAGAACCATACATAATTTCCATGTTGTAAGATTTATGTTTAAAATAATTAACTTGAATTCGGTTCGGTAATTTCTAAAAAAATATCGCCCACCCTCAAACTAATTTCACTATTTATAGATATTTTTGTTATTATGGGGTAGTCGTTTAATATAATGTTATTTTCAGTCACTTTATCCATAAAAATTAGGTAGACTTACTTTATTCTTATAAAGAAACCGAACTACGCAGATGATCATCCCTCCTCCGAAGCGCTCCGAAGTCACTCATGGACCCTGAGCATCTTGCAGAGGGTTTATTCCATAAAGACGAAAAGTCTGTCTATTAACCGTTCCTCTGTAAACACGTGCAGTTACACTGCCCAGCGATCCACAGGAAGCAAATCGCTATCCACGCTGGACACTTTTTCGGCTTGCACGCGTTGTGTTGGTGTGGGTTTCGGCACTTTCCATTTAAAAGCGTGCAAATGTAAGAAAGTAAACATGAGTGAGGCCATAAATAACGCGAATTGTGTGTGTGTGTGTGTGTATCTTGCCTGTCTTTTTATTGCGGTAATCATAATAATAAAATGGAAACGTAAACATTACATAATTGAGATATGCTTGCCTGCCACGAACGATATATTTTCTCTCATACCTGATTTAAATTAAAATGAAAAAATATAGAATTTTGTTATTAAAGTTAAATGAAATGTTTCCATAGAAACTAGTTCTTTGTTGTCAATAACGTATAAAACTTATAAAAATTTACCTCCTCCATCATCAACTACCATTATAATTTTAAAAAAAATTACCCATTTCCCCCCTTCAAATACCCTTTTCATTTATAGATATTTCATCTACCTTTCTACAGTGGATTATTATGACTTTCTTTTCAGGATACTTTATTTATCAAAATTAAACACTACTCTTGTTAAAACGTAAAATGTTGCTGGTAAACTACCCCTTTCCCTTAACCGATCTTCACCAAAAACAATAGGCCTCGAGTCCTCTATAATTCATGGCTGTATGCAAAATATTATTTGATTCTGTTTGAATTTGCGGCTGTTATCGTTTGCCATAGAACAAATTCTACACATAGACAGACAGACACACAGACACTTTTCGAAAAATGACTTTTTTATGTTTTGATGGTAGTACAATCAGAATCTGCCGTTATCTCGAACACGATTTTTTCGGCATGATCATACTTCCATTTCCTTATAGAACATGGAAGTAAAAAACACAATTTTCTTTGCTGACTATTAAGCAGTGTTCATTAGTACTGCAGAATCATTACAATGAACTTTACATCTGTTACGCAAAATATTTTGAGTGAGTTGTGAGTGTGCGAGTTGCAAGTGTTAGTCGGTTAACTAAACTCTTGGTTTGCCGGGGACTAAAATGACGTTCGAGCCAAAATAGTAATTAATAATCAATCTTTTAAGCAAATAAACGTCTTATTTTAATTTTAAAATGTCATATAAAACAAATAGAAAAATTTTGAACAAAATAAATACGTTTAATAAAATGTATAGAGCAATATAAACTTTACGGAAAACAAAATTAAAAAGATAAAACTGTATGCCAGTTCCTACCCTAGCTATGGTTATCAATGTTAGAACCTTATACTCGACCAAAAAAAAAAAAAAAAAAAAAAATGATAATAAAAATATTAATACGTGAAGAGAAAACATTGTACCCCTTTTTAAGCATATTGCGCGCACGGAGGAGTGTGAGATTTGGCATAGTTAAAGTCTATATGGAGAAGGAGTGCAGAAAGCTAAAATTTATATATAATATGTGTTACAAATACATTAAATTGAATAAAATAAAACATTCATTTGCACTTGAAAATTCATTTAAACTTTGTCAAACAATGTTAATTGTTACAAATAAAATAATTTCTTTGCCAGGCAATAAAATTATAATTTTTTCATTTTAGTGTACGTTCATACTGCCAATGTCAAACACATAATAGTCTGTCGTTTGTTTACGTTCATACTGCCAATGTCAAACACATATTAGTCTGTGGTCAAACAGTCGCACAGAGTAGAGATTGTCGCCAAAGAAGTTTAAAATGTTGCCAACAAATAATTACCGACAGATTGACTGAATGAGCTGTGAATTTTGTGTGATTTCAAATGTTCCTTCTTCAATAGTCTGTGGAGTGTATGTCAAGGCAAAAAAGCGTTTATTTTATAGTTTGTATATTAGATATCAGTGTTTTATATATTAATGTGCAGTTGAAAGTGAAATACAGCTTGCTTAATATACACCTGTTGCAAAAGGAAAATTTTGTAGCAGCAATTTTAATTGACTTACACTCGCCTAATTATTATTGGTGGTTTCAAAAAAGTGAGTAGATTTTATTATTTTTAAATGAAACCCTGTCTAATCTTAGTTTCAGTAATTTCATTACATGTTTTTTTTACATTCAGATATTCGCACCTACTTCCATTATGCCTCGACATAGAACATTGACGGGTCGGAGTGAGAGACAAAGAAGAAGGAATATATATTCGCGTAAAAGTCAAAATGGTAATAGACCAAATGCAAATTTAAATAGTGTAAATAGTATAACATTGACGGGTCGGAGTGAGAGACAAAGAAGAAAGAATATATATTCGCGTGAAAGTCAAAATGATAATAGACCAAATACAAATTTAAATAGTGTAAATAGTATACAAAATGATGAAATTATTTTGAGGGATACATTTAAATGCGCACTGAATGTCACCATGTTATGCGCAATTATATTTTTATGATGTTGACACTGCTGTCAATTATAGATTACGTGAACACTATAATCAAACATGCAATAACAATATAATGCGCGAAATCTCTCTTGAATTGGAACGCATTAATCCTTTGGTTCGGTCATTCATTGCAATGAAAGATCATTGTTAGAGAGTTGAAAATCAAAATAAATAAATTTGTATGCTCATTAAAGTAAATCGTGATTTAGATCTACGCCGTTATAATGATGCAGTTCAAACTGATGTAGCAGTAATATTTAGTACAGTTGATGGTGAGCCACCCTTTGAACGAAATATGGTTTCGTTTTCAAAAGTTAATGGTACCATTAAAAATATCTCTGTTTTGGATTCATCATTTGACCCTTTAGCGTATCCATTACTTTTTCCAAATGGTGATACTGGGTGGCATATCAATATTTCTCATAATGTACCAACTACATCTAATTCAAGAGCGCCCAGAAATAAATTAATCATGCTTCAGTATGCAGCCTATCGACTTGCAATTAGAGAAAATTTTAGCATGTTGCACCATTCACAAAAATTATTTCTGCAGTGGATAGTTGATATGTATGTGAGAATAGAGGGCACAAGGTTACATTTCATTCGACAAAATCAAACAAGTCTTAGGTCTGAAGTTTACAACAATTTAACAGATTATTTAGAATTGAACCCCAATGTCAATAATGTTGGCCGTAGAGTAATTTTACCATCTTCATTCAATGGATCTCCAAGAAATATGTATCAGAATTATTTAGATGCAATGTCAATTGTACAACATTTCGGAAAGCCTTCTTTGTTTATTACAATGACTTGCAATCCAAGTTGGCCTGAAATAGTTAGCAATATTGGTGTAGGTGAGTCAGCTAATTTTCGACCTGATATTGTTGTGCGTGTATTCAAGTCCAAACTGAAAGCATTAATTGAGGTCCTTACACTAAAAAAAATCTTCGGTAAAGTTGAAGCACTCATTTATACAATTGAGTTTCAAAAGAGAGGATTGCCTCATGCTCACATTTTACTCTGTTTAAATGAGCAAGATAAAATTGTTAACGCTACCGATATTTATAAATTTGTATCTGCGGAGATTCCTAAAATTCAAACACATCCTACATTACATGAATATGTTGTAAAACACATGATGCATGGTCCATGCGGTGTACTTAATCCAAATTCTGTATGTATGAGAGATGGAAAATGCACAAAAGATTATCCAAAACGATTTAATGAATTTACATGTGAATCATTAAATGGATATCCATTATACAGAAGGCGTGATAATGGTATTAATGCTGAAGTTCGCGGTAGTTGCCTCGACAATCGTTATGTTGTACCATACAATCCGTATTTACTTGCCAGATTTAATTGCCATATAAATGTTGAAGTATGCACTACAGTTAAAAGTGTTAAATACATTTATAAATACGTGTATAAAGGCTATGACAGTGCATCTGTTGAATTAGGTTCGGAGAGAAATGAACCAGGTCAAGAAATACAAATTGATGAAGTTAAAAATTTTTTAAATGGCCGTTATGTCGGATCAACTGAAGCTGTATGGCGCATCTATGAATTACCAATGCATTTTCAATCACATGTCATCGTTAGACTTGACATTCATTTACCGCGTAGACAGAATGTTTACTTTCGAGGAGGACAAGAACGTCAAGCAATTGAAAATGCAAGACAAACAAAATTAGTATCATTTTTTGAATTGAATCGATCAGCTACATCAGCGCATGAATATAAGTATATTAAAATTCCTTTGCATTATGTGTGGGAAGATTCCCGAAAAAATGGAAGAAGGGAAGGCGTGGAGGTGATAAAATCATTACACGCATATATGTAGTATCACCAAAAGACATCGAACTTTTCCATTTACGATTGCTTTTATTACATGTCTGTGTCCAAAATCATTTGAGGATGTTAGAACATACAATGGAATTATACACACTTCTTTTGTTGAAGCGTGCCATGCTCGCGGCATTGCTTCAAATGATAATGAATGGCGCGAATGTTTAAATGAAGCAAAAGAATTACATTCACCAAAACAAATGCGAAATTTATTTGGTTACATTTGTGCATTAAATGTGCCAGCCAATGCATTGGCGTTATGGAATGAATGTAAAGTATATCTTAGTGAAGATTTTTTGAGAGATTACAACGAAGAAGTATCCTTTAACACAGCTCTATTAGAACTTGAAGATATTTTGAATGTTCATAATTTGTCATGTCAAGAACTTGGTTTACCAGTTCCCACGTATTAGCAGAGAACAAACGAAGCAAATGCTATTGATCCAACAGAACAAGAGTTTCTGTTTTGTGAGCATTATGAAACTGCAAATATTGAACAGCGTAATGTAATTGATCGTGTGATTCGTGAAGTTTTGCACCATGATACTGGATCTAATGTTTTTTCTTTAACCGCTCATGCAGGTTGTGGAAAAACATTCACACAAACAGCAATCATTCACAAATTAAATTCGCTTAATCTTAGTTGCATTGCAACAGCGTTCAGTGGCATAGCTTCAACTCTATTACTTGGAGGTAGAACTTTACACAATATGTTTAAATTGCCTATACCCATTTTGGAAAATTCTGTAGCGAATATTACAGCAAATAGTAGCTATGGACGTTACATAAATTCATCATCATTGATAATTATTGATGAAATTTCTATGTGCTCACTGCAAGTGTTGAAAATCATAGATAGATTATTGCAGGATCTATGCGATGAAAATGATAAACATAAACCATTTGGAGTGAAAATCACTTCTGTGCGGTGATTTTCGGCAAATCTTACCAGTTGTCCCAGATGGATCACGTGCAACTTTAATTGAAAATTGTGTCACGAGTTGGCATAAATTTGTTTATTTTCATAAAGTAACGTTTACTCAAAATATGAGAGCCTTACCAAGTGAAATAGAATTTGTCGAATTCTTGAAATAATTGGTAATGATGAAGCCCCACAGTTCCCTCAGTTTGGTGAAAATATTATTGAAATACCTCAGCAATTAATAGGAAATGAAAATAATATTATTAATGAGGTGTATGGAAATATTTCCGAAAACATACTCTCAGATAACATATTGAAGTCAGTTATTTTAGCACCTAAAAATGATGATTGTACTTTTATTAATACTGATATACTTAATCGAATACCAGGTGAACAGAAAATATATCATAGCTACGATAAAATAATTTGTGATGATGACAATGAAATCAATAACTATCCAGTAGAGTTTTTGAATTCTTTGACTATTAGTGGTTTGCCACCACATAAGTTAGTATTGAAAGTTAATTGCATCGTTTTACTGATCAGAAACTTAAATACAAAGGAAGCATTAGTCAATGGAACAAGAATGCGCATCAAGTGTATGCATATTAATGCTATTGATTGCGACGTTTTTACTGGAACCGCACGCAATAAGAGAATTTTGATTCCACGTATAAATTTAACATATTCCGGTACTGTTTTACCATTTAACTTTCAAAGAACTCAATTTCCAATTATACCTGCATTTGCGATGACAATAAATAAGTCTCAAGGACAAACATTTGAAAAAATTGGAATTTTATTGAGGCAGCCAATTTTTACACATGGTCAATTGTACGTCGCAGCAAGTAGAGTTCGATCATTCGATGGTTTGAGATTTTATACTTCCGAATATAATGGCCAAGGGCATTTAGCAAATGATGAAAGAGTTTTTACAAAAAACATCGTTTACACAGAAGTTCTGAATCATTAAATTCACTTTGAAACTATTTTAAGTTCAATGGACAACATTTATTTTTTTAACCGCCCGGTTTTTTTGATTTAATGAAAAATATATGAAAAAAAACGAGGCACGTATTTTTTATTTCATTTTTTATTTTGTATTAATTTTTTATTTAAATTTTATATAATTCGAAAAAGATAGGCAAAATAACTGTGTAGCCTTGGCGAAACCTGGTCAGTATGGCAATAAAAAAACCCAAGGAAATGTCAAAAAACGCGTTATTGCTTTTTAAATATGGTTTAGCCATGCTGAACCTCATTTTTCCTATCTTTCATATTTTTCAAATAACTCGAAAATTAATGCATAGAAAAAATATTAAAAAATAATATAAGCTTTGTAGCAGATAATCTTCAAACTGTTTTCGAATTTTGTACCTTACCAAAAATGAAATGTAATCCAATGGAATTGAAAACAATGTATCTTATACCTCTATGAATGTCACGTCTCATTTTTATTAGCGTTTATTTGATTCAATAATAACATGAATAAATTAAAACTGACAATGCATTATATCAAAAAATAAATACGAATACAAGCTGTAATTGTGTTTTTTTTCAACTGTTACTAACATTAAATTTTAAATTTCTTAGGTATTGCAGGGAATTAAGGCAAACAATACACGCTAATGAAGTATTTGCACACGCTCGCAGCTGACGTAATAGAACAATATTAAAAAAAAAGTATATGCAATGATTATAGAGGTGTACTCTTTGACAAAAGAACCTCAATAACGTTCAAACTTAAAAATTTAATGAATTACGGTCGAATTTCGACCACTGGGCGACCACAAATGATAATAAAAATGAAGACAGGTAATAAAAATTCTATGTTTGACTGCTAGGTACTCCAGCCTATACGGGGAAAACAAGAATATTCGGGAATAATTTCTTCTTTTTATTCTTCTTCTTCTTCTTCTTCTTTAACTTCCTAGTTAGGAATCTGTCCTGTTCTATAACAACGGTCCTACAAGCTGTCACTCCACCACTTCCTCAACGTTTCCTCTTGGTGTTCTGTTGGCTATATTTTGCCTTTTTCACTAGCCTTATGTCATCCATTTTGATATTTGTTCATTCGGTGTCCTTCTTTTTTCCGCAATCCAAGAATTAATATCGGTTACATTACACGTTTCTGTTATACTATTTTTGGCAACCTATCGTATCTTGTCTTTTCTAGTACCCTCCGTAACACAGTCATTTCTATAGTTTGTCGTTTTCTTTGAGTTGTTGGTGTATCTGGCTCGGTCTCTCATGCATAGGATATTACTAGACGTATTGTGCTTTTGTAAACCCTAGGGGACCAATTTGAAACCTACAATTTAAATGAGAGGATTTCTGACAATACGTACAGGGTTTCTGCAGGAACTATATTTATATAAATTCTCGTCGATCTTGAGAAATGTGTTCGATGATCTCGAAGCTGTTGTCAGATCAGTTTCACGAAACTATAGCAGTCATTTGGATCAATCGCTGAAGTTGTTGTTGATGATGATTGCGTATTTTTTATACATTCTCAGTTCAGTCTTATTGTTTATTTAGCCTTTACAGTATTGTAACTTTGCAGTCAAAAAGCAGTAAAACTCTCTCAATTGAGAAATCGCTGTAACCCTTTGGGTGTCTAAGACTGTACTGGCTAACCAGCTGATTGACTTGATGCAGCGGAAGGATTCAAATAAATACATAATTACAGTATCTTGTTGAGTATTTATAAAATTGAGTATTTATTAAATAAATCTAACTACGTTCAATCTTCATGGTACGTGGTTATGTCAGCTAGAAAGACGACGTTTGAATATACTACAACGGTACACGTTGCTGTATTTAATGTATTTTGAATTAGGGCTGTGTTTATACTCATATAAAATTTATATATAACATTACTAACAACGTGTATGTATAATTGGGGTTCAGGTGTAATTATAATAAGAGTAATTCTTTTTCTGAATCGTATATGTTTCCATTTATTAATTTAAACAAACATAAAAAAATATAATAGCATAAAATAATGATTAATTCGCCATACAATATCCGTTATCTATGGTTTCAAAGTTTCTTTACTTGCCGTGTTATCATCACAAACATATATCTTGTATATCTATTCTAGATATTATATTATCAATTTTAATTAAAAACTTTCCTTCATTATACTATGATTTCTTGACTACTCAGTCTGAATGTGTGCTTTTTTCAAAATTGTTAATACATCCTTATTCTATATTTTCTTTATACCTTTTTACGGCTTTATAATCATTTTAACACAATTAATTGATTATTTTCAATGACTCTACGTTATGTGCTTTAACTAAGAAAAAGTTAAATAATTTAATTACTTGTTCATTTTTCAAGCAAGGATTTAAATTATCGTTACATTGACTGTTCATTCATTAAAGAAAAATAATTAAAGAATATTCTGGTTACACATAAATTACATTGGTTTTATTTCTATCTACATACTTATTATTTAATCTTACAAAAATGTTTTGTTTTTGTTTTTCTTTTTATTAAAGTCTTTCAGTGTCTTTCTCTTTGATAATTATTAATTGGTTTTTCGTCACCTTAAATTCTGCAGAGTTGTCCCATGTCCTCCAGTGATTCCATCGGTTCGCTCCTCCTGGATGTCCTCTTGTCCTCACTGCTCGTCCTCTCGTCTCTCGTCCTTCATGGTACATTGGCTGCTGTAGATTATGATGACGTGTTGCTCTGGATCTGTAGCTTTTATGATAGAACCGTCTCTAGTCATCTGTGTCTCGTTCCTCTGCTAGTCGTTCTCTCGTCCTCTGTCAGGAGTTGATGTTCTTAGTTGTCGACTACTTGTAGACGTCCGACGGTTTCTCTGTTACGGTACTTTTTATTTATTATTTTCATTTATACTTAAAATCAAAACCTTTTCCGTAATACTTTATAAGTTACGCTTAAAAAAAATCATACTGATGTTAGACCTAGCGTCTAACTCTGTCCAAAGTAGTTAAAAAATTCGCGTCTCGGACGGACATAGCGTACCGCCGCGACTGAAGAATGTTAGAAGAGAGAGTTCGTCTCTCCTGGGCTCATATTGATATCCACCAAGAAAACTACACCTGTCAGCTCAGGAACAAGCCTGTCGAAAACTGAACCATGGCGTGAGTGGCCCCACTCTCTCTCATTTAACATTTTTGCACTTTTTCGCCAATCACACTGTTTAATGCGGATTTAAAGATGATATAATATTGTCTAATTTAATTACACATACGATATGTAATTATCATGATGATCGCACCATTAGTGTAATTATAATGCTTTAAAAATCGCATAGAATTCGCACTGATTGTCCGAATTACGTAGCATTCGCACTGCACTTGTGTCTGATTTTTACACATTTTTAGAAGTTTTACATTCTTTCTACCATTTATGGCTTGCTTAATATTAAATATATTCTTAATTTAGCATTGACTTGGGGTGAGATTGCAAACTTTCAGGCTCAAACAGGCTTCACGCACACACTCTAATTACTCGTGTACACGCTTACAGCGGTAATCGCGTGATCTTGCGTGTTGATTCCTGTTTGAAAGCCAGCTCCCAATTTCACACTTGCTCGTCTATTACATATTATTAAAATTAAATTAAATATTTATTTTATTTCATATATGCGCATTACAGCAATTTGTATTATCGCAATACGCATCTAAATTTTAATTAATTCATTTCACTAATTTACGAAGACATTTAGGTGAGGAATGATATTTTCCTTGAGTGTGAACTGAATTACTTTCTTGGTAGAACGTAGGGTATAACACTTTGGTCATCGTAGGGGCGTTAAAGTGTGCGTCTCAGAAGAATGGGAATGTTGGAGTTCCTGAAGGCACTTATAGTTGGATAATCCTTAGTACTAGATGGATAGTATTTATAGTTCCTATAGTTGGATACCGTACGTACAAACTGGCTTCAAAATACATACGATACAGTGTGATAAAAGCAGTTTTTGTTTTTCGACCTATTAGCACCGACGATTTCCTTCGCGACGAACAGAATACTGTGACAGTGAACTCGAACACTTATTTCCTCAACGTTTTTGAACTCTGATAACAAAATCTGTAAGTTTATAAATATCTCAATTCAATAAAATAACAACACTTTTTATTAGTGGACAAGAGTTGGGGAGGGCTGTGTTTTGACGTATATTTTAATAAGTCAATTTTGTAAGTCCTCATAATTAATGACTATGTCTTAAAAACACATAGCTATAGACTTATACGTACCCTGTTACTATAATGTATAAGAAAATTTAATAAATAATAATGTAAATAAATTTAATAAAGAAAATTTATAATGTATAATGTATTAATAAATTAATGTATGGTAATTAACATATATTACCATATTTTATTTAATTAGTAGTGCAGATATTCATTTGCTGTACGTAAGTTGTTGATTTCACGTACCACGATGTATTTCCTATCTTAGGACAGGGATGCATAAGATTTTATGATAAAAATGTACTATTTTTTAGTAGACCTTAAGTGTATGCCTAATTACTTTTTCCAAAGTCTACTATTTGTTACTTAAATATCAAGTAACACTTAATATAGTCAATAATTTAAACTATAAGGAAGAATAATAATATAGGTAATATTACAAGTATAATAATTTTACTCATTAAGTAAATATCATGTTACCATGTTACCATAGTAAATACCACTATCGCCTGTTATTATTAATTGGTGTATTAGTGCATTTTGCACTATTCAAATAGCGACGGGGAAAGAACGTTCACAGCCTTCTCTCAGTTCTGTATTGTTTAGAAGTGTGTCGGAATAGCCGTGATCGTCTAGTGGTTAGGACATTGCGTTGTGGCCGCAATAACCCAGGTTCGAATCCTGGTCACGGCAGACAAACTTTTTTACTCTCTACATAATATAACAATATACAGCACACGCTACTTTTTCCAATTTTTATTTTATTTCCTTGAGCAAAATCACTGAAACAAAGCATAAATACCTAAAGGTTTTTATCTACTCGACCCCCATTTTTTGGTGGTACACATGACCTCGTAGTCACAAAAATCGTGGAAATATGCAGTATTTATTGTGCGCTGCACAAAGAGTAAAATTCCAAATTAGTATTTTTTTATAATTTGATGTAAATGTAACGTTCTAGAAATAATTTCTAGGTTTGTTTGCGTGAATGTTTGTTTTGCTCGCTACGATTCGAAATGCTTCTCCGGTGCCTACTTCAGGAGTGTGACGTTTGTCAAGTTCAGTCTGTTGTTTGGGCGTGTGAAACTTTAAGTAATTATTTTAAACTGAGTTTTAAGCTTCCTATATGACCTTCTGTTTCAAGATCCGATCCAAGATGGAATGTTTGATCTTTAGCGAGAAATTGCTTAAATGCCTGGTCATATTAACACCCTTTAGTAAGTACGCCTACAGGACGTTTCCGAGCATGAGTTGAATGTAAATGGGCGCTGTCAAGTCCGCTTATGAGGTAATTGTCTGCTCATACATCCTGCTTGGGTCTTTGCCGCTTGTATGTAAAATTTATGTGCAAGACGCGCACGGTGTGCGAGAACCTAGGAAGTGGGTTTCTGAATGAAACCCAGAGCACGCCCAGATGCTCCATGGTGGCAGCCCTACGCTATAAACGTAGTGTATTTAGACACTAAGAACAAATCACATTAAGATAATTATTTTGACTTTACGTGTTGTAAACTATTTATCATTGGCACACGCTCATACGTTTAGTCATTTGATGAAAACCTTGTAAGAATAATACATTTATTTTATAGCTACAGTTTGATGGTAATACCATTTACTTGAGTTGCTAGTAACATTAGCCTAAACTATAAATTAAAATGTGATTTAATACATTTTGAAATATGTGAGTTTAGTTACATTTATGAAATATGTAAAAGTTGTTAGTTACTTAAGTCGCTTTCATTAAGTCAAAAAACCGTTTTTCTGTGTCTGCTTTTACACAATTTTGTTTTCTATTACAAATATTAGAGAACTTTAATGTGATATTTTTAATTCAACTAGTTAGTTAAACGAACGGCAGTTGTCAAAGAAAGCGCAATACTTTCTCTCATCTCTTGTTCGCTTAGAGGTATGTCACAGTAGCCGTGATCGTCTAGTGGTTAGAACATTGCGTTGTGGCCGCAATAACCCAGATTCGAATCCTGGTCACGGCAGGCTACCTTTTACCGGATATTTTCATCTGAGTTTACAAATATATAGGTTAAAATTAGAAAGACGCAAACTCTTTTTACCTACTCCACTTTTATTCATGCGACGGACGGCCTGAATAACCATTTAGCAATAACACAGGACGTTAGGAGAAATAAGTGACGTACGTTTCAGAGAATGAGGTTATTACTGCAATAATGTTCACTGTAAGAGTAACAGAAAACAAAATCTTAACTTCTTGGTATAAATACCACTCTTACTGACGACAAGAATTTTCTTGCATCAATGCGTTTTACCGTTTCTCACGACCATCCTTACCATCACATTTATGCTGCATATTGTAACATAACAAGATTACACTTCAGAATAAAGATAAGTATACCATCAAAATTCACTGTGAAATATGCATAAACGCAATCTTTTTAGTAATAAAGTACAAAGAAGAATAGAATGAACATAATAAATAAAGAAATGAAGACACAACATATTATTTAAAGATAAATAATAAGGTCAAGAAATAAAAAGTAATTAAACAAAAAGGAAAATATTATAATAAATAAGTAATAGGGAATTAAGGAATAAACACTCATGAAGTAAATAATTTAATGACAGTAACAAACAATGACTGACCATGACAATAATACACAGAAGTGAAGATCAAGTGACAAACAAACATGTAAATAATGATTAATTAATAGAATTATAATGTACAAATGTTAACCTTAGGAAATAATTAAAAAGACATTTGTTAGTTCATAAGCATTAGATTAAAACTATGAGGAGGTCTGCATACCTCAGACAGTTATTTTGTATCATTGAACTACAAACGGTGAATGATATAAATTTTATCTTGTAGACGTCCGACGGTTTCTCTGTTACGGTACTTTTTATTTATTATTTTCATTTATACTTAAAATCAAAACCTTTTCCGTAATACTTTATAAGTTACGCTTAAAAAAAATCATACTGATGTTAGACCTAGCGTCTAACTCTGTCCAAAGTAGTTAAAAAATTCGCGTCTCGGACGGACATAGCGTACCGCCGCGACTGAAGAATGTTAGAAGAGAGAGTTCGTCTCTCCTGGGCTCATATTGATATCCACCAAGAAAACTACACCTGTCAGCTCAGGAACAAGCCTGTCGAAAACTGAACCATGGCGTGAGTGGCCCTACTCTCGTCTCATTTAACATTTTTGCACTTTTTCGCCAATCACACTGTTTAATGCGGATTTAAAGGTGATATAATATTGTCTAATTTAATTACACATACGATATGTAATTATCATGATGATCGCACCATTAGTGTAATTATAATGCTTTAAAAATCGCATAGAATTCGCACTGATTGTCCGAATTACGTAGCATTCGCACTGCACTTGTGTCTGATTTTTACACATTTTTAGAAGTTTTACATTCTTTCTACCATTTATGGCTTGCTTAATATTAAATATATTCTTAATTTAGCATTGACTTGGGGTGAGGTTGCAAACTTTCAGGCTCAAACAGGCTTCACGCACACACTCTAATTACTCGTGTACACGCTTACAGCGGTAATCGCGTGATCTTGCGTGTTGATTCCTGTTTGAAAGCCAGCTCCCAATTTCACACTTGCTCGTCTATTACATATTATTAAAATTAAATTAAATATTTATTTTATTTCATATATGCGCATTACAGCATATGCTTGTATTATCGCAATACGCATCTAAATTTTAATTAATTCATTTCACTAATTTACGAAGACATTTAGGTGAGGAATGATATTTTCCTTGAGTGTGAACTGAATTACTTTCTTGGTAGAACGTAGGGTATAACACTTTGGTCATCGTAGGGGCGTTAAAGTGTGCGTCTCAGAAGAATGGGAATGTTGGAGTTCCTGAAGGCACTTATAGTTGGATAATCCTTAGTACTAGATGGATAGTATTTATAGTTCCTATAGTTGGATACCGTACGTACAAACTGGCTTCAAAATACATACGATACAGTGTGATAAAAGCAGTTTTTGTTTTTCGACCTATTAGCACCGACGATTTCCTTCGCGACGAACAGAATACTGTGACAGTGAACTCGAACACTTATTTCCTCAACGTTTTTGAACTCTGATAACAAAATCTGTAAGTTTATAAATATCTCAATTCAATAAAATAACAACACTTTTTATTAGTGGACAAGAGTTGGGGAGGGCTGTGTTTTGACGTATATTTTAATAAGTCAATTTTGTAAGTCCTCATAATTAATGACTATGTCTTAAAAACACATAGCTATAGACTTATACGTACCCTGTTACTATAATGTATAAGAAAATTTAATAAATAATAATGTAAATAAATTTAATAAAGAAAATTTATAATGTATAATGTATTAATAAATTAATGTATGGTAATTAACATATATTACCATATTTTATTTAATTAGTAGTGCAGATATTCATTTGCTGTACGTAAGTTGTTGATTTCACGTACCACGATGTATTTCCTATCTTAGGACAGGGATGCATAAGATTTTATGATAAAAATGTACTATTTTTTAGTAGACCTTAAGTGTATGCCTAATTACTTTTTCCAAAGTCTACTATTTGTTACTTAAATATCAAGTAACACTTAATATAGTCAATAATTTAAACTATAAGGAAGAATAATAATATAGGTAATATTACAAGTATAATAATTTTACTCATTAAGTAAATATCATGTTACCATGTTACCATAGTAAATACCACTATCGCCTGTTATTATTAATTGGTGTATTAGTGCATTTTGCACTATTCAAATAGCGACGGGGAAAGAACGTTCACAGCCTTCTCTCAGTTCTGTATTGTTTAGAAGTGTGTCGGAATAGCCGTGATCGTCTAGTGGTTAGGACATTGCGTTGTGGCCGCAATAACCCAGGTTCGAATCCTGGTCACGGCAGACAAACTTTTTTTTACTCTCTACATAATATAACAATATACAGCACACGCTACTTTTTCCAATTTTTATTTTATTTCCTTGAGCAAAATCACTGAAACAAAGCATAAATACCTGAAGGTTTTTATCTACTCGACCCCCATTTTTTGGTGGTACACATGACCTCGTAGTCACAAAAATCGTGGAAATATGCAGTATTTATTGTGCGCTGCACAAAGAGTAAAATTCCAAATTAGTATTTTTTTATAATTTGATGTAAATGTAACGTTCTAGAAATAATTTCTAGGTTTGTTTGCGTGAATGTTTGTTTTGCTCGCTACGATTCGAAATGCATCTCCGGTGCCTACTTCAGGAGTGTGACGTTTGTCAAGTTCAGTCTGTTGTTTGGGCGTGTGAAACTTTAAGTAATTATTTTAAACTGAGTTTTAAGCTTCCTATATGACCTTCTGTTTCAAGATCCGATCCAAGATGGAATGTTTGATCTTTAGCGAGAAATTGCTTAAATGCCTGGTCATATTAACACCCTTTAGTAAGTACGCCTACAGGACGTTTCCGAGCATGAGTTGAATGTAAATGGGCGCTGTCAAGTCCGCTTATGAGGTAATTGTCTGTTCATACATCCTGCTTGGGTCTTTGCCGCTTGTATGTAAAATTTATGTGCAAGACGCGCACGGTGTGCGAGAACCTAGGAAGTGGGTTTCTGAATGAAACCCAGAGCACGCCCAGATGCTCCATGGTGGCAGCCCTACGCTATAAACGTAGTGTATTTAGACACTAAGAACAAATCACATTAAGATAATTATTTTGACTTTACGTGTTGTAAACTATTTATCATTGGCACACGCTCATACGTTTAGTCATTTGATGAAAACCTTGTAAGAATAATACATTTATTTTATAGCTACAGTTTGATGGTAATACCATTTACTTGAGTTGCTAGTAACATTAGCCTAAACTATAAATTAAAATGTGATTTAATACATTTTGAAATATGTGAGTTTAGTTACATTTATGAAATATGTAAAAGTTGTTAGTTACTTAAGTCGCTTTCATTAAGTCAAAAAACCGTTTTTCTGTGTCTGCTTTTACACAATTTTGTTTTCTATTACAAATATTAGAGAACTTTAATGTGATATTTTTAATTCAACTAGTTAGTTAAACGAACGGCAGTTGTCAAAGAAAGCGCAATACTTTCTCTCATCTCTTGTTCGCTTAGAGGTATGTCACAGTAGCCGTGATCGTCTAGTGGTTAGAACATTGCGTTGTGGCCGCAATAACCCAGATTCGAATCCTGGTCACGGCAGGCTACCTTTTACCGGATATTTTCATCTGAGTTTACAAATATATAGGTTAAAATTAGAAAGACGCAAACTCTTTTTACCTACTCCACTTTTATTCATGCGACGGACGGTCTGAATAACCATTTAGCAATAACACAAGACGTTAGGAGAAATAGGTGACGTACGTTTCAGAGAATGAGGTTATTACTGCAATAATGTTCACTGTAAGAGTAACAGAAAACAAAATCTTAACTTCTTGGTATAAATACCACTCTTACTGACGACAAGAATTTTCTTGCATCAATGCGTTTTACCGTTTCTCACGACCATCCTTACCATCACATTTATGCTGCATATTGTAACATAACAAGATTACACTTCAGAATAAAGATAAGTATACCATCAAAATTCACTGTGAAATATGCATAAACGCAATCTTTTTAGTAATAAAGTACAAAGAAGAATAGAATGAACATAATAAATAAAGAAATGAAGACACAACATATTATTTAAAGATAAATAATAAGGTCAAGAAATAAAAAGTAATTAAACAAAAAGGAAAATATTATAATAAATAAGTAATAGGGAATTAAGGAATAAACACTCATGAAGTAAATAATTTAATGACAGTAACAAACAATGACTGACCATGACAATAATACACAGAAGTGAAGATCAAGTGACAAACAAACATGTAAATAATGATTAATTAATAGAATTATAATGTACAAATGTTAACCTTAGGAAATAATTAAAAAGACATTTGTTAGTTCATAAGCATTAGATTAAAACTATGAGGAGGTCTGCATACCTCAGACAGTTATTTTGTATCATTGAACTACAAACGGTGAATGATATAAATTTTACAAATATAATAATATCGAATTATAATTATATAAGTTAGTTTGTGTGATAGTGCTAGAAAGTGAGAATAACAGTGATAGACTTTAAAAAAGAAAAAATCATGTATAATGAAAGTGATTAAACATAATTATAATATGAGCATTGAATGAAACATATAATCTATGTGAAACAGTTATTTAGCCCATATAGTGAGATTAAACCAAGTGTAAATAATTAATAAATAGAAAAATCTTACTTTATAAACTTACAATATAATGTAGTGATGAAAAAAAAAAAAAAGATTCAACGGGATCATATTCATTATAAAAGATGAAACCGAACCTGTGACCCATAAACATATCATAGCCAAAGCCTTAACTGAAGGAATTAGTATTTAGGTAAAAAGAAAGGGATTGTTGGAAAAATATTGAAACCAGGCAGTACATGTTAATTTGACTTCTTGGGTCTTTGCCGCTTGTACGTAAAATTTATGTGCAAGACGCGCACGGTGTGCGAGAACCTAGGAAGTGGGTTTCTGAATGAGTGGGTTTTTGGACGGACACAACCCTGAGACATCCCACCTTAGCTTTTATACAAATTAATTGCATATAGAAGGCGAGATGACAAAGAAAGACTATTGAAATAACTAGAAGACTAATATTTTAATCGAAAGTACCAAAAACTTGAAGGCCAGAAGCGAAGAATCAAGCAATAAGTTCATAAGTAAAATTACCAGATTGGTGAGATTGCTCCGATATGCTAAGCCAGATATTTGAACCAACATTACTACATTTTAACGATCGAGTTACAGTGAAATACTATAACCAAAACAATGTAAACGTTATAATAGTGAATTTTATGTGTACACCATAACTATTAGTATTAAGAGTTCATTTTTCAATTGTTCTTTTGTATGATCCAAAGGACTCACTAGTCAACATACATCCACAACACCCAATTACAAAACCATCATTATAAATATTATGTTTATGTTATATTGTGACTTGAACAATACTTTGACTTTAATTTTACATTAACCCTGAGATTGAGATTTTCCATGTAATCCAACCGAAATGAGATACCGATAAAAGAAGGGACATTGAATGTCAATACAATTAAGAAATATTAAAGAGAAATAATAAATTTTATTGAAATTCAGTCAAGATGGAAAAAGGAGTTTGATTATTTATTTAACATAAAAGTTTAATTCTTACATAAAAGAAGGGTACGTTTAGGAGTTAAGAGGCAAAATAAAGATTTGATTTTATTGTTACAATATTTATCAATATGCTCTGATACCGTTTACTTCGTCCTCCCATAGGCACCTTGTGTTCTACAATCAGTACGCTATTATACACTGGGATTTTATCATCGGCCGAGCATTTCACGCAAACACTTTAATGTCACCTATATTTTTATATTCTCCTACGTAACTGCTACATAAGTTTATTCAGTGAATTAAAATTCTGTACTTGTTACGTCTCTAGTAAAGCGCGCTACAATGTGCTACAATCTACGTGGCGGCTGGTTACCGTTTCTCTGACTCAATGCTACCAACTGTATGGTCTGGACCTTACAGATAACGTAATTCGCCCTTATCGTACCGTATATACGGTGTATAATGGACCGTATGCATTACATATATAAGGTCTTGGTGAAATTTAGTAAAAAATCAATTCATTGTGGAGATTTGTGAATCACAATATTTTCTCATTTCATCGTTGAATCAAAACTCATTACTAGCGACAATTGCAAATGCTAACTCACAAAAAGCTAAAGTACTATGTAAATAAAGACAGTATACAAAATGGCGTTGCTGATGTACAAACTCGTCAGCGGGCGCAGAAGGAATTGCCGACGTGGGGTTGACTTCCATAATAGCGTTACCATCCCTTCGCTAACTACACGTGTCTAATATTTTTTTAGAATACATGACGTAAAAATAACGTCATGTGCGTAGATCTAAAAAAACAAAGGTGAGCCGTGAGTTAAGCAGTTTCTTAGTCTCTCATATTCACTCTGCGGTAGATTGCGGTAGCAAATTCGAGTTCCAGCCAGTCTTTGGGAAATCGGAGTTTATTGTCAAGGGAGCGGGTGAATTAGTTCCGCAAAGTCAACCACGGCGTTTGAGATCTTCAAAGACTGTCTGTCAACGAGGACTGAATCAGGAGCAACTTGGACGGACACAACCCTGAAATCGACATCCCACCTTAGCTTAGGATGACAACGGCCGGTGTGGAAGCAGGAGCAAGCCTGTGAGATTGTCCGGACCGACGCAACTTAACCCCTGCAAATCCAGGGAATTAAAATTATAAAAAACTCTTCATAAAATATAAAACAATTTAAGACTTTTTCAATTTTCTAACTGTTAAGTACTTCAAAATTTATGTACTTTCAACATCATAATTTTCACATAATATAAACTATATAGGTTTTATTTATACAAAAAGGAATAATCAATAAATGTATTAAGACATTAAAATTTTATTCCTGCAAGTGTAGCTTGTTTTAAACCTGTTATCTTGTAATATGTATAACCTGATTACAGTATTCACAAAACTGTACTAGTGTATACATTATGCTACTACCTATATTTGTACATATGCAGTTTTAATACGTATTATAATTCTCTGTTTCCCGTTTAGCAAAAATAAAGTGATGCCGTTACACGCAAAAGTAGTATAAATCCGTTTAGACTTTTCAAAATTTCTATTCGCTATACAAAGTAGCGTGATTTGTCTCGCAACGTGTACCCAAGCTGAGAGAAAGTGCAGAGTCTCTTGCCGGTCTCTCTACAATTACAATATGAATAATGCATCGCCCTTTCTTCGTCCGCACAGCAATAATTTTTGTCACTGTTTTACTTTAATAATTACTAGATCCATATACGCAACGTTCTTTACAAATAATTTATAAGTTTAATTCCAGTGCCCTAGGTGTTGTTTAGGTTACTGTAAACTCCTCTCTCTCTCTCTCTCTCTCTCTCTCTCTCTCTCTCTCTCTCTCTCTCTCTCTCTCTCTCTCTCTCTCTCTCTCTCTCTCACACACACACACACACCTTCCTCCCTTTTCCACTGTTTTTCTAACCCTCTAGCGCGCGCGCACACACACACACACACACACACACACACACACACACACACACACACACACACACAAGTCAATATACCTTTTCGTAGTGTGTAAGAAAATCGTAACGACTAAGGCACGCAAATTTTGAATGTTTTCTTATAGCCTGTGTTATAATTATACTAAATAATAATACTAACATGTTATATAATAAGAATAAGAATAATAATAATAACAATAATAATAAAAATAATATTCATCATCATCATCATCGTCGTCGTTATCATCATTATAATATATTGCGACAACACAATTGAATTAATTCTTGCGCATAGGATTAAAGTGTGTGTTTTATAAATCAACAAGTCTATATTGGAGGTATTATAATTATTTATTGCACACCAATTGAATAATAGTTCATACGATATATTTTTAAACATACACAAATTTTATGAATTTTGAAATATTGTTTGAAAACAGTTTATATAAAGTTCAGATCTGAAATTGTTACTTGAGTGAAGATGTTCCAATTTGATGCGGCGAGATGGCTGAAGGCGATGCGTATATCTCGCGTGTCCTTCCCTCGTGGATTCTGCTGGGCTGGTGTCCTGATGATAAACACGCTGAACTTGCTCATCGAACTGCAACACTGCCTCGCTGCGATAACACTGATTATTGATTTTTAAAGGTTTTTAAAAATGTCTTAATATTGTTTTACTTATTTACGTATCTCAAGGTGTACCGTGCGTGTTTAGTGAAAAGCGGTGTATAGGCGCACACGTTCCGGCTCGTCTTCAAGTGTCCTCGCGTCACCAGCTCTACCGCGGTCGGTAGAACTCCCTATGAGGATATCTTGACTAACACGGATACTTGAAATTCACAATTATATTATTAAAACTGAATTACTTGGGTCTGTAGAATACCTCACACAGAGTTCCAAGTTTTCGTACACCTTTCGCACAGTTTACGTGTTCACGCAAGAGAAACTTCTTGAACGGGGACCGCATGTTTACTAGACGAATGCTCAAGATGAACTCCCCTGATCTGCACATGGCAACAGACAATTTTCAATGATTTTACTGCGTTCTAATTGGCCAATTATCGGTCACATGATAATATGCACACGGCACGAATAGATCTTCATGCAACACTTTGCATGGAATTGGCAAAGCCTGCACAGATAATTATCTGGGATTTTATTACTTCACGCTTGAGTGAGTTTTAAATAAAGATTTCATATAAAAAAAATTCACATTTAACAGTTATTTGAAGATCACAAAATATAGGGAAATTGTAGCTAATATTAAACTTTATGTCTTGTTCAAGTCTCATGTAAATCGGATAATTGTAACGGACATAATAGAAAAACGTTAGGAGGGACCGTTAGGAGCGGTCGTGGCGTAGTGGCTAGCGTGTGGCGCTGCTACGCTGTCGGCGCGGGTTCGATTCCCGCCAGAGGCCATCTGATTTAGATACGACCGTTCCCCCTCGCAAGGCAATGGCAACCCAACGAGTGGTATCCTGCCTAGTATAAACCCTCCCCAACTATGCCGTTCGGATCCGGCGTAAAACTGTAGGTCCCATATATACCTGTGAGAGACTCAGTACCACACGCACCACGGGTATATGTGGGGAGGGTACAAACCAGTCGAAAGACTGAAGGACTACGAACGAAGTTTCCGTTCCCCTGAGGCGAGATTCTATGGTCGGCAGGCTTGTGTTTCCTCCTTTGTCGCTGGGCTCGGAAGCTATAATTCAAGAACAGATGACTCTTGGAAAGGACCCCGTTTGTCAGTTCGAGTGGAGTAATCCACTAATACCTCCCATATAAGTAAAAAAATGTGATAAATAGAAATCAAAACGACCCAGTGGCAAGCGTCCTTACTGCAACTCGGGACACTGTAAGTTTCACGTCTTCTAAAAGAACTAGCAATACGCCTGGTGTGTATCGTTATATGACGATTCCCGGAAATTAAGAAGGTTTTAAGGTTTAGTGTCTTAAAGTTTCATACTATCGTAGCGAATTGATCCTATATGGATGGTTCACACAATGAATTTCCCCAGTAAAAATACGTATGCTTGTGGAAAGTATTTCAAAACATTAATGGCTGGCACAAACACAGTGATTGAACTGTACTGCATTTGGTACATCGAGCACAGTAAAATGGGAACTGAAGATAACAATATAAAACATTAAAAGCAGTCAGATTACATAGAAATTGAATAACAACGTCAATCATTTCAATGGGCTCACTTATCAGGAGGAAATGCTTGCTTGTACAAGGTACAAATCATAATATGCTTTTGATTCACAAATATGATTTCTACACCAAAACACTAGATTAGAAGTAATATACTCCGAATACAGTCATATACGCTCGCAAAAAATAATTTAATATGGTTTGGTAGAGACAACAACATTGTTTTTGTTAACGAAAGTATTAAAAATTGATAATACGTACATGCAGTACAAACTGCTCTATTTGGTGATGTTTTAAGTGGCATTTTCAGACGGTTGCAAAGATACTTGTATGTCAGCAATGAGTGGTTATAATCTCGTTTCAATATGTAATGCAGTAAACTGCGTCTACAATGAAGTCAGAGTGTAGGCCTACATTAGCACTCTCGTTTATTTTGTTGGAAAACACAAGGTTGACGTATACATTTTTGTTCACTGTCGCGTGTAGCGTTACAAATTGTGAAGTGATAGCCTGGAGTTTTTCGGACAACAAAGTGAACGGATGGCGGCTGTCAAAGAGAGGGAATACCTTTCCCCAGAGTTGTTTCGTTTTATTATCGTGTCACGGTAGCCGTGATCGTCTAGTGGTTAGGACATTGCGTTGTGGCCGCAATAACCCAGGTTCGAATCCTGGTGACGTCAATTTATTTTTAGTTCGTAAGGACAGATCAAGAAATTGATATTAAAATTGTAAATGCTGTGTGCATTTTTTTACCACTGTTTTTTTTGATCAACCTAAATAATACAGCTTCTTTCAAAGAAGATGAAAAGACATACGTCGTAATTGAATGTGAAATATTGTCTAGATATTCGTATAGCAGAGTTTTGCAGCTCATGTAGCTACACTAAAACTTACAGAACTCTTAGAGTTTCATTTTACAGCCAACTTCAAAAAAGCAAGTAAAAGATTTATATCTGCTATCATTTTATGCCTTCCGGTAATGAGAGGGAAACAGGTCAGGTACCTTCAGCGATATGTTCTTATACATCTCACCGCTGCCTAATCCATTATACGCGTATATTATCCATTAGCTCAATCTGTACCATAAATATAAAGACAGAGTGTATAATACATCATTAAATGACTTATGTCTACTGATCACCAAAATAGGTGTAATTATTATAATTTGTCTACACCACTAACATGCTACTTAAAACATAAACACTGCATAAGACGAAAAAGAGGTTATAGAAGGTTGATGACTGATTAAATGGCAAATGTTAGAAATCAATTCTCACTTAAGAGGTATTAATGGGACATTAAGACTGTGGAAAATAGAAATAAACTGAACTTACATAAAATGTAACAGACTCAGGTGGCAAGAAAAATGAATACTTTATGACGCGTGCAGATTTCTTTATTTTATATTATAAAATACGACAGCAATTGAAACGAGTGAAAAGGCCTTCAAATCGACCGTATCTGCTGCGTCTACAGCTGGAAAATATACGATGCAGATGAAAAATGTCTCTACTTCCGACGCTTGCCTAAACTTTACAGAAATAGAGGGAATATTTGCTTAGAATTTTTACCGTGCTAATTTTTTAGACCCTAAGGTACCTAGGGTAGTGGCAAAACGCTTTAAAAATAATTCATTCACAGATACGGAATACGACGTTTTATCTCTATCTTAAAACAGCATAGAACACGTCTGCACATAAAGCAACTTGTTGAGACGAGCCTCAAAAAACTAAGCGAATAATTCTCAACGTTGGTTATTAGCGAAGTAGCTTTAAATGCAACATAACTATTCTGTAAGTGCTAGCAATATCGAAAAATAACGAAATAAAGCCGTTCACCGTTTTGGTTAAATCCAACTTTGAGGAGTACTGTTCTGCAGTGTAAACTTCATTGTTTCTGCAACGGTGAATTCTAACAGATCAGCATATGTCGTTCGATATTTTATTTGTGGTTAATTTTATATAACTGCATAAGGTGTGGAACAAGTTAGTTCAAAGATGAAGAGATACTTAATCACCCTGACGCTTTGACATATATCATAAATGAATTAATTGCATATTTAATTACACAATACGTTATCATTTGCATTAAATTTGACAGACTATTTGATACCATTTAGTTTTGAGATTGTCGGAATGAAGATACATTGAAATATCATTAATTTGGACTTTGTAAAACCATACTTTTTGAGAATTTTGGCATGCATATTTTGCGAGCATTGTAGGCGTGAAGAGAACACGTAAGACATAAATATTTGTTAATGTTATGCTACCCCACGTTGCGTGTTATGTATGGACCGTGGTCTTACCGGAGAAGAAGTAAAGCACATCAGGGGCTCAAAAATGTTTTCTGGGTTTCGGATCAAACGTTATTCCGGGAAGTAAAGCCTAACGAACTGCACCTAAATGTTGTGGCGAGATATCTTTGCACCCATAGCTGTTTTTCAGTATCAGGTATGACTGTCAGAAGATTGCTATCGTTGATTCCGGGTATTCCTAAATACAATTTTGAAAAGAGGGCCACCTACAGAATTATTTACTTATTTACTAGATGGTTGCTGGAACGGTTGCTACTAGGTATCACAGTTTTGTGCTGCCGAATCAGAAGAAAGAGGCTGGCCGTTTCGGTGAAGTGAACAGTTAGTCTCCTTCCGCGAGACAAGTAGTAGAGGGAAAATGCCGGTTCAAACTCACAAGGAATGCCGCCTTTCCCACGGTCCAAGATTTTTTCCCACGCTCTCCCAACCACCGCTGGACCCGCAGCATCCCATGGACCCACAGCATCCGCGAATTTCCGCGAATAAAATGTTTTAATCTTTTTAATTTTATTTTTTTAATTAAATTGATTTGCATATCAAAGGGTGGGTGGGGGTGGGATGAGGTTCAATGGACCACCAGCATCCCTGAATATAATTTTTTATTTTTTTAATTAAATTGATTTGCATATCAAAGGGGGTGGGATGAGGTTCAATGGACCACCAGCATCCGTGAATATAATTTTTTATTTTTTTAATAAAGCTGATTTGCATATCAGGGGGTGGTGGTGGGTGGGAGGTTTTTTATTTCATATCAGTGGGTGGTGGTGGGTGGGAGGTTCCAACTCGATGCATTATAGTGTATATTAAAATATATGATCAGGTGTACCAACCTTTGCATGAGTTCAAATTTGTCGTGTGTTATAATGTATATTAAATCTATATGATCAGGTGTACCAACCTTTGTATTATTATAGTGTATAGATATTTTATATGAGCAGGGTTGTCAACATTTTCTGCGGCGGGGGGAGGGATATTCAAATATGTGTTATATAGTGTATATATTAAAATATATGATCAGGGTTACCAATCTGACATTATTGTGTGTATAGAGCAGATCTGCCAACATTTTTTTCTCTTCTGTGGTGGGAAATTCAAACTATATGATCATAATTGTTACTCTCTCTCTCTCTCTCTCTCTCTCTCTCTCTCTCTCTCTCTCTCTCTCTCTCTCTCTCTCTCTCTCTCACTCTTTCTTGTTGTCAAACGTTATGTTCAAACCGTTTACTCCTCTCCCTCTCTCTCTCTTTCTCATTATCTCTCTCTCTCTCTCTCACTGTGTACATTGAGTAAATAATTTTAGCTCTCTCTCTCTCTCACTCGTTGTGTATCTCTCTCTCTCTCTCTCTCTCTCTCTCGTTGTCAAACGTTATGTTCAAACCGTTCTCCTCTCTGTGGTCATTACCGCGCATGTACATGAAATTAGAAAGTTTATATTTATTCGACAAATATTAACGCCCTCTCACTCTCACTCGTTTCAACTGTGTCAACAAATAGTAACACCTTCTCACTCTCTCTCTCTCTCTCTCTCTTCTCTCTCTCTCTCTCTCTCTCTCTCTCTCTCACTCATACTCGTTTCAAATATGCAAGGTTTCATACCCTTCCTCCTGTCTCTCTCTCGTACATTGAGCAGTTTACACATGCACATAGGTTCAGTGGTGTATACAGATGACAAATATTAACTATGTACGTACTTACAACGCTCTCTCTCTCTCTCACTCGTCGTCAAAACACAGTATTCATTTTTCATTGTATTAAATATTAACTATGTGTGCGTGTGTGTTGTCAACTACTTACATGCATGTTCTCTCTCTCTCTCTTAACATAACGCTCCGTGGGAAGCGTTTGTAGAGCAGTCTCTTTCTCTCTCTCTCTCTCTCTCTCTCTCTCTCTCTCTCTCTCTCTCTCTCTCTCTCTCTCTCTCTCTCTCTCTCTCTCTCTCTCTCTCTCTCTCGCTCTCTCTCTCTTACCGTGTACATTGAGTAGTCGGTGTGATGAGTAAATAATTCTAGCTCTCTCTATATTTGACAAATATTAACTATGTATGTGTTGTTGTTGTCAATGAACTACTTTATAATGTATATATATATACCTATATGTGTGTGCGGTTAGTCCGTCAAAGGGTTCAAAAAATATGTAAAACAAAAATACAGAATATAAGAATTGTTATATTTACAAATAAAATATATTACAGATACTATTTGCAAATACAAATGATGTTGGTAATGTATGATTTTAAAGACAACTTTGTCACTAGCAATCTTCAATACGCTCTTCTACAGGTGGTACTACATTAAGCCGGTCCCTGGACTTCACTTTTATGGGGGCTTCATAAACATAAAGATCACTACCACCAATAATTTGTGGTACAATACTTCGGTTTAATGGTAAAACCTAAGACAAAGCATTAAAGAAAACATGCAATCAGTATTAATTACAAAATATCACTGTAGTAAAATGTACAAATCACACGACTTTATGTGAACGTCAAAGGGTTCAAATAAAAATACAGAATATATGAATACATAGTATGAAATAGTGGTACATAATTGTCATCTACCCTGTCTGAAACAAAGACATTCTCAGTGTTTTATCACACACATACACACACACGTACAATACATAATTGTCATCTACCCTGTCTGAAACAAAGACATTCTCAGTGTTTTATCACACACATACACACACACGTACAACACATTGCGGTCTCTCTCTCTCTCTCTCACACACACACACAAATCACTAAGTTTTGCAAAAGATCTTATTGATCCGTTTGTAACTTTATACTTTTACTTATAAAAAACCTAGTGTTCCGAGTCGTTAATGTATAGTTAGTTAACCATAACATCATCATCATCATATATAAATAATATGAAAACAGTCGTATACAATTTTTAACTAAGTATCAGATATGTCATAAATACTTTTATATTTCATATATAATACCAATGATAATCGATTTTGTGGGAACGACAGTGTATAGGAATGTGTTCTCTAGGTGACAACATAACGCTTCGTGTGAAGCGTGTTGTAGAGCAGGTTTCAACTGTGGAACAAAATCACGTCAACAACAACAAAAGTTGTTTGTGTTTCATGTGTGTGCGTGTGCGTGTGTATCATTGTATATGTGAATTAGTTGAAGCAATACGAGGGAGAATGGGTATGATTGTTGACATAGGTCTATACATAATTTAAAATACTGTATAATTGAATACAAGAGAAAAGACATACTTTACGGAATTTCTTGAAATTTTTTTTGTAGTTCGTCTTCACCTCATCACCCTTGCATGTACTAGCAGTGTGTTTGGGTACAATTAAAGATTTAAATTCAATGTTCTGAGAAGTACACATATTCATCTGCTTGCTCCCCTCCCGTTTACTGACAGTATGTTTGGATGCAGTCAACCACTGATAAGAATTCATCTTCTTGTTCCTATAATAATAATAATAACAGTACCTGCTTCATTATCATATACATTATGTGCTATATATATATATATATATATATATACATAAGGCTTTCAACGCACACACACACACACACACAGCACATACCATAAATCCAGAACAGGAAAGGTATTATAACAAACATTACGAAAACAAGTACGTATGGTCACGTACATAGATCAACGTTTAAACAAACAGATTAATACCTGAATAAATTTTTTTTAAAACAGGACAGCGTATTATCTATATAACGTTCTGTTTCAGATAAGAATAGTTTGAATATAAAATGAAAGGGTACGTTGTATTTTGTTATGAGAAAATGCATTTCTAAATTTCGTTACATTTGTAAATTACAGAATTGTTCTCTAACTACAGCCACAACCGTTCAGTTTCATTAACATTTGAAAATTGACGGATTTGGTACTCGATATATTCTACTCTCACAGTATTTTCATTGATACATTTCAGAAACTGAGTACAGAATAAATCTACAATCACCCAGGCGGAATCATTAAGTTTTACAAAAGATCTTATTGATCAGACGTATGAGTAATTATATTAATCCTTATGTAGCAAATACGCACGCATTTTTAAAATACAGCACTCAGGTGTAGGGCAATTAATCCTTTTTGTATTGAACGTATTTAAGTAGGCCTACTCGTGATATCAGTAAATTCTGTCTAAACGTCATCTCAAATGTCTAGTACATAAAAGTACCCGGTAATCGCTTCTTGAGTCGTAGTCATTATTAAACTCAACATAACGACTTGTGTTACGTGATTAATGTTCATGTTAAACGATTGATGACTCATTTAATAATACAGATTAACCGCGTATAATAATAATGACAGGACAGCGTATTTAGAACACTTAAAATTGGAAATCTACAAACACATCAAAAATATCTGTCAAACCCCTATCAAACAAAAACCCCGTTCTTATCGAGAGACAACAGTAACTGACCTAAGCACATGTGCTTCATTAGGCAACAGACCAAAAAAAATCAAATAGACGACTGTAAGCTCAATTTAAATAAAATCTGAATATTCAATAAAATTATGTTTACTTAGTAACATATGCAAATCTTTACTTACCTCTTAAATGTTGTTGTTATACACACAATAGTCGATTGTACGATGAGTGTCTCATACAAATGAGAAATAGTGACATGTCATCTTGTGTGTGTATATATATCATACGGTGGTAGCGTACACGTTTGAAAGTTGATGCACATTAAATTGTCTCTCTCTCTCGCACTCTCTCTCTCTCTCTCTCTCTCTCTCTCTCTCTCTCTCTCTCTCTCTCTCTCTCTCTCTCTCTCTCTCTCTCTCTCTCTCTCTCACATTTCTGATTACTATACAAATAATTGCATGTATGTTCAGAGGTTTGGTGTCTAAATCGATGCATTTTACTTTCACTTTCTAATTTGACACATGGCTCACTTCCATACAGAAATAGCTATCGCCCATGTCCGTCTACAAGTTTTGCTAAACGAAATTAAAAATGCTGTAATACATAACGTCCTGTGAAATAGATATGGTATGTTTTTAGGACAGCCAATGTCATTAAGATGGATTATTTTCGAGAGCGGAGTCGCCACCAATTAATTTGTCACGTATCCGAATGTATCACAACCATTGTCTAGTATATAGCGCTTATCATCATACGGTGACAGCTTGCTTTCAAAGCGTGTAGGTCCGTCTGCATACAAGTCAGGTGTTTGAATACTATACATCAGACCGTCTGTATCTGTCATTAGCAATCTAACGTTACGACCGTACTTGCCGACAGCATAACGATAATACGTTTGACAACGAGAGAGAGAGAAACGGTTTGAACGTAACGTTTGTGACATTGTATATTGCAAGCATGAAATTATTATTATTTAAATCTGTTATCTGCTTTTGTATGGAAGTCATCTATAAATATCAAGTCAGTGCGACACAACATGTAACAACCGTAACATGATTCAACTCAAACGTGTGCACGTCGTATATATGTGTGTGATTACGTTGCGTGTGCGTCTGTGTGTGTTCGTGTGTGTGTGTGTGTGTGCGTGCCCGTTGCGTGTGTGTATGGTTACGTTGTGTGTGCGTCTGTGTGCGTGTGTGCATGTGTGTGTGCGTGCGCGTCGGATCATGACATAGTATTCGTAATGACCGAGGCACGTCCTTTATTGCATGAGGATATTCAGGTAGAGCAGAGCAGACACGTTTACGCAATATCAAGTGCACACACACAAGAATCAGATTCTTTGTATACGTTCTAGGTGAAAAACTACTGGGGTGTCTCTGACTTTAGTTGGAAATAAATAACATTACAGATATTGATATGGTACTATGAGTAGCCTATACGTGAATACTATACATCAGACTGCATGTATCTGTCATTAGCAATCTAACATTACGACGGCAGCATAACGATAATGAAAGTCATACATTATCGTTATTTTGTCTGAGCTATGTTAACTTCACACAGACACACACACACGCGCGCGCGCGCGCGCGCACGGAAATGGAGGAAGAACTAGCATAGGAAATACAATTGAGTGTAACAATAAAAGAAGTGATTGGAAAGCCAACTGTGGGTGTCGAGACAAAACTCTTGCTTGTTCCTGAGTTGATAAATGCGCCTGAGGGCAAAGTTATGCAAGAGGTTGTTGACGAGAACCAAACAAACTTGGATCAGCCAGTAGTGTTTAGGTCATCAGTACATGACGCAACAGGAGTGATAGGTCCAATTAGGTTTGTTACACGTTGTGTCGCACTGACATGATATTTATAGATGACCTACATACAAATACAATAGCATAAAAAGCTTGTTACATATCAAATTATCACATACACACACGCACACAGACGCACACACAACGTAACCATACACACACGCAACGCGCACGCACACACACACACACACACACGAACACACACAGACGCACACGCAACGTAATCACACACATATATACGACGTGCACACGTTTGGGTTGAATCATGTTACGGTTGTTACATGTTGTGTCGCACTGACTTGATATTTATAGATGACTTCCATACAAAAGCAGATAACAGATTTAAATAATAATAATTTCATGCTTGCAATATACAATGTCAAACGTTACGTTCAAACCGTTTCTCTCTCTCTCGTTGTCAAACGTATTATCGTTATGCTGTCGGCAAGTACGGTCGTAACGTTAGATTGCTAATGACAGATACAGACGGTCTGATGTATAGTATTCAAACACCTGACTTGTATGCAGACGGACCTACACGCTTTGAAAGCAAGCGTTGTCACCGTATGATGATAAGCGCTATATACTAGACAATGGTTGTGATACATTCGGATACGTGACAAATTAATTGGTGGCGACTCCGCTCTCGAAAATAATCCATCTTAATGACATTGGCTGTCCTAAAAACATACCATATCTATTTCACAGGACGTTATGTATTACAGCATTTTTAATTTCGTTTAGCAAAACTTGTAGACGGACATGGGCGATAGCTATTTCTGTATGGAAGTGAGCCATGTGTCAAATTAGAAAGTGAAAGTAAAATGCATCGATTTAGACACCAAACCTCTGAACATACATGCAATTATTTGTATAGTAATCAGAAATGTGAGAGAGAGAGAGAGAGAGAGAGAGAGAGAGAGAGAGAGAGAGAGAGAGAGAGAGAGAGAGAGAGAGAGAGAGAGAGAGTGCGAGAGAGAGAGACAATTTAATGTGCATCAACTTTCAAACGTGTACGCTACCACCGTATGATATATATACACACACAAGACGACATGTCACTATTTCTCATTTGTATGAGACACTCATCGTACAATCGACTATTGTGTGTATAACAACAACATTTAAGAGGTAAGTAAAGATTTGCATATGTTACTAAGTAAACATAATTTTATTGAATATTCAGATTTTATTTAAATTGAGCTTACAGTCGTCTATTTGATTTTTTTTGGTCTGTTGCCTAATGAAGCACATGTGCTTAGGTCAGTTACTGTTGTCTCTCGATAAGAACGGCGTTTTTGTTTGATAGGGGTTTGACAGATATTTTTGATGTGTTTGTAGATTTCCAATTTTAAGTGTTCTAAATACGCTGTCCTGTCATTATTATTATACGCGGTTAATCTGTATTATTAAATGAGTCATCAATCGTTTAACATGAACATTAATCACGTAACACAAGTCGTTATGTTGAGTTTAATAATGACTACGACTCAAGAAGCGATTACCGGGTACTTTTATGTACTAGACATTTGAGATGACGTTTAGACAGAATTTACTGATATCACGAGTAGGCCTACTTAAATACGTTCAATACAAAAAGGATTAATTGCCCTACACCTGAGTGCTGTATTTTAAAAATGCGTGCGTATTTGCTACATAAGGATTAATATAATTACTCATACGTCTGATCAATAAGATCTTTTGTAAAACTTAATGATTCCGCCTGGGTGATTGTAGATTTATTCTGTACTCAGTTTCTGAAATGTATCAATGAAAATACTGTGAGAGTAGAATATATCGAGTACCAAATCCGTCAATTTTCAAATGTTAATGAAACTGAACGGTTGTGGCTGTAGTTAGAGAACAATTCTGTAATTTACAAATGTAACGAAATTTAGAAATGCATTTTCTCATAACAAAATACAACGTACCCTACCCTTTCACTTTATATTCAAACTATTCTTATCTGAACAGAACGTTATATAGATAATACGCTGTCCTGTTTTAAAAAAAATTTATTCAGGTATTAATCTGTTTGTTTAAACGTTGATCTATGTACGTGACCATACGTACTTGTTTTCGTAATGTTTGTTATAATACCTTTCCTGTTCTGGATTTATGGTATGTGCTGTGTGTGTGTGTGTGTGTGTGTGTGTGTGTGTGTGTGTGCGTTGAAAGCCTTATGTATATATATATATATATATATATATATATATAGCACATAATGTATATGATAATGAAGCAGGTACTGTTATTATTATTATTATAGGAACAAGAAGATGAATTCTTATCAGTGGTTGACTGCATCCAAACATACTGTCAGTAAACGGGAGGGGGGCGAGCAGATGAATATGTGTACTTCTCAGAACATTGAATTTAATCTTTAATTGTACCCAAACACACTGCTAGTACATGCAAGGGTGATGAGGTGAAGACGAACTACAAAAAAAATTTCAAGAAATTCCGTAAAGTATGTCTTTTCTCTTGTATTCAATTATACAGTATTTTAAATTATGTATAGACCTATGTCAACAATCATACCATTCTCCCTCGTATTGCTTCAACTAATTCACATATACAATGATACACACGCACACGCACACACATGAAACACAACAACTTTTGTTGTTGTTGACGTGATTTTGTTCCACAGTTGAAACCTGCTCTACAACACGCTTCACACGAAGCGTTATGTTGTCACCTAGAGAACACATTCCTATACACTGTCGTTCCCACAAAATCGATTATCATTGGTATTATATATGAAATATAAAAGTATTTATGACATATCTGATACTTAGTTAAAAATTGTATACGACTGTTTTCATATTATTTATATATGATGATGATGATGTTATGGTTAACTAACTATACATTAACGACTCGGAACACTAGGTTTTTTATAAGTAAAAGTATAAAGTTACAAACGGATCAATAAGATCTTTTGCAAAACTTAGTGATTTGTGTGTGTGTGAGAGAGAGAGAGAGACCGCAATGTGTTTGTACGTGTGTGTGTATGTGTGTGATGAAACACTGAGAATGTCTTCGTTTCAGACAGGGTAGATGACAATTATGTACCACTATTTCATACTATGTATTCATATATTCTGTATTTTTATTTGAACCCTTTGACGTTCACATAAAGTCGTGTGATTTGTACATTTTACTACAGTGATATTTTGTAATTAATACTGATTGCATGTTTTCTTTAATGCTTTGTCTTAGGTTTTACCATTAAACCGAAGTATTGTACCACAAATTATTGGTGGTAGTGATCTTTATGTTTATGAAGCCCCCATAAATGTGAAGTCCAGGGACCGGCTTAATGTAGTAGCACCTGAAGAAGAGCGTATTGAAGATTGCTAGTGACAAAGTTGTCTTTAAAATCATACATTACCAACATCATTTGTATTTGCAAATAGTATCTGTAATATATTTTATTTGTAAATATAACAATTCTTATATTCTGTATTTTTGTTTTACATATTTTTGGAACCCTTTGACGGACTAACCGCACACACATATAGGTATATATATATACATTATAAAGTAGTTCATTGACAACAACAACACATACATAGTTAATATTTCTCAAATATAGAGAGAGCTAGAATTATTTACTCATCACACCGACTACTCAATGTACACGGTAAGAGAGAGAGAGAGAGAGAGAGAGAGAGAGAGAGAGAGAGAGAGAGAGAGAGAGAGAGAGAGAGAGAGAGAGAGAGAGAGAGAGAGAGAGAGAGAGACTGCTCTACACACGCTTCCCACGGAGCGTTATGTTAAGAGAGAGAGAGAGAGAGAGAACATGCATGTAAGTAGTTGACAACACACACGCACACATAGTTAATATTTAATACAATGAAAAATGAATACTGTGTTTTGACGACGAGTGAGAGAGAGAGAGAGCGTTGTAAGTACGTACATAGTTAATATTTGTCATCTGTATACACCACTGAACCTATGTGCATGTGTAAACTGCAACCATTAAACAGAAGTATTGTACCGCATGAAGAAGAGCGTATTGAAGATTGCTAAGCCGTTAACGTATGGATTTGTCATCTGTAACAGCACACAGGTAAGTAGTTCATTGACAACAACACACATCCATAGTTAATATTTGTCAAATATATATATTTCTAACAAGGATCAATCACACTGACTGCATTATAAAACTATTAACTAATTATTTAATACATTGAAAAATGAAGACGGCGTTTTGACAACGAGAGAGAGAGCTAAAATTATTTACTCATCACACCGACTACTCAATGTACGAGAGAGAGACAGGAGAAAGGGTATGAAACCTTGCATAGTTGAAACGAGTGAGAGTGAGAGAGAGAGATCGAGGGTGTTACTATTTGCTGACACAGTTGAAACGAGTGAGAGTGAGAGGGCGTTAATATTTGTCGAATAAATATAAACTTTCTAATTTCATATACATGCGCGGTAATGACCACAGAGAGGAGAACGGTTTGAACATAACGTTTGACAACGAGAGAGAGAGAGAGAGAGAGAGAGAGAGAGAGAGAGAGAGAGAGAGAGAGAGAGAGAGAGAGAGAGAGAGAGATACACAGCGAGTGAGAGAGAGAGAGAGCTAAAATTATTTACTCAATGTACACAGTGAGAGAGAGAGAGAGAGAGAGAGAGAGAGAAAGAGAGAGAGAGGGAGAGGAGAAAACGGTTTGAACATAACGTTTGACAACAAGAGAGAGTGAGAGAGAGATAGTTTTACTTACATTCAAATGTGTGTGAGAGAGAGAGAGAGAGAGAGAGAGAGAGAGAGAGAGAGAGAGAGAGAGAGAGAGAGAGAGAGAGTAACAATTATGATCATATAGTTTGAATTTCCCACCACAGAAGAGAAACAAATGTTGGCAGATCTGCTCTATACACACAATAATGTCAGATTGGTAACCCTGATCATATATTTTAATATATACACTATATAACACATATTTGAATTTCCCTCCCCCCGCCGCAGAAAATGTTGACAACCCTGCTCATATAAAATATCTATACACTATAATAATACAAAGGTTGGTACACCTGATCATATAGATTTAATATACATTATAACACACGACAAATTTGAACTCATGCAAAGGTTGGTACACCTGATCATATATTTTAATATACACTATAATGCATCGAGTTGGAACCTCCCACCCACCACCACCCACTGATATGAAATAAAAAAACCTCCCACCCCCCACCACCCCCTGATATGCAAATCAGCTTTATTAAAAAAATAAAAAATTATATTCACGGATGCTGGTGGTCCATTGAACCTCATCCCACACCCTTTGATATGCAAATCAATTTAATTAAAAAAATAAAAAATTATATTCAGGGATGCTGGTGGTCCATTGAACCTCATCCCACCCCCCACCCACCCCTTGATATGCAAATCAATTTAATTAAAAAAATAAAAAAATAAAATAAAAAATATAAAAAAATTTTATTCGCGGAAATTCGCGGATGCTGTGGTCCATGGGATGCTGCGGGTCCAGCGGTGTTTGGGAGAGCGTGGGAAAAAATCTTGGACCGTGGGAAAGGCGGCATTCCTTTGTTAGTTTGAACCGGCATTTTCCCTTTACTAAGTACGTACACAATGACAGGCAGTCCGCTGTCAAGTTTATTGTTCTTTGATAACATTTTTCCGCTTTCTCACTCACTCAGACATCTCCTCCTCTCCTCAAGAGGCAAAAGAAAAGGGATGACATGTCCGGATCTCTCACTAAAGACAAAGGAAGGTGATGGGATGTTTAACTCCGGGACTAACTTAGCGGAAGAATTTGTGAGGCACCTTTGTAGCGCAAATTCCTGCGAGCTCGTTTGACGGAACGAGAGGAAAAGGTCAAAGGGCGCCGGGAAAGGCATGCAATCAGAGGGACTGGATAAGGTCCTCCCAAAGTTACGTAATTTTTGACAAACCTAACAAAGAAACTTTCCAACAACAAAAAAGCCTACCCGTGATAAGATAGTATTAAAACAGAGGACGATAATATTTACGAGAGTGATAAATATTCATATATCTGTTAATCTATTCTGAAATACAACATCACTTATAATAAAATTATTTATTTACATCTTAACAACATATGTGTTTAAATATTTAGCCTATCCGATAACTGTTACTTATTTTCTCTAATTATCCCCATTATTAATACAGTGTACCTATGATACTTCACTGTACCTGCAAAGTAAGACAATATTGGGGCGGACAAAGAATCGTCTGTAGGCTATATATCTCAATATCCTTATAAAAAATAATGTAGAAAACTCAAATGTCTGATAAACGATATATGGCAGTTTATAGCGTTGACGCGATTATCAGTGACAAAAATAATAATGTTCGTCTGCCGTGACCAGGATTCGAACCTGGGTTATTGCGGCCACAACGCAATGTCCTAACCATTAGACGATCACGGCGATTCTGACGTACTTATAACGTAAAACCGAAACAGGTGAAATATTGCATTGTCCGTGACAATCACCATTCAACTCACATAACATATTTAGCGTTACGTTGGAACCCACTAAAATGTCTGCACTAATGTTCTTACAGAAATACGATAGTCACTTGATTCAACCCTCCCCCCATTCTACGCTCATAACCCTTACGGATTATTTGTGCATGTATGTGTGTGTGTTTGTGTGTTTGTTTGTGATTGTGTTTGTGATTTGTAAGATTAATATATATACAAACAACATGGTTTTTTGCTTTACTTGAGGCATATTTTGAGATTATGTACATGTGTATATTGTAGCGTGACAGATAAGCACATAAAAATGAATGGCGAATTGATCATTAAAATAATATAATAAAATGTTTAAATCCGAAGGAAGCAAAATAATAAAGAATTAATTCAGAGCAACCGTGCAGTACAATCATTGATTAACAGTTTAAGTTCGTATAAAAGAAATGTTACTAGTGATGAATCATCAAAACCCAGATTAATAACTCAAGGTGAAAAAATATAACCCAGGAAGGTAAGGAGTAGATAAGGAAGCAACCCAGAACATTACTAAACCCACAACGAAGGTAAGGAATAAATAAAAAAGAAACCCAGAACAAGGCAAGATCCACCATAAAAGGTGATGCATTTGAATAAACAAGGAGTGTAGGTGAAGAAGTAACCCCAAAAAACCCGATGACATCCAGAAGAAGATGAAGAAAATACAATTCTAAGAAGCCAGAAGAAAAGAAGATATCGTTGAAGAAACAAGAAGAAGACAGCATCCACAAGAAGAAGGAATGCTCTTGTAAAAAACACCCATATCCCAAAATAAATAAAAACAATAATAATAAAAAGTATAACAAAGTATTCATGAAAAAAACCACATGTACAATAGAAATAAGAATAAAAGTGTATAGAGTAAGAGTTGCAAGTGGACCAAGGTGAAACAATAATATAATACCAAAGAACAAATCTTCATTGTAACCCACAAATAGATCTCTTGATTTTAATAAGACTAAGTAACCATTTAGAAATAGAATCAAGGAGTGTAAAGTGAACCAGTGCTAGTTTGTGTATTATAAAAAATGAACCTTATGTTTCATTATTGGCATTCACAAACTATGTAGATAATGAAAAAATACAACTTTTGAGTGATTTAATATTTGTACAGAGGGAATATAATACATGTGTTAATATAGAGCTGTCAATCTGTTTAAAATGACATTTATTTACATGATGAATAAAAACAGAAGCAGACACAGGATAAAAAGTAAAGTGACAGGGTACAATTACCCAAAACCATATTAAAAACAGTTAAAAACTGAATATTTAAACTTAGTATAAGGAATAGAGAATAAGAATATAGAAAATAAGGTTTTGTTTATATAGAATAAGATATTTAAAAAATGTATTAGGAATAAGAAAATTTAAACAGTTTAGAACCACTAACATCCTTTAATTGTAAAAATATTTATTACATGTATTAATGTTAATAATTAAATAAGGTGTTAGCAGGGAAAAAACATTCTTTTTTAAATAATATTTGTTATGTATTAGTATTAAGCTTTAAGTATAAAAAAATGTCTAATTAGTTGAAGACAACTATTATTTAGGATTATTTCTTGTATGTTCATAGTATTGAAACGGATACTAATTGTTATTTTGTTTAATAGAAAAAATGTTTAATTTATATTACAATGTTAAAAAGTCAGAGAGGGTATAACTCAAAATGTATTGTTTATATAAAAATTTGTATGAAAAAATTGTTAGGAATCTAGGCGAAATGATGAAAACTAAACATCATCAAAACTGAGAAACTAAGTACTTAAATACATTTAAACTGAAGGGATTTAGATAAGGTAAACCAGAAACAAAGCCATATAATTAGAAATATAACTTAGAAAGATTTTGTAAAATTATAGCCAGGATTATTAATAAAAATGGAAATGACAGAACTCAAAAATTTGGTGTGGGGAGTCATATATTCCAACATAATATTTTAAAAATTAACCAATTCATATAATTGCAAGAAATTAAGGGAATATAAACGTTTTATTACAATATGAGATTTAATAATCATAAATATAACTTGATAATGGCAGAATTTGGATAATAACAGGAAGCTGGACTTTAAAATTTACAATATACAAAATGAAGGTAAAATTACCAATTTTAGATAAAAAACTTAATAAAACGGCATTACTCGATATCAAAATACGCCTAATGAACTGAAGGATAAAATTAAGTAACAACTAGCTAATAAATTTGAATAATAACCAAAGTATAAGCAGTTATATAATGTAACTTTATTACATGCACAGGATGCAAAATAAAATTCGAACAATGTAAGGAATAATATTGCTTTGGCTAAGGTTTTAGTCGGAGGTGAAGGAAGTGAAAGAGTCAATTATTGAACGTTGTACGGGACACTTGACACGAGCATTTAAAACGTATTAACCTAGTTTCGAATACCGTAATGGCGAGTAATAGTATGATCTGAGAGTGAAAATCGCGAGTGGCGGCAAAAAACATTTTACAACCTCAACACAGTGACATAAACACCTACCAACACCGAACAAACATTGTATAGCACAAAACTACAGTGAAATAACATTTTAAACTCAATAAAACAGTAATATAACTTAACCATCAAAAGTGCCTGATCGACAAAAGCGAACCAGACTAATAAATACACTAATTTTCGAAATACAACACTGAAACTTAACCAAAGACGCTAAACCAACATCAGAAGGAAGATTTGCAGACACCAGGACGTAAATTCGACAGGAAAACATCTTTATTGGGACACCAAAAAACTGCGAGGTGACGATCTACAACTTCGACGGCGGCCATTACTGTTTCATCAACGCTCAACTGAACACAGCCATCTACTGTTTGTCTGCCTAAATAACGGTTCGCAACCTATTTATTTATTTTTACACTTTCAATTGGATATATGTACTTTTAGTTTTAAAAATTTATCTTGTAATGCTATACTTTTTAATATTTGCCCCATTTCTCTGACTTTTCCCATAAATAGCTGTTCAAAGAACCTTTGTACTTTATATAAAAAACTGTAATAACATATCGATACCCTGAGAATCGATTTAACAATCGACAAGAGTCCGAATAATCAATTGTTAATAAAATAATTAATACCTTTCAATTAAAACAGTTCTTTTTCATTTCTAAATATAACTATTTAACAATATATTAATTTAAACATAATTTGCTACAAGAATTTCACCACCAGAAGGAAGATAACCTCCAAACCAAAAGTAAACACAGATCGATTGCAGTTGGAGGCAATCTTATAAGTGGTTGGAGTTTATTCATGAATACACAAAAGGCTATAAAACTTTCGAATTAAGTGAGAAACGTTTCGGAACTTCACGAAACTCAATTAATTAATTGTTTCTAATTAATTGATTAATAAAAGAAAAATTTTTTTTGTTAATTAAAAAAAAATTTTTTTTTTAAACAAACAATTTTATTTCTTACACGAACACATATTTATATATTTTGTAACACAATACTATTTCCACGTTACAAGTTTAGTTACAATTTGGCTAGCCCAACAGTGGAGCTTAAATTAAAAAGGAAGAAGACCAGATAAAGACATAAATTGAGCTAAAATGTTACAATATGTATATGTATATGTATATGTATATGTATATGTACATACCCACAAACACTAAAAAATAATATTAATAAAACAATCCTGCAAGTTCTGAATTGGTTTGTCTAATGCAGGTGATGAAGGTTAACCAACCTTGAATGTAATCTTTATTCTTATTAGAAGTACATGGGAAGAGCTGCATATTAATCATTTGTAATTTGTAATACCAGGACAAATTTCATCCATAAATATTTTTCGTTTTATTTAGCTTTTCCTTGGATAATATTTTTTCAATCACACATATTTTACATATTTCAAATCTCTTCTCTCTCTTTTTATGTCTTCAATCCTAACATTGGTTTGCAGGAGTTCTCCATTGTGATAGATCTTGTGCTTTCCTCTTCATTTATTCATAATTTTCACAATTTGCATCATCCATAATTTGCATTATATACTGCAGCCTTGGTCTTCCCATATATTCTTTACCTTCTATTGTTCCTTCCTTCACCAATTTTAGTTCCTTCACTGAGCCCTTCACGCCGCAGTGTATGTCCAATAAGTTCTACCCTTCCTCTAATTATGATTTTCAATAAACACCTCTCGTCGCCTATTGTGATGAGATAGTAAGATTTATTAATGATAAATTAAAGGCCGATATACTCTTACTGAAGTTACTTGAGGCATTCTCCTATAGCTTCCGCAACTTTTAAATTTTCAGTATCTTCCCGGTTTATCATCTACGTTTCAACGCAATACAGTAATGTTTAAAAATACGTAACAAGGCCGCATTTTAGTTTAGTAAATTGACCTTTATTGATGTAAAAGTAAATAAGGACTATAATAAAACTTGACAGTTTACCGCTTTTATACACACTGTTGGGAAAACAATTATGTGGTACAATCATTATTGAACTAAAAAGTAACGTTATATCAACAGCCTAAGGCAACTTAAAACCATTGTTTATTCAATAAAATATGTAAATTGCTATATTGCTTTGTAAATGCCTATCTTTTTCCATTTTGAAAAGTGTGCGCTCCAGGCTACCAATAAATCAATATTTTAGATATCTGTGGAATGCTAGTAAGAGTGAAAAATTAATTTTGCTCAGTCAAACGTTACATCTAAATAACAATAGTTGCACGTCCTTCAATGAATCGTGCTACTGTAAACAACTTTTCTGCTTGTGATATGCTTATAAGGACAATGTTAATAAAATTTACACCAAAATACGTGTTCTTTTCTGTCCCATATAAAAAAGTAATATTAATGATTACTTTAATCGATTATTATATCTGATTAATTATGTAATTTTTGATCAGTTATCTTAATAAACTGGTTAAATGAGTTATTGTAATTTTAATAGGTAAGTAGTACATTGCATCTTTAAAACGTAAGAAGTATTGTCATAGATAAGTACATAGTACTGTAGTGTCGTAGATAAGTGCCAATAACATTCCTCTGACAAACTGTTTCTGGTACTGCAGACAGGCGTCGGGTGGAAAATATTAATTTTCACGTATTAGGGACCAGGTTGTTTTAATAAGCTGGAACATATTGAAACACAACTAGACAAAAATATTTAATATCATAAATAACGATAAATATTACCTTAAAAGTGTAAGGGGATCGAGAGGGTCTATCCCGCCTATGTTAAATTAGCCATGTTTAGGTACATTTTCCTAAGAAACCTGTAAAGCTACATATACCAGATCTTTTGTGCCTTATACACAACTAATATTCAAAGGCAGTAGCAGCATTAAGTCTAACCAAAAAAAGAGAGCTATGATAATTATTTATTAAAACAATAAAAAAACATGTTCTATAAAATAAATAATTTTATATCAGCAGACTAAAACTTAGTACAGTAATAATTCTGTTACCGGATGTATAGAGTATACGAAAAAATATGTGAAAAAAATTTTAAGTTTTTATCGTTAGTTCCTGACAAACATGTACTTTTATCGAGAAAAAGTATATTTTTGAGAAACTAGCTTTATTGTTTACTCACCTTTGACATTGAGATTTATATTTAAAAGAGTCTTGCTCCATAGTCTGCATCATCAGTCTGTAAATCCCTGGTCATCAAGCAGTCTTTTCTTACTTCTTCTAGCTAGCCTAGCCTCTTGTGTCACATTTGTGCAGCTTCTTTTTAATGCCACGATATCGAGATCCTTAAGAGTATCCACTGTTCTCTTGGGAAGTTTCAGTTCTAATTTTCCAAAAATGGCAAGCTCACTACTAAAGCCATTATTAAGTTTAAATCAGCATCATACACACCTAGTTTTAGTGTAGTTATAAATATAAGTTTAGGTACTTTTATCCACACAACACTGTTGAAAATTTATTAATTTCTATGCTTCATGTGAAGGCATTTTTTAAGAAGTTCTGGGTTCGCTAAATCTTGATATATTTTCTTTATAGCTGTTATAACGTCTACTGGCAAGCTGTTTTCATGGTGATATGTTTGCTTCAAGGCTTGGGTTTTATTGTATTTGCACGACGAATCAGACCGTTTAGGGTATAACCCGCAGATATGCATATGCTAATCTCTGTTAACGTTTATTCAGACGTCTGACATAGCTTCATTGTTTAATTTTTTAATGCCTTACACACCTCAAGTTAATAAATAAAATATATATCACAATGAATAATTATAACAATATGTATTTATTAATACACTTTCGCACTGACCGTTGCAAAAAAATTCATAGAACTTTCCGTCTGAACAGTAGCCATCTTGTATTTGATAGGAATTCCTACAATACAAACAACTGAGCTTGAGCTTTGACCGGGAAATCATTAGACTTGTTTATTAGATATTTCTCGTAGATGTTTTATGATGACTTTTCATACTGCTAGAAATTTCTGTTTGCTTATAGAGATCGTGCTTATGTTATGTCTGAAGAGTTGGGCAACTACATATCAAATACCAATACATTACGCATTATTCATTAGTAAACGAAAACAATTTATCAAGTGTTGTAAGCTGCATCTATTAGTTCTTCTTTTCAGTAAGTACATCATCATCATCATCATCAGTAGCTCCACAGCTCATCGTGGGCCTGAGCTTCCCTCAGAATTTTCCTCTAGACTTCCCTATCCTTAACCAAGTCCACCAATTTTTCACTCCAAGTTTACATCTTATAGAATTCCATCAATCCATCGTAGTCTGGGTCTCCTACGTTCTCTATTTCATTCTGGTGTGTATTTCATAATTCTCTTAAGAACGTACTCCTCATTCATTCTCTGTACATGTCCTGCCCATCTCAGTCTAGCTATCCTAATTGATGTCATAATATCAGGCGATCTATAATATAACTCATAGAGCTCTCTGTTGTACCTTATTCTCCACTCTCCACCTTCCTTAATGGGTCCATAAATTTTCCTCGTTAACTAACCAACCAGCCGTGGATGCCGTCTTAATTTTATAGATCGCCATCAGTGTTAACAATGACGCATGAAGACTGACGACGTCATACACGTAGGGATTTGAAGAATCTCCTAAACCGTGGTATTTCTAGCCCATTACGCATCACATTGTTATTTGTTACGCCAACAGTTTACATTGCATGATTAACGCGACCTACTAGGGCTACTTGATTTGTATGTATTCCATTTTGTTATAATAATATTTTTGAAAAAATTTCATTCCTCGATAAAGTTTTTCACAAATTTGCTTGGGAGACAATTTTTTATCAAATACTTAATATTTTAAAAGGCATATAAAGTAATGAATAAATAATCCCTGCAAATACGCAGGTGGAAGAAGCTTTCTGTTTGACAAGAAAAATAGAAATTCTTACTTAACTTGTAATAATTTAGACTGTTATCGCTTTACGCAAGATTTGTCTTGGTTAATTTTTAGGTTACATTTATCAAATACTAATTTCTTTTCAACTTTGAATATTATTTAATTATTTTCTTTCAAGTTTCTAGTTCCACGTTTCTGTTTAGATAACGTCTTCAGTGTTATTACTAAAATGGCGTTCTTTTGAAAAGTCTGCTTCTATTACTTAAAGCGTCTACACACCTCAGTAATTTCTATTATTTAATTTGGCTTATCACTTGGTCGTTTTGCACCAAATACATCAATTATCTAATCATCGTTTTATATAATTTATAAATCTTATGTTATGCAACAATTATTAATTGCTTTTAAAATTTTTATATTATCCAGCTTTGTATAATGCCTGTGTGTCTTGAATATTCTCTGTTACTGCATTTTCTGTATACTTAAACTTTTTGTGTTTAATGATTTCTAATTTTTAAATATTGGCAACATTACGTGTATAATTTATGTTATTTCATTACATACAGTCGTTCTTCTTTTTTTAAGAAACTCTAAGGAAATTATCCGAACAGCTACGGAAAGATTCAAGATATTTTACAAATTCAATATGGCCTAAATTTACTTACCCAAACAAAATATTTTTAGATGTAATTTATAATATTAATTCTACTGTATATACGGTATCGTATATACAGTGTGCCTTACTCGTGCGGGGAAGTGTACATCGGCACGGCGAAGCGCAGTGTCCGCACTCGCGTTGGTGTATACAGCCGCTGTTGTGGCTTGAGGTAGCCGGAGAAGTTTGTAGAGGCTGAGCATGCTCTCTCCAACGCTGAGCATAATGTTCACTTTGAGGAGACCAAGATCTTATCCTCAGAGAGTGCCTGTTACCCTCGGCTGCAGATGGAGTTCGTAGAGATCTTTAAACATGGTTCCGTCGCTATGAATGGAAGAGGAGAAACCATCTTATTAAACAGGCTTTGGTATACTGTGTTCCAAAACAAATCAGACAGCACTTGTTGCTGTTTTCGAGCTGAGACCGTGCTGGTATGAAAGTCTATATAAGGGGGTCTTCTTAAACAAAATAACCAGTCTTTACCTCACCACTGGGTGAATTAGTACTGTGCCAATTTCTACCGACACTGATGATGGTCTCTGATGGTGAGGCCGAAATGTGTGTCAACGCATACTATAGAACACGACCTACAGCCCAGTTAATAATATTGTCAACTATTTAGTTTCAAATTTGTTTTTGTTTGGAAGTGATTGAAAACCTTACATTGTTAAATATTAATCAGTTTATGAAATTTTGATTTTCTGTAGGTTCATATTTATAAAAATATTACAAAAATTCTGTATGTGTTAAAAAAGAAATGGTATACTAGAAGCATAGAAATAAACAGTATTTGGATTATTTAGACGTACTAATTACAATAATATATATTTTATAACTTCCTTTTTTCGAGTTTTCACTGACATAATTATTGCACTGTTATAATTATATTCAAATTATAAGGGAAACAAATAATAAGACATAGATATAATATCTTTATGGATCTATCATTATATTAAATTTACGGAATTTGTATTGTAAAGATTCTAAAAATTGTTTACATTATCCATTTAAAAAATCCTTGACAGAAAGTAAAATTGTAGAAACATGAAAATTGTTTTTTTAAATGAGACGCACGACAAGTACTTTTTTGTGTCGGATTAAAATGGATTTAAGATTTTAGGTAGCTTCTCTTGTCTCCCTTCTTTACAACTGTAAGTCCTGGTATTCTTCTTTAAATTCAGGATTAATAATTAAATTGAGGATTCGCAGAGTATGTATAGTTAAAAACTGATACTCTCTCTGTGTACGTATGGTAAAATCTAACAATCTGTAATCACTGTTATTATTTCAAAAGTAGTATCAATACTAAGTTCGCCAGTAACATTATGTATAGTATTAGTGACTTGTATTCAGACTGAACGGTTTGTCTCAAGTTTCATTTTTTCATATTTCATATCAGACAAGTTAGGGCATCAAATCTCAAGTTGTCAAAATATTAGGTCCGTAGACTGACTCGTTGACTCAGACTCAGGAGGAAGGAGTTACTTTGAGCCATGATTACGTTAATCACTACAGTAATTTAGTAATTGTTAAAATTAGTTGCTATGTTTTTATATTAAAATTTCACTTTACGTTTCGTCTAAACAAGCAATACGAGCAACAAAAAGAAAATGTTTTAATTATATCCAATCAAAAATAGTTAGTCACTCATTGCGATGGTGTCTAATGGTTTAGGCATTCATGATTGATTAATGTTAAGAAAACTAAAAAAAAAACCTATATTTCTTTAATATTGTTACGACGATATCACGGATCGTCGTATTGTACATTGGAAACAAAATACAGACACCAATGAAGTCACTAATTACCAGCTTTAATTAGTGACAAGCAACAATTTGAAATCAACAAGACGCAATAACGTTGTTCAATAATAATGTTAACTTTTAAATTTCCGCACTAATTAAAACACAATAATCGCTTTCTGCTAATCCATAACAATCACTTAATCCCCACTCTACAATATCACCAGGTGTAACTAACTTACTAAGCTAGCAATGGACGCTTATATAGGCCTAGACCCCGCAGATGTTCCAGAATAATTTTCCAATCTCCTGTCCGCGTACCTCGAGTATGAATGAGTTTTTTATTATATATCTTAAATAATATAACAATATTTTACATAATAAACTATTAATTTGCAAAAAAATTAAGAATTATAAAACTACTGTTAACCGGCAATTAAAAATGACACGATTTGATTATTGAAATACATAAATTAAAAGATCGTCTGTCGGCCTCAAATATCATCTGGTTCCAGTGTTGCAGCTTTTAATATTCCGGCCTTATACTAGAGCCGGCCATGGGTTGTCCCATTTAATTAAATGGAGTGTCACTTCTCACTTAGGTACATTTATTTAAATAAAACATTGAATGTATTTTTATGAAACTTTTTCACTGAAAGGTAAATTGAATAGAGCATAAAGTAATGCTAATTAAATATGACTGTCTCTGGACATCGTTTCTAAGTTCTGTCACGGTTCAGTATTTCTTTATGGGATTAGAGAATCCGTTTTTTCTTTTTAGATTTACTAATTTTAGTATGCCTGTCCCGATATATTGTATTTTGTTCAAATAGGCTTCTGCAATTAATTTACTTTTTCTAGGAATTGTGATGTTGGTATATGCATTGCACTTTATTTATTCCGACACAAACTGAGAAACCAGCCATTTCACAATCAATAAACTTGCCAGTCACAGAGGCCTAATTTACCGGAGTCTGTAATTGTGTTGGGGTTTGTTATTCAGCGCGCACGTCACGTAGTGATAGAGCCCGTGGTTGGCTGTGCGGTAAATACATACAACTATAAGTCCACACTACGATATTAACATCCCCATTGGATGAACCGCCACATACAAACGTGTAATTGTTTGTGGACGTGAGTGGACCTACGTTGGTTTGGTCTGGTTGGAAACGTTTTGTTAGCAATTTGTAGCAGTCTGATATTGTCAACTCCACTTCCATTTCACTTTCTTAATTGCGTGAATTACATCGATTATCTACTTTGATTGTGTTTTACGCGTCTCGGTTGCAGTCCAGTCTTTCTTATGCCTATGCCGAGATCGGTAATCTGAAATAAGTAGAGATAGTGTTTACGTCTATCAATAACATAGATGCAACATTATTTTTGTGATTTCGTGGCTTTTACCGTATTTAAATTATTTTCCTATTTTAATATTTCAGTCTTTAATTTGCGCAAAATAAAATAACTAAAATAACGGTTTTTCTAATTTAATTTAGAAAATCTGTAGCCTATGTGCAGTCCACCTAGACACCGTTCAGTCTTTTTATAATATTTAATGGCGGTAGAATTTAAATAGTAAGTAAACAGCTTTTAGCTATACTGTACAAATTTTCTTGCCGTTACAAAAAATCAAAATACTGAAACTTTCAAATATTACATAGGTAAAAAATATACACATAAAATAGATAGGTAGACAGGCAGGTCATTTAAAATATTGATATCTACAAGACAGTATGCCTATATCAATCCTAAACTTCATATATAAATCAAATTTAATCACATATTCGCCAAATAATTCAGATAGTTTTCCAAATGTAAATAATTTAAAAGTAATTTAAAATAGGTTGAATAGATAAAAACTGAATATATTTGAAAGATTTTTTCATTTTGAAACACAAAACCATCATTAATTAATTAAAACGAATTGCTTCATAATTGATCATGTTTTTTAGGTTCTAGACACGATGTTAAATAACTGATACTAAAACATTTAATATAAACCATGTGAATAACATTTTAAATCGTAAGTATTATGTATCTACTGTAAGTCGAAGTATATAAAGTTCTACACAAATTAAATATACCAGCTCAGTAAACAAATAAACAAAACGTACATTATAATATAAAAATTAATAGCTTTAAAGTTGTAAATGGTTCAATTGAAATATATATTGGAAATAAAAATAACATAAATACTTACATATAAACTTTATATTACAATATTTAAATAAAAAATATATTATATGCATGCAAAAATTAAATAATTATTCGTAGACTTAATATTTAATTCAAAGTCAAACAATAATAGGTAGGCCTATCACACAGACTGCTTTATACGAGTATATATCAGACAATATTCAATAATTAACACAAAAATAATACAAAAAACCATAAAGCTCGTAAGGAAGAATAAATGCCCCTTGTTAGGAAAAAATAAGAAGACGATAATGGAAATATTTAATGAATACAAAACCAAACTAAAGCAGATTATATCGTCTACAAAAATGAAACAGTTAAATGGAGGTAGGCAAGACATTGCCTAGGCAAGAAGATGGCAAACTGTCACGAATCTGCCAGATTAGAGAGAAAGGGAATAAATAACTACAAGGAATCATTAATAACAGAAATCGTAGGAAGACATGTTAAGACAGTGATAATATTACGATTTTTAATAATTTTTATAATTACATAACTCGAGTGTGATACGGTTGTTACTCTTTTGGTATGACAGTATCATAACCAAAATAGCTTCATAAAAATCAAAGTGAAAGAGTTTTTTTTTCTTGGCATAAGAATTATGGATATGGTGATCGCTATATATAAAATAATAGATAGATGTAACATATAAGAATAATAAAGTATAAGAATAGCGAATATAAGAATATAAGAATTATATGTAGTAATCGCTAGAATACTTGAAAATGTGCAATTCACACATATAAACATGTTAACTGCCATTCATAAAATACCAAGAAGAGACAGAAAAACAAAGATGCTGATAAGTAACTAAAAGAGAACAGGTAGTATTGTTAATAAAATTAAGAATATAAATTGAAGGTGGCCGACGAAGTGAGGAGGGTAGAGATAGACCAAGACAAATCTCCTGCACCGAAGGCGTTTTGATAGTGGAAGGACGATCTGGCTAGGCCCTCTACAACAGCAAACTGGAGAAGATCAGGTCATGTAAAAAATAGAAAGAAGCCAGTAAATGACGGGAAACCCGGCAAATGACGGAAAAACACTCGTTACAGCAGTGGGCAGAAAATCACTGATGACGACGACGATGATGACAACGACGCCGGTAAGATTATACGTACACAGTACTCACGAACGCATGCTCAAGACGTACACGACGATTAGAAACTAAAAGATGTTATTTTAAAATACATTTAAATTGTCTATTTGACATGTTTGTTGAAACAACAGCATACTTATTGTACTATTTGTTAATTATAATTAGGCAACTTAATAGAAAACGTCTTTAAATATTGTCACGACGGTCTAACTGATCGTCGTATGGTATAGTGGAAAACAAAATACAAGACACCAATTAAGTCACTAATCACCAGCTTTCATTGTCACAATTAAACAGTTTGTAATCAACAAGATAGTCTTTTACAACAAATCAAATAAAAATTGTTCACACGCAATAATAATGTCAATTAATAGAGTCTCGCACAATTATAAAACACATAAGACTTCGCCACAATACTTCGAACCGCACTGGAATAAATCGCCACACAAACTCAGCTGACAACCCGCCTGCTATGGCTTTATATAGGTTCGCAGAGGTCCAGTACAGCTTTCCCTTCTTACTGCACGCCGCTTAATGCGTATTTCAAGAGTCCTTGAACACAATAGAACACCTATTTGAATGAGGCAACACCGACCACACTTGACCAAGGGGGGGGTGGAATGGAGAATGTTCTCAGCTGTACTACGCGGTTCGATACCATACTCGTTACACTGCCTCCTCCTTAACCGTCTCTGAAGTAATACTTGGCCAGGCGAAGGATAATTATTCGGTTCTTTGAATTCAGTCTAGTGTGATCCGAACATAGTTTCCAGGAATACGTGTCTTCCGCTTAACCGCTAGTTTTGCTGTAAATGATGTTGTTTTATCTCCCGCAAATCCATTAACGATCAAGTTTCCACTAGTCCTATTTAGCGTAAAAACTGTACGTTGTTCTGGAGCTTTATTTCTCCAATTGATGAGATCACTCTCTTCTCTCTTCTTTTTTCTCTTCTTTTCTTCTTCCAACAGTCTACCTGCAGATGACCACGTTTCCCATAGTTGTAACACTTCGGTCTTTATCCTTTGGTTCAAAAGCTCATTGTGGCGTTGCTGAGTTCTTAAACTGTTGTTTTTGAATCGTCTCTTTATTCCGTCTGTTATGACGATACTGTGACATTGGATCCGTTTGGCAACAACGTGATGACATACTTTGGTTAGTGTAGTTTGCCGACTGCTGCTTCAAAACGGAGAGCATAAACAAAAGCGTCTCAGCTATTCTGATGCCGTGCCATTCTTAACATTTGTTGTAATTGGCAGTCTCTGATACCGTCAGTAAACACAATGTGAGCAATCCACGTTCGGAAGCTCTCCGATTCTTTAGGATAAGCCAGTCTGTCAATCGGTCGACATTTGCTTCAAACTCCTGGAGGGTTTCCCCGGAACGCTGCCGCCTCGCTTTAAGTTGAACACGGTACAGTTCGCACAAATGTGTATCTCAAGTGTCCTTGAACACACTGCAATACCTAGTTGAATGAGGCAACACTTGCCATACTGGCCGGGGGGGGGGGGGAGAATGTTCTCAGCTGTTCTACGAGGTTCGATACCATACTCGTTACAATATAGTATGACTTTGACTTTATATAGGCCTATTACGGGGAATATTACGGAAAATTAAAACACCGTAAAATGCCACCGACTTTCAAGAAAGGTTAAAAATATCTCAACATCTAAATAAAGTGAAGAGAGATTCGTTTGTTATAAGTCCCCAGTAGAACAACTGACAATTAGGTTTGCTTCCAAACAAAGGAAGCCTGATTTATTATTCATATAAAGTTACTGGACTGGAAGAGACGCAACAAAGGAAGAGGCTCATTTACTATGCATTACAAAGGTCACGCACTGTAACACGACTTTACTATTTAATTTATAAGGAAAACGGGCAGAAAATATTTATCTACTTTTCACTCTTAATAAATTTATTTTGGCACTTACAAGCTTTTGAGTTTCTTACTTGATAAACTTAAAAGCCACTAAACAGCAAAACTACTCAAATACTTTCTTTTTGTTTTTAGAAACGTAAACTGGGCATCCTTTACAGGCTCTTTAAGCAGTATAGTTTTACAGTCGTAGCATGTTTGTGTTATGTCTTTGGATGATTCTAAACAAGAGTGTGTAAATAATATAATTGTATGTCTACGAGATAGGACGTTGAAAAGGCAAGCTGGACAAGAGACGTGTATGAAATTCTATAAGACAATGGCTGTACCAGCACTGCTGTATGGATGAGAGACCTGAATTATAAGGAAGAAGGGCTGGTGCCAATTACAGGATGCAGAAGTAAGCTGTTTGTGATCGGTAAAGGGATATACGCGACTCCATCATAAAAAACGAGTAATTAGACGGGAACTTGATATGACCTCATTTAGAATTATAGAAAGTGCTGAAAACAACATCTAGAAAGAATGAACAATACCCGCTTTCCGAAGTCGGGTTATGAGTATTAGCCGGTTTGAAGGAGATCTGTAGGCAGGTCAGTCACAAGATGGCTGGAGTCAAGAGGCCGGAACAGGAGAAAACCTATCCATGAAATGATGGTGATGATATAAGCAATTTGTATGGCATATCCATCATCGCATATATTTTCGTGGCAGCGATGTATAATGGAGGTGGATTTGACTTAATTTCCGAAGAACCAAAATGCAATTAAGCGACAAGCCCTCTTTTGGAACCCTCAGTGAAGAAGAAGACAAGGAAGACTAAGAATTTCGTGGAGGAGAACTGTCGATATGGGAGCAGAAAAGGAGGGGAAGTACTTTGGAGTGCTCAGAGTACTTGCCCAAAATAGAGCTCTTTGGCTTACCTGCATCGAGGCCCTATGCTCTGCAGAGACCGACGGGAATTAGTGTGTGTGTGTGTGTGTGTGTGTGTGTGTGTGTGTGTGTGTGTGTGTGTGTGTGTGTGTGTGTGTGTGTGATGTATGCAAGGTCGGCTAACGTCGCAATTATAAAGACTTGAGAAGTTTCTAAGCTTTCTAGCTAGCTGGTGCGCACATGGTACGCTTTCTACGGAACTGGTAGAGCATTGTAAGAGCATCTCGGACAATCCCAAACCGTACTGTACAGCATACAGCTGACGTGTAAACCATTGTGTTGGAAACAGCCGGTTGTGTGAATTGTGTATTGTGAAGAGAAGGCGACCTGTTATTAGAAGTCGTCGCCAGCATATCGGTGCGAGTTATTTGACAGCGGTTCAGCGTATTTGCTCATTATTGTGTACAAACGTTGTTTGTAAATGGCAAGGATTATTATTTGTTGCGATATTGCGTGGTGGACAATTTTAACTTGGACAATCTTTATATACATATGTCTTAGTTTATTTAAGTTTTTATTAAAATTATAAGTACGGAATTCTCTAGTTTTCAATTATTTATTTCACTAAAGTAAGACGATACATTTTGTCAAGTCTTTAAGGCGTTACAATATGAATAAGTAACTGCATGTTATGTGTCACTTACTTTAACGAATTTTTCCTTTAACTTTCAACAGTTTTTCTTTTTAAAGAATTTAAAACTTTGTTATATTTATAAGAAAAAGTGAGAAAATGATAAGATTTGTTGATTGATACCTATTCCCATAATCCGTTAGCATATAGACAGAATTAAGTATTACTTCCTTTTCTAAACGATACTTATATCTACCTTAAAAGAACAATAAAAAAATCAATCTCACAGTTTTATAAATCATTGGGAAATTTTGAGTTACTTCAACCATCAAAGCTGTTTTCTGCCACTTCTACGAGGAAAACATAATTATAAGGATTCAACGTTAAAGGAAATATAGGGTTTTTTGTTGATGTTTTAGGATTCATACATTCTTTAAAACATAAATCGACTTTTGAAGTGTTCTTTGAAACTCTTTAGCCATGGAAATTGAAAGTGGTAAAAGAATATTGTTTTATTACTTAAAACGGGAACAGGCAAGATATCGAAGCAAATGTTGAGATAATACAGAAATCAATCAGGTAATATTATTCTATTGCCTTAAAAGACTGATTATCAAAGGGTACAGTTGTTGAGAACAACTGTAGAAGAATAGTCTTTACAGAAAAAAACATTTATGAAAAGAAAAGAGAATCATGAACAAATATGGACATAGCTGTAACAAGAGGTTTTGCAAAGTCACTGTTGCAGAACAAATTTTTTATAAAAGTGTAATTTAGAATTGGAAAGGAAAGGAGAGGCCCTTTTCAAAATAAAAATTGTAGACATGTAGATATGGCTGAAATTAAGACTGTTTTGACAGAAACCAAAATTTACAGTTTACAGAAATTATAGGAATGAAAGGGTTTAAATTATTGGGTTATGACTTAAAGCATGCTGATTCACTTGTGAACATTTTGTGATTCAGTAGCTTAGAAAGCGAATGACGAGGTAACCCTAAGGAAAATCGTTTGGAAAATATCTTCTCCTTTCTTCTTTATATTGAACTTCTTTGTTATGTTTCTGTACTGTTCTATAACAACTGTCCTACATGCTGTCACTCCACCTTTTCCTTGGCCGACCAATGCTCCGCTTGGTGTTAGGTTGACTATCGCTTGCCTTTTTCACCAGTCTTGTGTCATCCATTCTTGATAACCGTTTAATCCATATCCTTCTTTTGCGCAATCGAAGAATTAATATCTGTTACATTACAAGCTTCTCTTATACTATTGTTTGGCAACCTATCGTATCTTGTCTTTCCTGGTACCCTCCGCTATATAGTCATTTCAATAGTTGTTTAGAAAATATAAAGCTAAAAATGAAAATTTATGTAGGTCGCCGATTAGGTGTTGTCTGCAGACAGGCAGTTATATTCCTTGCTGCAGTTATGTAAAAACAATAAACCTGGCTATACTACTGATCGAAAGCGAGTGGTTGAATCAATAAGGCGTAGCCTTTAATCGTGGTAATGCGATTAAAGCATCAGAAGAAAATACCTAATGCACCGGAATAGAACTACCTTACATGGGAGGCATGGTGGACAAAAGAAGCAGACTACTACGCAACTAACTACAAGTCAGACAATACAGACTTCTGTCAGATCACTCACGCCAAGGACACAATCTGCCTCGAAACAACGGCTAAGGCGTATACGAAGTTGCTTGCGTACACTGTGACCGAACTTACGTGAGACAGATAATCAATAAGATCAGGTAATCAATAGGCGAGTGATAACACAAACTGGGAATAACGGACAAGTATAGACAACGATTCTGACACGACAACTAGACAACTCTGAAGGGCTCGAAGGCCAGTTACTACACGCACAGAACACAGGGAATCGCTGGAGACAAAGAGGCAACTGGATGCTTGAGACAGAACAAAATGACTGTCCCGGTTTCAGTGGTCATGGAAAACACCCGCCACGAAACAAGTCTAACTGAACCAAATAAGAAAGTAGGCCTATTAGTATGTAGCCTGTTATATATGGTTCATACGTAATGATACAAAATGTATCCATTGTACGTTTCGTGATCAAGTAAAGACCCAGTCCTGGTCCCATGACGGCAATGTGTCGTAGACACTTAATGTTCAGCGCAGTACATTAAATATGAAACTGACGCGTGAATACTGCGCCCCAGAGACTCATAATGTACAATTATTACAGCTGTTCTAGTAGTCTCAACCAAATTTTAAAAATTACTGTGGTAGCTAGTTTTACATATGATTTTAGATTGACTACGTAAGGTTGTTTCGGATTCCGTTATCACAATACTGCGTTAAAAAAGTCAAAGTTGTTGTACCCGAACAATTTAAAATTTTGTTAGCATCAAGTGAATTGTTGTAAGTACGCTAGGTGTAATGAAATTTATTTTAATAAGTTAATTGTAATAATAACTCATAACATAATACAAACAGAACTTACTGTTATTTTATACCCAATTCTCTTTTATTTAAACAGTTGTAAACATTGAACCGAGAATGGTAAGTTTGTAGTCCTGGAAAATATTTTTATAAAACATATAATTATTCAGCTGTTTCCAATGCTGGTTTTAAGCACGTAATGTGTGGAGGCATCGTAGTAGTAAGAATAACAATATTAATTAAAAACAAAAACATAATTTTCCATTAAACCTAATAAATATATTACAGAGTTGAAAGTCGGCGCTACTGTTCGGTGCAGCACTTGGTCTCGGCCAAGGGCGTGCACACACGTACCTTCCAAACATTTCAAGAACTTGAAACTACACTTATGTCGGCACGCCGCCAGAAGAATGGAAAATTACTCTGGTACTTCTCCGGGGTATATATAAGGGTCTACGGCCGGATTAGAAGTCAGTTACACATGCATATATTGTAGGGTGCGGATCAAGTGATTGTTGCGGTTTAGTGGGATTTTGTATTATAATTATTGCGGAACTCTAATAGTTGACATTATTATTGAGCGTGAACAAATTTAACTTTAATTATTGCATGAGAGTATCTTGTAGATTTTAAATTGTTATTTGTGACAAATTAAAACTGGTGATTAGTGACTTCATTGGTGTCTGTTCCACTGTACAATACGACGATCTGAGAGACCGTCGTAACAATGTCCTTTATTTTTACTTCAATGTTCCTTAAGGAAATGGAAGTATGGTGATGGCAAAAAAAATCGTGTTCGAGATTATTGCAGAATATGATTGTACTACACTCAAAACATGAAAAAAGTCATTTTTCGAAAAGTGTCTGTGTGTGTGTCTGTGTGTCTATCTGTCTATAGATTTTTTTCTATGGCAAATGATAACAGCCGCAAATTCAAACAGAAACAAATAATTTTTTGCATAAAGCCCTGATTTGTAGAGTACTCGCGACCTATTGTTTTTGGTGAAGATCGACTGAGGGAAAGGGGTAGCTTACCGGCAACGGTTTTTTTTTATCAAGGGTAATTTTGTTTGTTTGGCAAACGATAACAGCCGCAAATTCAAACAGAATCAAATAATGTTTCACAGGCAGCCCTGAATTGTAGGGTTCTCAAGATCTGTTGATTTTGGTAAAGATCGGTTAAGGGGAAGGGGTAGTTTACCAGCAACGTTTTATGTTTTAACAAGGGTATTTTCTATGGCAAACGATAACAGCCGCAAATTCAAACATAATCAAATACGTTTTTGCATACAGCCCTGATTTCTTGAGTACTAAAGACCTGTTGTCTTTGGTGAAGATCGTTTAAGTGAAAGGGGTAGTTTACCAGCCACGTTTTTTGTTTTATCAAGGGTATTTTGTATAGCAAACGATAACAGCCGCAAATTCAAACAAAATCATATAATAGTTTGCATACAGCCCTGAATTGCAGAGTTCTAAAGACCTATCGTTTTTGGTGAAGATCGGTTAAGGGAAAGGGGTAGTTTACCGGCAACGGTTTTTTATCAAGGGTAATTTTTTACTTTTTCTATGGTAAACGATAACAGCCGCAAATTCAAACAGAAACAAATAAGTTTTTGCATTCAGCCCTAATTTGTAGAGTACTCAAGACCTATTGTTTTTAGTGAAGATCGGTTAAGGGAAAGGGGTAGTTTACCAGCAACGTTTTATGTTTTAACAAGGGTATTTGTTATGGCAAACGATAACAGCCGCAAATTCTAACAGAATCAAATGATTATTTGCATACAGCCCTAAATTGTAGAGTTCTCAAGACCTATTGTTATTGGTGAAGATCGGTTAATGGAATAGGGTAGTTTACCAGCAACGTTTTATGTTTTGTCAAGGGTGTTTTCTATGGCAAACGGTAACAGCCGCAAATTCAAACAGAATCAAATAATTGTTTGCATACAAGCCTGAATTGTAGAGTACCCAAGACCTGTCGTTTTTGGTGAAGATCGGTTAAGGGAAAGGGGTAGTTTACCAGCAACGGTTTTTTTTAAGGGTAATTTTTTTCCATAGTAGACGATAACAGCCGCAAATTAAAACAGAATCAAATGATGTTTTGCATACAGCTTTGTATTGTAGAGTTCTCAATACCTATTGGTGTTGGTGAAGATCGGTTAAGGGGAAGGGGTAGTTTACCAGCAACATTTTATGTTTTAACCAGGGTAATTTTTTATATGACGAACGATAACTGCCGTAAATTCAAACAGAATCAACTAGGTTTTTGCATACCTTTTTGAACTAAAGAGAACTCAAGGTCTGTTGATTTTGTTGAAGATCGGTTAAGGGAAAGGGGTAGTTTACCTGCAACATTTTATGTTGTAACAAGAGAAATGTTTCCATGACGAACGATAACTGCCGCACATTCAAACAGAGTCAAATATTTTTTTGCATGCTTCCCTGAATTGTAGAGGACGGAAGGTCTGTTGATTTTGGAGAAGATAGGTTAAGAGAAAGGGGTAGTTTACCGGAAACATTTTATGATTTAACAAGAGTAAAGTACTTAATTTTTATAAATAAAGTATCCTGATAAGAAGCTCATAGTAATCCACTGTAGGAAACGTAGATGAAATATCTATAAATAAAGAGGTTATGTGAACGGGGTGGGGTAATTTTCTATTATTAAAAATTATAGTTGAAGGTGGAGGGCAGAATTTTTTATATGTGTACTACGTTATCGGCAACAAAGAAGTAGTTTTTTGTTAAAATTGCTTCCCGGGCTCTTTAGCCGTAGTTCAGTGTTTTCTGCAAAACCAGACTTTTCGGCAGTGCCATCGACTGCCATCATCGGTGAAAATCGAGTGCGAAAACGTGAGGTGGTATACGTTAGTGATCACAGTACTGTGGTTGATGCTGAAGCAATAAGTAGAAAGACGTAGTTTCTATGGAAATATTTCATTTCGAATATGATTTTAAATATAAATCTTAGAACGTGGAAGTCATGTATGGTTCTCCATACCGATATTTTACTTCCATGTTCCTTAAGGAAATGGAAGTATGGTGATGGCAAAAAAAATCGTCTTCGTGATTATTGCAAAATATGATTTTACTACACTCAAAACATGAAAAAAAGTCATTTTTCGAAATGTGTGTGTGTGTGTGTGTCTGTAGATTTTTTTTTTGGCAAACGATAACAGCCGCAAATTCAAACAGAATCAAATAATTTTGTGCATACAGCCCTGACTTGTAGAGTACTCGCGACCTATTGTTTTTGGTGAAGATCGGTTGAGGGAAAGGGGTAGTTTACCAGCAACGGTTTTTTTTTATCAAGGGTAATTTTGTTTGTTTGGCAATAGATAACAGCCGCAAATTCAAACAGAATCAAATAATGTTTTGCATACAGCCCTGTATTGTAGAGTTCTCAATACCTATTGGTGTTGGTGAAGATCGTTTAATGGAAAGGGGTAGTTTTCCAGCCACGTTTTTTGTTTTATCAAGGGTATTTTGTATGGCAAACGATAACAGCCGCAAATTCAAACAAAATCATATAATATTGGCATACAGCCCTGAATTGCAGAGTTCTCAAGACCTACCGTTTTTGGTGAAGATCGGTTAGGGGGAAGGGGTAGTTTACCGGCAACGGTTTTTTATCAAGGGTAATTTTTTACTTTTTCTATGGTAAACGATAACAGCCGCAAATTCAAACAGAATCAAATGATGTTTTGCATACAGCCCTGTATTGTAGAGTTCTCAATACCTATTGGTGTTGGTGAAGATCGGTTAAGGGGAAGGGGTAGTTTACCTGCAACTTTATATGTTTTAAAAGGGTATTTTCTATCGCAAACGATAAGAGCCGCAAATTCAAAGAGAATCAAATATGTTTTTGCATGCAGCCCTGTTTTGTTGAGTACTAAAGACCTGTTGTTTTTGGTGAGGTTCGGTTAAGGGAAAGGGGTAGTTTACCGGCAACGTTTTATGTTTTAACAAGGGTATTTTTTCTGTGACGAACGATAACTGCCGTAAATTCAAAGAGAATGAACTAATGTTTTGCATACAGCCCTGAATTGTAGAGTTCTAACGACCTATTGTTATTGGTGAAGATCGGTTAATGGAATAGGGTAGTTTACCTGCAACGTTTTGTGTTTTATCAAGGGTGTTTTCTATGGCAAACGATAACAGCCGCAAATTCAAACATAATCAAATACGTTTTTGCATACAGCCCTGATTTCTTGGGTACTAAAGACCTATTGTTTTTGGTGAAGATCGTTTAAGTGAAAGGGGTAGTTTACCAGCCACGTTTTTTGTTTTATCAAGGGTATTTTGTATGGCAAACGATAACAGCCGCAAATTCAAACTAAATCATATAATAGTTTGCATACAGCCCTGAATTGCAGAGTTCTCAATACCTATCGTTTTTGGTGAAGATCGGTTAAGGGAAAGGGGTAGTTTACCGGCAACGGTTTTTTATCAAGGGTAATTTTTTACTTTTTCTATGGTAAACGATAACAGCCGCAAATTCAAACAGAAACAAATAAGTTTTTGCATAAAGCACTAATTTGTAGAGTATTCAAGACTTATTGTTTTTGGTGAAGATCGGTCAACGGGAAGGGGTAGTTTACTGACAACGTTTTATGTTTTAACAAGGGTATTTTTTATGGCAAACGATAACAGCCGCAAATTCTAACATAATCAAATGATTATTTGCATACAGCCCTAAATTGTAGAGATCTCAAGACCTATTGTTTTTGGTGAAGATCGGTTAACGGAAAGGGGTAGTTTACCGGCAACGTTTTATGTTTAACAAGGGTATTTTTTCTGTGACGTCCGATACCTGCCGTATATTCAAAGGGAATCAGCTAATGTTTTCCATACAGCCCTGAATTGTAGAGTTCTCAAGACCTATTGTTATTGGTGAAGATCGGTTGATGGAATAGGGTAGTTTACCAGCAACGTTTTATGTTTTGTCAAGGGTGTTTCCTATGGCAAACGGTAACAGCCGCAAATTCAAACAGAATCAAATAATTGTTTGCATACAAGCCTGAATTGTAGAGTACCCAAGACCTGTCGTTTTAGGTGAAGATCGGTTAAGGGAAGGGGTAGTTTACCAGCAACTGTTTTTTTTCAAGGGTAATTTTTTTCCATAGTAGACGATAACAGCCGCAAATTCAAACAGAATCAAATGATGTTTTGCATACAGCTTTGTATTGTAGAGTTCACAATACCTATTGGTGTTGGTGAAGATCGGTTAAGGGAAAGGGGTAGTTTACCAGCAACATTTTATGTTTTAACCAGGGTAATTTTTTATATGACGAACGATAACTGCCGTAAATTCAATGAGAATCAACTAGGTTTTTGCATACCATTTGAACTAAAGAGAACTCAAGGTCTGTTGATTTTGTTGAAGATCGGTTAAGGGAAAGGGGTAGTTTACCTGCAACATTTTATGTTGTAACAAGAGAAATTTTTCCATGACGAACGATAACTGCCGCACATTCAAACAGAATCAAATATTTTTTTGCATGCTTCCCTGAATTGTAGAGGACGGAAGGTCTGTTGATTTTGGAGAAGATAGGTTAAGAGAAAGGGGTGGTTTACCTGAAACATTTTATGATTTAACAAGAGTAAAGTACTTAATTTTTATAAATGAAGTATCCTGATAAGAAGCTCATAGTAATCCACTGTAGGAAACGTAGATGAAATATCTATAAATGAAGAGTTTATGTGAACGGGGTGGGGTAATTTTCTATTATTAAAAATTATAGTTGAAGGTGGAGGGCAGAATTTTTTATATGTGTACTACGTTATCGGCAACAAAGAAGTAGTTTTTTGTTAAAATTGCTTCCCGGGCTCTTTAGCCGTAGTTCAGTGTTTTCTGCAAACCAGACTTTTCGGCAGTGCCATCGACTGCCATCATCGGTGAAAATCGAGTGCGAAAACGTGAGGTGGTATACGTTAGTGATCACAGTACTGTGGTTAATGCTGAAGCAATAAGTAGAAAGACGTAGTTTCTATGGAAATATTTCATTTCGAATATGAGTTTAAATATAAATCTTAGAACGTGGAAGTCATGTATGGTTCTCCATACCGATATTTTACTTCCATGTATTTTCTATGGCAAACGATAACAGCTGCAAATTCAAACAGAATCAAATAATTCTTTGCATACGTCCCTGAATTGTAGAGGACTCAAGGACTTTCGATTTTGGTGAAGATCGGTTAAGGGGAAGGGATAGTTTACCTGCAACCTTTTACGTTTTAACAAGAGTAAAATACTTGAAAATTTATTTAAACTTTTTGAAACAATGGTAATTGTTAAAAATAAAATAATTTTGTTGCCAGGCAATAAAATTATAATTTTTTCATTTTAATGTAAATCATGTATAAGTGAAAATATATCGCGCTTGGCAGGCAAGCATATTTCAGATTATAAATCTTAGAATATGGAAGTCATGTATGGTTCTCCATACCGATATTTTCCATAGTAACGATAACAGCCGCAAATTCAAACAGAATCAAATGATGTATTGCATACAGCTTTGTATTATTGAGTTCTCAATACCTATTGGTGTTGGTGAAGATCGGTTAAGGGAAAGGGGTAGTTTACCAGCAATATTTTATGTTTTAACAATGGTAATTTTTTATATGACGAACGATAACTGCCGTAAATTCAAACAGAATCAACTACGTTTTTGCATACCTTTTTGAACTAAAGAGAACTCAAGGTCTGTTGATTTTGTTGAAGATCGGTTAAGGGAAGGGGTAGTTTATCAGCAACGTTTTATGTTTTAAAAAGGGTAGTTTTTTTATGACGAAAGATAACTGCCGAAAATTCAATGAGAATCAAATAATTTTTTGCACTCTTTCCTGAGTTGCAGAGTGCTTAAGGTCTATTGATTTTGGTGAAGATCAGTTAAGGGAAAGGGGTAGTTTACCTGCAACATTTTATGTTGTAACAAGAGAAATGTTTCCATGACGAACGATAACTGCCGCACATTCAAACAGCATCAAATATTTTTTTGCATGCTTCCCTGAATTGTAGAGGACGGAAGGTCTGTTGATTTTGGAGAAGATCGGTTAAGAGAAAGGGGTAGTTTACCTGAAACATTTTATGATTTAACAAGAGTAAAGTACTTAATTTTTATAAATAAAGTATCCTGATAAGAAGCTCATAGTAATCCACTGTAGAAACGTAGATGAAATATCTATAAATGAAGAGGTTTGGTGAACGGGGTGGGGGTAATTTTCTATTATTAAAAATTATAGTTGAAGGTGGAGGGCAGAATTTTTTATATGTGTACTACGTTATCGGCAACAAAGAAGTAGTTTTTTGTTAAAATTGCTTCCCGGGTTCTTTAGCCGTAGTTCAATGTTTTCTGCAAAACCAGACTTTTCGGCAGTGCCATCGACTGCCATCATCGGTGAAAATCGAGTGCGAAAACGTGAGGTGTTATACGTTAGTGACCACAGTACTGTGGTTAATGCTGAAGCAATAAGTAGAAAGATGTAGTTTCTATGGAAATATTTCATTTCGAATGTGATTTTAAATATAAATCTTAGAACATGGAAGTCATGTATGGTTCTCCATACCGATATTATGATTATAATTCATTTTAAACAGTTCATTAAAACGTTGTGCTGTAGCCGCAAACACCACTTATCATTTGAGTTTTGTTTTAGGTTTTATATGTGTGGAACGTGAATCTCTTTAACCTCATTTTCTCTTAAGTAACGATTCTGATACGAACTGTAATCCTCAGGTAGCAATAAACGACCTACAAGTAATTCTTTGGGTTTAACGTAATGTGCCTACGTAACTCTTCCTCGACGTGTGGACCCGCCCTCAACAATTTTATTTAGAGAGAGTGAAATATAAATACAAAAGCCTCCCTTATTTAAATGTAAATTGAACCGAGTCCTAATTTTGTTTCGTTTTATCTTTCGTCAGCAATAGACCAGAATAAAGTATATTTACTTAGTTGAAAACTGGTGTTACGTAATATTAAGTAGATGATTTCTTCTTTTTGTAATCGATTAACAATCACTCAAAGCATTTTAGTATGTGCATTTTGAATAAGATCAATACTGTGTTTACCGGTACAGTGGAATTCACATAATGATTGCAACAATTTCAAAAAATTGTACATAGGCCAACACGAAAAGGCTAGACAATTTTAATGCATACAAGAAACAATTTTTATGAATCTAATTTAGTAACAGACACTTTTAATTCAGGATCTGAAGTCTCGTTCAATAATAACATGACATTGTTGTGACATAGGCCTATACAAAGGCATTGCAAGAACACTTGAAGAAACCTAGAAATGTAGAAACAAAGAACACAAAACTATTTAATACCGGGAAAATTTCAAGTCAATACCAAACATGACCAGTTTTTAAATACCAAGTGTTGCAAAATAAAATTAATTGCAAAAAACCTGTTACAGCAATGAAACAAACTCACCAAAACGAATCAACAGCAATATTAAATCAAGACAAAAGTAATTACCCCGGCAGATGATAAGGTTACCACACGATGCTTTACGTAAATCTTGAGAAAACCCAAACATTTTAAACGTAATTGTATAAAATATTGCTACATAGAGTGCGGATAAAACGATTGTTGCTGATTAGTGGAAAGTGATTACCGTGTTATAATTAATGCGGAACTCTAATAGTTGACATTACTATTGCGTGTAGACAACTTTAACTAGACTTATTGTATGAGAGTATCTTGTTGATTTCAAGTTAATTGTTACTAATTAAAGCTGGTTATGAGTGACATCATTGGTGTCTGAATTTTGTTTACACTTCACAATACGAAGATTCGTGACACCGTCGCAACAATATGTATTTTATATTCGCGTACAATGTGAATACTAACGTACGCATCCAGCCCCAGGTTGCCTCAAATCGTTAAACACATACTTTCATTAGCCCACGGCCAGGCTATTTTTCTCCAATATAATCATTTTTCTTCTCAGCGCATCGTCCTTTGCTACCTCCGCGCTAGCTTGTCCCCCATTCTCAGACTCCCTTCCGCGTTCTTGGTTTGACATAATGATCTTGATCGTACAGTGTACTGTCATAAAATTGCTTCCTGTCTGACCCGTACTGTATATCATGCAATCAGGATCTAACTCAAGTCCCAGCTCCGCACACACTGCCTCCCTTATTCCTCTCCACCTATCGCATGAAATAATGAAATACTATGCCCTTCACATTATCACCCCCTCCATAATATATATACGTTCCAACGTAACAGGTTTGTAGCTGATTGCACTTGCAAAAATAAATTTTAATTAGGTGAATTAATACATTTATTGGTTATTTTTTATAGATAACAAACAGTTTATATATGAAAATTCTGAGTAAAAAAAAGTATATAAATGTTGTTATATTTGACAGTTGTCAATTAAAAGACGAGTCTTTACTTGTTTCATACTTTGTAAATAGTTTTATACTTTCACTTTCATGGTAGAATCTTTGGGGACGATCTGGCGGGCCTGTTTCTGCTTTCACACCAGCCGTTGTCCTCTTAAGCTGGAATGTCGATCTCAGGGTTTCCTCGTGGGCGTTGTCTCCCTCCAAGTTGTTTCTGATTTAGTCCTCGTCGACAACCATCGGTCGTAACCATCTCTAATGCCGTGCTGACTTCGTGGTGCTAATTCAGGCTGCTCCTCGACAATACACTGCCGACTTTCCAAGAACTGGCTGGAACTCGAACTTGATATCGCAAACGTCCGAGTGAATATGAGAGACTATGAGAGATTGCGAGAGACTGCGTAACTGACGGCTCACTCGTGCTTTTATAGATCTAAGCACATGATGTCATTTTTACATGTTGAAACGTTCTAGATCAGTGGTTCCCAAACTTAACAGTCCGCGGACCCCCCCCCCCAAATATTAAAAATTTTACAGAAACCGTCTGATTTCTGAAATAAAACAAACAGTAAATATGATATATACTCTAATATTTTAATTAAAATGTATTAAACTCCAAATTCTTTTAACTTGCAAAATTATAATATTAATGATATTAGTCATAGTTTAATGTGAACAATGAAGTTGATTTTCGACAATTATCTCTGCAATATTGGGTTTAATGTCTGATAAATTCAATATTAAGTCACTCTCGACATCAAGTTTATTTCTTAACTTTGACTTCAAGTACGTAAGCTGAGAAAATGCCAGTTCAGGATAGTCAGTCATTACATATAACCAGACGTCAGCGATCTGTAATTGTAAAAACTGTAATTTTAATGGACTGTCAGTTGAAATTTCTGCAAATGAATCTTCTTCTTGTAGTGTAGATGGAAAACAAAAAATTGGAATCTTCTACTAATTGTTTTCAGATTCTGACATTTAGATTTTAGAGCAAAAATTTCTGATAAAATTCTACGGTACATTCTATTTTTTTTCTTAAAAATGTCTGCGAACCCCCTAGAACATTGTCGCGGACCCCACTTAGGGAACCACTGTTCTAGATTGTTCGAGAAAATCGACCACGTTCTGGTGGACACGAACTTTTGGTTCCTAGACCTTTCCAAAACACTCGTTTTCAACTGCATGTGATTGCATAACTAATTATTTTTTTTCAGTTGAATAAATACTATTAAAATTTATTTAATACTAAAATGATTAGTTATAATTAGTTATTCTAATTTGCACACTAACATAATGACTCATAGTGTGTGTATTTTAATTGGTTTACTGTTAATTCTCTTTACACAATTCGTCACGCGCACGACACTTATTCACTTTCACACTACACTGCACTGCTGTATGTGTTTTTTTATTGTTTATAGTTGTCTGAAACTACGTTACCTAGAAGTACTTATACTAATAACAATAGAGTCTTATCACATTTAAACCCCTTTGTACAGGAGACCAACTAAGGCGTATTTAAATATGTCCCCATATATAGCGTGAATGTTTGTCTCATTGCAATGTGTTGGCTCCATGACCAATGACAAATTGAATCAATAATAGTGCAGAATCCTGTGCTTAAAATATAGCCACTTTGCAGTATTGTGGATTAAGTGTTTAGTCCACTAGTTCACATTTCCCATCTAGCTTGCCGCTGTGCCGCCACTCTGTTGTCTCTGGGTACTTTTTGATGTCTGAAAATTAACATCATGGCACTAATGCACACATCTCCTCTGTGTCTCGAGCAGGTCACTGGTATACTCTTGCACAACAACGGTAGAGATAGTTTAGTAATATCTAGTTTTACACTTTGTCAATGTCTTTCACTTATTTCAGTCCTTTTGCAAATAATTTCAATCAGTTTGATTTCTTCGTGTTTCGTTCAGAATAGTTTGGGCTCACTATGCCACCGATCTCTTCGGTGTTCCTCAAGGTATATCTCTGATGATATTTATTGTCTTATCACATTCATCCGATTTCTTGCAAATGATATCCAAACCACATCAGGGTTTTATTCAAGTGGTTACTTTTCTGGTGGTCTGACACTCCAATTCAGTTTTGTGTTTTAATTTCTTACCTTATCCGTATGTTTTAATATCGTGACTTTTACGATAATTTATTTGAGCTGTCTCAACACTCCTGTTTCTCTTTCTTTTTCTCTCGCCCACAGACGCGTACGTACGAATGCATGCACGCGTGCGCCCCCCCCACACACACACAAACACACAAAACAGATTTTTCGTTTAGATCCAGCTCCTCACAAAATTTGTATTACATATTACGAAATCCGTGTGTTCACATTAAATATGTTAATCATGAAGCTATGTTTGCCGTAATAGGCATCTAACGTTGTTGTCCATAGCAAAGTAGAGGTCATGGATTTGTTTAGAGCTCAAGATAACAAAGGGATTTGAGAGTTCTTAAAAAGATTTACTAACATTTCTTAACTATCATATAAGCTAGTTCTATTTGCTTAATATTATCTTTCCAGTTACTTCCCGAACGTCTACATGGCTACGTGTTCTTTAGTAAAAGTGCCCTAAAATTGTATTACAGTTCGTTTACTGAATGTATATGTCATAATTTTGTGATGTTCTAAATCCATTGAACGTAAAGTGTCTCTATTAAAGTCAACAAAATTGATATGTAAAACTTATTACATACTAATTAGTTTAGCACTCATTAGTTTACTAATAATTTTATTGAATAATACTAGAGCTTATTATCTATAAGTAAAATATCTAGTTATGAAACTAACACTCTATGGTAACGCTTAAAGTTAACATGTGATAACATTTGTGATTGTTATGGATTCAACAAAAAATCAAACAAAATGGATCAAACAAAAAATAAGTTCGATCAGTACGGTAAAGTATTTTGTCAAGCACGTTTTACAGCGGCCGTCAACCGTGACGATACTACAGTATTGAACCGTCAAAATACAGTCACTACCCTCGTAGGAGTGTCTGCTGTTTTACGTGACACTCACTACAAGCCTAACGCTTAGCTCTTAGCATTACCAATTTTCTGAATTTTATTATCTTTGAGGACGTGGATGACATTTTATTATGTGAGGACCAGTTGACCTGAATTTTCTATAATTAATCAAACCTTTCTGCTACTCGTTTTTGTGCAGTCACTTTTATTCTGTTAAACAGGTTGTTTATTGTGTCAGATAAATAAACAGTCTATTCTGTAAAATAGTGTATTATTGAATTCTATTTTAAAATTAACTTATTTAGATGGCCCATACCAATAAAAATACATCGCACAACAGTAAAATCAGTGTGAAGGCTCTCATGTGTACACACACATAAACATTTCGTAAACTACACTGACTTAAATATTCATACTTTTAATAACAAACTTATTCTCATAATAATCATTAACTGTTAAAATTATTCCTGTGAAAAAATTAAAATAAAAGAAGGAAATACAACGCTGGTTGATTTTATAAAAATTCGTAAAGAAAGGAAGGGCAATATATTATTCATACAGTTCCTCCCTAATTAGAAACAAGGAACTTCCCTTTTCGTTTTTACATTTGTTAGGAATTCAAGGTACACGTTTTATCGTAGGTTTTGTCTTTCAAGTGAAAACAGACTATACCGCATCAGACGGAAACTTACATTACAGAAACAAAGATGTATTCTCCCGATAGTTTTCAGTAGAGTGTCAAAATTTTATATTTGAAAATAACACAGCTATCTTTGGCAAAAAGATTACAATAAGTATCGAGACATAAATATAAATTACTATATACTTTATATTATTATATTAACTTGAGTTTATTACATACTCAATAAATTATATTAATGTGGAAATATTGAACATGAATAACATAAATACACTTAAATATATAAAAAGTACAGAAGAGCAATCTTTAGAATTTGTAAGTTTATCTTGAGCAACGTTCAGTGTACAGGTTAAGTCGCTTTTACTGTACGCCGCCGGTTCATGAGAGGAGGAAGTTTTCAAAGGATACTGGATTCAAGCGAACGACTGCAGGATTTTGTCTTTGCTGGGGATGTTCACTACACATCATAGGGACTATTAGCAAGCACCCTATCCTAGGCGCACAGTAGACACGGAGAAATAATTCCCAGAAATTCTTTATGGTAGGAAATGTTCATGGTATTATCGAAACCGTAAACATTAAAAGATGTACTATAATGCTTGAAATCTCATTAAAGAATTCCTGTGACGGAACTCATTAGACGGGAGTTATTATTTATATGTAACAGAAAATAAAAAAAATACGGAATTTTGGCTGCGCATACCAAATATCCTTTTCAGCACCGATTGCTTCTTAGCAGTTGGTCATCTTTCTTAACGTCATATCATTGCAGTTACTCTTTTCTTGGATCATGCACTAATTTTAAGATTAAACTGTGATCACTAATGGCGTATTATTATTTTCGGATAGTATACCATAAATTTTAAAAATATCATAAACTCAATAATAGGCGTTGAAATATAAAACCATTGGTAGAAGACACGTGGGTCGTCCGAGGATGAGAGGGCTATCGCAACAGGTTTATATAACATAGACCTTGAAGTGAAGGAGAAGGAGAAGGAGAAGGAGGAGGAGAAGGAGGAAAAGAAGAAGAATCTAACAATAAACATCTTTATATCTTCATACGTCAACTGCCTCTACACAGATTCTCGATCAGCGGATCTTTAATTCGTATTCATGGTCGAAGCGCTGGTCAAGTTAATGAACGATATAAGAGAACGCATTGCGTAAATGAGTTTTACGTTTCCTAACACTACGGAACTTGAAAACCAGGTCCTATATGGAATATGAAATCACCCTACGAAATGTTCACGTATGTAGTCCTAACAGTATGGTTACGTCGATCGTACGGTCGTCGATCGTCTGTAAACAGTGAAAAAAAAAATTGAATATCAGACGATTCGTTACTCACAATTTTAATCACAGTTCCATTAAACAAATCAACAATAAACACCTGGCTACTACTGTTCACCAAGCGTACAATTGTCAACTCTTTACCTCAATAAATAATAAAATCGCCAGTTATTAATGTCGGCACACAATAATTTACGATTAGCGCTTTTCACACAATACCGTTGTCTACCAACACGCAAGTCGTAACACAAACTTCAATAACACGTCTTATCGCTTCGATTTGCAGTACACAGATTGCCGACTGCTTTTCAAACACCCGTCAAGGTTGTAATAACGTCCACGACCTTCGTTTACGCGTGAAGAATAATCAACCAACCTCTGTAAGTGTTAGACATGTCTACATCGTTCAGGTCTCTGAGGTTAGCGAACTTTGTAAGCACGACTGATATGCAAGTTGCATACTCCGTAGGCGTAAGAGTATTATAATTTTACACAATATAGGCCTAATATGTTTTAGGAAAGTTTAGGCCTAGAGTTTCTTCGGAAAGAATAAAAAATAAAATAATTAAATCAAATAGAAGTCTGATGTGAGTTAGTTAAAAGTGTTTTATTTGTATCCATTTGTATATAATAAAATTTAGGTAAACACTCTCATACCAAGAAAGGTTTTTAATTTATATTACAAACCTGGCCACAAGCTAGCGTACATGAATAATACAAGTAAATTGAAGAAAAGACTGGCAAAGAAGGAGTTTTCGCTCTTATCTAGTTTGTTGGTCCAAACTTTGTGAATAATAGATTGTTTTCTATTGACTTCTACCTCTTGGAAGCCAATGTTGTTCACACTGTATCTCGTCATTAATGATTCTGTTTTGTGTTCTTACTAATGTTGAATAATTGTTGCATTTTTAAATTATAAATAAACACAATATAGACAACTACTCTATTATGTTTAATAGACAGTAAAACCTGTCTTAAGCGGCCACCCTTGGATCTCCGTAAAATATGGCCTCTTAGAAAGGTGACCGTTTAACTAAAGGTTGGCGGGGATAGTATACTGTACAGTACTCTATTCAATACAGTATACTAAATACCGGTTCGAATACATATTCCTATTTACAATATGTTTACCATGAAAATACGCGTACGTATACGTATTACTACACTTGGTAAAGAAATTATACTTTTAAAAAGTAGCCTTTCAATGTCGTTTGTTTGGCGATTGCATTTTTTTTAATTACGTAATTTTCGACGAAACAATATAGTTTACTGTCCTGTTCCACGACATTCTTCCCACATTCTTTATGGAGAGTAACACAAATATCTTCGATCCACCTAAGAAAGCATTTCTTTTAAACTATCTGTGGTTCTTTAATTTCTACTTCTTCACTCTGTACGTCAGCATTACCTGTTTCTCCAAAAAAAGCAGAGAAATTGGTGTTTATAATTGTGTATATCGAGGAATACTACAGATTTTCATCGACCATTTCAAAAAGATGTAAGTACAGACCTTTTTTTTACCTACCTTTATACTCTTCTTAGGTGATCGTTTAAGGAAGTGAACAAACCCGTTATGGGGTGACCGCTGGCCGACAGAGGAGGTGATCGTTTAGTGGAAAGGAAATTTACATTAGTCTTACGAAAAATAAAATTCGTTCCTCAGAAAAGTGGCCATTCATCAAGGTGATCACTAAATAAAGTTGTCGGTTAGCTCAGGTTTTACTCAGGTTTCACTATACTAGGAATCGCACAAACTTAAATTAAATTAAATTAATACAATTATAATGCAACATCTTTATATAAAGGGAGGCTTGAAATAAAGTTCGTTCACTTCTGCAAGGACTTGCTCATTACTTTCCTTATCCATCCAATTCGTCCTCGTCGTTCTCCTCCAGACCCACATTCCCATTGCTTCTATCTTCCTCCTTTCTATTTTGTCGAGGGTCCACGCCTCACACCCACACGTTAAGACACTCCACACAAACGTTTTTGCGAACTTTTTCCTTACCGCCATACTTACGTAATTATTTGTAACTAAATTCCTTTTGTTTTGAAACGCCTGCTTTGCTAGAGCTATTCTTCTTTTAAACTCTACTTTTACAAGAGATGGTGCAAAATCTTCCCAGGTAGCAAAAACTTTCAACCTGTTCTAAAATTGTGTTACCCAATTTATTATCAAGCTTTACATTCTCTCTTTCTGCTTCCCTATTGTTTTCGTTTTCTTCTTGTTACAGTAATATTTAATATGAATACCACTGCATTAAATATCCTTGGAGGAATCTCAAGTTTAAATATAGGTATGGCTACGTTAAATATGGTTACACAACGATCCACCTAAACTTATTTGGTTAGCTCTCTGTATTGTATCACACACTTGTGTAATATTGTATGGGCGGTTCTTATGTATGTTTACAGAAATAAATTAGACAAAACAAAACATAATTTAAAACACGTTAATAGGCATAAAGTAAAATGCATCATTCATATATTCAAATATCTGTTAACGTATATTAATGCACTAACAATCTACACTTTATATTACTTAACAAAATAACACAGACACGCGAAGCAATAGACGTGATGGTGCAAAAAAAAATCTAGCTTATTCTTCAGCACATCCTGACGTAATAAGATTTAGTCCGCAAGTCGATGTTAATTTTTTTTAGGGAATTTGTATTGCCAAACACTAGACGTTGCTGCTTTTAGTGAATGTCACGTAAAAGCGTGTTTAAAGATATTTGCGTCGCTTCGCTGTCACTGGTAACGTGTTGGTCTGTTTTAGTCTTTATTTTATGACAAAATATTTCACTGATAGATTAATTTTTCGTTTCGTAAAGATTGATGTCAAATTACATAATTCATAAACATAACAATGAAGTAATAGCCTAGCGGATTTTATGTTTATAAAAGACTTGAAATTTCTTGTTATAACTTAAACGTCTTGCTTCTTGAAATCAAAGTATAATACAGTAGGTTTCAAGTTAACTTCAAACTTTTTATAATTAAATAAATTATGATAATACTTCTGGAGAGATGTAATATATAATTGAAAGAGATTTGCTACCTAATACAAAATAGTAATATAAAAATATACAAATCCGTGACTTTGTAAAGCCAAGAAAATCAAATGAAACTGTAAGTGAATATATTTGAATGTTCAATTAAGAACTCTTTAACAAAATCTCTATTTAGTTTTATGCACTTTTTATAATGATGTTTTAAAGTGGTTATGCCAGACCGATAATCCGATTTTTCGATGTCTTAAAGTAGGTATTTACAGCACTGTTGACTTGACTATCGTCAGTAAAGCTTTTTCTAGTGAGCCATTTTTTGAGGTTAGAAAAGAAGTGAGGGTTAAATAGGGCAAGTACAGTTGGTGTGAAAGCAATGCAGACTTCCATTCTTTAATATTTTTCTGTCGCAACAATTGGCGTTAGGATGGTGCTTTGTCTTGGTGAAACAACACTTTTTTCCTTAAATGTAGCCGTTTTTCTTAATTCTTTCGTTTATAACGTGCAGTAAATTTGCATAGTACCCTCCATTAATTGTTCCCCCTCTTTTAACGTAGTAAATAAAGATACATGTGTTCCAAAAAATAGTCGTTATAGCCTTACCAGTAGAAGGAATTGTCTTTACCTTCTTTGCAGTTGGTTCATCTTTCGTGGTCCATCGTTCTGACTGTTGTTTGGTCTCAGAAACACGTACTGTTCATCAACAGTTACAAATCAACGCAAATGTCGGTTGGATTGTGTGCCACATATAATGTGCCAAATAGTCGGCTGAAACATCCTTTCGACACTGTTTTCGGTCAAGTGCCAGCAAACTCGGCACTCATCAAGAGCACAGCTTTGTCATCCACACATGTTTGTGTAAAATATTGCGCACACTTTTCGTTGATATACCAACAGTCTCAGTGTTCTCACTCATTCTACTATCTACTGAAAGGATCTTATAGATTTTTGTCTATTTTTACTTCCATGTTCCTTAAGGAAATGGAAGTATGGTGATGGCAAAAAAAATCGTGTTCGAGATTATTGCAGAATATGATTGTACTACACTTAAAACATGAAAAAAGTCATTTTTCGAAAAGTGTCTGTGTGTGTGTCTGTGTGTCTGTGCGTCTGTCTGTGTGTGTGTCTGTCTGTAGATTTTTTTTCTATGGCAAACGATAACAGCCGCAAATTCAAACAGAATTAAATAATGTTTCGTATACAGCCCTGAATTGTAGAGTTCTCAAGAACTATTGTTTTTGGTGAAGATCGGTTAAGGGAAGGGGTAGTTTACCTGTAACGTTTTATGTTTTAAGAAGGGTATTTCCTATGGCAAACGATAACAGCCGCAAATTCAAACAGAATCAAAAGATTATTTGCATACAGCCCTAAATTGTAGAGTTCTCAAGACCTGTTGTTTTTGGTGAAGATCGGTTGAGGGAAAGGGGTAGTTTACCAGGAACGTTTTTTTAACAAGGGTATTTTCTATGGCAAACGATAACAGCCGCAAATTCAAACAGAATCAAATAATGTTTTGCACACAGCCCTGATTTGTAGAGTACTCAAGACCTGTTGTTTTTGGTGAAGATCGGGTAAGGGGAAGGGGTAGTTTACCTGCAACGTTTTTTTATCAAGCGTATTTTCTATGGCAAACGATAACAGCCGCAAAATCAAACAGAATCAAATAATTTTTTGCATACATCCCTGAATTGTAGAGGTCTCAAGGCCTTTTGATTTTGGTGAAGATCAGTTAAGGGGAAGGGGTAGTTTACCTGCAACCTTTTACGTTTTAACAAGAGTAAAGTACTTGAAAATTCATTTAAACTTTTGGAACAATGGTAATTGTTAAAAATAAAATAATTTTGTTGCCAGGCAATAAAATTATAATTTTTTCATTTTAATGTAAATCTGTACATAGTATAAAGTAAAGTCGGGCCGTTTTCTCTCTGTGTTTGAAATCGCTAATCTCACGAAGTACTGAACGGATTTTATTCAAGTTTTCGCGAATAGATAGAGTGTCTATCCAGGAACATTTATGTGTATAATTAATACATATATGTTGTACATTAGCTTAGCTATCACGGTTTATGTCAAGTAAGTGGTATAGTTTACATCTTATATATAAAAATGAATGTTTCTTTGTTTGTCCCGTATGCGTTCCTATACCACTCATCCGATTGCGATGAAACTTCGGTGAGTTGTGCGCACGTCCGCGAAGGTTTCTTCCACATCTCCTCCTAAACCACTGTACCGATTTCAACCAAACTTGGCACAAATATTTTACGCAATGGGAGAACCAACATAGGATAGGTGTTTTTTCGATGGGATCCTTTTGGGGGTTCTTTGGGGTCTTCCACATCGCCTCCTAAACCACTGGACCGATTTCAACCCAACTTGGCACAAATATTTTACGCAAAGGGAGAACCAACATAGGACAAGTGTTTTTTTTTCGATACGATCCTTTGGGGGGTCCTTTGGGGTCTTCCACGTCTCCACCTAAACCACTGGACCGATTTCAACCAAACTTGGCACAAATATTTTACGCAACGGGAGAACCAACATAGGACAGGTGTTTTTTCGATACGATCCTCTGGGGGGTCCTTTGCGGTCTTAAAAAACTATTCGATCTGGTTACTATGGCAACCCAATAGAATAGATTCTGTTCTAAATATGTTATCGCATTAAATTGAAGACCACGCGAACGAAGTTGTGGGCAACAGCTATTTATTTTTAAGAAGCCTACTTTAATTAAACTTTATTAATTAAACTAACATTTTCATTACGTACAACGTGAAACTCCGTAGCGAAGCACGGGTATTCTGCTAGTCATGTATAAGAGAAAATATATCGTGCGTGGCAGGCAAGCATATCTCAGTTATGTACTGTTTACGTTTCCATTTTATTATTATCACTACCGCAATAAAAAGGCAGGGAAGACACACACACACACACACACACACACACACACACACACACACACACACACACACACACACACACACACACACACACACACACACACACACACACACACACACACACACACACACACACACACACACACACACACACACACACACACACACACACACACACACACACACACACAATTCGCGTTATTTCTGGCCTCATTCACGTTTATTTTCTTACATTTGCACGGTTTTTAAATGGAAAGTGCCGAACCCATACCAACATAACGCATGCAAGCCGAAAAAGTGTCCAGCGTGGATAGCGCGATTTGCTTCCTGTGTATCGGCAGTGTAACTGCACGTGTTTACAGAGGAACGATTCATAGACAGACTTTTCGTCTTTAGGGAATGAACCCTCTGCAAGATGCTGAGGGTCCATGAGTGACTTCGGAGCGCTCCTTCTTTTCCTATTTGTTGCCGATATTTGGCCATAGTCCAATGTTTTCTACAAAACCAGACGTTTCGGCAATGCCATCGACTTCCATCATCAGTGAAAATCGAGTGCGATAACGTGAGGTGGTATACGTTAGTGACCACAGTACTGTGGTTAAGGCTGAAGCAGTAAGTAGAAAGAAGTAGTTTCTATGGTAATATTTCATTTCGAAAATGATTTTAAATATAAATCTTAGAATATGGAAGTCATGTATGGTTCTCCATACCGATATTTTACTTCCATATTCCTTAAGGAATGGAAGTATGGTGATGGCAAAAAAAAATCGTGTTCGAGATTATTGCAGATTCTGATTCTACTACGCTCAAAACATGAAAAAAAGTCGTTTTCCGAAAAGTGTCTGTGTGTGTCTGTGTGTGTCTGTGTGTGTGTCTGTAGATTTTTTTTTATGGCAAACGATAACAGCCGCAAATTCAAACAGAATCAAATAATTTTTTGCATACAGCCCTAATTTGTAGAGTACCCACGACCTATTGTTTTTGGTGAAGATCGGTTGAGGGAAAGGGGTAGTTTACCTTCAATGGTTTTTTTTTAACAAGGGAAATTTTTTTTTGGCAAACGATAACAGCCGCAAATTCAAACAGAATTAAATAATGTTTCGTATGCAGCCCTGAATTGTAGAGTTCTCAAGACCTATTGTTTTTGGTGAAGATCGGTTAAGGGAAGGGGTAGTTTACCTGTAACGATTTATGTTTTAACAAGGGTATTTCCTATGGCAAACGATAACAGCCGCAAATTCAAACAGAATCAAAAGATTATTTGCATACAGCCCTAAATTGTAGAGTTCTCAAGACCTGTTGTTTTTGGTGAAGATCGGTTGAGGGAAAGGGGTAGTTTACCAGGAACGTTTTTTTAACAAGGGTATTTTCTATGGCAAACGATAACAGCCGCAAATTCAAACAGAATCAAATAATGTTTTGCATACAGCCCTGATTTGTAGAGTACTCAAGACCTGTTGTTTTTGGTGAAGATCGGTTAAGGGGAAGGGGTAGTTTACCTGCAACGTTTTTTTATCAAGCGTATTTTCTATGGCAAACGATAACAGCCGCAAATTCAAACAGAATCAAATAATTTTTTGCATACGTCCCTGAATTGCAGAGGACTCAAGGAATTTTGATTTTGGTGAAGATCGGTTAAGGGGAAGGGGTAGTTTACCTGCAACCTTTTACGTTTTAACAAGAGTAAAGTACTTGAAAATTTATTTAAACTTTTTGAAACAATGGTAATTGTTAAAAATAAAATAATTTTGTTGCCAGGCAATAAAATTATAGTTTTTTCATTTATGTATTTTTTCTCAGTTATGAACTTTTACGTTTCCGTTTTATTATTATGACTACCGCAATGAAAAGGTAGGGAACACACACACACACACACACACACACACACACACACACACACACACACACACACACACACACACACACACACACACACACACACACACACACACACACACACACACACACACACACACACAATTCGCGTTATTTCTGGCCTCATTCACGTTTATTTTCTTACATTTGCACGGTTTTTAAATGGAAAGTGCCGAACCCATACCAACATAACGCATGCAAGCCGAAAAAGTGTCCAGCGTGGATAGCGCGATTTGCTTCCTGTGTATCGCTGGGCAGTGTAACTGCACGTGTTTACAGAGGAACGATTCATAGACAGACTTTTCGTCTTTAGGGAATGAACCCTCTGCAAGATGCTGAGGGTCCATGAGTGACTTCGGAGCGCTCCTTCTTTTCCGCGTGTTTGTTCTGTGAAACGTACACTGTATATTCACAGCTTTATTCAAATCAACGCTCAATAGGAAATGTTGAAAATTTTTGTCCACGGTGTACCCTCATACACACTAAACCTGCTCTGATGTTTTAATTACGGACATCATAATATTAAAACTTTGGAAACTTGAGCACTACTTAATGGAGATCAATCATTAACTTATACAAGCCATTAATTTTATGCATATTTTTTATATATGTGTAAAACGTTAGCGGCAACAAAGAAGTAGTTTTTGTTAAAATTCCTTCCCGGGATATTTGGCCGTAGTCCAATGTTTTCTACAAAGCCAGACGTTTCGGGAATGCCATCGACTTCCATCATCAGTGAAAATCGAGTGCAATAACGTGAGGTGGTATATGTTAGTGACCACAGTACTGTGGTTAAGGCTGAAGCAGTAAGTAGAAAAAAGTAGTTTCTATGGTAATATTTCATTTCGAAAATGATTTTAAATATAAATCTTAGAATATGGAAGTCATGTATGGTTCTCCATACCGATATTTTCTATGGCAAACGATAACAGCCGCAAATTCAAAATAATCAAATAATGTTTTGCATACAAGCCTGAATTGTAGAGTTCTCAAGACCTATTGTTTTTGGTGAAAATCGGATAAGGGGAAGTGGTAGTTTACCAGCAACATTTTTTCTTTTAACAAGGGTATTTTCTATGGAAAACGGTAACAGCCGCAAATTCAAACATAATCAGATAATTTTTTGCATGCAACTCTGAATAGTAGAGTTTTCAAGACCGATTTGTTTTTATTGAAGATCGGTTTAGGGAAAGGGGTAGTTTACCAGCAACGTTTTATGTTTTAACATGGGTAATTCATTATATGACGAATGATAACTGCCGTAAATTCAATCAGAATCAAATAATGTTTTTCATACCTTCCTGAACTATAGAGAACTCAATGTTTGTTGATTTTGGTGAAGATTGGATTAGGGAGAGTGGTTGTTTACCAGCAAAATTTTATGTTTTAACAACGGTAATTTTTTTTTGACTAACGATAACTGCCGCACATTCAAACAAATTCAAATATTATTTAGCATACGTACATCAATTGTAAAAGGCTGAAGGTCTGTTGATTTTGGTGAAGATCGGTTAAGGGAAAGGGGTAGTTTACCAGCAACATTTTATGTTTTAACATGGGTAATTTTTTCTGTGACGAATGATAACTGCCATAAATTCAAACAGAATCAAATAATGTTTTGCGTACCTTCCTAAGCTACAGAGGCCTCAATGTTTTTTGATTTTGGTGAAGATCGGTTAAGGAAAAAGGGTAGTTTACCTGCAATATTTTATGTTTTAACAACGGTAATTTTTTCTATGACGAACGATAACTGCCGCACATTCAAACAAAATCAAATATTGTGTTGCATACATTCATCAATTATAAACGACTGAAGGCTTGTTGATTTTGGTGAAGATCGACTAAGGAAAAGGGGTAGTTTACCGGCAACGTTTTATGTTTTAACAAGGGTAATTTTCTCTATGGCGAACGATAACTGCCGTAAATTCAAACATAATCAAATAATTTTTTACATATGTGCCTGAGTTGTAGAGGACTCAAGGGCTATTGATTTTGGTAAAGATCGGTTAGGTGGAAAGGGTAGTTTACCGGAAACATTTTTTGTTGTAACAAGAGTAAAGTACTTAATTTTGATAAATAAAGTATCCTGATAAGAAGATCTTAATAATCCACTGTAGAAACGTAGATGAAATATCTATAAATGAAGAGGCTAATTGAACGGGGTGGGGGTAATTTTCTATAAATGGAAATTATAGTTGAAGGGGGAGGGGATAATTTTTTATATATGTACTACGTTATCGGCAACAAAGAACTAGTTTGTTGTTAAAATTCCTTCCCGTCCTGTTTGGCCATAGACCAAAGTTTTTTGCAAAACCATACGTTTCGGCAGTGCCTTCGACTTCCATCATCAGTGAAAATCGAGTGCGCTAACGTGAGGTGGTATACGTTAGTGACCACAGTAGGCCTAATGTGGTTAAGGCTGAAGTAGAATGAAGATGTAGAAAGAAGTAGTTTCTATGGAAATATTTCATTTCGAAAATGATTTTAAATATAAATCTTAGAACATGGAAGTCATGTATGGTTCTCCGTACCGATATTTGTCTGATGTAGTCACTTCAGTGGACGCCCAACACGTGGATCGTCCTTGCCCGACCCATTTTAAATTCAGCAAACCAAAGCTTGACCGTTGTATTCGATGAAGAAGAGTCTCCCTACGTTGAATCCAGCTTATATTTTTTAAGCCTTTCAAATAAAGATTTAGTCACAGCACAATTTCACAGTCTATCCAATGATGTCCGAGGCGCTTACAGCGTTGGACTTTGCCACTAATAATAAACAACTCAGTGGCTTGAAATCATCGAAATTAAGCCTACAAAAAATGAAACCATACAACACGGTCAAAATAATAAGCATAATAGCACTTTCTCTGTGTTAGGGGTGGACCTTTCCTTTTAGTACATACCTTTTATGCATGCTCCTTCGAAAAATTACAGTTGTAAGTATAATGTAATACCACAATAATACACGAAATTGTAGTAAAAAGGTCTTATTCCCCTTCATAAGTTCCAATAATCTTACCAAATTTCTCTGTATCAATTTATCATAATTAACTTTTCATAGTAATACATAGAAACAAAGACGGTATAGACAATGTAGACATCATTTATTCTTCTACATAGTTAAATTGTGTTTATTACAGTAAACACAGCTGAAAATGCGCCTTGTAAAGATATTAAAACATTTAGAGGCATTGCACAAATGCAATGCACAGAGAAGGGCATTGGAAATGCTTCAATAAATCTAAAAAATATATATATTCATGTTCATTCACCAATCAATGAATTCATTCTTCATTCAGAAATCAATTAATTCATTCTTCATTTACCAATGTACAGATTATAAGTTAAATGTAGTCGCATTCATAAGCGAAGTTTTATGTGTGTACTAAGTTATTGACAACAAAGAAGTAGTTTCTATGGAAACTCACCAGTTCCCATTTTCGATCACGCACCAGCGATCGGCCGCAAATGTGCGACACGTCCTAATAAACATTCTCATTGTTAAAATTTTCATCGGCCACACTGATATACGTCTTATAGGAAACGTCATTTTATTATGTAAATGAAATGAAAATAATCTAGACACCAACTGTCGAACTCTAATACGTCAGGCATATGACAACCATTCTTGTCGTAATTGTGATAAAGATTTTAGTTACAAATGTTATTACTGTACGTGGTTGGATAAGGTTTGTTAGCAACAGTCGTACGTTTTGTAATCGTAATGGTAATTACTTTTCGTAATGGATTAAACTAATCTATCGTACCAATACCAATCGTACGATAATATCAATCGTATTCAGGTATCAATGACGAAAGTATTATTTTGTATCATTAATGTAGTCTGAAATTGAAATTACACTTGCCGCTGTTAATCCTTGTTCGTTTCCTCTTCAATTTCCTGCTATAGTAGGCAACATTTAGAAAACAAATAGTTTTTAGTTAGTTTTGAATTTTATTTATACCTATTAGTAATCTGTGAACAGTAACAAACAACAGTTTAGATAAGTTCAAAATTTACAATCTGATTGGTAAAAGCATTTAATTCAGTAACTTAAAAATATTGTAGAAAGTTTGAGTACTATCCATTTTTAGTCATCAATCAGTTATAAAACGTTCAAGCAGAACAAATGTAGTTGAATATTACAGGTGAATAAAAGGTAAGAAATGAAAAGTTAATTTTAAGTCTTTGTAAAAGTATTATAGGCAAAAATTCAGTTGTACGTATTGTACACAAAACACAGATTTAACAAACACCTCAGTCAGGTTTGTTATTCTAATCAGTCATTGTTATTTCAACATTGTTGGTGTCTTTTTATTTTTGTACTTCTGACAGCTTCATATTTTGTCGAGGCCTACTATATATGAATCTAATATTGGTCCGAATTGATCTGTACATAAATTTTAATTCCAATTGATTTTCAACCAACAGGATGTTGGCAGGTTGTGAGCTGTACGGATGTGACCGCTGATAGGCGATTGTTAATGAATGAACAAACTATTTTATTTTTATTTTTTTCTCAACAGTCTTCTTTTAGCTCGCATGTGTACACAAGTTATTTAATAAATGACTTAACATCCCAATCATGTCGAACAAATCAAACGTGTATAACAGAAAACTATTAATTTTTTTTTAAATAAGTGTTATAAGTTAAGTCAATGATCAGTGCATAAAACATGATATCAGTTTAAAAAACATTGTAACGATGAAAAACTAATAATATGCTAATATGACGATAAAATTAACAAATTAATTTCTAAAAGCTCGTTAGAAACTTGTAAAAACAGAAGCAAGTTAAACTTGTTACAGAACCTTATGCCATTTAATTTAACGCAGTAATTTTCATTTACCAAGGAACACGAAACAAAATGTAGGGACAGAGGAAATAGTCTGTTGTAATTTAACTGACTAAAAATATAAAAATTGGTCTCCCTCTGTAATTCTTATTAACATTGATGTTAACTTAAAATTAAAATAAAACAAAAACAGGTAACCATGTCAAGACAAAACACACATCTATACATGTAACAAATAAATTTTTAGGAAATTCTAATTACTGAGAACACACAGTGATCGTTACATTTTCTAAAGTACAAGTTTGGAGAATTACATACTACAATAGTGAACATTTGAACAGTTTCAATATAAGAGGTTTGATCAAAAAGTTCGTGTAATTTTGCAATTCCCACCGCTACAAGTGTCCGAATAAAAAACTGTTTTTATGTTATGTTGTTACACATGTTAGTGACAATCGTCTAAAATTTTAGCACTGTTTGATGCATAGCTTAGATTTCACAGCTTATTGGGTAGGTCGTCCTTAGGTGTATTAGGCGATTTCTTAATCATTCTTCAATGCAAGATTAAACAACTTGGATTAAATTTTATGTAAACTATGAAATAAACTGTGTGGAAAATTTCTCGTGTTCAGAAGGCTTTTGGCGAGACTGCTGTGCGAGAACAAGCGGTTTACAAGATTCAAAGACTGCCGTAAAAGAGTTGAAGTTCGAGGCTGTCAGATTATACTTTTGTGTTCTACGAAAATTTCATCGCTAGGCGCAATGGTAAAAAAAGAGAACTATTCGGACATTTTATGCAATTTGTATCTATATATTCGTTGAAAACGGCCATATTTAAGGAAGAATAATATATGAAAATTGCAGCCCGATAATGTACCTGGACGCACGCCATTGCTTTTAAGAATAATTTTGCCAGGCTAGGCAAAAGAAAACGTCATAATAAGTATTGTGTCGATGAATGAAGGCACAATTTTAAAAATAAACAAGACCTGCATGAACGTTTTGACTAAACCTCGTAAACATTGACTCCTGTTTTTAAAAAGGATGATGTCACGCACAACCTCACGCATGTCCCGCATAACCCGTTTACAGCCTCTTGGAGTGTAAAATTACATGTCAGAACATCGTATTTGAAGAAACAAGACTCGATAAGAACAATAGAACACAAAACGTTGATTACAAAACACAGAGTAAACTTAACAAAATAGATGAATGACTAAATCATGGGTTATAAGTAGTAAGCAACCTTAGACAAAGTTCAAGCTATACATGCAACAGGAGAACCTTCTGATACGAATGATCAGTCCACAGACCGATTCAATCGACGTTAGATAGTTTTACCTTTTCAATAACTTCTTTTTGTTTTGTTTGAAGGCCTTTGATATTCCACGTCATACTCATCATCCTTTTCCGTGTGTAGTGTCGTTTTCTACTTGATTCGTCCGGCTGCTTCTTTGTTTCAGGATATTTAGCAAAAAATTCCTAGAAAGAGCGTGTAGAGAGGATAAGGAAATAAAATGTTTAAATCTTAAAATTTATATGCCTAAAGGAAAGACAGATCTACGTAAACCAAGGAAAAATGAGTGACGATAAAAATTGCGGTAGGGAACGTTCAAGGAAATAAGAAAAACTATGAAGAATTGTCCAAGTCGGTATTTACGACGATAATATTTGTTAGGATGTTTTCCAAATAGATTTAAACGTAAATACAATTACTTAACAGGCAGGTCTGTTTGTAGAAAGGGTAATTTAAAAAAAATTAACTTTGGAAAGGTAAAGATTTCTACGTACATAAATTAAAATGTTATAAGTCGGACAGCGATTACTAAGTATGTTTTATAAGAATTCTGTTAAACTTGTGACTTTTACAATTCGCGTGTGACATGCTACAATTACAATAACGTGCAATTTATAAAACTCGTTCTCATTTAAACGAGTTAATAACGTTAAAATCGACTTGTTTCAGACAATGGAAAATTAAAATTTACCGACATATCGTGAAAGGAGCGTTGAACTGTACCACTGTTTATAAAATGAGTCATTAAGATATGACATTTCTATTAGACGTCGTTTCGACTTATGGTAGACATTATATTTAAAAACAATTTAAAAACAGTGTTTATATTAAAATAATTTTTAATATACAAATTTGCCTAGGTATTCTAGCAGCCTTATAGTTTTCATCTATTATTCTTATTATTATTTTCCTTCTTTACGTTTATTACTTTATTACAACAACACTAAATGTAATGTAATAATATGCATTTTAGCATGTCTTTCTGTCTATCTGTGCGTAAATAGTACAGCAAGTCTACATTTGTACGTTTTTCAGGGGACTTGGAAGAAAATTCGTATAAGTATGAAAACGTGTAAGTGAAATAGAACACAAATAGTATAATTACATGGTATAGTAAAGAACAGAAGTTACGTATAACTTAATTTCCAGTTTGGAATAATACAGTAGATACTTATATAACATAACATATTATACCTTTTTAAGTAGCTCGTTGAGTTTCCTGCAGGTCTTCCATGTTATATCTTCAAATAAATACACTGCAAGTAGGTATATTTTCACCTGACGCACGTTTTACAGACTTTATTCTGTATCTTCAGAGGTTTGTTTGAATTGTAGTTGAGTGTTTCGTTTACAATATAGTTAACGGATAATCAATTTTACTTTGATTCTATTTTCGATTGGTGTAAGGTTTATGTAGTCAGCTATTTATTATATATTTAATGTTTCATTTTGTTATTCTAATAACTGTATGATTTTAAACAAATCGTCTTGTTTTGTTCTTATTTGAATTTGTTCTTTAATTAGTAGATTATTATTATTATGTTTGTAAATATTAACATATTTCCAGATATGTATTTTGTTCACTTTTTGTATGTTTTTAATACATTTGACATTTTAAATGTCTAGAAATGTATGTTTATTGTTTAAACAGTGTGTGGTTAAATTAGATTTGTAAATATTAGGTTTTAAAAACGCAATGGGATGTTGATTGAATTTCTCGGACAGTTTTTTGAATCTCTAAATCTTCGTTATCTTCCCTTATTTTTCTTTTCTGATACTATAGAATAAACTGCGCCCTAAAAGTCTTGATAACTGCGTCATAATTTTGTCCGATACATTGCGACGCGTTACAAAGCGTTTTATTGCCTGTAGCAAAGCGTTTCATTGGCTGTAGGGCATTAACGACGCCACTAAAAGACAGGGGGAAGGGCCTGCATTGGTTCTTCGTCATCATCATCATCATCTTTTTCGTCCATTTCATACTGAATGCCATCACCACTCTCCGATGTAGTCATGGCTTCCACAGTAACAACGCTTTCGTCAATGTTGACATAGTCGTCAAACGACGCATGACCTAATTTGTCCCATCCTCATCATCAACATAAAGATCACAACTATCTTCATTACTGCAGGCTTTGCTATTCTCGAATCCGGCTTTGTAAAAACAGTTGTGGACAGTGAGTTGCGATACTCTGTGCCACGTAGCTGCGATGTAATACATTGGCTGTTGGAAGAGAACAAAGCGTTACGAATTTGTGAAAAAATAGAATTTTAATGGACTTAAATTGTAATTTATTTATATAGGCCTACGTCTACAAATAATTTTTCATGTGGATTATCTTACTGGCGATACCTGGTATGCACAGAACTCAATTGCAAGATTTAGAGTAACGTCAGAAAATCATGGTAGGAAATATAGGCAGATAAGAACGCCGGAATAAAAAAAAATCATCTACTCCTCTCTGATGTAAAAGCTTTTAGTGTTTTTGAACATACTCATACTTTTCATTTTAATATATTTAATATTTATGAAACATTACTTTTTTTTTTAATATACGTACAGGCAGAACAACGCGTAGAATCGTATGGTGCACGTCCAAAGTTCTCGAATGACTTTGCTCCAGTGGCGAGTTCAAGATTATTTAAAACGTTTCGCCATTCTGGTTCCCGAGCAATTCAAATTTCGAGCTGGGCCTTCTCGATGCATCAGCTGATGCGTTTTGTGGATACCGTTGCCGAGGTCTGTTGCTCGCGAGAAGACACTGTCACCGTTTTTCTTGTCGAGAAACCTTTCGTTAGTGTCTTGGAATCCTGGAGTTCTTTACAAACTCACGGTTATTTTGCTTCTGGATTGCTATACTCATCTGATTGCTAGCTTTATTTATAACAAGAACCTTGGGCGTGAGAGTATGTAACTCTATCTTTGGTAAGGGCCATTACGGCTGGTGTACCTTATCGATGCGTCCCCTGCTTTCCCACGTCCCTTCCTATCTGGTGGGCCCCCTGCTTTTATCTGTGTACGTTAACGACGTGCCCATGTTGCCCTGCCCGGAATCAGATTGGGCATGTTCGCTGACGACACGTGGGTGTATCGTCGGTGGTCGAGCTGAAACGGCCGTTATCTGGCCCCAGGATTAGCTAGACGAATACGTTGAGTGGGCAGAGTAATGGAGGGTTGCCATCAACGCGGCCAAGAGCACAGCCGTAGTATTCTCTAGACGTAGAAGGCTCTATGACAGACTGTACGTTGGCGACACTCCCCTACCCTGGTCTCGAGAGGTTAAGTATCTCGGGCTCCACCTGGATCGTCGTCTCACTTGGCGGACACACTCCGAGCAAGTAGCCTGCAGGACCGCCCATCGTTTATATAAACTCTGTCCCCTGCTTTGCAGAAAATCAATGACCCTCCGCCTAGGGAAAGTTATATGTGGTGCCGATGGTTGCCTATGCGATCCCCGTATGGGGTTACTTGGCCGAGACGCATAAGCGAAAGCTTCGGTCTCTCCTGGTCTCCTGGACCGAGGATTACGCTGGGCGTACAAAGCCTACTACCTGCCATCGAATAAAATTATCTGAAACTTCCTGCCTGTCCGTTCCCTGGATGCCACTACACGGACAATACTCCGAAAGTTGTATCGCCGCACCGTCAGCTTCCAGGGCAATCACCTTATTAGCGCCCTCGGTCGCAACCCATCTGTCCTAGGAGACTGCTATCTTCATTTAACATCTTCATTGAGTATGACTGGAGGTTGAAAAGTATTCTGGTAAAATACACATACCGATTACGTAGGAAAACAAAACGGCACCCGTGTGTGTGTGTGTGTGTGTGTGTCTGCCTGTGTGTGTATAAATAGTACTTTTTTATAATGTTTTCTATTTCAAAAAAAAGTAGTGAATGTCACTATTCCTTTTCGAGAGTAGTGAATGTCATATTACGCATTTTAATGACAGTATGATAACATACAAAAAGGGAGTACAAACAGCTTTACGGTCATAACTACAAAATATTTTTATCAAACGTTTGAAACCAAAGTGTTAGGTCCAAATAAAAAAATACCATTGTTGCTGCCTTGTACAAATTACACATCCAAGGAGTCCTTAAACGAATAGATGAAAATATTTAAAACTTTTGGAATTGTCGCGGCTCAACGCTATTTACAGATGACTTAGTACTGCAGAAGGTGAACATTACATAACTTATTTTATTAGAAATTAATTGTGAATATAAACAGCTGACAAACATTGTGGCAATAAACGATACTCATGGAAACACATATAACATGAAACGAATCGTAGATATTTTGATGGGAAATTTTTTGATTAAACACTAGACGGGAAAACAGTGTTTAAACTTTCACCGGTAAAATAGCCTCAAAAAGCGCAGAAGTTGATTGCTATTTAATTTTTTATTACGTATAGAGTATTTTTGAATATTAAAGCAAAAACAAATTAAACATTTAAAACAGTAATTTTAAACTCAACAAGAGATTGGTTTTATGACAGAATGATGTTATATATTCATACAGTGTATTTTAAAATAACCTGCGCTAAACTGTAATTTAAAATACAAAAGTAATTTAAAATGGCACCAATATGAAAAACCATAGTACAGAACTTGTGAATTTGTCAAACCGGCGTTCATTAACGGTCAAGAATAATTTCGTATTAATAACGTGTTCTAAAAGTTAACATCTAGAGGTAGGCGTGATTAGCAATAATAATTCACTGTAGCCGGATATTATTTTTAAATGTTCACATTGTTGTTGTAGTTGTAATCTGTCGTATTTACTATATTTTACTGTACAATTGTATATAGGAAATTGATGTGACGGCGGATAGAGGAAGAATGAAACGGACAGAGAAATGGTTGTGAAAAGGCATAGGAAAGGAAGTACCTTAAAGAGAGGGAGAGAGAGGGGGCTTATCTCTACATAAGAGAACTAACATACTTATGAAGTAAGTAGCAAAATAGGATATTTTACTATAAATTTAATGACAAACAAAAACCACTGCAACCCAGTCTGATGTATAAGTATGAAGTAGATCTTAGAGGTGATAGACCATTAATTGTATCAATAGTCAATTCTAGTAATTTTCCTGTCTCTCCCTGTTTCCCTGCCTGAATTGATTCGAACTCATATGATCTACATATATTTATATCTTTGATGGGCTTCTACTTTTCTATATTTATTTATCTTAGTGGCTAATAGTGGATTAAGTCATTATCGTGTGTAGCATTCGTTAAGCAGACACTTTGTATGTTTCACAACACGATTTATTGCACCGATTAAATCTTCAACACGTGTCAATTCGGATTAGTTTGGGTCGTGCTTATCTGATACGAGCGGCGATTGCAGCGTATCCCGTCTGTCAACAAAATACAATGGTTCGCACTTTAAAGTACAATGTGACGGTATATCACAGTATACTTTAATCGATTTCCATGACAACCGACCAATAAATGCGTCACGAGTTACTGAAGTTTTCAGAACCGCAAAACTTCATTATTTTTAAAAACACAAACAGCCGCTTCTGTTCACGCATGCGATGGGAATGTTGTAGCGCTTGCACTCTGTTGAGAGAGACGCTTTCAATGTGTTGAGCCACGATTTGCAAGTACGTCAATGCCGGTACGATGTTAAACACCGACTTTTTATTACAAAACTGTTGTTAAATTGTCTTTGCCTTTATCTTACAGGAGTGAATGTCTTAAAGACAAGTATTGCTATTATGTCCTATTATTTTATAATAGGAAAAGCTTGAAAGTTTATTTGAGAGAACATAGGTCAATCATAAATTTAAACTTAATCGTAATTTTAGTACATAAGGACAGGATAAGACAGTATTATCATACTGTTATGGCGACGAGCTGAAAATGATCCCTACGCAAGGCCTATCTTGCAGCACTGTTGGTGCATATTGTCATAACAAAAAGGACTGAAACCTACGTTAGTGAACTCCCAAATTAATCCAGTAACACTTAGAAGCTTATAATCTACGTTTGTGAAATCCCAAATTAATGCCGTAACGCTTAGAAGCTTATAATCTAGGTTTGTGAACTCCTAAATTAATGCAGTAACACTTAGAAGCTTATAATCTACGTTAATGAACTCCCAAATTAATGCAGTAACACCTAGAAGCTTATAATCTACGATAGTAAACTTCCAAATTAATCCAGTAACACTTAGAAGCTTACAATCTACGTTTGTGAACTCCCAAATTAATGCAGTAACACGTAGAAGCTTATAATCTACGTTAATGAACTCCCAAATTAATGCAGTAACACCTAGAAGCTTATAGCCTACGTTAGTGAACTCCCAAATTAATGCAGCAACACTTAGAAGCTTATAATCTACGTTTCCCCACAAGTATCCATCTTGGCTGACTGGGACGTAGCTACTAGGTGACGAATTCCTGCGTATTAACTTTCAGCGATTGAAGGGCGGGATACTTAGTGTAAAGGTCTGAGTTGGTCACCAGTCTGAGTTGATCAAATGACGTCACTGGCTTATGACGTCAGAGATAACTCAGCTGGCAGCTGGTTTCCGCTGTCGCAATGTACGTTGAAGCGTACATGTGCCTGTCCAAGGTAGTGTGCGTTGTTTGTTTATCATTCGTTGTGTTCGTATAGACTACACATTCATACTTGAGTAATCTGTTTGTAACAATTCAACAAACACTTAAAGAGGAGCGCTTTGGGTGCATTCACATGCGTCAGATATTAGACAACATTTATTTACGCTACGTAGCGTGCCTGAGTTTACGTTTTTGCGTATAAGAGTAAACTATTTGTAACACCTGTTTACTTCGTAAGAAAATGATCTTACCCAAATTTTATTTTTCCCTGTAATCTGCTCAATTAGCTGATTCGTTTTCGAACAATGAGTAAAGAAATAACTAAATTTTTAAATCTATGAAGCAATGTGGAGCTCTACCGTTTTTGTGTCGTATAAAGGAAATTCAGTCTACGTCTGTGAGAGATAAGTAATTTGCCAATCGTAAAGAAGAAGAGAAGTTTCTTTTACTTTTTTAATACGTACACTTTTAATACCATCTTGACTAAATTTAAATATTGTTTGAGTTCCACTTTAATTCATTTTATTATTTTTAAATAATAGTACGTATATTTTATTATCGTAGTAACATAAACGTTTCTCCACACACTGTACACTATTGCATCCAATTTTGAGTAGATGTAGTGTTTAGGTGTTTAAATTTTTGGATGATGATGCCATTAAATATTGTTGAAACGTCGGCAGAAATAATTTAAAATTTGTGTTATACTTTTTGACCGGTCCTCGCAAATCCTTCATCGTTAAAATTCATTGATTGATGGACACTACGAAAACAAAATATTCATTTTAATTACACAGTTACATGTCTATTATTCTCTGTACAGTAATTTAGAACCACATCTTGCGTGTAGAGAAAAATCAGCTTTTAGTATTTAAAAGTTTGTAAGTTCAAAATAAAGGTAAAGGTTCATTTCAATGTAAAGGTTAATAAAATGGAAATTTCATTTCAAGTAAATAAGGCACAATTGTATGATTTTACTTATTTGGTAGAATAAAAATTCAACTCAATAACTGTTGTATTTTAATAATTTCGATGGTTACTCACCTCGTATACTCATACCGTGTATTAATTTAAGTAATCGCACCTAGACGATTTGAAGGTGAAGGTATTTTATATGTAGGTCTTTTAACTTTTTAGGGCTACTTCCAAAGGTTTTAGTGCTGTGAGTGGTGAAACAGATGGAAAATAATTAAACAACAAGATAATATATTATACTTTTTATTAAAGTAGTATTACATTAAAAAAAATTAATAAATAAAGTAAATGTTTAAATTAAAAAGTATTTTGAGTAAAACAATAAAGTTTGAAAACCAGATATGTACACTAGTGAATATCAAATTTTGGAAAAATCTTATATATTAAATACATAATCAAAAAGATACAAATAATCACAAAATACATATTTGGGAAAATACAAACACAAAATGAATATATACAAACCCAAAAATAATTATTTCCTAATAAAAGAATTAATTAAAATGAAACTACTACTTTTACTTAAAGTACTAATTTATTAACATAAATACATTATAAACATTATAAATTAATGCAATAGTGAAAAGAGCTGACTATTTATTTACAACGTGTAGACAACAATCAGCTGTTACTAGTTACGCCACTGCTTGCAGAAGTAACGTAATTTAATTATATAGCCTATTACATCAAAACTTAAAATAAAAAGGGCAAATAATTAAATATATATTAAAGGATAAGTGCATATAATAACAAAAAATATAAATCACGTATGTAAATTACATTTTGCAATAATCCAAAGCAAAAATTTAAAATTAAGTTATATTAATAAAACCTTTCACGTAAAAAATTTAACAATTCAAACAATGCAAAGATTATAAAACTAACATTTAAAACAAAAGTCTAAGCAGTATACTGAAAGCAGAAAAAATGTGTTATATATATTAAATTATGTACAGAAAATACGAGAAAATACAAATGACATACAAGTTATATTAGAATAATCCTATACAAAAAATACTAACACAAAAATATAAATACATAAGAAAAGCAGATTGTTCATTTAAAAAATCATATACGCCCTCTACTTTTGGACATTCGACATTTGCAGATTTCGTTCTTTCCTACATTTAAAATCATACCCTTTATTCAACTTTTGCACTACAGCTTCCGACTTTCGAACACTAACGGAGGTGTGAGAAAGTGATTAAGAGTAAGGTCAAGTACATATATTCGTTATTATTCTCACTACTATGGTTTTTCATAATTAAATGTTAGTCTATTAATATAAAGAAAAAAAAAATGTTGAAGAGACTAATTTTTGTACATAACAAAACCGTGCTGTAGGTAGTTTCTCAAAGAGGATTATAAACTTTACTAATGTACAAAAATAATTAATCTTGCATGTTACTGTATTATGTGTTTTTTGTAGGAAGAGTGGTCATATGATTTTAAATTAAACGGAAATAATAACCAATTTCATTAGAATATAGAAATACAGCCTACTTTGTAAAATGTAATGTTAATGTTAATGTTCTAATGTAATGTTATACCTGTTTTAAATAAGAAAATGAGGATGGAAGCTTTACTTTTTTTTATTTATGTTGTCAACAAATGCATTAATCTGGGCAGGGGTACATCCTTCTAACAGGATTTCTTTTGTCAATCAACGTTTTGCCCCTTTTTGTGCCCGGGTTAATACCTTTTTTTATATATTCAGAGAATTCTGATATAATTATGTTTTTCCTCTTCTGTCCACCGCCTTCATCTTTTATGTGCTTTTGATCCGTCGTCATCGGAAATTTCTTCTTCTTCGTCTGGTATGTGTATGTGACGTTCGTTTACTGGATTTTCTATAGGTTCTTTTGGGAGAAGCGTTGTCTCTTCTAGTTTGGCTAAGTAATTCTCCACGACGCCACGATTTACAAACGCTAATGGAGTCACGTAATTTTTATCGTGGACAGACTGTGTATGGCACATAAATTTACTGACTTTCTTAGACAGTGCAGGACTTTTTACATGCGTCATTGTAGCTACATGATGGCGCAAATCCAGTCGCAGTTAAATACTCGGGTTTTGTTAAGTTCGGACAAAGTAATTTCATCTCCCTCATTACTTTCGAACCATCAAATGGGGTATTTAAACCCGGTCTCGCAAACAAATATATACACTTCGTAATTTTCAGGGTTTTGCGACATTCTATAATTACATCAATGCTCTTTTCCATAGAGCGAGTAAGAAGTTGTTGTTTTCTAATGGCAGGACATTGAATCATTCCATTTGTCTTCTGGCATCCGAATAGAGTCTTGATAGATTCCCTGTCTCTTGATAAGAGTGGTCCAATCCCGAACACACAAGAAGATGGTCTCTGTTCATCACTGTATTCAGCTGCTTACAAATTGTGCAGTGGTGGGATTTGGAGATCTTAATACGATGGAGGTGTTCAGCAAGGCAGTCGTGACCAGTATTGAGTCTGAAGTTCGCTACTGCTTGGTTTCTGGGTATATTTTTGTTTTTGTCCCAAGTGTTTCCACTGTTTTTCCACCGTTTACCACTAGACGCAAGGCTGGCCTCATTGGTGAACATCTCTTGTGTTTTGTTTTTAACAAGTCTTTTAATTGTTCTTGTGCTGTGTAGTGTTTTTCTCCCTTGCAATGTTGTACCCTTTTTAGCTAGCAGGTCGGCTGTTTCATTCCCACTTATTCCTACATGTGAGGGGATCCACTGGAGAATTATTGTTTTCCCTTGTTTACTGAGAAGGTTTATTGCATCCTGTTTCTTTTACAGTGTCATCTATAGGCTGTCTGTTTGATGCGATAGACTGGATTGCAGACTTGGAGTCAACAAGAAAAACGGCTTTTTTAAAAGTTAGTGGTCTGAGTAAGAGTTGTTGTAATGCCATATGTATTGCCTTTATTTCTCCATCAAAACTGGTTTTATTTTCTCCCACTGAAATGTAGTGGGAGAACAGTTTACAATGTACTCCTGCGCCAGCCTTTCCATGTTTTCCTATGAGCGATCCGTCTGTATAGATTCTAAGGTACTCATCCTGGGGATATCTTTCATTAATGGTTGCTAGTGCCATTTGGTGCAAGATTGTGGAAGGTGCATCTTGCTTTTTCATATCAGACAGAAGAGAGAGATTGGTGTTGATTGTTTGGTATTCTGTAGGTTTAATTTTTGGGCAAAAAGGTTCTATTTCAGTTGTGATGCCCAGCAGTGTCAAGTACTTGTTGGCAGTATTAACTGGTAATGTCTGGGTCTTCAGATGTGTCCCGTCTTGGCTATTTTTTGCCCATTTTGCCTGTGGTAAGTCTTTTATTTTGTCCAGAGAGATGGCAGCTTGTTGGTTTATTTCTGAAGTGATCGGTAAGTGGCCTGTGTACAACTGAAGAGAAAGGGCAGGTGTGGTCTTCACACCTCCGCTAATCAACCGTAGGGCACTGTTTTGTGTTGTTTCCAATGTCTTCAGATTAGAGCTGCTGGCTGTTACAAGTATCCACTTCCATATGTCACGACTGGTTTTATATAGGTTCTGTATGTGGTATTCAGAGTGTCCTGCGTACATCCCCAGGTAGCTCCAGCAATACGCTTTATAAGTTTCAGTTTTTGGTTGACTTTATTTGCTGTGTTTGTCACATGGTCCCTCCAAGATAGTTTGTTATCCATGTGTACACCTAAGTATTTTGTACATTCGCTTTTGGGAAGGTTTAGGTTGTTGATCTTCAAGTTGAAGTTGTCATTTTTATGGCGCATCGTGAAAAATTGGTAAGCAGTCTTTGAGATGTTAATTTTCATGTTGTTCTCAGAGGCACAGTTGTGCAAGGAGTCCAAGGTTTCGTTCATTCTTTGTTCTAATATATTCTGCTGCTTGGCATTGTTTTTGGCTGAGGTCCAAATGACTACGTCATCAGCGAATATTCCCATTTTGACATTTTTATCTTTTAAAATTTTTGAGAGGTCATTTATGAAAACATTGAAGAGTGTGGTGCTCAGTACTGCTCCTTGGGGTAGACCTACTTTTGTCTGTTTGTATTTGGAGAAGGATTCACCGAATTTGACTCTGGCCCATCTCTGGTCCAGAAATCTTGAAAGCCAAGACAGCATGTTTCCCTCTATATTGATATCTTTTAGTTTTTCAATGAGTCTAGTTCTCCACACGGAATCGTATGCTCCACTAAAATCGACGAACACTGCCAGGGTGCTTTCCTTTCGATGAAATGCTGCTTTTATCTCTTGAGAGAGTTTTATCAGTTGGTATGTTGTAGAGCGATTTTGACGGAAGCCTGCTTGTTCTTCTGTAAGCAGATTTTGGTTTTCTAAATACCAGCACAGTCTGGCTGAGGTCGTTCTCTCCTGGATTTTTGCTAGTACAGATGTTAATGCTATAGGTCTGTATGAAATTAGAATGTTTGTTGGTTTGCCAGGTTTTAATATGGGGACTATTATTGATTTCCTCCATTCATCAGGCAGGCTATCTCTGGAGTTCCAAAGTTTATTATATACCAATAGTAATGTCGTAAGGGCTTTTGATCCTAAATTATGAATAAATTCTGCGAATGTGTTGTCTGGTCCCGGTTGTTTTCTCTTCTTGGTGTTACTGATCGCCTCTTTCAACTCCTCTTCTGTAAAATCTTGGGTGAAAATCTGCCTCAGTCCATCGCTGTTATTTGTTGTTTTGTACCTGATGTTTGTTTTGATGTGTTTTTCTTGTTTTTTAAGTTTGCGTGACAGTTTATGGGCATTTCAAAAGTGGGTGTTAAAGTAATTTGCTATTTTATTGTCATCTGTAATCTCCTTGTTTTGGATTTTAAATGGTTGGGATTGGTTTTCTGGATGTTTGTTGTTTAGTCTACTTACAAATTTATGTGCCTTTCCTCCATCTGTTCTATAATTTAATGTTTTTAAGAATTTGCTCCAAGAATCTCTTTTTGCCTTCGCCACTTGCTGCTTCGTTTTGGTACTTTCTCTTCTCCACATTTTGAAATCTTCCTGTATTTTTGTTTTTTCGGTTTTCTTTCTAGCTTGGTCTCTGATCTGTTTTTGTTGGGTTAGTTCACTCGTCCAAAAGGGTTTGTAATTGTACTGTTTCCCTCTGGGGATATTGTTCTTTGCACTCTGTTGGATGTAGTTGCACAGATTTCTGAGAACTAAATGGGGTGTTTCTTCTCTTTTAATTGAACTTGATTTAGTCTCCACCTGTTCTTGAAACTTCTTCCAATCGGCCTTCTTGAAGTTCCATGTGGTACGGGTGATTGGTTTTCCATTAGGAAACTTTAGCGAGATAGATAGTAGGAGAGCTCGATGGTTTCCTCCTAAGTCTTCCATTACTTGGTTTTTACTGTTATCGTAGAGATCAGAAGATACCATAGCAAGATCAGGGTTTGTGGAGTCTCCTGTATAATGTAGAAATGTCTTTTCATCTTCTGTTTTGTACAACAGCTCCAAGTTATGGCTGTTGATAAAGTCTTCAACAGTTCTTCCTGCTTGGTTATAATATTTGTATCCCCAATTCGGGGAGGCGGCGTTAAAGTCTCTTACTATGATAGTGGCTGGGGAGATGTTAAGTATATCCAGGCACAAGTTTTTGTTTCCAGGCGGGCTGTATATGAACCGATATATTGTAAATTTCTTAGCTCCTTCCCAAGTTGCCAACCTCACTATTTCTGCGGTATCATGAGCATTCATTCCTTTTATGGTCTTGAATTCTGATTTTAGTGAATTTCTAACTGATACAAGTATTCCACTAGCTATTTGTCTTGCCTTGAAGAGTATGTATGCTGTGTAGTATGGGATGTTGTAATATTGGGTGTTTTCTGCCGTGATGTTGGCTTCGTTAATTATAAGAATATCCACTTTATGTTGGTTAACTATCTTTTTTAGTTCTGTCATTTTTGTAGAAGAAAGGCCTCCTGCATTCCACTGGAGAATGTTCAGAGTTGTCACTGTCTGTTTTGCCCTCATAAGGACAGTTTTGTTTGTAACTCTTTTTTTCATATTTTGGTTTCGGATGTCAGATCTGCCAGCACTGTTACTCATTTAGCACCACCCAGGGGACACGTACAGCTTAAGGATGCTGCGGACGTGAGTAACTTTGTCCCCCCTTATGCGAGTAAGAAGTATTGTAGCATATCCTCATTTCCTTTCGCCGGCACAACATATAACGTTAATTCGCCTAGTGATACTATTTCTTCTTCGACTAACGTTTTTAGCACATCTGGAGAGTAGTGGTTAGTATCACTTTGCTTCCTCATATAAAATTCAATTTCTGAATGTGTTGCTTCAAAAGGTCGTCGCCTATTTAATGTCAATATGTGGCAGATAGTAACTTTGCACAGCGTTTCATAATTCAACATTGTTACTTCTTTCTCAACCTTTTGTTGATATTCAGTTTCCATATTTCTGAGCATACTTGCAAATTTCAAAATGTCTTTATCCGAAGCCATAATTATAGGTTTGAATATCTTACTTCTCCTTCTCATTACTTCTATGTTAGTGGAAATAGAATATTTCCAACGCCTCCTCAGGCAACTTTGGAAGTCTTTTACCTTTCGCTTTTTTAAGATTTTGTTTTCGTCTGTAAGATTTGGGTTACAAACAATATCATCTATGAATTTTTTACTTCCTTCCTCAAGTATCCATGACAGTCTTCCATTCATTCCCACAATTACATTTTTGTTCATACGTGTCGAGTCATTGCCATTATCTTTTAAATTGCACAAAGTTTGGCATGCATCTACCACAACATCAATTTTATTAGGATCAAAAATGTCCTTCAACTCTTGTATGTCTGGATCCATATCCTGAATTTTAGCCAGTAATCTGGCTCCATCTCTAAGCGTTCTAGTAACATGAGTCCTGTCCTTGAAGGCGAGGTGGCTTGAATAAAAATCAGATACTACAGACAGTAGCAGACGATCAGTCATCGATTTTTGTCCTAAGTCATCTTTTCTCAAAATTTTTAGAATGTTTACTTGCATACCTTTTTCAAGCATCTTTAGTGTTTGGATAATACTGAAGTCCATACTCTTTAATATAACATGTTCGTCTTTCAATAATAGGTTGTTTGCTATTGCAGTTTTCTACATCATTGTCTTCTCCCTCATTACTTGAATGAATAGCTGCGTTTTCATCATATTTTTTCTTGCATTGTGATGCGTGCTGGTAAAAGTGTTTTTTTCACAATTAGCCCCATACATACTGTACAAGTAATGCAATCGGAAGGCATATATTCTTTATTCTTTGGTGGCCTCTTCACTGGCAAATAGCTACTACATGGCACTTTGTCAGAAAGTGAATTGTTTAAAAGTGATTTATTATACTTATAATTTCCTTTAAGCGTTAAATCAGCCATAATTCTTTTTCTCCTGTCCTTTAACTCCTCAGGACAGGATTCAAACAAAGCTATATATTCAGCTATAACTTGTTCATTTTTATGATTATTCATTAAATGTCTGCGCAATTTAAGAACAATTTTTTCACAAAATATACAAAAATTATATCGATCATACCTTCTTTTTTTCCTTTGGTTTTGTGTATGTTGTGGCGCTGTATTATTACACGCTGCATCTATGGTTTCATGTGTCTTATTTTCGTTATTATTGACTTCTACATCTGAAATTCTATTAGGAAATAAACACTTTGGACTTAAATTTGAAATGCGGGTTTTCTTTTCCTGACAACGTTTTGCGTAGACGATCACTGATGGGCGATTATATAATGATGGATTTGAAATGCTCACCAATTCATTGTTGTAACTGACTTTCTTGGGAGTTGCATGCTTAGATATATCATGCTCTATGATGTGTGGAACTTCTGAGTGGTGATCGGATGGCTGCCGTTTTGCATGCTGCAAAAAACATCATGAGAATACGAATTTTAAAGATTTATGTGTTTCAACTCACAGATTATATCTAAATGACTAATTTTACAGTTGCAAGGCTTTATTTGTCTATCTTTAATAAAAAACAAATTAAAAAAAGTTTTGTGAAAATCAACAAATGAAAACAATTATTTTGTTACCAATTAATACACAAGTTACAACCAGGTTTATCAATTCGTAATTAGAAGAAAAGCAACAAAAACATATGCGATTGTAACCTTTTTATTAGCTAACCACGAATAAAAATTTAGACGTAGGCCTAATGTACGAAATATAAGACAATTGAAATTTCTTCTTTAATTTAAAAAAAATGTTAATACCTTATTTCAAACAAACGTCAATCTTAGTAAATAAATTCGATACATATAATTATAAAGTAACATTAAAATTAACTAAATAGCTCTTCATAATATAAACTGTTTTCAATTTGACGTTAGTAGTTATGTAATAATTCGATGAAGACTGGTTTCTCTTCACATATAAGATATCTAACCCAATTTTATTTATGACATTTTTTATAATGTATGCTAAATTACATTACTATTCTTCTGGTAGACGCTTCAATATAAAAGATTGTTAAATTGTTAAAACTGTTAAAATTATCACACTCTAACTTAAATAATTACAAGTTTAAGTTAGTCTTGTTATTGCTGTTTGCTGTAAAGTTAAAGAAAGTAGGCCTATAGCCAAGTATTACTACATTATTGTTTTTTTTTAGTCATTAAGTAAGGGGCTTTTGTGGTTGGATTACATATTACGTATGCAGTGCTGACATAATTTCATGAGTAGGCCTATTATTATTTCAAGTTTTTAAAGACAGCATTAAATAATTTATATATTTATATAATTCATAATATATTACAATTATAATGTTAATTCTAATTATAATATTATATATAATTATAATTAGCTCTTATTACAATTATTATTAATTATGTAATTATATGTATTTATTTTTATAGTAATAATAACCTATTTTGAGCATTTATTAAAGAATCCATTTTCAAATTAAAGTTGTAGAAAGCTGCAAATTTCTTATACTTTTTAAATTAACTTAACTCTGGATGTTAATTTAACTTGGGTATATGCTTGCGCTTACGCTGATGGATCAAATGTACTTTCCATGAAAGTAAAAAGTTTAATTCCTTCTCCATATGGGCTTATTTTTAAGGTCATCATTATTAGTTGTAAGACAAAATATTTGTAACACATTTACCTACTACGATTACTAAATAAATAATACATTTACCAGTTGAACTAAAATCTTGTGTACCTAGTACAGCAGTAAATATTATATTCAATTTTCAACTAAATTTTACTGTCACTAAAGTGTTGAACCAACACCAGTAAAACTCAATAATGTAGTTTTTACACCAACCATATAAACCGCTTAAGAATCAGTTAAGGAATTTGTTTTTCTTTAATTTCATGAGCTTTTTATTCAGTATTTGTGAAATTTAATTTTATATTAATATCATATTAATGAATCCAGAAAATAAATAAGAAATTAAAATAAACACACAACACTAGGTATGTGGTTTAGTTGTTGAAAAGCCGCTGTAATTAGGCCTACTAGCGCAAACCTAAAACTCAGGAAATTGATAAAATAAGACTATCGGAACACGTCACTATAGTGCAAGCCAGCAGCCAAACCCTAAATTCTATCATTACTGTCTACTTTATATTAAATTACAATGCAATGTCAAACAGCAGACGTTTCAATAAATTATAGTTATAATAAAATAACAAAAAAATTACACTTACATTTTCATCCGCGTACGAGAAACTGGTTGCTTTTGTGTTTTTAGTTGCTGTAAGAGGGTTTTTTTGAGCTTTCATTACACAAGGAACTGCAAAGACACGATAAATATTAATTCTAATCATGTTTGTTTTTCTGTTATCATAAGTTATCATTAAGATAATTTCTGTTGCAAGCATAAGACTGGTATTAACCTTTAACAAATTAGTTAATTGGAATTGGTGTTTTTGTAAAAAATTATGTTTGGATAAAATTTTATTCGTTTTGCATGTTAATTTGATGTGACAATTACTGAGTAGTACTACAACTGCCGTGATGTTTAATGGGCAGATGAAATTACTTAACAAATCTCTTAAGGATTCTCCCGCGTTCCTAGACGCACCATACTTTCGCGCCGAAACCGTATGTTTTGGTTACTTCAAGGTGACACAGTTACGCAAAGTGTGTCACATTTTTATAATTGCAGACATTACAGTCAGTACTTTTTTGCCTTCACCTGAAGTTGTTTATACACTTACAGTGTGTGGCTTTATATTTTGAGTAATTACAATATTGCTTTCTGTAGGCATCAGATAGGACAGTACACAAAAAGGCCTTATTTTAGTGATCAAGTCCGGCTCTTGCAAGTGTGAATAAACAATAGTTTAAGTACTCACTAAAACTATGAGTCTAATCTAGAGCAAAAAAATGTGTTGATAGTGTAAACAGGTACCAGAACTACAAATAATAATACCTTATTTAACTTATAAATCAATCTAAAATTGTGGAACCCATTTAAAAAAAGGGTATTTCTCTTTTTATCCTACACGAAATTCAGTCTACAAGTAATTGCAACCTTACCCCTTATTCCAAAATTCCGAAATCACTTTTTCAAGTGTGTCCTATGCAAAGACGTAATTTTTTAGACACCACTATAAAATTAGGTGCTATTTAAGCACAGAAATTTAAATAAATACCTGCCCAATACGTGCTTATTAAAAATTATATTTAAAATATTCCTACTTATAGAAGAATAAAAAATTAGACATTACGGATTACACAATTAAAAAAAAGTAGATCACTATTATAATTCTGGAAGCTCACTGTAATAATAATTTAGCCGTAGCGCCTATGTGAGTAATTGAAAAAGCTTTCGCTTTCTCAAAAAGCAGAAATTTGTGACATTATAAGGATGTGTAAATTAATCCAATATTACATATTTTGAGATTACTGCATAAGAACTATGATTAGGACGAATGTAAAGATGTAATATTAAAGTAAACTAGTACTTTAAGGTGTGTATAAAAAGCGTATTAAAAGTCGTTTCACTAACCTTTTCCAGGTGAATTCGAAGTGCGTAAGCCTACCATACTTAGCATTCGCCCTCCTCTGGAATGTGGGTCAATACATATTTTTTTTGTCTTCATCCTTAAAACAAAATAATAAAGCCATATAAAAAGGCTTAGTATAGCTATAGTGAGCCAACACGCATATGCACACGCGCGTGTGACATTAATCTAATTATTAAAACATATAGAAGCAAGATGCTTACTTAAATGCATGCATGAATGCGTGACATTTTTTGAATTTTTTTAAAATTATATTTGAACATTAATCTTAAGCAAAAAAGCACAGTGGTAAAGGCATTACTACTTTAGGCACAATGGGGTTGAAATCATCCTTAATTGATAGAAGTGTCTATTGTAGGAAGCTATTTGAAATGAGATGTTGAAAAAATGTAAACTTAAGTTTATCAGGACACCGATTAAGAAGGTGATGTCAAAAACATTATAAAACACAAGGAAATCAAAGTGGCCAAATTAAGGGGTTGGTGAAATGAACGAAGTTCATACTTTGTAAATTCACTTTTCTTGTGATGGTCAAATGTCAAGAAAAGTCAAGAAAAACATAATTAAATGGAAGTCAAATCAATGAACAAAATAATTAAAGCCTAAATTTTTACATAAAGTTTTATAATTTTATAGGTGGCTTAATGTATAAGACTTTTCATTGCATCATTTCAGTGGTCATCTGTGTATTTATAGATTCAGGTAAGTTTACCAACACCTTCAAACAATCATATCCCAGAAAGTATTTTTCCTTCAAAAACTTAAAAAATGAATTTCGTTTTTAATAAGTTTTATGTAGTATGTTTACCTGGTTTTGCTAAATTTAGTATTTGTTTGGTTATATAAGAAGTAGGAAATTTTTCAATTACATCACTAAATTAAGCTAACATTCAAAGTCTAATATTTTGAGAAGTGACTTTTTTTAAATCTATTGCAAAATTTAAATGTGTTCAAAATAATAGAATACTGACACCTGATAAGCAGAAAATGATAGCAAGAAAATTGCCAATTTTCATAGAAATGTATGAAGAACGCATGTTATTTTTACTGCTATTACAATAAAACAGAATTTCTATAAAAGGACATTTATCAACGTTTAATCTAACATATGAGTAGTATTTTTATTAGTCCTATGGTTTTCTAATTATTCAAAGTAATTACCCCCCCTTTTTAAGTGAAAAAAAAACTGAGCCACCATGTTAAACACTCGTATATTACAATATGTTAGTTCTAGAGAAATTAAAGTTTTTGATTCAAAGTTTGTGACAAAACCAGACGTTTCGGCAGTGCCACTGACTGCCATCTTCAGTAAAAACGAGTTAACACAGTACCGTAGTGCTAACGTATATCATCCCACGTTAGCGTTGACTCGTTAGCGTTATTTTTTCATAAACTTTGGACCACGGCCAAACAGCCCGGGAGTTAATTTTAATCAAAATTAATGTATAATGTTTTGACAAATTTAATATTTCTTAAGTTATACAACGGAAGGTTTTACGAGGTAACGATTTTAGGGTGTAAAAATAAAATTATTGTTTAATTCACAAACGCAAAACTCAAAAACCATTGGTTTTCATCAATAGGCTATACACATAGCACATAGGCTATAATTTTTTTTCTTAAAATTTAAAGATCTATTAACTGCAGGTGTCATTTATTTTTTCTAGTTCCCACCTATGTGGAGGGGTGAAACCACCTAGTGGGGAGACCAACAAAAACTTTTTATAACTTTCAATGTGCTGGACACTATGTAGAAGATAGTACGAAAGGTTTCATGTCGGTTTGTTCTATTACAAACAGTTCTAAACATTGTCTACTAAAATGCTTCATTAAGTCGACTATAAGTGGAAATAACAAATAAAAATGCTGTTTGCTATATGACTGTATATCTTTCACAAGAATGTAGCAGTTATGGATTATGGTAAAAAATTCTGAAAATTAAATTACGGCTATAGATCTCTGCAAAAACTTCAACAAAGATCGACGTGATATTTGTATATGCAGCCTTCTACGTAATCACTGGAAATTCTGTGATTAGAAGTCATAAGAGTACGGAAGTGAAAAATGTTTATAGTGTACTCCAGCTTAGGTCGTAATGAACAAAAACAGTAACTGTGTCCTATCCTTACTCCAAAAACTGAACAAACTATATCTGTAATGATTGCTGTAAGATTAGTCAACAGATACATGCATCAAAAGAGTTACATCCAAGTCCGACTGACTCCCATGTATTTGTGACTGTAACATAACACGTGTCCCAAACTGCGTCCCGTCTCTGACTCATGAGTTCGAGACTCGCCGTACAGGATTATTATAAGTCATGAGTTCAATCATCCTCGTACCGAATTTATTTTTAACTAAACAATATGTTGGATGCAGCGATGTGGTTTTTCTAGAAAGTTCAATAAATCCGTAAAGTTTATAAATAATCCACGACTTGTTCAGATGTTTTCATTTTTGAAAGCTTGTTTACTGAATACAAACCACGTAAATACAAATCACGTTTCTTTAGTAACCGTCGAAATCATTTTTCGCCAAACGATTTGTATGAACATCAAATACCAAAGAGCAAAGCATTTTTTATATCATCTACAGTTCGAGAACCTCTATGTAACAGATAACAGATCAACAAATGAAGTTATTGCGATACTTACTTGTAATGAGACCCCCTAAAGGTAACACGTTGGAATATACAAAATAAGGAATAAAGCCAAAAATTAAAAAGACATGCAAAAATTAAAAAAAAAACATGAAAAAATTGAAAGCATGCAACCGAATTAGAGACTGTTTCTTCTGATACTAAGGGACACGTGTTTGTGGCAGAAGAGGTCAACTAGCGGGTCCTCCCTGGACGGAGTAAGGTGCAAGACGCGAAAGGCGTAACGATTTTCTTTAATTTTGTAGTTCAACCGCTGGGAGCCGCAAGGTTTGAGGCAGCGGGTCTATGGTTTCCCCTGGATTATTAGACTAGCGCCGTTCTGACGTTAGATCGTGGCAGCTGAGTTGCCAGCCGCTTGTGGTGGGGTGTCGGCGTTGAGACCGGCGGCTTTCGCGCCAAGGTCAGCGATTGCCCGAACCTGGACGACAGCGCATCCGCGGTGGTTTTAGCAGATTCTGGATGTTGCTTCCTCAGCATACGGTCTTTAGATTCGAGTGTGGCCTATAGTCTGTTGGTGCCACATGTAGTTTATCCTGAGACGTTCTTCCTTCCAGATTGGTCACACCAGCTTCTTTCCTACACCCAGTTCTTATGCGCCGTTATTTGTTTTTTCCGTTTTCATTGTGTCATGTCAAAAGGCATAACTTAGACAATTTAGGCCTACTCCACAGTTTCATGGAGATATGGGGACGTGTAACGGGGAATAGAGAAAAATGGGGCACTGCCGAGTTTAAACTCACGTGCATAAACACTTTCGAAGTAATGGGACTCACCGCTGTATTCACGGACATGTACTCAGTAGCGAATCTAGAATTTGGTCTGAGGGGGGGGGGCGAGTCGGCTTCATACAAAAGAAAGCAAGTTAAAACTAATCAATATTTGAGTCTTTAAAATGGGTTAAAAACGTGTAATAACATACTGAATTCAGTCCCATTAAAGTAACAACACAATAAAAAATATCGGTATGGAGAAGCATACATGACTTCCATATTCTAAGATTTATATTTAAAATCATTTTCGAAATGAAATATTACCATAGAAACTACTTCTTTCTACTTACTGCTTCAGCCTTAACCACAGTACTGTGGTCACTAACGTATACCACCTCACGTTATCGCACTCGATTTTCACTGATGATGGAAGTCGATGGCATTGCCGAAACGTCTGGTTTTGTAGAAAACATTGGACTACGGCCAAATATCCCGGGAAGGAATTTTAACAAAAACTACTTCTTTGTTGCCGATAACGTTGTACACATATATATAAAAAATATGCATAAAATTAATGGCTTGTATAAGTTAATGATTGATCTCCATTAAGTAGTGCTCAAGTTTCCAAAGTTTTAATATTATGACGTCCGTAATTAAAACATCAGAGCAGGTTTAGTGTGTATGAGGGTACACCGTGGACAAAAATTTTCAACATTTCCTATTGAGCGTTGCTTAGAGTAAAGCTGCGAATCTACAGTGTACGTTTCACAGAACAAACACGCGGAAAAGAAGGAGCGCTCCGAAGTCACTCATGGACCCTCAGCATCTTGCAGAGGGTTCATTCCCTAAAGATGAAAAGTCTGTCTATGAATCGTTCCTCTGTAAACACGTGCAGTTACACTGCCCAACGATCCACAGGAAGCAAATCGCTATCCACGCTGAACACTTTTTCGTCTTGCACGCGTTATGTTGGTATGGGTTTCGACACTTTCCATTTAAAAAGCGTGTAAATGTAAGAAAATAAACATGAATGAGGCCAGAAATAACGCGAATTTTGTGTGTGTGTGTGTGTGTGTGTGTGTGTGTGTGTGTGTGTGTGTGTGTGTGTGTGTGTGTGTGTGTGTGTGTGTGTGTGTGTGTGTGTGTGTGTGTGTGTGTGTGTGTGTCTTCCCTGCCTTTTTATTGCGGTAGTCATAATAATAAAATGGAAACGTAAACAGTACATAAGTGAGATATGCTTGCCTGCCACCCACGATATATTTTCTCTTATACATGATTTACATTAAAATGAAAAAATTATAATTTTATTGCCTGACAACAAAATTATTTTATTTTTAACAATTACCATTGTTTGAAAAAGTTTAAATGAATTTTCAAGTACTTTACTCTTGTTAAAACGTAAAAGATTGCAGGTAAACTACCCTTAACCGATCTTCACCAAAATCAAAAGGCCTTGAGTTCTCTACAATTCAGTGACGTATGCAAAACATTATTTGATTCTGTTTGAATATGCGGCAGTTACCGTTTGCCATAGAAAATACCCTTGATAAAAAAATGCTGCAGGTAAACTACCCCTTTCCCTTAACCGATCTTCACCAAAAACAATGGGTCTTGAGAACTCTGCAATTTAGGGCTGTATGCAAACAATTTTTGATTCTGTTTGAATTTGCGGCTGTTATCGTTTGCCATAGAAAATACCCTTGTTAAAACGTTGCAGGTAAACTACCACTTTCTCTTAACCGATCTCCACCAAAATCAACAGGTCTTGAGAACTCCATATTTCAGGACTGTATACGAAACATTATTTGATTCTGTTTGAATTTGCGGCTGTTATCGTTTGCCAAAAAAAAATTATCCTTGATAAAAAAAACTGTTGCTGGTAAACTACCCCTTCCCCTCAACCGATCTTCACCAAAAACAATAGGTCGTGAGTACTCTACAAATCAGAGCTGTACGCAAAAAATTATTTGATTCTGTTTGAATTTGCGGCAGTTATCGTTTGCCAAAAAAAAATTATCCTTGATAAAAAAACCGTTGCTGGTAAACTACCCCTTTCCCTCAACCGATCTTCACCAAAAACAATAGGTCGTGAGTACTCTACAAATCAGAGCTGTACGCACAAAATTATTTGATTCTGTTTGAATTTGCGGCAGTTATCGTTTGCCATAGAAAAAAATCTACACACAGATAGACAGACAGACACACACACAGACACTTTTCGAAAAACGACTTTTTTTCATGTTTTGAGTGTAGTACAATCAGAATCTGCAATAATCTCGAACACGATTTTTTTTGCCATCACCATACAGTACTTCCATTTCCTTAAGGAATATGGAAGTAATAAGCGCTATTGCAACATTGTTTATATAAGATACTTATTCACTTACTTGAATTTCCTATATTTCATATTTCAAACGTACACGCATATTCTGTGTAATAAATTTGTTTTTAGACCTCTATTTAAAAATGGGGTACTACTGTATTAGCGCATACAGCTGTGAAATTAATAAAACAGCTTAAAAATTAGGAGATTAACAACATTTCTTGTCAACTGTCGACCTTGTGGGGTGGGGTCCGGTCCCATTCGCCGCCCCGTCACACTCTTAATTATTTCAGAGTAAATGTTACAGGTTTCTTACCAATTTCGCCGAACTGTGCGAGCTGATGTTTTCGTGGTTGGTAGCTCCAAATTCCAGAAGCTCATCTTTAAACACGGCGAATGAAGCATTCCAAATTGGATGGTCATATCGTCGCTTACTTTTATTGTCACTTCCTTCGGTCTTGTAGAATTAAACGACTATAGGATTAAAAGTATTCGAATTTAACGTAAACTCACTTGAATGAAAAAATAACTTAGTTTGTGTGTTAACCATTATTCCTTAAAGTAAATTATATGCAATCAGAAAAACAAGACTAATAGCAAAAATATTTTTGCAGTATGCAATAAACGTTATGTTTCGGCTTGCACAGAGTGGAGTATTTCGGGGATTCTCAGTACAAAATTAGTTTCTATCTGTTTCATGAAACTAAATTTATGTAACTTTCGAAGTTGCCATAATAATTAATCATTTTAAAATTCGTTTTAACGAATTGTTTAAAGCTGTATCAATTAATTAATTTTAAAAAATAAAAACAAAATTATTAATTATTTACACTATAAAAAGATGTCTTTAGTTTTCATTACACTTTATATACAATAAGAGATAAAATAATAGTATAGTAGCCTACTTACGTTTCTGTAGACACGTAGGTATTGCTTAAACTACACCCATTCCATGAACTGAAATAACAACTTCATAATGACAACCACTTTCATTTGTAATGTATATATTTTTTTGGCTTGGAATTTCACTTTTTTTTAAATTTGCTGAAGCACCTGCTGTAAATAACTGCCAGTCCCACTTCTCTCCATTTTTTGAGTTTATCTTTGTGTACACAAAAATGTTTGTATTCAAAAGTGATGCAGTTCCAAATATCTCACTTTCAGTTGCCCATGTGCCTTCTTTTATCATATTTTTTAGTGACGTTCTACCTTTAAATAAATCATTGGCTCGGTTGTTGTTCAATTCATTGTCCATATAATTGACAACTGTGTTTCTAACGTCCATATGATAACCTTCACTGCCAGTAATTACGTAGGAAACTGCCCTAAACCAACAATTTCCGTCACCCACAATTTTCTTCACACCGTGTGGTTTTGCAAGTGCTAATTTATGCCCGATTCTAATACACGTGCATTGTCCTTCAAAGGACAGACCCAACACTTTACACTTTTCCATTTGCCACTCTACGTCAACCGGATCATAAAAAAAAATCACTTCACACCACTCACCAGAAACCTCCACATCAGATTTATCATCATGTAGATTGTAGAAAATTTTCAAGTTTTTCACATGTTCTTTCTTTTTCCTCACTTTGCCACTTTCATCTTGTAATATACAATACTCGTTTCTTAAAACTTTGTTAACTGTAAATGGTCCACTCCATGGAAGTTCAGTAAACATTAATTTATTTTTGAATTTTGTCACATTTTTTACCAAAACTCTACTCCCAGGTTTTATTTCCATTTTCTTTGTTATTGTATGTCTTTCGTCAAATTGCTTTTTCTGTTTAATCTGAGCTCTTCTGATATTTTTTAATGCTGCTTCATCAATTACATTTTTCACTTCTAATATTTTTTGTAATTTTCTTTTTATTTCTTTATTTTCTTCGACAATATCTTCCTGTACTTCTTGAACATCCGTTGTTTTTTCAGCTACCTGAAGAGACTCCTCGTCTTCATCGGTCAAATTATCTTCATCAACAAGGTCTAATGGTAAAACTGGTTCTCTGTTGTATAACATAAAAAAAGGTGAAAATCCTGTTGTTTTGTGTCTAGATGTTCTGTACGCAAATAATACACTCTCGAGAACATCAGGCCAGTTATTAATGTTTTCCATTAAAGTTCTTTTCAGTTTATCTTTTATTGTCCTATTTTGACGTTCTACTAATCCATTAGCCTGTGGGTGGTAGGGTGATGTTAATCTTTGTTTTGTCCCCGTCAGTCTATGCAATTCTTTTGAAACTTCATTTACAAACTCGCGACCATTATCGTTAATTTGTATTTTAGGGCAACCATGTCTACATATAATTTCATAAATAAATTTAGCCACTTCAATGGCAGTCTTATTTTGAAGGGCTTTCGCCTCAGCCCACTTTGAAAAGTAGTCTACTGCCACCACTATGTATTTTTTCCCTGCACTTCTGGTAACTGCATAACATCTATTCCAATTTGTTCCATGACTCTCTTAGGAACAGGAATTGGCTTCATTTCGGGTACACAAGACACCCATGGAGGTGTAACTTTCTGACACACTTCACAATTTTTTACAAAATCTGTCACCTTTAATTTTATATTTTTAAAGTAGTACCGTTGTGAAAGTATGTCCACGGTGCTATTAATTCCTCGATGTGCAGACATACCAATCGCTTGTTTGCTAGTATCAGCACCTTTGTGGGCTACGCCCATCAATTTTTGTATTTTATTATCGTCGTGAACAATTTCTATTAATTTTTCTGTACCTCTTAGCCCGTCACATTTACGATAAAACAGTTTATTGTCACGAATAACATAAAGTTTACATTGTCTCTTAAAGTTTCTACTTTGATACGATTTTGTACACTTTTCAGGAATTGCTCCAGTAATTAAAAACCTTTGTATATCCAGCGGTGTTATTCCTCCTTCGAAAACCCTCATTTTAATTATCCCAACTGAGATCTGAATATGCAAACAAAATACGAACAACTATCGAATATTAAGTAAGATACTTAAAACACTGTAAACACAAATACTAATATAACACAACAACAAAGTAATAATATCGTTGATTTATAACAAAGCGACGATGTTTAAAGACACGATTTAGCCGAACGTAGTCAACCACACTTTAAAAACGTCTCAGAGCGACTGTTTTTTTTTTTTTTTGCAATGCAATGCTTTTCCACATGTACCAATTCGTCAACGTACATGTACACAGAGACTTCGGAAACCAGCTACCAGGGCCTCTTTATCTCTGATGTCATAAGCCTGTGACGTCATTTGATCAACTCAGACTGGTGACCAACTCGGACTGCCACATGAACTACATAACGTAAAGATTATACATTGTTACCGCGCCTGTCGAATTTATTAGGCCGAAACGTGCTTTACTGAGCAACCGCTAGATGGTGACAGGTGAGACTCGGCATAGCTCGTTTGAGCGAATGAGGCAACCTGAACTCGCCTCAGCGTTTTTTGTATACATCGTATGTAAGCAATGTGCCGGAGTGATAGGGAAGTGAAGGGAGGGGGGATTGTTCCGCGCTGTCAATTGCGCGCTGTACACATAGAGCGTTGAGGCATGCCTCACTTCTGTGGTCCAAACATTCAAGTTAAAGCGCGCTGTGTGCTGTGTTGTTTATAAGTATGTTTATTTTATGCGGTTATTAAAAGTGTCCCTGTTGTTCCGCTGAACTAACAGATGATCAAGATTGTTATTTGAATTATTTGTAACATTAAACATACGTATATATAGAAACTATTCAAGTTTAAAAATTTGAAGTTCAATCAGTTGTATTATTGTGTATGACTAATACAAGCATTGTTCAATAGAAACACGTATAGAGCTGTAAAGCATTTTTTATTCAACGATTTTAAAAGAAGTCTCCATTAACATTAAGACACGAGTTCCACTGTTGCATCAACCTGTAGGTTCCCTGCTAGTAAAATTCTTACGGCTGTTTGTGGAACCATTCGCTTACAGCAAACTCTACCTCAGAGTCCGATTTAAACCACCATCCTTTTAGTGATTCCTTAAAAAAAATTTAAGATAAGATTTTTCCCTACCCATTCATTAACTACTAGCTTCGCCACTGCTTACGACGATAATGATTAATAATTTATGCTATAATAAATAAATGAATAATAGTAAATGAATGATAATTAATTACGCTACAGTATTAAAAGAACACAATTGTAGAAACCGTAGTGTTATAATCAAACAAGAATTTAAAGTTAAATCAGATTTTTATTTAGGTTCTTAAAAATGCTTTTCATTTACTTCTTACCAAGCGTAGATGTCACCTGTTGACTCTACACTATTAAAGGTAACCTACAGTTACAACAGAATTATGCAAAGACGTCATGAGTTAGTGTTTCAATAAGGACTTACTATGCTATAAGGACTTTAAAGTGTTTCAATAAGGACTTTAATACATGCTATCTTCTTCAAACACCTATGTACTATATACATATAGGGCTATAAGGTAATTCAAAATTGCACGGCAATCTCTCGAAACCTGATTCTATAGCTAAAAATAAGAAAAAAGTACGTATAAACTTAGGTTCGAAAACGGTTCGTTAGCGAGTTACGGCTCGCGAACCAGTTCGCCCTGATTTCTGCTCCCACGGTAAAATGACGCCATACTGAAATTCGTGGGGTATAAAGGTGGTAAATTTAGTGGTTTCCTATAGGTTATGATCTGAACAATTAAATTAAAGAAATCTCAGTGCTCTATCTCAATTAGTTTCTAAGAAAACTGTATAAAACCCAGAACATTGGAGTAGAAAAACACACATATTTAAATTTGGGATACAATAACTTCGTTAATTTGCCAACAAACAAATAAAAATTTCTAACTAATCTTGTAGAGAATTTAGTTATAAAGAAATGGATGTTTATTATGTTTATAATGTTTATTAAAAATAAGTACAAATTTGAGAAATTTAATATACATTAATATTAATTAATGTATAATTTGACTTTAATTCTAAATTTGAGTTTAAATTTGAATCACCCTGTGTAATGTCGTATAGTAGTAGACGCTGACGCTACTGCTCCAAAAGTAGCAAAAAGTTAACGAACAATGAGATAAAAGTAATAAAAGTAAATAAAATAAAAATAACTGCCATAAAAGTAACTTAAAAAATAAATAAATATTGAGATACAAATATCTTAAATTAAATCAGCTAATAGGTCAGGCTAGTACATTACCTATAACCTTGATTTAAATAAAGTAATTAATTAAAAACAAATCAATACTTTAGGTTTGTTACATAGAAACAACGAATTTTCGGATTAATCACTTAGTCTCGTATACAGGTCTTTACTTTGTACCGCCAACACAAAACAGGTGTGCCGGGTGTAGAGTTAATTTGTTAGCCGTGACTTATGTAGCGACGGTAAATCCCAACGCTGCTATTTGTTGTTCTGTCGAATGAGACTGCGGAGCTGCGAACGTATGTGTATGTCGTTGTCAAGAGAAACCTCTGTCAACCTGTACGATAGAAAGCATAAAGTTAACATACGTCTTCTATATTTTGTCTACAGCATGATATTGCAGTATTACCACTCTTTTAAATATTTTACTGTAATAAGTACTCTTAATGTCAGCCGTTGTTTGAAAATACGAAACGTAAACCAAAGTTATTAATTTTTGCGTCAACTGTTACTCTATCAGTAATTATGAATGTGCGGTATAAAATCGCATTATGATTACTTCTCATGATATAGTTTCTGAATTATTATTATAACTTTTAGAACGTTCTAATATTTATTAAGTTATTCATTAGAAGGAATTGCATAAAAATTACGGTAAATGTTTCTTGGAAAAGAAGACTATATATTTTGTAAACACTGTAAAATTTACTTAATTGTGATTGTGATCATATGACTTGATGTATATGTCTACTCTCCGTGTTTTTCACAGAATCTGCGTGTACAAGGAAAACTGGGAGCAACTGTTCAATAAACGCTTCATACGCAAATTCTTCTATTCCTACTCTCCTATTTCAGATTCTGTCACACGTGGAAATGTTATACATATTCTCCTTAAGCTAGCAGATCAATATCAAAAACGAGTTTTATAATCAAATTATAAAAAAAAATTTCATTCATTTTATTTTTTCATCATGAAAAGTTTGACTTTCATTCATTAATTAGACACGTTTGAAGGAACGTACGGACGTATGGAATGAATTTCATTCATCCTACATCACAGGTACGGAAATAATAAATGCTTTATTTGTAATTTCTTTTATTTAAATTTCTGTTTTGTGAAGTCTTGTACTTTTAATTTACAATGTTTTCTCTACGTCGGATTTAGTGACCTGCATTACAAATAATTTTAATTTGGAGTGTTTTCCGGACAATAAAGATTGTAGCTGAAGTCCCGACTCTTCACCATCCTACTGTTACGAATTTCCAGGTACTTCGACTTTATTAAGGCAAACGTAAAGGTAATATTCTAAATTAAAGGTGAATTTAACTTAGTTGTTCAGTCCTAATTTCAAATCTGTTTTATGTTTTAAACAAAGAAAAATTTTGTGCCATCTTGGTTTTACGCATGAAGTTATCCTGTTGGAGCAAGAATTAATATTCAGTTCCCAAGGCTCAACTATGTACGTATTGATAATAATCAAATTATACTGAGAAGGACACTGAAAAGGAAATCTAAACAAGAGACGTGTATCAAATTCTATAAGACAATGGCAGTACGAGCACTGCTGTATGGATGGGAGACCTCGACTATAAGGAAGAAGGACTGGTGCCAATTACAGGCTGCAGAAATCAGGTAATAGTTAAGGTCAGTTAAGGGATATACGAAACTCAATCATATAAGAAACGAGTATATTAGATGAGAAGTTGATATAGTTTCTCTAAATGAACTCGTTCAGAATTATAATCATTGCTGAAAACAACATCTAGAATGAATGGACACTATCCGCTTTCCGAAGTTGGCTTATGACTATGAGCCGGTTGGAAGAAGATGGCGGGAGTCATGATGCCGGAACAGGAGAAATCCTATCGATGCATTGATGATGATGAATAATCAAATTTCGAACATTAACTCGAGTCAAATGGTTATAACAAAATTATCAGCATGTATTTTCTTGTTGCGTAGGATCTACATTTAGTAATGTAGCCCAAAATAAATTGTATGATATTAAATATTCCGACACGGACAACAATTATTACAATAAATCAGTCGAACTAAATTTAACATACATTACGGGACGATTGTTGTGTTTTAATCGACCGTGAAAACTTTTATGTTATTTTTTGTGAAAGTTCGACAAAAAATGTTGTGCTAGAAAGTTCAATAAAGCAGATTTATAATTACCTTAGATTTATAATTAAAAATTATTTTTGAATAAATACTTGTTAAAGAATAATTCTTAAATAACCATTAATGTTAAAATTGTTGGTGAATTCTATATTATTAACACCAAGTACTAGGTCACTGTGGAAGAACAAAGTGAGATACTTCCTAATTTATGTCGGCCGTGTTTCATTCTAGATTGATGAAAGCCTGAGCGTCTGTCATCAGTTTGTGGTTAATACAAGCTACATACAAAGTTTCCACACGTCCTTCTTGTACTTTAGCACTAGGTTCCAATGAAAGCAAATAGTCTTTTTTTATTTTCGCTGATTGCACAGTTTCAATTACCAGTTATTATTTGACGTCTGCAATATTGTTATCTCACTTGACTGTTAGTAATTTCGTCAATCGTTATCACCATCGATTGCAGTAGCGCTTTGTGGTTCCACATTTTTGTGGTTGCAGTGGTGTTTGATGACTGCTGCTGATTGGTTGGCGATGGAGGTAAAAGAACATACTAAACCAGTAGACAAGACCTCACATCTGCATCGATGCGGAGTGCTGTCTTGTGGAAAACTAAGGAAACAACGAGAACGGAGCTACTTTTTGTCAGTGACACGTAGGGAGACAATTTTTAAAGGCTGGTTTAATGTTTCAATTAAGTGGTCGTACGTGCGCGCGCGCGCGTGTGTGTGTGTGTGATAGACTCTGGCGCTACTGCTCCAAAAGTAATCAAAGGTAAATAATGAATGAGACAAAAGTGTTCTTCTTTCTTTAATTTTCTTGTTACGACTCTGTCGTGTTCTACAACAACGATCTTATATTCTGTCGCTCCACCTCTTCCTTGGTTGCCTATCTCTTGTCGTTTTCACTAGTCTTGTGTTATCCATTCTTGATATGTGTTCATTCCATATCCTTCTTCTTTCCGCAATCCAAGAATTAATATCTTTTACGTTACACGTTTCTCTTATACTATTGTTTTGCAACCTATCGTACCTTGTCTTTACTAGTACCCTCCATAGTGTAGTATAGTATAACCTCCATAGTAATTTCTATAGTTTGTCGTTTTCTTAGAGTTGATGCTGTATCTGGCTTGGTACTGGCATGCATCCAGCAATTCTTCTTGCTTTCATCAATTGATGTAAGAGATAAAAGTAAAAGACAATATTTTAACTCTTATTTTAGCCAATTTAAAATAACTGTATGTGTAGAATATAAAAAGAATATTTAAAAATGTTTACACACATACACGGAATTCTTCAATTTTAGAACCTCAAAACAACATGTTACATATGATCAGTTATTCAGTTTTACTTTGATTAACTACTAGCTGTTACCCGTGGCTTCGCACGCAAATATTTGACTTTCAATAAGTATTTTAATTTAATTTTTATTGTCTGTATCTATATGTCATTCTGTTAGTTCCTACAACAATTTTGTACTCATTTCTCCAAATCTGTTTTCAACACTATGTACTATTTTAACTTGTACTAAATTATTATGTTGGTCCAACAGCCTTTGGAGATTTAAAAGTACCCGTTTATAAAGCCTTTGGAGATATTTATAATGTACCTGTTAAATCAAAAACGCTAAATTCTTTATTTTAAGTGTTCCTGTGTTAGAAACATTGTATAACACATTAAACGTTATGTTTCCTCAACCATGGCTTTTATTTATTTCAGCAGTAAACTAAAAACCAAAAGCCGATGTCACCTAACCTCACAAATGAAAACAACACGTATTTTTGCTTTCCATTAAGTAACAGGACAATTTACAATTAGTACACTTCTTTTCCACAACGTAATATATCGATACAATCGCATATTATACAAAACATCAAAAACGTACTGCATGAATGGATAAATGTACAGTTTCGATGCCGCTCAATAGCTTTTGTTTATTTACTTGTTACTATGGTAATTAATTCTGGTCTCCATGGTGTTGTTGACATCTTTATACGCGTTAACGAAAAGGGATAATTAAAGTGACCTAAATCGTGCAAACGGTGGGAAATATCAAATTCCAAGTTAGACAATATTTTTCGCCTTGTGTCAAAGGTTACCTGTGCAAAATTTGGTGGCAATCGGTGTAACGGTGTGGATTTGTATTCAGTACCCATACATCCTCAGACTTTGAGTTTTATATATATAGATACTAGGAATCTTCTGCAGGCCTACTAGTGGTCACGTTGTTAATCAAATACAAAAACTTGTATGCAAGGCACTGAGACACGAGAAACCGAACAGTAGTCTGTCTGCTTCCATACCTTTGTACTGTGAGATCTGTTATTCACTGTACAAAATTGCTAGACTTGGGACCATGAACGAAGGCGACAGACAGAGATCTTACTGCACAGAGGGAGACAGAGCAATTTACTGCGATGTTGCAGACTGTTTTCGTTAAATGTCAGTTTCTACTACCACAAGGAGCTTCTAGATTGGCATTTAGCAACGCTGGAACAAGCTCCGGTTTCTGACTCCGTCCCTCGCTTGAAGAACTGATACACACTTAATAGAATTTCCCGTGCTTGTTTGTACAATATTTAGCGTGTTTTCTCTTTGTCAGCCACATCTAGAAATAAACTAACTAATGAAACTCACAACACTAAAACACTAAAGCAAAAACAGTAAAACTAATCGTAAACAAATATGGCTAACGCAACACGAAGTGCACTCACCAAGCAAAAACGAATGACTGACGCCTATTGGCTCACACGATCACGAGATACTGTGTTGCCGGCGCGACCCTTCCTTCGTGCTCCAGAGTCTAGTCGCCAGTAAACTGCCAGCCTACACGCCACATTTGAATTTGAACTGGTTTATATTTTCGTATTTTATTTTTCAGTTTAATTATGCTGGAATTACAACTACAACGCTGTTCACCACTGGTTGATCTGTTCAAAACGTTGTCATATGCAGCCGTTTGCTGTCCTGTCTCTTCCGAGCGTTTTGATTAATCGTCGTCACACGCGTAACCTTTAATTTGTAATACGTTCCCGTCATAATTCTTACGTTATTATCATTTTAGTAGACAAAACTTGATAGTCATTTTATTTTGAGAGTAAACAATGCAAATCTTTTGATTAAGAATGTAAATAGTTTTTACGCTTTTAGTACTTATGGTTGTCTGAGTTTCTTACTGTATGTAAACTTTTTCGACGTAGGCTTTCAGATCGAATGGCTAAGTCAATTCATATAACATTTTCTTAATGGATTTAAAAACTTTATAGGCTTACATACAGTAAGATTATTTTTCACTACATTTATAGTATAGGCTACAGTAATTACATTTACATTACAGTGTATTCATAATAGAATAGGGTACAATGTTCATTGTGTACGGTACGTAATAGAAAACAAAAATAATTTTAATCAGTTCTATTATTACAAATTACAGTTTACTGTAGATTACAAAAATTCTAGCAAAATTCTGATGAAATATTTATTGATTGAGAACGTAAGTATTTAGTTAGATTCAATTTCGACTATATACGGTCAGCATAATGGGTTGGTAAATTAAGAATTCAACCTTTCGTCTAAAAGAATTACTACTTAAATGTTTTGCTGTATGCAGATGATGTGGTTATACTGTACTTCAAAATAATGAAGCAGACTTACAACGCTCTGTCTAAAGACTACATAAACTGGGCCGACAATACTACAACCTAAAGATATCTACCAACAAAACAAAAGTAATGGCTTACTACGGATAATTTCCAGTACGCTCAAAGATTACTATTGAGGATAAAGTATTGGAACAGACCTCAAATTTTACCTGTTTAGTTTTAGATGTAAGTTTTGACGTTGACAAAGATATTTAAAATAAAGTCAAAAGATTTCAACACATATGTGGAACTATAAACAGAACAGTTAAAAATAAAACTAGACGTAAGACAAGATTAAAATTCTACAAAACAATGGGTGTTTCAGTGCTGTTGTATGGCAGTGAATCCTGGATTACAAAACAAACAAATAAAGGCAACATATAATCAGCACAGTTGAGATTTTTAAGGTGGGTTAAAGGGTGGTCAAGAAGGGATGGTATAAGAAATGAAATAAATACAGGGGAAAATGGAAACAGCATTTAAGTCGCACGGATGAAGATAGAATACCAGTAATTGTAAACAAGTACACGCCTTCTGGGAAAAGGGGTGTAGTTAGACCAAGAAAGAAGTGGTTATGGTAATGTGAAGTCGGAACAGGCACACTGTCTAAACTCTGAAGCGTAGAGAAAGAAGTAGAAGACCTTTCTTTCAACAGAGCGTCAAAGCATCGTTGATTTCAAATTGGCTTTACATATGGAAGTGCAAGCACAAACAAACCTACAGACAATATATAATACACACATATATATATATATATATGCTTTTATATATTAATATATGTTAATATATATTATTATCATTATTATCATGACTGCTTTTTTACAAATAAATGCTCTATATTGTAAATCTATTTTTGTCTGTAACAATGGGTGCAGATATTTGATGTTAGGAATTTTCTAATGACACTTGACAAGCATTTAATACTTCAATAATGATATGGTCACTGCGTTTGTAATCTTCTAATGACACTTGACAAGCATTTAATACTTCAATAACGATATGGTCACTGCGTTTGTAATCATCTTACTTCTTGGAAGACCAAAAATGTTGTCTGTATATTGTTTCTTAAAAAATAATGTAATTTTTTTATTAAAAACTATAAATAAATATGATTGTTATAATCAACTCCCGTTACTCAATGTTTACCGCAGTTTAGGAAATCAATTAAAACACTTCGCAATCCGTTTAACAATATTAAATTCTTTAACCAGTAACAATAATTAAGCAACTAAAATCGAATTGTTTTTAATCAAAGGCTACATAAGAGGTAATATGATTATATAATTCCCATTGTTGTCTGCATGAACTGAATGAGTCAGTAGACAAACTTTACATAAATACACTCCACGACGTGCAATTATTAGAACTATTCACTATTAAACACAAAACTGCTAATATCGGCTTCCAAATAGAATATTCTTTCTACTGAAATACATGAATCTCTGGTATATTCACTAACAACAATTACACGCTAAACCATTTGTTAAATTAAAGTTTAATTATATTTTCAATGTGTTCTGTTAAATAATTATATTTGGACACACCAAAGGAAATGTATAAATTTCAAATGATGTGAAAAGTAAAAACAGAATCATCATGTAGCTCTTTTTCCACTTGTAAGAATCTTGCAAATTAGCTCAGAATCGCAAAGATAGCCTATATACAGCCGTTAACTTTATTTCTTACGATCAGCTACGATTAACTTAAGCTTTACAGATTGCTGATAAACTTACTTATGTTCTAAAATTGGTTTATATTTAAAAAATAAAGTAACTAATAAAATTTGTTTAATATTTTTAGTATTTTTAAAATTTTTATTAGTTTTATTTTAAGTATTTTTATTTCAATTTAATTTACTGCGTTATTTTTTAATGTAGTTAATTTATAATTACAGATAAATATACTGTTACGATGGTGACCAGATTTTTGTATTAAACAGTGGATAAAGAATAATTGACGGCAGACGAAATCGTCAAATACAACTTTAATTATTACAGTCAAAGATAGGTAAAACAATAATAAAAATTTGTATTTAACAAATTCTTCAAATTTAGCTTGTCCTACACACACTAATGTAACACATACTAATTAACATTTATGTAACAATGTCGCACTAAATAAATTACAATAACGCACACTAATATCGAAGATCCAAAACTGACTTGACTGGCCGCTGACCGTTTATGTTTATACCCTGAGAGTTATATTGGGGATACTTCGGCAAAACTCATAAGCGTAAGCTTCAGTCTCTTGGATCGAGAACTGCGCTGGCCGTGTAAAACCCATTACTTGACAAGACCAGCCGAGACTCCCTGCTTGTCTTTCCCTGAACGCCTCCATACAGACACTTTGCCGAAAGTTCTACCGCCCCTGTGCCCGCTTTGAGGGCAACCACGTAATTAGCGACCTTGGTCGCAACCCATTTGTGCCAAGTGACTATTGGACCTGGCCTCGGCCAACCCCTACGGTCTGTAGCAGGTCACATCCTGTAATCCAGCGAGTTATAGTCCCCACGGCAGGATCTCTGTAGGAAGCTCGGAACGCGGCATCAAACGGCCGACTGGCAATCCATTCATACCGCACAACCCCCACAGCTGTAAAACCCACCTCCTTGTCGACCGAACCCTTGTATTGGAGCAATACATAATTCCAATAACTGTGGTTGTTTATTTTAATTTCGTTCGTCTATATTACATCAAAGTTTGTAGTATTTGTAGTTATAAAACTGGCAACCTTAAGCACTAAACATGCTGTAAAGCTTCAATCATAAAAACATACATTGCAAAAATTTACAAAACATCACACTTTGTAAATAGGAATAGTGGGGTATCACTATACAATAATTACCTGCTTAGGAAAAATAGTATAACTTCTGGTTTTAGTTAACTTTAGTTGGTGTTGTGAGAAAATATACATTTTACATTTACTTTTACAAGTAAAACCTCTGTGCTTGGCGTGCAGATAAAAAAATTAAGATGCTGAACATGAGAAAAAACAAAATTTTCACAGTATAATGATAAGTACTGAGTACCGTACAAGCAAGTACTAATTAACATCATTTTTAATTAATTTAGATATTTGTACAGAGGGAGAGAGAGAAGTAGCCGTTAATAGTAAATAATTGCTCTAACTGACAATGACTTAAAACCTTTTTTGTGTAGAAAACAAGGATGATAAACAACACATAGTTTACCTACCTACTCACACAGGTAAGGAAATTTCGTATTTTGGTAACTCAGTATCACGTAAAATGTACTTTTCTCCCCTGCTAAATAAAACTGTAGTGTTTACAAAAATTTAAAAGAGTAAAAACAGTACTACGATTCTTTTCAATAACACTTGTGGCAGCTACTATTACAGTATATCTAAGCCATAGTTGCAAGTATAGCATTTTTGATTAGTCCATTAAATTTTCCCGATAAAGATAACTCAAACAGTGAAATTTGTACACATTGGCAATTTTCTTTAGCTTTGAATTCCCGTGGAAATAAGTGAACCAATGACTACCGATGAACGTCGGTAATGTTCTCTTAAGAATTTCGCATTATTTTATAGTGTAAATTAACATTAGTGTTTTGTTGCAACCGTTTTGTTGTGTAAAGTGACTTTCTCTACTGTTATGAAGTACATAAAGCCATTATTTATGCGCTAAGTATGAAAAATTTGAACATTATTGTTATTACGGAAGAGTTGCCTAGTTTGGACCAGTTTCAACGTTTCGATTTTCCACCAAAGCTAATACAATAAAATGAGAAACGTGTAATAGAAATAAGAAATAAAATATATTTTCTCTCTTGCCATACAATATCATACAATTTTGACAACATATTGTCATATTAACATTAAATTATAGAAAAACCAAAATTACGTCGGACCATTAAGGTATTTCAGGCCGTTAGTTTCTTAGATTGGTTTACAAATTCCTTATGGTCCACCTTTAAAGATGAATTATTATAATGTATTGCACTTAATTATGAAATCAGGGCAGCGGAAATGGACTTCTTCAGGAGGAGTTGTAGAAGATCAAAATTAGACAGGGTTAGAAATGAGACTATTAGAGCCGAGATGAATATTGACAGGACAATAATAGATGAAATAGAAAAGAGACAATTGACTTGGTTTGGGCATGTGAAGAGATTGGAAGATGACAGATGGCCCCGCAAAATATTGGAATGGATACCACCGGTGAGGAGGAAAAGAAGACGTCCACGGAGGAGTTGGCGAGATGACGTAACGGAAGCAATGGTTGCAAGAAATTTAGAAGAACTTACATGCTACGATAGGTTACAATGGAAGTTGGGGACGGAGAAACGGCGACAGCTCTAAAGATCCGTTATATATATATATATATATATATATATATATATATATATAATTAGGAAATCAATTTGACAATAAATTATTTACTGACAACTTGACAATACAAGTAGCTGAAGTAAAATTTAATAAAATAACATTAACTGACATGAACATTCAAATAACATTAATAACATTAACTAAACTGCAAATGTAGAATGCCCAAGAGATTCAATTACTAAAAGACATTATTTGTTTAATGTATGATGTTACGTTTTTTGTTGGGATATGCTTGGAAATGTGAAACTCTTAAAGAAAAATGAAGCTCATAAATTATTTGAGTGTTGTGCGTTCCAGTTGAGCCTCGGTTCATCATGTGCACTGTGTCCGATATGTTTTCAGCGTATCTCAGTGTGAAAGTGAGTCGTTGAGACGTGCGTGCAACCGTGACGGTCATCATACGTGCAACTTGCGTCTGTCACATTCGAGCGCGTTCTGTTCGTCATTATGTAAGTTTCTTCACCGTCTACGTAAAAAAATGGGTTGGTTACCGTCAACGTCAATCGTCGTCATAATTCAACCGGTTTAATAAATTATCCACGATAACTGGAGTGTATACAACTTATCACGAGCAACCGAAAATATCACTGCGAGTTACTGGTAGCTTTCGATCACTTCTCTAAACATCTCTACGCCTTCCCGACGGTAGGGCAACCGAGGTACGTATGCCGCCGACGTAGACCGAGTTTAAGCATTGTTTCCGAAGTGACCGGGCAGTACTCGTAAATTTGAGATTCAGTACATGTGATTTACAGCTGTTTGGTGTAGTGATTATTGTGTGACGACTGCTGTTATTTATTCTATCAGTGTTAGGTGATATTTATTGTGTGTTATATTAGTGTGTGTTTGACAATCGTGTACTTGGACAACTTGGTATATACGAGCTAGAACTGGTACTAACGTTGTAAGCAACGAATGCTATAATGTTAAGTTAGAATTCCGCTGTCGAAACACGACGATTCCTGTGGCTGTCGGAACAATAACTAAAACAAGACAATGTACACACAACTTAATAATATTTTTAAATACGTCTATATATAATGAATGTTGGTAATAACAAAACAAACAGATGCTCTCCATGCTTACATCACAGACCAGCTGCTGCCCTGGTGTAGAATTAATTTATTAGCTGTGACTTACGCAGCGTCGGCGACGGTAAATCCCAATGCTGCCATTTGTTGTCTCTTTGAATGAGACTGTAAAGTTGAATATGTGTGGTTTGCAAGAGAAAGCTGTACGGTAGACGTTATTACAGCTCATAGTAGGCTGTGTTTTCGGATATCTATATAGTATTGCTTTGTGTTATAACACGTACTGAATAATAATACATATGTGTATAGTGTTATAAATATAAATTATTTTTACACATTATATATTTTTGATTGCGTAATATAACGTATAGCATTCAATTTATAATAGGCTATATAGCAGACCTGTAATATAGTACATTATATAGTGTACAACAACAGCAATATTAACAACAACAAAATAATAATAACAATTTTTGTTATTTAAGCGGAAAAATGCTTTATGCACCGTCAGAGGAGGCCGTGCTTTCTGTGGTGTGTGGGACTCTCACCCACTAAAAAACCCACCTCTAATTCAGGCATTCATATTGTAACGTAACAGAACGTTCCATACTCTTAAAACAATTTACAAACACAGACAAACTGACTGAAACGTTGACAATAACCAATACCCCTTAGATTGAGATAGTGAATCACTGTCAATATTGATCATAATGAATAACCAATGATAAGACTAAATAAATGAAAAACACCAACATAAAAACCCGTAAAAATAAATAAACAAAACTTAAACAAATAGAAAGAAGTACAATACAGTAGGGTAGAAGAGATAAAAATAATGTACCTTAGACTATAAGAAGGAGACCATAAAGAAAATATATCAGTGAAAAGTGAGTTAATGAGTGAAAAATAGTGATAATCATTAATCATGCGGATAAAACTGTGAAGGTTGATGATTAAGTCAGTGGTCTTAAGTGTAAACAAATAACACAAAAAGAACCAAGCACGAAAATAAACAAATATAGGTATGAAAACACTAATTAGTGACAACCAAAATTAAATGTTAATGTCAGGGAAATAATTATAAGTTTTGATATTAGTTGTTGAAGGTTCTGTGCTTTTTAAACCCTGTTGTTTATGTTAAAAGAGAAGGCTTTAACATTGTTTAATTGTGTTGATTTCATGTACATGTTAGTATTCTGTGTTATTAATGAATCTATTATAAAGGACTAGCAATGTATTGAGCCTATAGGCCAACTGGAAGATGTAGTTTAGAACATAGTATCAAATAATACCTAAAGTAGACCTAGAAAAACAAAGTGTTATTAATCAATTAACAGACCTTGATAGACAGGGAAAAGAATTAATATTATGATATGTTAAACAGTTTTTTATGTTTGTTAAAAGTTAATTTAACTCTTGAAGGTTTATTAGAATATCAATCATGGAAACCTGACATTAAGTTAAATTGTTTATAAAGTTTGTTAAGGAAGTACAAGAATAAGGGTATAATAAGCATTGTAATCCAATGTAATAAAAAACAGAGAAAAGTTGTAATTAAAAGTAATTTATTAAACCAACAGGACAAATAATAATTGTAAAAGAATAAAACAAGGTACAAAAGAAACAATATGACCTAGGAAAATGTTAAACATTAAAATTATTGTCAATCATAGTTAACAAAAGGTCAAACCACTGTAAATTAGTAATGATAAGCTGGAATTGTTAAATAGATTTTCTTTTTATAGTAATCTCAATGTATTAAATAGTTTACGGAATTAGAACATGATTTTGAGAAAGGCCAAATGACTAAAATGGCCTATAAAACATGATTTTGTAAATCACCAAAAATATCTATTAGTTCACACAAACAGGTCATGTTGGGTATCAAATTGTTTCTAATTTTATCAGGAAAACCAAGATGTAAATTAAGTTAAGCATAATTAAGTAATAGTCATGGAGTAATTAGTAGTGGACATTGGATAAACTAAATAATTTAAATAATGATGGTCATGTGACCTCTGAACTCAACTCTATTGACCAATGAGAAATTAGCAAAATTTGGTCAAGACCGTTGAAGGAGTAAGAAATTCAATTATTCTACTGTTAGGCAGAAGAACGTACAGGTCAGCTCTGTGAAGCCGGAAGCCAAAGTTTAACAAAGTATCAATTCTGAGTGGGGAAAAAAGAAGAAAATGATATATAAAACAAGAAAAAAATTCAAAATGAAGATAATGTAAATGTAATAAGTATAAATCTAGAAAAGAATAAGTAAAAAGTGAAACTAAAAGAAATGAAAAAGTGAAAAAAAAGTATTCCTACTAGACATGGTGAGATCTTAACCTTATATTAAAAAGCACTGTTTACTACTACACAACACCAAGAATAACTTCACCAACACTTCTTGACAACACAATAGTGAAAGAAAACAGAGAATTAACTATAATTACAGTGAACGCTACAAATAAAATAATTTATTTTAAAAGAAACAGTGACATAAAACATTCGCATTATTTGAGGTGGAACACAAGCGGCCATCATAGAATTTATCGTTATCATTCCAAACACGAAGCGGCCATGTTTGTTGACTTGGGTCATTTGAATTAAATAATTATTGTTCAATACTCAAACAAAATTAACTTTATGTGTAATAGTAAGTAAGATTTTTAAATATTTATAAGTATTGTACTTCCTAAAAGCATTTCTGACTTTTAATAGTAGTTAAAAAGAACCCTATAATTAATATTATGAAATAGAAAACTTAATTTTGTTAAAATCGACCGGAGGTAAAGAGTCGATCCGGGAAACAAACATTTTCGACCTGAGAGTCGTAATACTAATTTTAAAAGAAATAAAAGCTAATAAATATAATTAATTGATTTTAAAAGGAGTTTTATTTATTAAATAAAGTTAGAATAGAAGATTTTTAAGTAGGAAAGGAATCATTTTTTAAGTGATCATACCTTGGCAACGGGAACGTCATTGAAAAGGAGTGAATAAGCAGATCACCTCTATTCGCCAAGTCGATTTCACAATCGAACCGAACTTACGCAAAACCTTTCATTAAATAAAATTGTTCCAAACTGATGAAACCAAAGTAAACATTAATTAATAATTTTTAACCGTTTAATCTCGAATTAAATAATTCGAATAACGAAATAAATCAAATTAAAATAAACTAAATACAATTAAACAAAATAAAAATAATAAATAAAAAAAATGTTATTTATTTTTTCATAACTAAATATAGCACAAGATAACTAATAATAAATTAATAAAGAATAAGAAAACGAATAAAGTTACGTTACAATATCTATCCTGAAACCACTTAGCGTATTACTTCAGAATGGAACCTATTGCGCTCCTTCTAGTTGTTCCTCATTTTCTATTGCCCGTTGGGTGCAAGTTGGGCCTGTATAATAACAACAGCAACAACAGTAATAATATTAATACTATTAATTATTATTATTATTATTATGCCCCGCATATCTCTAGCCTTTCACCCGAGCCTACAACATCTTGTCCTTGTGGGGGCGGGCAACAGTTTTTACTCTTGAACTGACTAAGAGGGCAATGGTAACTTAGTTTCGACAAGGATATGTAACCTGTTGACAAACACAGCGTAACCTACTGTGGGACCAATCGTGCCAATAGATGGATGGCTCTACGTTACTGAGTAGGAAACGGTGGCCTCAGGGCACCAGGACGTACTCTGTTGTATTATGTTCTAAGGTAATCGAGAGCTCTTCTGCAATGGTCTAGTTATTTTAGCAATTCCCGTGGGACCTTCCTGATAGAGTCACAAACGAATAAAGGGATTGAGGGCTCCCTTAAAAACCCTCGTATTGAAGAGCTCTAGTCGGACAGAAAAGAGAAGGAGACAATAGACGACGACTGTAGATGGTGAGAGGATTTTGAGACAGTCATCCAGTACGGCTGCAGGCCAAACTACTTCATCGTGGAGAGGAAGGAACGGGACTTCAAAAAACTGAGCTGAGTGGTACTGTAACCGCTTGTGCTACATCAGCTGTCACGAAGATGAAGAAAACAGCTGATGGTCTATTGATTGAGTCCCTAACCAACCAGAAAGGGGCGAGGTTACTCATGATGAAAAAAAATCGGCCACATAAACGTTGAAATAAGTTCCCCCTAGCACTCTCAGTATTACAAAGGGGCTTGTAGTTTGCAGCTACTTACTCAACTGAGCTGAAGAGGAAATTGTAACACAATTAGCACAACTTAGAGTCACAATTTTACAGGCTGATGGTAGGCTATGCTGGGCGAACAGACACTTCCGTCCGCTTCCCACGTCTTGACCTTCAATAAGACAATATTCTTCTTCTTCTTCTTCTTCTTCTTCTTCTTCTTCTTCTTCTTCTTCTTCTTCTTCTTCTTCTTCTTCTTCTTCTTCTTCTTCTTCTTCTTCATTACTACAGCCCAACGTGAGCCCTTGCTTCCAACATCAATCTTCTCCAAAGTCTCCTGTCCGTTGCCATCTCAGTGTAATCCCTCACATCCATTCTCTCCATTCTCCTGAGATCCTCTAGCACATCTGTCCTAAGTCGGCTTCCCTTTCTCCTTTTACAAAGTTGCGCCCTTAGGATTTTATTTGGCATACGCTGATCATCCATCCGCTCTAGGTGATCTAGCCATTGTGTTTGCTGGGTCTTTATAATCTTACAATATCCTCATGAGTCAATAGGTCACCTACGTCTTGGTTATTTCTAATCGTCCTTTCGTCATCTTCTTTAACCGGGCCATAAACACGCCTTACAATCTTTCTTTCAAATCTTCTTAGTGTTATTTGTTTCTTTCTTGTCAGTGTCCATGTCTCATCTCCATAAATAACAAGTGGTCTGATAATTGTCTTATATATTTTTATTTTTGTGTTTGCAGTTTCCTTCTCAATAGTCTGCTATTATCATAATATGCCCTGTTCCCAATTTGTATTCTGTCATGTATTGTCGTGTTTATGGGCCCTTCATCAGAGTCCCATTCCAGCGGATTTTTGATTCAGCTTGTATCTGACTAGCCGTTGTCTTAATCTGGCTATTATCACAACATCGTCAGCGTAAGCACATATTTTGCGTGTCTATATGGTAATAAGACAACATTGTCAGAGAAAATACAAGTAATTCATATGCTGGGCGGTAAGAGTTCTTCTTCTTGTGCCCTTGCAGTGTTCCCAGTGTTTGCGTTTTGGATACACGGCATCCAGATGTGCCCGAGACAAAAGCAAGTAATTTGTGAGCATATAAAGCATTTACAAAAACCGAATAAAGTAGTTCAATTCTAATGTTATGGTTTGCTTATTACAATTACATTTGCCTTTGCTTCTAACTTCCAAATAAATTATTTTACTTTTGGATACGTTTTACGTTTTGGCCAAAGGTATGTTTGAAGGGTTGTAAAGCTTGTAGCCGCTTCTCTCTTGTTGTGTGTGTGTGTGTGTGTGTGCGCGCGCGCGCGCGAGGGAGGGAGAGAGAGAATGCGTGCCCCCCTCCGTAAGAATAATGAAGGTATTTGCATGCGGCCTTTCTCTATGGTAATTAGGAATTCCGCTTTCCTCAAACTTTAATGCAAATAATAGGGCAACAATTTCTTGGCAAACCCTCCTGCGCAATTACCCTACACAAAATGTTAAACACATACGCGATGCACGGCTCCGTCGTGTCTTTTTCTATTTACGTTAAAAATAAAGGTTTTGTAAATAGTAGGCGTACTCTAAATTTTTATCCTGTTATAGAATATTTAAAGCTGATTTTAATTTTTCTATAAATACAAGGACTATTACACAGTAATTTATTTGAGAATAATTGACTGAATTTTAAATAGTAACATCAAGTCTTAATTAGTTTTACCATCTTCTCTACCTACCTCCCGATCGTCCATGTCATTTTCTTTTTAATATCTTTATTCCCATTATTAAAGTTTTCAATGTTCATTAAATTCACAGTACTAGGGATTACCTGCTCACCACATACTTTGAGGTGTGACAAGTTAAGATTTGTTAATGTTCTAGCTAAATATTGAATCAAAAGAAAGCAATCATTCATAGGCCCAATTATCTCTTATCGCCAACACTTTTGTCACATATTTATTGTGAAGTCACTGAAACCTTACACAGACTATACTAAGTACTAACATATACACTGCAAAATAGATCCTTAACATTTCAAAAGTAACACCAACTGAGATAATCCCTTTCAACATTAATTCACACCAAAGATTATAACTAAGATATAGCATTAACAATTGTTATTAATAATATAAAATAATTAACCCAATATTTGGCAGTTATGACAAGTTTCAACATAAAATCAACACTTTTACACTGAACTAAATCTTATATAATCTTTGCAAATTAAATGATATCATTATGATAATTTTAATATTTTTAGTAACAAACAAATCATGAATAGTCACAAGTAAATCTAGCTATACTCTTTACAAATAAAATTTCTTCTGTTAAAAATATCGTCTTGTGAGGTTAAAATTATTATTAACGATATGAAGGATGATAAATGTATTCAACTAACCTTCTATTTATTAACCAAGGTAATATTCAGTTACAGGTGATAGGCCTAATCGCGAGCGCTGAAAAATAAAAGTCAACAGAAATAACACTGTTGAATACCACTATAGAAAAATTATTCTATTACAGTATAACTGAAACATGTTTTTGATTATAACCACTAACACAACTTTATTAATTAGAAAATGCACTAATACACTTGCACTTGCATGCATATATATAAATACGTCTTTCGATGAACCTTTAGTAAAAAGTCATTAAAAATGACATTAACGTAGATAAGCCGTACATCCTTTATTAAAATGTAGCTTGTATAGTGGCAGGCTCCTTTTTAAGAAATGGAACAGGAATTCGTTTAGTTGGTGACGGCAGGTGAATCAAAATCTCGTCCAAGTACCTGCCAGTACATCCATGGCAATATTCGAGTTGATAAATGGAAAAAAATGGTTCAGAATACACAATTATTTTGTGCCTAGAGCCTACCATTAAGTCCATGGCAGCATTTGAGTTACTAAATAGAAGAAGAAAAGTTACAGATAACACAAATATTTCGTGTTTGTACATGTACCGGCAAAATATTTATTTTCAAATATTGACGTTTTGTAAAAGGATGTAGATTTTACATTCTACTTTTATGTTTCTTAATAGCTTTTATTTTTATCTGTTCTATTCCTGATTAGTTTTCTATTTACAGTTTACATTTGTTTCTTTGTAAGTGTTTATTATCTTAGTTTCTATTCACATTTGTTTTTTAAATTTTGTTTTATGTAATAGAATGTTTTGTATTTTGAGTATCCATTCATTGAATGAAAGAATGAATAGAAATACATTCAGAATAACTACTATTAAAGATTCTGAGTATTCAAAAAAATTTCCCTAATATAGATTACCAGCCTGTAGTTAGGTAAGCAGGCGATGGGAATGCCACCACAAGGCATCCTGTCATGCCCGATTTTTGATCGGAGTTAGAAAAGAAGCGCTGTAGACTGCAAACCAGTCAGCAGAAGATCTGTGGGTAGGCCCTGGAAGAGGTGGCTGCAGTGAAGACGAAACAGGCTACAAGCCTACACCGTGAAGTGACGACGGGAAACTACTATTGTGTTTAATTGATGTTATTATATACAAATAAAATTGAGGTTATTATTATATATAAATTAATTTATATCATTTTTCCTAGAAGTCTTTATATACTATTATTTTAATTAGAACCGTTAATTGTAAGGGTCACTGTCAGGCACTGTAACTAACTAGCTGCAAACTTGTTCAAAGGTGAAATATTTGATCAACTGTGAAATAGTGGTAATTGGAGTCGTAGACGTTTCTTTGAATATAATATTTTTATTATGTAACTATACCATTACAAATGATACAAATGAGTAGTTCTTTTTTACGATTGATGAAACTAATTAAATTAAAAAAATTTTTTTTCTCGAGCTTGACTACTTCCATTGTAGAAACAACCGTTAGTGAACGCCCTTCTTTGCCAATACATTGTTAGAGCTCAGAAGGCAGTTTTCGAGTAATTAAAATATATCGTACCAAAAACTTTCACCTAATAATCTACAGTTATAGAAACAGAGTTGGTATTTAATGCGTGCTAACTCGATGGAACACTAGTAATTAACTGGATTTTATACAGCTTATTGTAAATATTGTGTCATGTAAGTTACTGAGCTAGAATACTGCGAAACTGTTGTTTATCTCTGATTACGTTCTAACAATTGTATAACTCCTATATTGTAAAATGGAAGACTATGGATGTACTGAGTTGAATATTCAGACCGGATGAGCAGTGACTGAAGATCCGAGCACAAAAACCGGTAATCAGGACAGAGGATGATCTGCCTAATACCTGAAAAGAAATGTGATTAATTACATCCATATATATTTGAAAGAAAATTAAAATGTAATGTCATTAAATCTAGTAAAGATTTAAAGAACATTATTCAGTTATAACTAGCTCATTTAATTCTAATCAGTTCAGTGAAGTATAATTTAAGCGTTGCTCAGTGAAGTATAATTATAAGCGTTGCTACTTTAGTACTTGACCCGAGTAGCAGAGAGTACTACCTACATTATACTGCATTATACTACATTATATGGATACATTATGCTGCTGCTAGAGGTTACTACAATTACACATCTATTATAACAAATTGGCGACCAACATTTGGGGCTTTAATTAGGTAAAAATTTAATCTTAATTAACCAATAAATAAATAATAAAATTAAATCACCTAATTAGGGGGGCAGCTGCAGTACACAAAACTGAAGATGCAACGGAGGGCTACCTCAAAGAAACGCGCGGCGGAAGGGGAAAAGGAATTTAACATGGACGACAAGGAGGCGACGCCGGTGGAAGATATAGAAGCGATGTTATCTCCCGCGGAACCTAACCGACCCACACCAACAGGGGACGCGAACGTCATGGAAATGATGAGGAGTGTGATGGAAGAAACCTTAAATAAAAATATAGAATCATTAAAGGAAGATTTCAAGGGAGAATTAAATAAAAATATAGAATCGTTGAAGGAGAATACCCGAGAGTTAAATCAGAAAATAGATAATAATAATAAGGAATTAAAAGAAGAGTTTCATAAAAATATTGTGGAACAATTAAACAAAACTAAGGAAGAATTAAGTAAGAAGATAGATGACAGAATCGAAGATAGTAATAAAAATATGGAATTACTAAACAAGAAGATGGAAGAAAAAATGGAAATTATCAGTAAGAGAATGGAGGAGAACAACGAAAAAATAAATGCGAAAATAGAAGAGGAAATAACCGGAGTGAGAAGAGAGATTTCCGAAGTCCACGAGAGATGTGAACTGAACAGTCAAGAGCTACAGCAAGCGAATGAAGACCTTAATATCAGAATGAACTACATCGAAGAAGATAATTCAGCTAAACTCGAATCGATAAAGAAAAAACAAGAAGACATAACGCGAGCACAGACGAGTTTCTGGGAGAGGTGTGAAGAGATAACGGCCACGGTGAACGATGTACGAGACCATTTCCACAATGAAAAGGAGAAAATGGCCGAGATACAGCAGCGAGAGCTCAACAAATTTAGAGAAGAAATCAACATGTTTCGGAACCAACCAATTCATATGTCGGGCATACCAAACCTTGACAACCGGGAGACAATAAATTTCCGCACATACAAAAAGAATCCCATGGAGTTCATCGAAAGAGTGGAGGAAAGTATCGCACGAAATCGAGAAAACAGATGGACGGTGGTAAGAGGCATGCTGGATGAGTATTTCAAAAACGTACACGACAACTGATGGACAGCTACCAGACATGAAGTACAAAGCTATTTATGTGGAAATACCAGTGGAAATAACATTTAAACCCATTAAAACAGCAATAACACTTAACCATAAAAGTGCCTAACATATGACTAACCGACAAAAGTGAACCTGACTTAAATATACACTATTTTTCCGAATACAACACCAAAACTGAACCAGTGACACTCCACCAACACAAGAAGGAAGAATTGCAGCCACCTGGACGTAAATTCATAAGGAAAACATCTTTATTTGAACGCCAAAACTGTGAGGTGACGACTTTCAGTTTCATCGGCGGCCATTGCTGATTACCCACAACTCAAATCAACACAGCCTCCTTCTACCTACAGGACGGTTCGCAACATATTTATTTATTTCTATACTTTGAATCTGATATATGTACTGTTAATTTTAAGAATTTACCTTGTAATGTTATACTTTTCAATCTTTGCCCTTTTCCTCTGACTTTCCCTAACATAGCTGTTCAAAGAACCTATATAAAAAATTTGTAATAATTCAAACGATACCCTGAGAATCGATTTACATATCGACAAGAGTCAAGATAACTAATTGTCAATAAAATTATTAATATATTTCCTATTTATAGAGTTTTTCACTTCTAATATAGACAACTAACATAATACTTCAATTTAAATAGAACTAACTACAAGAATCTCACCACCAGAAGGAAGATAACCTCCAAACTGAAAATAAACAAGTATCGATTGTTATTGGAGACAATTCTATAAGTGGCTAGAGGTTTTAACAAATACACAACAGTCTATAAAACAATTAAAATAAGTGATAAAAGTTTCGGAACACCACGAAACTTAATTAATTAATTGTTTTTTAATTAATTATATAAAAAAAATTTTAATTAAATTTTTTTTTTAATAAACAATTTTATTTCTACACAAACATATATTTATCTACTAGTAAATAAGATTTGGGTTACAATATACAAAACCAAACGTTTGCAGGAGACAAGGAGACAATAGCAAAGATATACCACATCATCAAAAACAAATCGTAATTAGCAGATATTATTAACAAAATAAAATATCAACAGGAAAATGACAGTAAATTGAATAAAATTTGCCAAAGGTTGACTGAACAAGATGACAGAATCACACCATACTACTGTATACACAATTATCTATTACTCATTAAGGACAGGAACAACTGCAACCAATGGAAAATAGTGATACCGAGGAGAATCGAGAGGGAGATCACCATGGATTACCACATCAGGTATGGACACATGGGGGCATTGAAGGTAATAAGAGCGTTGGAGGAACATGTATACTTCAAAGACATTAATCAAAGAGTGCGCAAATACATTAAACATTGTCACCTATGCCAACTAGTAAAATGCAACAACGACAGAAAGGAGGAGTTGATGATACCGATAATATCCTCTAATAAATTAGAGAAAGTACTTGTGGACATTTTCGGTCCATTCCCACGAAGTGGAGGACGACGCCAATATAAGTTTATTGTCATAATTTTCGATTACTATACTAAATTTACAAAACTTTATCCAATAAACCGAGCAACAACCAGGAAAGCTTTAGAAGTAATTATTCAAAGGTACATACCGGAAGTGGGAGCACCAAGATCAATAATAACGGATCACGGGACTCAATTTAAGGGGAGGAGATGGAAGGAAACACTGTTGGATCATGAAGTAAGAACATTTAAGACATCGGTATACCACCCTAGCAGCAACCCAGCTGAACGAGTTCTACGAGAAGTGGGAAGAATTTTGAGAACCTACTGCCATAAGCAACAGAGAAAATGGGAAGAATACTTACCACCTGCGGAAGATTTCATCAACTTGGCACGTCATCAAGCAATAGACACCACTCCATTCACGGCTATGTTTGAGAAGAGACCACCCAGAGAAATTACGGAGTTAATAAACTTTCCACAAAGCGATGAATACACATTCGACCAGGTGAAATTTTATAACAACGCTGTAGAACGAGCAGAGAAGCTACGTGAGAAGTACAAGAAATTACAACCCAAACTGATCAAGTATAAAATTGGAGAGAAGGTATTGTTAAAAAACCGAGAACTCTCAAGTACAATCGAAGGAATTGTTAAAAAACTACTACTGCTCTACACTGGCCTGTATACAATAATCAAAGACAATCAGAACAACACTTATGAAATTCTGGACCCAATTACCAAAAGAACAAAGGGGACTTACAACCAGGCATCGCTAAAGAAATATTTCGAAAAATAAGAATATACCAATTGATAATTTCTTCAATACCAAGAAGGAATTTCTGAAATAATTAATTCTAGTAAGGAGGCAATATGTAACGTTACATATAATCAACCCAATACCAACGTAAAACAAACTGATTATAAACAATCCAAAGCAAAATAAATAACAAAATGGGAACATTAAAAAGGAACATAGGACGAATAGTGACTAATATAAGGGAATAAAAGAAGATATTATTAACAAGTAATGTATTACAGAAGAAATGAAGACACACGACTAAAGACAAGACAACGTTGACCCAAATACCCAATAGATCAGACAGTGAGAAGAAGACAGCAACACTCATAACAAGAAGAGATTTATAAAGGATGATAATAGAATCAGTGCGAATAGGGAAAAGAAAATGATTTCAACTACAAGAAGGAAATAATAATGACAAGAATAAAATAAATTATGACAATATAAATTATTGTTAATGTAAGAAAAACAGAAGTAATTTAAAAGCTGATTTAAAACCCTATGACTTGACACTGACATCAAACTATTAAGAAAATAACTTCAATGACTTGACAATATAACCAGAACTAAAAGGTAAAACGATGATAATAGAAAAATGAAGGGGAGAGTGAATACAAGAATTGTAAATGTATAAATTACGAATGTATAAAAATAACCACTAAATGATGTCCAAAAGACTAGTTCAAAATGTAAGGTAGATATAAAATTATAAGAGAAAACTATTAATCAACAATAAGGTTGAGAGTCACAAAAAAGAAAAATATAACTATAAATAATAAAACTTAGCATTAATACATGTAAAGAATTCAGTGTAATATGTAATAAACACAATCCAAGGTTCAACCATTGTTAGGAATCCAATTGAGGACACATAACCTAAACAACTAGCAAGTTTCAATTAGAATTGCACAAAACCATAACAGAAATGATCTTAAACTAGAGTGTATTATAATATAAGCAAACTAGAGACTATAAGGAGCATTTCATTTACAAAAATTAATTATATAAAAGGACTTGTGTACATTATAAGTGTAAATTAACATGCTCACGAGGTACAGCATAGTATTGGCACCTTGAACAATAAAAATCACACATAGATGAGGATAAAAGAAAAGGGACTAAGGTCATGATGTTAACTGAGATGTAATACTACTAATGTAAGGCAAATCAATGTTTATTGCCATAAAGTTAATACTAATGATGTATTTTATATGTAACGTATAGATGAAATTAGATGCAGGAAGTATTAGATATGTACCAACACATTTCAAAATACCAGAGCAGAACAAAACACTGCCAAACCTTATCATTACTATAATAAACATACAAACTAAATATTATCAAAACATGAAGGTGTAATGTCAAATAAGAAAAAAATGTGTCACTTAAGAATACTGAATGATAGGCTGAGGAAAATGTAAATAAATTAAAATAGGAAAATACTAGCTAATACTGAGGTAATCAGAAGTTGTGATGATTTGTTCAGTATAAATAGGCCACAGAAAATATGGTTTAGAAACCCATAATAATATAAAATGAATAAAAACAATTAGCAATGCCATAGACCAAGTGTCTAGCCAAAAGAAATATAATTGTTATGGATAATAATTAAGGAATTATGTAAAATACTACTGTGCAATAATTATAAGATATCACAGAGAACAAAAGTGAGTAATAATAATACATTAGATTAAGAATCCTTAATATAAGAAAGGGATAAAGACACAGTAAAAATATTGAGGTAGGCCTAAACTACCAGAGAGAATTTTTAACGAATTACCACCTGAAACTTTAATGAGAAGGTGTAATAATTAATAAGGAAATAGAAATGATAAAAGTTTATCAAAAAAATGAACATAATAAATAAAATAAAATAGAAAATAAGATATGTAAATAGATCGTAAAAAATAGTAATAAATTTATTTTGTTATCCTTATCAAAGTTATATGGTGTGGGTAACCGAAATACTCGGTTTAGAAAGACAAAGCGATGGGAGTAATGAAAAAAGGACTAGTGTATTTATAAATGAACAATTTAAATTATAAGGAAATAATTAATTACAAGCCCGTGGGCGTACAATGGGGAACCGAATTTCGGTAATCTCAAACCCAGCGAGATGACGCCAAGAACGTGTCTATTTTGCCGAATAATTCCGAAAGTAAACGGAAATTAGAAAAACTAACAAATCAGAGGTCATCATTAATTACTATGTACGAGATTTTGACACAGGTAAGATCATCAGTTATCTCGAGACTTCGACGAGGGATCCACGCAGGTTACCGTAACCAACAATACGGAATTGATAGCCGACAGCTGATCACAAACGTTTTAACCTCGAAACACGAAGTTGAGATTAGGTCAGATGTAAACAGAGTGAAAGTTTTATTTTATCAGTATTCTAATCCGGTGTACGTGCGCATAGGCAGTGAACGACTAAGAGTTATTAAAAATGATTTAATTCAATAAACAAATTTTTAATAGTGATACTCCAAGAAACGACTTAGAACGGAAATATAAGTGACGATTACTAAATATTCAAATAGTAATAAAATGTTCGATGACGCTATTAGCGAAATAGACTAACAGAATTATATCAATTTTAATTCCAACAAAGATTGGAACAATACTTTAATTATTAATTCAGATAATTATTAGTGAAGGATTTAATCGTAACCAAACTTTAATTTTAGAATTAACTTGATGGACATACCGAGATAGGATGTATCAATGATAAACTTTAAAAAACTTTGACCTATTATATGCTAAGCATTATGTATTGTGTCTAACATTAAGATTGTTACTAAATATTTAATAATGTTCAAACCTATTAGAGAGGAATATCCAAATACCTGTAAACTTTGTACTATCCAATCTAAGAAGGCAGATAATGAGTCTCGTCACTAGATTACATTCCAAACCGTATTGTACGAATATTTTAGTGTCGTTAAACAGGTATTAATTATTTAAAGTTGATTAATTCATGTTCCAGTGAAACTAGTTTTAACCTCAAATATCAACAAAAATCACATGTTCACTTTCTATGTTATTCGTTAAGGAATTTTAATAATGTTATCACTCTCCTACTACTAAACCATGATAGTAGTGCATTGTTTTAATTTTGTTTGTATCTTGCAGTCTCAAAGGACCTGCTTTATTTATTAAATAATTTAACGAAATTCCTAGCGTACAAGGCGGCGAACAGTGTGAGTCAGTCTTGTAACCCTGAGATATAATAATTTTAAAGAGTCCATCAGTGACCTTGAATTAAAGGAAAGATAAATAATATTATTGTATTTTAATGATAATTCAAAAATGAGTTCGAAGAATAAAATTAATTTATACTCCATCCAAGTGTTTTGACTAATTATTTTACTAGACTAAGACGTTGCAGCTTAGGTGGACAGAATCCACGGTTGGCAGCAGTGGTGGCAACTTTATGACCATCAATACCCATCAGCTTTACTATTAAAACACCATTATAAGTAAGTAACTGTATAACCGATTACTTCTATTTTCAGTGAGAAGGCATACAAATAGGATCGTCTTAGCAACGAGAGAACGTCAAAATTCAAATACGAACTCAGAGAACCCGAACAATACAATAAACAAATTATTTTATTTAAACCAATATTCAACAGCATTAATAATAATAACAATTTAACAGAAGCATACTCGTTTTATTATAAATGGGCACCAGCAATTAGGGGCTTAAACGGGTACGACTTCGAACTATAAAAAATTGGCACCGCAACTTGGGGCATAATAAATACGAACACGAGACTCCGTATACATCGAAATACAATCATATGCTGTACTGTGCATTTAATAGATTATATAAATATTTAAATTAAATTAATAAATATGTAATAAATAAGCAAGTCTGAGATTGAAAGCTGAGTTTATGTTAAAAATACGGCATGTAGACATGCAGGAACCGACCTACACGATCACGCGATTATCGCTGAGAGTGTGTTCAGTAGTAAATAATGTGTGTGAGTGAGGCCGGTTCGAGCATGAAAGTTTGCAATCTCACCTTAAATAGGTGTAAAATTATAGTTTTTATTTAATTTTAAGAAAACCATAAATGGTAGAAAAGATTCAAAGACTCCTAAATATGTATAAAATTAATACACATGTGTAGTGAGAAAACGGCGTGAAAAGGACGTGCAGTGCAAATTCAGTGCGATTTTAAGGGCGTAGTAAGTACACGAATTATTCGATTACGATGGTAATTACGGTGGACATGTGTAATTAAATCATCCATCGTTAGAGCACCCTGTAGTTCACATTAAACTTTGCCATTGGCAGAAATGTGCGAAAATATGCAATTGGACGATAGTGGGGGAAGTGACGCCTCCAAGCGATTTCTGACAGGCAGAATTTTGTCCCAACAGGTGCGGTACTATGCTCGAATATAAATAAGGGCACGGAAGAAGCCAAGTTCTTCTCAATCAGTCTTCAGTAGCGGCGGGACGCTATGTCCAGTATCGACGCGAATTTTAAATTTTGTTAATTGAACAGTAAAGGCAGATGGACGCTATGTTCATCTAAGTATCAAACATTAACTCTTACTCTGGTTACGAATACGATTGTAGAACATACTTGACGATGTCTACCCACAAACGTCCGTCACTCAAAACAAGCTACGAGGTTACGTCATGCAGAGGAACACTATGGTGAACAGCAGAGGCGTCTCATAGAGCAACAGCAGCTGGTGCAGAGCAACATATCACTTTACACTACAGCAACCATGAAGGACGAGTAACTGGAGGACGACAAGTGGAACCGGGGGAACATGCCGGGAACTCCATCAGAAAAGGACCCACGGATCAACGGAGGACATGGGTACGATCTAGAGAATCGAGGTGACAAATAATCAATTTATAACTTTTAAATGAGAGACTAAAGACATTGAAAAGACACTTTGAAATTTAAAAATAAATAAGAGTTATGTAAAATGTAGATATAGAGGTTCAGAGAATCTATTTTAAATTCAATAAATATTTTCTTTGATGATTAACAATTAATTTAGTCAATTTAAATTTTATTTAAAGTTTGTAAAGCAATCAATGATTAAGATGTATGCAATGCATAAAGTAACGTAGTTAGAAGTTATATAAAGAAAATAAAACAAAACTGCAGTAAAGCACACAGTCAGACTGAGCAGTCGAGATTTAAGATAACAAATAAATATTTACAATATACCTTTGTTACTATAGAATATAGGATTTATTTTATATTAAATGTACTGCAACACTTGAACGTTTAAACAAACAATAATGAATATTTATAGCGAAGTAAATGAGATTTTTTAAAGACGCTTGTGGTTTATGAATAAAATTATGAAAACTCGTTACAATTCGATCAATGACTACTCTTATTACCATTACACCCAAATCCCATTAATTAGTACACTTTACCAGCAATGTTGTATAAATTGTGGAACTACACAAATTAAATGTACTTAAATTTCTAATTGGTAGTGTTACAATATATGCTGCAACAGTACAAACATTAAGGTACACTGCATTGCCAAATTAAATAAATAAATAATAAAAATAAATAAATATGAATTAATAAACATGATTCAGATTGCATAAGCTGGATCGTAGTAAAAATAGGGAGCGCAGAATCATGCATGGACATGCATTTTCGACACACCTGTCGCTAGCGTTGTGTACGCGCGTATTTTGTTGGTGTGTGTGAAACCTGTCCGTTCCTGAAATGTAACCAACCCTTTTCAAGTAGAATAAATAGTTATATGTTTATTTTAATTATAAGAAAACTATGAACGATAGGATAAAACAAAAGACACCAAAGTGTATAGAAATTATAGGCGAATAAAGTGTTAAAAAACCGTATCGATGTGATGAAAAGTGCAATTACTATACGTAAAAAATGAATAACTCTTTTTGTGAGTACCATAAAGAAATTCAATTTACGTATAGTAATCACATAAAAATTAGTGATCGATTGAGGATCGAGTGAGGTGAAACAAACTTCGTAATTCGCGAAAATAGGCGAAAATTGTGACTTGAACCAGAGTGGGGAAAGTGATGCTCGACAGAATCTGACAGGTTAGATATTGTTCAGACAGGAATTTTTGCACGACCTGACTATAAGTACCAGGTAGCGTTAATAAGGTTTTTTCTTCTCGATTCAACCGTTGCCGCAGGAGGCTATGTCAGTCGACGACGCCAATTCACATCTATAGTGAGAGTCACAGGACAAACGATATGTCTAACCAGAGCCGCAGAATACATACGATGAGGTCTATGGACACGCCGGCAGCATATGACGCGAGGCGAACCGACTATTAATCAACACATGCAGGAGGACACGATCAGAGGACCAAAAGGATACGACCAGAACACCAAAAGGACACGGAGGACACGACCAGAGGACCAAAGGAGGACGTACAGATGAATAACCACGTCAAACGAGGTGATAAAAAAAACATTGTAATTATAGACATTTGAAAGACACTAATTAAAGTTGGAATGAAAGACATTCAACCAGTATTAAAATAAATAAATTATGCATAAATGTAAAAGCAGAACAAAATATTAGAATAATATTTCTTTTATCAAATTTAGTAATTAGTAACGTAAATTATACGAGAAATATTTAATTTGTGAATTAACGTAATTAATAAAGTCTTTGATGATAAAGGAGAAAGCATATGCAGTAGAAAGTTAAAACAAAGTAATATAAATGAAACTTGAATAGAAGTAAATTCATTTTCGAAGCTAATGAATCAGCAATTGCAAAAAGATAAACACACAATGAGTAAGCCGAGAGCAAAATCAATATTTTAAAGTAATTAAAATTAGATAATACGATTTGTGTATAAAATGTGTATGTAACTTGTTAGCAATAAGTTATGTAGGAAAACTTCGTACAAACGATATAATAACGAGTCAATGTTTAATATGCGATATGAAAGATTTTGTTTAATAAATAAATTATGGGACAATTTTAAACTTAAATAACGTATCATCTTCCTATTACGATTGCACCCATGAAATCAATTCAATAAATTAAATTGAATTTGTTATGTTATATAACACACATTTTCTCACACATTTAAATTATATTAAATAAATATCAAATTGTAGTGTTATATAATTTTGGCGTCCCAAGAATGTGGGGCTCCTCAAACATAAATAAATTTGTATTTGCAACCTGTATACACAAAGACATACAGTTGTAATATATATATATATATATATATATATATAATCACAGTTATGCATCATAACTTGAACACGCAACTTTTAACAATAGTTGTGCATCTTTTTGAGACCGCATATATAAAAGTTATGAGTAAGCTTAGACATTTTATTCTTACATGTTCGTAATCAGCATAAAAAACCGTAAAAATATATATCCGTTTCAAGATAGTTTGTTGAAAAAAATTCAATAATAATTACCCTGTTTAGTTAGTCGTTATAACTGACTCGCACGTTTAACAAATTCCATTACAAATTTGTCACGGAATCCGGTTTAACTTCTAGTGATGAAAAATATGCACAGTGTTGCCACAAAATATATATAGAGTCACCAACACTACTTATGAAACAAACATTAAATCAAATATGCTAATGTTACAAAATTCACAAATTGAAAAAAATAAAATTTGAAATTATCTATAGGCTAAATTGCTTTGATTATATTATCTTCTCCACTTGATATGTTTTCCACATCAATATCATCTGATGTCGATACTACTGATGGTGCAAAAATAGTCATTTTTTCCCAGTCAATTCTGGAAAGTTCAGGAGAAACCTGAAAGATCATTACAAAACTCATACATAATTTTTCACTAACTTAATAATTAAGAATATTAAGCTAATAATTAAGAGAATAATTTATTTTCTTAACCTAGCACAATATTTGTAGGTTAGCACTATGAATTTATAAAAAATTAATGGATTTTGTGTAAATTTCTAAAAAAATTAAATTTACAGCATAATCTAGTAGTTATTTTATAGTAATCTATTTTAATTTAAGTGAACTCAATTCTAAAAGTTAAAAACAAACTTACATACTGCAGATCCTCTTGTTGTTCAGCTAGCACTATTGGTTCGTTACATCCCTGCACTGAAGAAAATATTTCTAACATTTCCTGAAAAAAATTTCTAACATAATCATACAAACTCGAAAAACAAAAATCTGTTCAAATGATTAACATTGAATAATATGATCCTGATTATAACAAGCAAATACATTACGGATAATTCATCCATACTCTGCATCATTTAAATCTACTATTAAGTATAAGACACCCCATAAAATTTCATGTGATATTAGTTGAGTATCATTTAGGAGGTTAAACAATGTAAATACAATTCTACACATTACGTTACAGATTATAAATACAGATAATAAGAAATTAAATAAAAATAACACTATAGGCCTACATCAATTATCGGGTTTAAGAACCTGCTGTAAGCAGTGATAATTTTAGTTTAGTGAGCTTTAATCAGACTTGCATGCAATAATAAATTTTACATAAGATAAAAGAACGATGCTTTCTTTAGTCACCAGCAAAACCTTTTCTGTCTGCAAGTTAATATTATAAAATTTAAAAACAGCACAATTTTATTAAAAAATTTAATCGAGATTAAAATGCATGTTTAAGTCAAAAATTAAAGAAGTCACAGTTCAAATTCTCTTTTCACTTTTTCTTTTACGTGACAAATATTAGCCCTTAATTTTTAAAGCAGAGCTGTGTTAAAACAAAATTTTTATGACAAATATATTAAAATTTAATGGACTCAATGGTATGAAAGTAACTATGTGTACAAAAAATTACAACAGTTTGCTTCAGTGAGGATACAGTAGCCATAGGCCTATATTATAAATTTTGTTATATTAGGTCTTAAAATTAACCTTAACTTACTAAGTCCTATCTTATTAAGTAATTACGTTTCTCTGAAAAATGCTGAATTTGAAAGTAAAGTATATTTAGAGTAATATAGCTGGACTGAAGAATTAAATAAAATATGTAACTAGTTAAATACGAGCAGAGTTCAAATTAAATATATTATGGTAAGGCCTACCATCTTGTGTTAGGTAGGACCACATTTTACGAATAAAATGACTTACAAATTGGATACATTACACAAATATAGGTAGGCTAGAGTAGACAAAATAATTGTCAGACTTACAGCAGTATCTATAATAAAGAAAAATTATTTAATTAAATTGCAGTCAGTGCCCTCACAGGGACTTTTTTAAAAAAATGAGTTAATTACCCCTTGGGTAATTATGAAAATTCTCATCAATGCTGATATTGCGCTGATATAATTTTATTCTATTCTTCTATGTTATATAAACACAAGAAAAATAATTTTAAACGACAGTCGAACCTATTTACGGAGACAAAAAATTAAATTTTTACTCCCATAAGAACGCATGCATGGTGAATGTAAGGCCTACCATGTTGTGTTAGCCTAGGTATATTGTATTAATTAAATTAGAATGCTAAACTGCTCCATTATTAAATTTTGGACAGAACACAGTGATATTATGTATAGTTGGGTCTATAACAGGTAATGTTCGACAAAGTAATCTAGACATGCACACATAATGTAACACACCTAATTTGCTACAAACAACGGACAACATACACTAAGTAAATGATCATCTTACCTTTCATTATTATTCCTAGCGTCTCCAACATCTTTTTACTTCGACTTGCCATCGCAAACAATTCAATACGAACAACAAAATTCTGTCCCACACACCTCAACAAACGAAAGCAAATTACCGCAAACACACTAAACGCAGCACGAACTAAAACTAATGGCCGGTCACATTTTTTTCGTTTCACCAACTAAACAGAGTAAACACATGGTAAAAACACACTTCCCTCTGTAGTGTCTGTCTTTTCTACACATGTTAAAAATTTAAGAGAATAATAGAATAATGTCAATATGGCCGACAAACTAAACATATTTCATTATATACATGTATATATTTCGATCAAGTTGTGATGCTTCAGCGTACAGCAAAATTACGATGTATAAAGTTTTGTATAAGTTTTTCGCACGCTGACACCCCATAACTTCGTCACGATAACTTCATCACCTAAAGATGTACATATATATAAGTTCATCAAATTTGTTGAACTTACCCTGGGTAAAAATAGGCGTGGGTTGAAGAAACTAGGGAGCGCTAAGTGTGTATTACATATATATATATATATATATATGTATATATATATATTGTAACGTACCGCTTAATGTGAGGTGTGCACTTGCGAAAGTGTATTGCAATTACAAGCTTTGTTAATTCCGCCCCACAGTTGTACGCCAATTCTGTAACGTACGGTTTCTTTTTTCGTGAGGTGTAATGGAAGTGTTATTATATGCCTCACGCAGTATGCGTCACTTTTGAATTATACTAACTGACGTTTTAAAAGGTATAAATAAAGGATTTTGTTTATCTTGTTTTACTCAATCTAAAAGAAATCGAGAGTGTGTGATTTGGGGTCAAGGAGGTAATTTGTTCAGCCTTATGCAGAAGAGAGAGTAAGTATCATTATTGCCTCTCAGTTGTGACGATTTCTTCTGTATGTTGTGCTGAAATTTTCATTAACTACCCACTACAATAAATTGTAACACGTTATAATTCAATATTAATTTTTAATAATATTGCTTTATTGATTATTGACTTTTGTCTCCTGCCACCAAAATATAGGTATCACAATTAATCTTATTTGAAAAAAAAAACATCATCTCGACTTTACCGAGTAAACATAGATCGGTCTAAGGAACAAAACATATATGTTGTTATTTACCCAATATTACGCTATAATAAAAAACATCAGTTATTACATAATTCTTAGTAATTCCCCAGGGTTCAGGGTGAATTCTTTGTGTTATGAGAGTGTCAGAAATGGATAATTGCTACGCTTTACAAATATCAAAAAATTAATAAATAATTTTGTTTATTTTTCAAATATTACGTAGTTTCCGGAATAGCCGTAAGAGAGCAGCATGTATTTGTTTACTTTGAAAGAAACATATGATAAAATGAATATTTTTTGTTCTATTTCACTGTTAAAAAACGAGTTTTCTTCTGGACTTATTACGAAAAAATGTTTATATTACCTCGCTCCGTGTTGTCCTTACTGGATTGAAGTTTTATTCTGTGATGAGGTACGTCTTGCGTTATTATTTCCTTTTCGTTTGGAGTATTTTCTAATTGTCTACTGGAAGTAGGCCGAACTATATTGGATCCTCAGAATGTTTTCATCCACTGGTTTTTAATGTATATCACCATTTAATTTGGATTCCTCAGGTATAATTAGTTAGTACTCACTTTATTTATTACTCTTGCGTGAATTTCGCCTCCTCCAACGTCCAAAAAAGGTTATTTTTTATAATTTTTGTCGCATCGTTTCTTCAACTCTCCGGTTTAGTTCAAAATTTTTTATCTTATTAACAATACTTGTTATTTTTCATCACTCTTAGTAACACATAGTATTTTTATTATGTAGGCAGTTTGTGATTATTATAAATTTATATTTTATTTATGGAAAAATAATTCCCTTCCATTCCGGTTTCTTTACTAATTTAATTTACATAATATGTTTTGGTTAATTTTTTTTTTGACATTGTATATAAATTTTTTATCATTTTATTATCCTTAAATAAATTTATATATTATTTATTTAGCCTCGAATAGTGTTCATACCCGGTACTACTTCCTGTTGCCATTTCCTTCATAGGATTATTTTAATTTTATATTATCTTTGGTAGTTAAAATTTTTATGTCTTTTAAAATTAACCCTGGGTTTTCTTACAATTTAACACAATTATTTGAAACAATATAATATTAACTTGGGTATAACAAATTGTGGTTCATACAATATAAATTACAATAAATAAATAAAATTACAAAAATCAATTAGTATTATTACATACTACTTCCATAGTCTTATCCTATCCAAAACATACAGCACAGTTTAGTAATACATTAATTTCACTTTAGTTTTTCACCTCAACGGGTACACTAGAACTCACTTCGCACTATATACCACTCGAATTGTTTATTATGTTGAGTGATATAATTAAATTTTTGAGCGAGCTTTAGTTTTACCCATTTCTGACTTTTATTCTCATGATTTACTTTATTGGGACCGGGTTATGTACCGTTACATAAAGCCCCCCCACTAGAACAAATTTATTTTAGTTCAACTCGTTGATAGAAATAAATTGTTGATTTGTTCAAGTCTCCTAATGGTCTTGACTTTGTTTTCATAATAGTGTTTCATTTCCGACTGATTATACACTCCCTTTATTTTATTATTGGTAATTGTTTTAATTTCGTAAGTATTATTACCCTTCACCTGGGTTATGATGTAAGGGCCAGTATAAAGTAGCAATAACTTCCGGGCGATACCCTCTATAGAACTGGGTAGTTGTCTATTTTTTATTAGTACTTTATCTCCCAACTGGTATGTATCCAATCTTCTCCTTTTTACTTGATCCTTTTTTTGTTGAAGTTCCACTTTATGTAACACTGTTGTGCATTTCCACTTGGTCGAATTCTACTCTCTCTCCTGGAGGGAAATTTATCAATGACATAATTTCTCTTGGTGGTGGTTTATCAAACATTATTTGATAAGGGCTAGTACCGATAGTGTCATGGTATGACCAATTAAGAAAAGTCTCGGCTGGTTCAATATACTGACTCCAGTTTTTATGTTCTTGATGACAGTAGGTGCGTAGAATTCTGCCAACTTCCCGTAATACACGCTCAGCAGGATTGCTACTAGGGTGGTACACGGATGTCTTGTACGTTCTTATTTGCCAATTTCTCAATTCTTCCTTCCACCTTTTCCCCCGAAATTGCGTTCCATGATCCGTTATAATCATTTCCGGTCTTCCCACCTCAGGTAAGTATTTTTTTATAATTACTTCTAGAATTTTCTTCGTTGTAGCTCTACTAATAGCATAGAGTTTTGTGTATTTCGTATAATGATCAAATAATATGATGATATATTTATATTTATGTCTTCCTCCACTTCTGGGAAAAAGTCCGCAGATATCCAAAAAAAATCTTTTCAAGTTTTTTATTAGATGTTATAGTAATCATGGTGCCTGTTTTCTTCTCATTATTTACTTTTACAAGCTGACAAATGTTACAGGTTTTTACTATCTCTCTTACTCTTTTATTTATAGCTTTCACGTAACAATGTTCAGATAAAGCTTTAATAACCTTGAGTGATCCCATATGGCCATACCTTTCATGATAATCCTGAATCAATGCTACTTCTGTTGCTGCTGGTACATATATTTTCCAGACATGATCCTTAATGGTAGGACGAATAAAAAGGATCTCTTCATAAACACAAAAAAATTTCATTATTATAGGGTCATGTTGTAATATTCTTTCCTTAATCTTTGTTAATTTATTGTCACTTTGTTGATCGATTTTTATTTTATTAATTATATCTTGTAACTCCTTTGCCATCTTAATTAGGTGATATATTTTTCCAATGCTTTCTGGTTCTATTTCACAAGTTACTTTTTCAAGGTTAATCCGGGATAATCGGTCTGCTATTACATTCTTCTTACCTAGAATATATTCCCAGTCTAAATTATATTCTTGAAGTATTAATGCCCATCTAGTAAGTCTGCCGTGATTAAGTTTACAATTCTTTAAAAATGAAATTGATCTGTGATCAGTTCTGATAGTCACTGGGTATCCCAAAATAAATGTTCGAAATTTTATACATGAGAACACAACACTCAGCAGTTCTTTTTCAGTTACTGTATAGTTTCTCTCACAACTGCTTAGTACTCTGCTTGCAAAACTGATAACTCCATGATTTCCTTCTTCATCTTCCTGATATAGCTCACTCCCAAGGCTAATGTTATTAGCATCACAATTTATGAAAAAACGTTTATTAAAATTTGGGTGATGTAACATGATGCAGTCAAGAAATTTATTTTTTACTATCTGGAAATTATTATCTTCACTTTCTTCCCATTTCCACTTGTTTTTCTTTGAAAGTAAATATTGAAATTTAGCTGTTATTTCTGAATAACTCTGTTGAAATTTTCTATAATAGTTGCATATCCCCAAAAAGGATTGTAATTGTTTCAAGTTTCTGGGTTTGGGAAAATCTTGAATAGCCTTTACTTTTTCAGGAGATGGTTTAATTCTAGTAGCAGATAAAATGAACCCTAAAAATGGTAGTTCATGGGTGATAAACTTAGATTTATCCAGTTTTAAAGTTATATTATGTTGCAAAAGTTTATCTAACACTGTTTCCACTCGGTTACAATGCTCCTCCCAAGTACAAGACGTAATTAGTATGTCATCCACATGTATGGTAGTAAAATCTAAGACTTCCTTACCCAAAATTTGGTCCATGCATTGAATGAACACAGCCACAGAATTTACCAATCCAAAAGGCAAACGCTTAAAATGATAATTTCGTCCTTCGAATATGAAAGCAACATATTGTCTGCTGTTAGGGTGCAATTCTATTTGCCAGTATCCACAGACTGCATCCCAAGTACTCGTGTACTTGCATTCAAAAAATCTCTTCATAATCTCCTCAATCTCACCTGGAGACGTGCGATCGTTAATGAGCATTTTATTCAACTCCCGAGCATCGAGACATAGTCTATCTTGACCATCTTTCTTCGTTATACCCACCAATGGGCTAGTATATGGAGAGTTACTTCTTTCAATTATGTCTTCTAATATCATTCTTTGAATTTCTTTCCTTGCTGCCTCTTTCAAAGCTTGAGCAATAGGGTATGATCGTTTATTAAAATTTACATTTTCTTTAAATTTTAGTTCACACAAGAAGTTTTTTGCTTTTCCTGGTGATTCTAAGAATACTGGTTTATATTTATTATAAATTTTTATAAGTTGTTGTTTCTGTTCTATACTAATTATTTCCGGTGCCTGCCTATTCTGAAACTCCATTATTTCTTCTATCTTCTCTTTCCAAATCTTTGATTCTGTTACTTCTATATTATTACCTAGGGTTAATCTATTATTCTCCCTAACAAAAAATGAGTTCGGACACTGAGGGGCACTTTGGCTACCAATTATCTCAGCCGTTAACTCACCATTTTCTGTGCTCAAGGTTACTATACCCCTGGCCAGATTTATAATTGCAGTGTGTCGCCGTAGCATATCACACCCTATTAACACCCTAAACGGTAGCTCTTTCGCTACTAAAAATCCCATAGGAATTCCTATTCCATTAGTGGTAACATTCAAAGACACTTGTTTTTTGATTGTTTTATTTTGTTTCCCGGTAGCACCAACAATTGTTAAATTGTTAATTGGTAAAGTAGGTATTCTCTCAGTAGTTAACTCAGTAATACGATCTAATTCTAATTGATCAATAATTGAAATATTGGCCCCTGTATCAATCATGGCCTCTGCTGACACTCCATTTAATTTTATTTGTATATAGACTATGTCATTGTTCGGTGATGACTCCTCGATTACTCTTTCTTCCATTAACTCGGACTGTATATTTTTTAGAAAATTATTTCTGATAATGGTTATTGGTTTATTCAAATTAGTATTATAATTGGGTGTATGGTAAATTCTGTGCCCTGTTGTTTCTAGCAGTGACGGGCAATCACATCTTCTCACTGCTGGTACCCGTTTCCCCTATTTATATCATTACTATTGGTTGCTTCAACATTTTCATTATGTTGAATGTTGTTTATCGGTATCCTTTCTTCATCCCTCTCTCTGGATCTAGGTTGATCGATGTTCATACTCCTTGGTGGACCTTCGTCTCTATGATAATAATTATGTCTGTAATTCTGTCGATTATTATTAGACCATCTTCCGCGATATCTGTTATTGAAATAACTGTTGTTAGCATGTACATAATTAACTCGGGGCCGATTCTCTCTTGGTGGTTCATTCCTCCGCTCCTCGGTATTCCCTGACCTCCATCTACTTCTCCTATAATAAGATTCCTGTTCATAATTTTCTAGCAGCGTTTCCATGCCTCCAATAGTTTTGATTTGTCCACTCAAGCGTGCACTTATGATCTTTTCTTCAAAATGATACGCCATTTTGGTCACTAGACACTCTTCAGGTATCTTAGGGTCTAGATACTTGGCGATACACACCTTCCCTAAAAAGTAAGCAGTAGGTGTTTGTCCCACTGTACGGTCATACCTACCATGACAGATATCGTCCCTAATAATGTTTTGTACTGATTCTGACCAGTACTTAAGTTTGAACATAGTTTTGAAACCCTCATAATCACACACCTCGTTCCTAATTGCTGTCCACCAATTATCATTGATATTTTTGAACGATTCGTCTAATAGACCTTTTATCATATTCCATCGATTCTCCTTTGATCTGTTCAAAATTTCATCTACTCTCCCTAAAAATTCAAGTGGGTTTCTGCGATAATCCCGAAAGTTTACACTTTCCTTATTGTCTGGATAAACATGATGACTGCTGCATGCAGATCTAGCACTTATTCTATCTACATCACATTGCAAATTGGTTTGTATTTGTTGCAAACTATCTAATTTCTCTGCTTGGCTATCACATTGATTTTTTACATTCTCTACAGTTTTCTGAAACTCTGAAAATTTACAGTTTAGACTGCTTTTAATGCTATCTAACTGGTCATTATTTTCTTTTCGTATGGCCATTACACGAACTTGGTTATCTTGTTCTTCTTTTTCCATTCTTGCTTCAACTCCAATTTTAATTAGTTCCATCTTCTCTTCAGTTGTATCTAATCTTTGGTTAGTTTCTACTAATTTCTTCTCGGCCTCTTCCTTATATGCCTCTACTCTTTGGCTTAACGTATTATTGACCAGTTCAATTTTACCTTCTAGATTTTCTCTTAATTCTTTATTGAAATTCTCCATCTTAACTTCAATTTGTTTTAAATTCTCATTATTCTCTTCAAATTTTGCATTCATCTCTTCTCTTTGCCCTTCAACCGCTTCCTTCAGTTCATGGTATTGTTCATTCATGGTTTGTTTTAAGTTTTCCTCTTGTTTTCTAAAATTTTCATTAGTTTGTTTATTCTGTTCCTTCAAAGTTTCCTCCTGTTTCCTAAATTTTTCGTCTATTTTATCATTTGTTTGTTTATTGCTTTCCATAATAATTCTCAACATCTCCTGCATGCTCATATCTTCTTTTTGGGTGGATTTATCTGGTTGGTCCCCTTGGGCATCCTCTTCCACTATTTCCTTTTCCGTATCCATAACTACTTCGGTTTCTTCTATATCACCTGTCTGTTGGTCCATTTCACTGTCCGTAACTAATTCTATTTCTTGTTCCTGTCCACCTTCATCAATCTCCTTTTCTTCTGCCCTTTTCTTCGATTTGTCTCGGGTATTAGGCATTTCTTGTTTTCTCATAACTGCCAACGATAATTAGATTTTTTGATATATATTTTATATTAAATATCAAAATTCTTTTCTAATTACCGCCCTTTTACGTTGAGCGCCAATTCTGTAACGTTCTACTTTAGTGAGGTCTTAGCGAAACGTACACCTTTAGTCAAGCCCCAAATGTTGGGTTCGCCAATTCTGTAACGTACCGCTTAATGTGAGGTGTGCACTTGCGAAAGTGTATTGCAATTACAAGCTTTGTTAATTCCGCCCCACAGTTGTACGCCAATTCTGTAACGTACGGTTTCTTTTTTCGTGAGGTGTAATGGAAGTGTTATTATATGCCTCACGCAGTATGCGTCACTTTTGAATTATACTAACTGACGTTTTAAAAGGTATAAATAAAGGATTTTGTTTATCTTGTTTTACTCAATCTAAAAGAAATCGAGAGTGTGTGATTTGGGGTCAAGGAGGTAATTTGTTCAGCCTTATGCAGAAGAGAGAGTAAGTATCATTATTGTCTCTCAGTTGTGACGATTTCTTCTGTATGTTGTGCTGAAATTTTCATTAACTACCCACTACAATAAATTGTAACACGTTATAATTCAATATTAATTTTCAATAATATTGCTTTATTGATTATTGACTTTTGTCTCCTGCCACCAAAATATAGGTATCACAATTAATCTTATTTGAAAAAAAAAAACATCATCTCGACTTTACCGAGTAAACATAGATCGGTCTAAGGAACAAAACATATATGTTGTTATTTACCCAATATTACGCTATAATAAAAAACATCAGTTATTACATAATTCTTAGTAATTCCCCAGGGTTCAGGGTGAATTCTTTGTGTTATGAGAGTGTCAGAAATGGATAATTGCTACGCTTTACAAATATCAAAAAATTAATAAATAATTTTGTTTATTTTTCAAATATTACGTAGTTTCCGGAATAGCCGTAAGAGAGCAGCATGTATTTGTTTACTTTGAAAGAAACATATGATAAAATGAATATTTTTTGTTCTATTTCACTGTTAAAAAACGAGTTTTCTTCTGGACTTATTACGAAAAAATGTTTATATTACCTCGCTCCGTGTTGTCCTTACTGGATTGAAGTTTTATTCTGTGATGAGGTACGTCTTGCGTTATTATTTCCTTTTCGTTTGGAGTATTTTCTAATTGTCTACTGGAAGTAGGCCGAACTATATTGGATCCTCAGAATGTTTTCATCCACTGGTTTTTAATGTATATCACCATTTAATTTGGATTCCTCAGGTATAATTAGTTAGTACTCACTTTATTCATTACTCTTGCGTGAATTTCGCCTCCTCCAACGTCCAAAAAAGGTTATTTTTTATAATTTTTGTCGCATTGTTTCTTCAACTCTCCGGTTTAGTTCAAAATTTTTTATCTTATTAACAATACTTGTTATTTTTCATCACTCTTAGTAACACATAGTATTTTTATTATGTAGGCAGTTTGTGATTATTATAAATTTATATTTTATTTATGGAAAAATAATTCCCTTCCATTCCGGTTTCTTTACTAATTTAATTTACATAATATGTTTTGGTTATTTTTTTTTTGACATTGTATATAAATTTTTTATCATTTTATTATCCTTAAATAAATTTATGTATTATTTATTTAGCCTCGAATAGTGTTCATACCCGGTACTACTTCCTGTTGCCATTTCCTTCATAGGATTATTTTAATTTTATATTATCTTTGGTAGTTAAAATTTTTATGTCTTTTAAAATTAACCCTGGGTTTTCTTACAATCTAACACAATTATTTGAAACAATATAATATTAACTTGGGTATAACAAATTGTGGTTCATACAATATAAATTACAATAAATAAATAAAATTACAAAAATCAATTAGTATCATTACATACTACTTCCATAGTTTTATCCTATCCAAAACATACAGCACAGTTTAGTAATACATTAATTTCACTTTAGTGTTTCACCTCAACGGGTACACTAGAACTCACTTCGCACTATATACCACTCGAATTGTTTATTATGTTGAGTGATATAATTAAATTTTTGAGCGAGCTTTAGTTTTACCCATTTCTGACTTTTATTCTCATGATTTACTTTATTGGGACCGGTTTATGTACCGTTACAATATATATATATATATTAGAACGTTACTCTTAGACACTTATTTTTGCACATATGCTGTTACTCATTTGTGCGCACTTACCCACGTCTCTAAGGTATACTCTTCTTCTGCAGTATTTACCTTGATGTTTCCCAGCTAGGTCGCAGGCTTTGGTAGTTGATTGAGTGTGGATAAGCACGGGAATATCGTTATATAATTTTAATATAATTAAAGAGTACAGAGGATTTAGTATTGGTTGTGAAATTAGTACGACACTGTAAATAAAATCATATTCATTTTGTTCATTATTTTAAAAAATTCAAATTGTCATATTATTAATTATTGTGTGGGTTAATTACTATTGGAACCCTTATATTCGATACGAATATAATATAATTATAACGTTGTTAAAATCTTATCGCTTATATTCTAAGACATATTATACACAAACATAAGACATAAATGACCTGGAATATTTACACAGACATATAATACATAACACATATAATTATTATAATATATAACACATAATTATTATAATACGTGATTAACACGTACGAAATTGAATATTCATCTTGTCTTAGCAAGTGTGGTTTTTATTATATACCACTTAATTAAAAAATTAATTAATTAAACATTTATTAAAAATATTAATAGAGACCATTCTATTATTTTAATTAATTATATTACTAATGTCTCAATTAATTAACAATCTTCAATTTAAGTAACTCTCATACTTGAATTTAATTATCTAATAAAATATGAAAATATAATAAAATGAAGTTCTCCAGGAAAAAGGGATGAAAATAAATAACACCAAAACAAAGGTAATGGTAATGGGGGAGGAAATAATATATATAGAGATTGGAGGAGTGAAGATAGAACAAGTCAAACAATTCAAATATCTAGGGGTTATAATAGACAGTAATGGGAAACAAGAAGCCGCATTAAATGAAAGGATTGAAAAGGCAATAAAAGTATACTATGCATTAAACAGTAGATTTATAAATAAGAAGGAAATATCAAGTATATAGACCGGTTTTAACATCGGCTGTGAGACGTGGGTGCTATCCAAAAGCCAAAAAAATAAAATCGAGGCGGCAGAAATGAAATATCTTAGGAGAGTAGTGGGAGTAACAAGGAAGAACAGAGTTAGGAATACACAAATAAGAGAGGATCTGGAAGTGATATCGATTCTGGATTTTATTGAACAGAGACAACTATGCTGGTGGGGACACATGCAGAGAATGGATAGTGATAGAATGGTAAAACAGGTTTGGGAGGCAAAATCAGGGGGGAGAAAGAAGAGAGGAAGACCGCGACTGACTTGGGATGGAATGATGGGAAACATTTTGAGAGAAAGAGGCTTGGGCTGGAGGGAAGCGGAGACATTGTCAATGGATAGAGTAAGATGGAAAAAATTTGTTAGTTGATGTACTTATCATATATTGATGTAACCCGACACCAATATGGTATAAGGGTATTTTGATAATAAATAAATAAATAAAATATGGTTTCTATACTGACCATTTATTTATGAGAATAATAAATTTATATTCTGTTATCAATTATTATTCTTTGAACATTTATTGATTATTCATTATAAAAAATAAAAATATAATAAAGTTTATGTAAACTTGTATATATACTTGTGAGCCTTCTTTTGATAGACCTCAGTGTCATTTATAATATTAAATAAATGTCTGATTTCACCTGCATATTTCTGCAACCATTTAACTGTGTCGTTACCGTCACCTGGACTCTTGAGTTTGGGATCCCATTCGGGTATCACTTTCTCTGTCTCTGCGTCGTTGAAATTACTCTCTCCGTCTATTGGATGCTGAGTTCTGACGTGGACCTCTGGTCGTGATGATGTACGGCTGGATGTAGCTGCATGTGGCTGTCCCTGCGTCCTCTAGTATTTTGCTCTGGTTCCTCTCCTCTCCTCGTCTTGTCCCTCGTGGATGTCACGAAGTTCTACGTGGACTTCTTGAAGTTCATCGACGTTATGACTCCTCGTAGATTACGATATTATAGTCTTTTCAAATACATTGTGTATCACTAATACTTTCACCGACGTACTGCCGGTTCCATCGCACTTCAAGTTACGTAATACAGTTTAAAACATCTAATAGGTTTTGTATTCGTTTCCAGTTCCACCGGTGTATATCCCGTAGCTTCACTGTATGTAGCATTTATAGCTTGTTCAAAAAATGGTATGTACTCTGCCCATCGGTTATGTTGTTCATTACAGTAGATGCGTAAATGTTTTCGTAACTCTTTGTTTACCCTTTCAGCGAGGTTTCCTTGTGGGTGTCGTATTGATGTTAACACTGGTTGTATGCCATGCTGAGTTAGCGTTTCTGCCCATGCTTTATTTTGGAATTGTTTACCTTGGTCACTCAGTATCTTTTTGATTTGACCATACTTCGGTACGTATTTCCGTAGTATGACATTCACTTTTAGTGGTGGGTCTTCGAATAGCGTAGAGTCGAACTGCCTTGGTGAACACATCTATACAAACAAGTATGTGTTTTGTACCCCCGTGAATAGCTCTCGGAAATTGGCCCAGGAAGTCTACTGCTACTAATTCTCCCTTTTCCTGTGACTTGATATTTTGCATATCTACGTAGGTGTGAAGATTCGGATGTCGTGCTGTTTGGCATTTGTAGCATCCTTTTAAGATTGCTTTTATTCTTCTAAACATAATATTCAAAATAAAGTCTTCCTTTAAAGCTAAATGACATTTGAAAGCAGACGCATGTGCTAAACTTTGATGACATGGTATAATTAGTGTTTTTAGCATCTCTGGTGATAGGACTATTTTCCAATCATAATTGACGAGTTTGTACAATATAATATTTTTTATTGTATATCTACTAGATAGTGGTGATAACTTCATGTGACATATTTGAAGATCTTTGTTTTGTTTATTTGCTATATTGTTTAACAAATATTTAACTCTATCATCTGTTTGATATGTAATGTTTAATATTCTAACATCGTTCCACTTAGCTTCATGAGTTTCTTGTGTCTCTTGCGGTGGATAACGACTTAGTGTGTCGCAATTATATTATCCGAGCCTTTAAAATATTTTATTGTGAATGAATACTCTTGTATGGCCAGTATCCATCTCATTAGTCGTGCATTTGTTGCTTTACAACTTAATAAAAATGAAAGCGCTTGATGATCCGTGTGTATCTCAAAGTGTGTTCCATACACATAATAACGAAACTGCTTCAAGGCGTATACTATCGCTAAGATTTCCTTTTCTGACGTACAGTAGTGTTTTTCTGCTCCTTTGAAGACTCGACTGGCGTATGCGATGACTCGTAGCTCTCCGTGTTTATCCTCTTGATACAGGACACTCCCTACTGCATAGTCACTGGCATCTGCGTAGATTATAAATCGTCCTTCCCGTTGTGGGTGATGCAGCATAATGTTATGTAGAAATAAATGTTTCACTTCACGGAACGCTTCTTCATGATGTAACTCCCATTTCCATTTGCTTTCTTTTCTAGTGAGTTCTAGAAGTGGTTGGATTTTCTCCGCATATAATGATGAAAAACGTCGGTAGTATCCCATGAGTTCTAGGAATGCTCTTAACCCTTTTATGTTCTTGTGTCTTGGGAACTCCGTTATACTCTTTAGCTTGCAAGGGTCTGTTTGTATTCCTTTGTCAGATATTATGTGACCTATGAATTTTATTGAAGTTTTAATAAAGTCGCACTTCTCTAACTTCAGAGAGAGGTTGGCGTCTCTGAACTTTTGAAATATAGTGTTCAGATGCTGAAGGTGTTCTTCCAACGATGTTGAGATTACAAGGATGTCGTCCACGAAGATCATGGTGGATTCCATGTCGTTCCACCTATGGTCCTAGTGCATTTTCCAAACACTTGACAATTGCTGCGAGGCTTGTACTCAATCCAAAGGGCACTACTCGATGTTGGTAGCTTTTGTTCTTGTACAGGAATGCGGTGTATTTGCTATCTTGTTTACGAATGGGAATTTGCCAAAACGATGAAGTCAAGTCTAACTTGGTTAGATATTTTGCTCCTTGACATTTGTTAAATAATTCTTCAATATTCGGTGCACAATCAAAATCCTTTTCGACGACACTATTTAGATTCCGCATGTCTAAACACAGTCTTATTTCGTCCGTCTTCTTTTTGACGACAACGAGAGGATTGATGAAGCTGCTGTTGGACCGCTCTATTACGCCGTTATCCAACATTCTTCTGATTTCCTCGTCGACTGGTTCCGCATATTTCATTGGAATCGGATATGTCCTCCTTACGAACTTAGTAGGATCGGTGACCTGAACCTTGTGTTCATAAGCATTCGTAATTGTAGCCACGTCGCTAAATATATCTTGATATTCCTGTATCAAATCTTCTATTAACTCTATTCCTTCGTGTTGATTGTCCTCTTGCGCATTGATGTCACTTGCAGCGTGTTTTACAGCTGGTCTGGAGATGACGATTGGTTCCTGTTCTTCTTCCAACTTGTTCTGACTTTCTTCAAATTTAATTACGTAGAGTCCCCCCTCAACTTTGCATGTCATTGAATTGTTTTCTAAATTAATAACTGCTCCTAATTTATTTAATACGTCGATACCTATGATACAATTATATGTAAGCTTATCTACTACTATCATAGGAATATCGCATTCAAGTTCATTACACTTAAAATTAACATATATTTGTTGTGTGAGCAATCTGTTTAATTTTTGTCGCCGTTGTTATGTAATAATTGTTTATCGGTAACACTGGTGCATGTTTGAAATGGTTCCTGTTCCTGTTGATGCAGGTCCGGCTGATTGCGGATACTTCACTTCCAGTGTCAACAAGAATTTTCATATTTAAATTGTTTATTGTTCCCCTTATCATAGGACAATAGGTTTTAGCTAACTTTATTTCTTGGTGTGTGTCTGTATTGTTTAGGGTGTCACGCAACTCATGTGTGTGGAGGTCGTTTATCAAACCTGTCCGTGCTGGCTTTTTGTTACCCTTCTGGAGCCATACAGTTTTCTTGTCGATTGTCGTTCTACGATCACCCCCTTCCTCTTTGGATGTTGACGGGGGTGTCGGCTGTTGCACAATTTTATTTTCATAATTATTTTTATTATTATGATTATTATTTGTGTTAATATTTTGTACATTAGCATTGTACGGTTTTACGTGTTTTTTCGACGTAAATTGGTGTACGTGCGCTCCTTTATTTGGAGTCGGGTTACTTTTTTCATAGGGTTGTTTATACTCTTTCCACTTCTCTTCTTTCTTCTCGAACTGCGGCGATTTGTGGTGTATTATTGGATTTTGTGTAGAGTACTGCTGCTGCTGCGGCCTTTTGTCTCTCCTTTCGTACTATTTATTAACAAATTGTGATGATTGCGACACAATGATAAGAAGTTCCTCAATGGTTTTAACTCCTTGGGTATATACGGCGAGTCTAATGTGTCTGTCAAAATGGTAGCTTAGTTTTAATACTAATTCGTGCTCCGTGAAACTTGGTCTAAGATGCTTACACCGTTCGATGAGTTGTATAATGTAGTCTTCCATGGATCGTTTGCTGTTAACGTAATACCGCCCATACTCCAGCTGGTCTCGTACCTCTCTCTGGGTATGTATATTCCAGTACCGATTTTCGAAGGATGCCTTGAACTGTTCATAAGTTTCTGTTTGGTCCCGAACAATCGTATACCATTTGGATGCTGTTTCCTGGAAATGTCGACTTACAAAATCTATACGGTCTCTGTCGCTTAGATTGCTTCCTATTGTTGCCATTTCTCGTTCACACTTTTGTAAAAATTCTATGGGGTTCTCCAATTTATTACCTTTAAAACTGAAGTTCTCTCGATCTTCTACTTTTGCAGTACACATCATTATAGCACTTGGTCGTCTCTTGACTTCCGCTCGTAATTTTTCTACCTCCTCTTGCAGTCCATCTTTCATGTTGTTAATTTCCATGTAGTGGTGCGTAGTTTTTCTAGTGACCTCCTCCACAGCTATTTCTACTGTCTCGGTCCTCACAGTGAGTTCCTTCGTTCTGTTTGTGTTGTCCAGGATGCGCTCATTTAAGTCTTTGTGTCTGAGATCTTGCTCCTGCTTCGTAATTTTAAAATTTCATTCCACTGTTCAGCCAGTTGTCGAATGTGTCCTTTTGTTTCACGTGTTGTATATTCACGCTGTTCTCTGAATTTGCTATCGATCTTTACAGCTAGTTCATTAAGTGACTGTTGAACACGCTGTTCGACGGCTTCAACGCGTGCAGTAAGCTCTGTTTTCAAAGTGTTACTGACGAGTTCTATTTTCTGTTCTAATCTCGTATTATTACTATCTATATTACTTTCTGATTTTTCTAATTTATTTTATAATTTTTCATTATTACTTTCTAACTGAGTTTTTAATTCTTCAGTAGTGATTTCTAATCTATTACGACTATCTTCTATTTGCGATTCTAATCTCTTATTACTATCTTCTAATCTTCCTAATTCATTTTCTAATTTTTCATTGCTACTTTCGAATTTACTTTTTAACTCATCACTATTCGTTTTCAACTCATCTTGCAGTCGTTTAAACATCGTTTCGAAGTCCATTGTTGGTGGCTTCGCCATTGTAGACTACGGCGTCCTAACTGATTCGTTATATTAATTATATTTTTAATTATTGGTCCACAGTGACTTTATATTTCTTTATTTATAATTTATTTTATTTATCAGAATTAATTTTACAACTCTTTTCTTTCTCTGTACTTAAATTTAACAATTTTAACACGTCTCTAAGGTATACTCTTCTTCTGCAGTATTTAACTTGATGTTTCCCAGCTAGGTCGCAGGCTTTGGTAGTTGATTGAGTGTTGATAAGCACGTGAATATCGTTATATAATTCTAATACAAGTAAAGAGTACAGAGGATTTAGTATTGGTTTTGAAATTAGTACGACTTTGTTAATAAAATCATATTCATTTTGTTTAGTATTTAAAAAAATTCAAATTATCATATTATTAATTATTGTGTGGGTTAATTTCTATTGAAACCCTTATATTCGATACGAATATAATATAATTATAACGTGGTTAAAATCTTATCTCTTATATTCTAAGACATATTATACACAAACATAAGACATATATGACCTGGAATATTTACACAGACATATAATATATTACACATATAATTATTTTAATACGTGATTAACACGTACGAAATTGAATATTCATCTTGTCTTAGCAAGTGCGGTTTTTATTATATACCACTTAATTAAAAATTAATTAATTAAACATTTATTAAAAATACTAATAGAGACCATTCTATTACGTTAATTAATTGTATTACTAATGTCTCAATTAATTAACAATCTTCAATTTAAGTAACTCTCATACTTGAATTTAATTATCTAATAAAATATAAAAATATAATAAAATATGGTTTCTATACTGACCGTTTATTTATGAGATTAGTAAATTTATATTCTCTGTTATCAATTATTATTCTTTGAACATTTATTGATTATTCATTATAAAAAATAAAAATATAATAAAGTTTATGTAAACTTGTATATGGAATCTAGAGCCTTCTTTTGATAGACCTCAGGGTTAATTATAATATTGAAGAAATGTCTGACTTCACCTGCATATTTCTGCAACCATTTAACTGTGTCGTTACCGTCACCTGGACTCTCGAGTTTGGGATCCCATTCGGGTATCACTTTCTCTGTCTCTGCGTCGTTGAAATTACTCTCTCCGTCTACTGGATGCTGAGTTCTGACGTGGACCTCTGGTCGTGATGATGTACGGCTGGATGTAGTTGCATGTGTGTCCCTGCATCCTCTAGTATTTTGCTGTGGTTCCTCTCCTCTCCTCGTCTTGTCCCTCGTGGATGTCTCGAAGTTCTACGTGGACTTCTTGAAGTTCATCGACGTTATGACTCCTCGTAGATTACGATATTATAGTCTTTTTAAATAAATTGTGTATCACTAATACTTTTACCGACGTACTGCCGGATCCATCGCACTTCTAGTTACGTAATACAGTTTAAAACATTACTTAACTTTGTAACATTCGCGGTTGCGAGATACGTGGATTTCACGTACTGTCTGTTAATGATCGGAGAAAGCGTGTGTCGCTCGCTGGGGTTTTATACTCCTGCCGTCGTTCCATTCCTGTTGGAAACTGTTTGAACAAAATTGAACAGGTCCGCGCGTCGATTTAATTCCTAATTACAACCTACACGTCTTTCTATATAGTGCACACTTTTTTATAAATTTTATTTTACAAATCGTTAGGTACATTATTGAACTTAACTTATGTAAGTTATGAACATTAAGGTGTGTAAACTATGGAAGTTATGGCAAAATTTCACACGGTGGCTGAACGGTTCCCACGATCATCGACCACTTAATGTCTAATTGTAGCGCCAGGCGCCAGCTTTATTTTTGCATATGTCTCTGATTCGTGTGACTTCTGGTTTTCGTTCAGTACTTAAAAAACTGTGTAAAATTTTCCACAATCGTATGCATAATTCAACTTGTTTCTTCATTTACACACACTAACACTAACACACACACGCAGACTGATACACACGTCGCTGCCTGTCGCTATGACGTCACCCTTGCCGGTCGGCGCGTGTTTCTTTCTCCCCTTCGCTGCGTCTAAACACCAACTAGGCACTTAATTCCATATGCAGGCTCACTTACAAATATTTATTTATTTAAAATTAATTAATACGTTTATTTCTTTTATTATCTCTTATACCTAACGCTTAATTATTACATTATTTTTATTATTTACATCTTTTACATCTCATACATGCGTTCGTATGTTATCATACCTCAGTCAGGTGTTGGTACATAGACTTATGCTAAACGTATCGTTGCAATATATATATATATATATATAATGCTTCGGGCGGTATTGCCTCCACCCTCTCAAAACCAGAACGAGAAAAACCGCTCTGTATGCCCTCAATAAATTCTTCCTAAATCTAGTCTCTTTCCTTTATAAATACAAGTGAAAGTACGCCCAAACTGACAAGCTATGTGCCTCCCTCCACTTCATTGCAACCTCCGTCAACAGAACTATCAGTAACACCCACACACCCACCTTCCTTATTAACCGTATACTAGCTATCGCCGATCACCTAGAAATACCCGCAGAGAGAGAAATAACTAAATAAACATATTGCAACATACTTCACTTCGAGACAACTCGATCCCTTAATTCCATAATTCTCCTTCTCTTCTGATCTAATACCATACCCTGTTTTTTATGCCCCCCTCCCACCACTTGACACCGCATTGACGCTTCCCTCCATCTTTAGCGTCCTGTGTTATTCGACCCCGCTATGGCTGTTTACTAGTTTGGCACTCCCATCAACATCATCCGATCCCCATTTGGCTGGCCACACACCACACACGTACTCTCACTTCTGGGTGCCTCCACTTTTACCGCCTCCGGCCCGTACTAGCGTGCGTCACCACATACCTATAACCATACGGCTGAAGGGGGTCAGTCCCCAAATCAGCCAGAGGACAAGCCTCGGTCTGCAACGGTCATCATCTAGATGAACACGCTGTAACGTCAAATGAGGGTAATTATTAACGTTGTATTCGCAATCCGGTGCCATCTCAGAATGTTATGCCCATAAATAGATAGAATATTTAGAACTCTACTCTCGCGCCAATAATCATCATAGTATACGAGAGTTGGGTTTGTAGGTTTGATCCAGAGTCATCCCAATGGAAGAGCTTTAATCTCTAATAAACCAGAAGCAGGTATAGTAGAAATTGCAACAAAGAGTTTGTGAGCCGTTTTTTATTTTTGCATCAAGGGTGTTGTTCACAGCAAGGTTATTCTTTCGTGTCAGGCGAATAAAGGCGGCTTTTATTGTAATCGGCAGCTGCCGAGGACGCTCGTTATAAAAGATTCGAGTTTTGTGCAACAGAAACTAGCCGCGTTTCAGTAAAATCGAGGACATTCCGACAGAATCGCAACCGTTGTCTGACACGATTGGAGAGGACTTGCAGGAAGCATTTATGGCATGGCAAACCAGGGGACCTCCAACTGGCAGGAGGGGGTTACTTTCAACGAGATGGAGGCCAGATGTAAATTAGTTTACCAATAAATATTTCATAAGCTTAGTCAGTATTCCTTATTATGGCACCCCGTATCTCACAGCTAAGTTACGATTCAATTTAAAACACCTGCATTTCACCAGTACGGATCTAATACACCCAGAAAATGAGTTCATTTTTAATAAAATCTTAAATAAACATGACAACTTCTAAAGATACAGATTAAATCTGTAAAACATATATATGTAGATACATTAATAATAATTAAAGAAAATTGTATAAACTGTTTTGTTTGTTTTTTAATAATCTACAAAAATAAGATAATAAGATTAATAATACGATTGTCAGAAAAACGGCTAGGCGATTTATGGTGCGTGTGAGCAATTTTTATATTTTACAGTATACGCAAGCAGCATGTTTTTATATTCTACTACGATTTACATGTATATATAATTAATTTGATTCCATGTGAATTAGTTTCCTAAAATTGAACATAATGACAACTGTAAGTGACACGCAAATTGCAAATAAATACAATTTTAGCACAGGAATTGTTAACACACGCACTTGTAATCAATGTCAGACTTATTGAAAAGAAGTTTATATTCAAAGAAATTTTTCCCAAGTTAATTCGTTTTAAATTACTTTCGTCCACCTGCCTGTTATGAATATATTGTTTCTACTGACGTGACAGTTTACTTCGGTTACAAAAGAATAAACAAAACCGAAAAGTCTAGCTTTTCTAAAAGTTCTCAACGCGTATGTATATCAGTTAATAACGAGTTTTAATACAATCTTTTTCTACGTGGTGTTAGTGTTCATACTAAGCTTTGATGTCCTCTAACCGTACCCTTCAGCAGTCACGATCTCCTGCGCCGCTTGTCGGTTTCTCAGTTACCAGAAAAATCTTAGCGTTTCGCTGAAAATCGTCTGGACAGCAGGTTCTTGACGTTCCCTCTCGTCCGGCACCCAGGGTGTTTCCTTTTTTGGGGGGTACCACTCGGAACGCTTAATGAAAACTACAGCGCTAGTTTTTGTACAGTTTTCTACATCGCGATTGAACCTTTCCAGTAACTAGGCCCAAGCTTTTTGTGACATCAGGTCGTATTGTAGTGTTATGTATGACAAGTTTACATTTCTGTTAAACCTACTGGATTCTATGCAGGATTTAGTGGAATAGCGCGCCCTGCTGTGGTTCAGAATTCACCTCCTGGTCATGTTATTGTTATAATTTACATTTCTGCTCGGGTGTCTTCAAATTTTGGACAATCCAGGTGCTGTCACCTCCGATATCTCAATCGTAATCCAATCTACTACACTTTCTCATTTCCACGTCCTCAGATTTTTTATGTGTTCATTGAATTTCAAATCCAATATTTTTAGCTTTCTCCATAACAATTCCAAAGTCTGTTTGACAGTTCACTTTGGCCTTCCAATCATGCCAATGTCATTAGCGTAAGCGATTATCTGTTGTTCCTTGTTACACATAATCTCTTGCATGTATAGGGTCTCACTGCTTCACTGAACTATGCAAATGGCAACAATCTATGATAAGCTCCGATAGAGAGGTTTGAGGCTTACCACACCTAATTTTTAGTGACTTTAATATAACATTGTATACTGACAGTTGATTTTGACCTGGTAATTTTGATGTTCTAACTTGCAACCAAGAACATCAGTGTCAGTGATGTGATCAAGAGTGTTTACTGAAGGCCACAAATGTCCTCCATCCCCCTTCAATGGGTAGGCTGTGAATAGGATTCTAAAGATAAACCAATTCTTTTAATCCGCCTTGTGACTTCTTGTTTACAATTAATGACGCATTTTAAAGCATATGCTTTATCATCAGATATTTAAAAATACCTCGTAAGGGATCATCACTGGTTAAAATACAAATCGCATCTGCTCTATACGTGTTAGTAGGTGCGCGCCTACTCATGTTTGGTCGACGACTGGCAGGCAGTGCCAGCTCATTTAGGCTACACATAACCTATATCCTACACAGTAGGCTGTAACTGATGAATTTATTTCCACCATCAATACCTCTTTCAGCAGTAATTGGTGAATCACCTGCCACCACAGGAAAATCCTGGTCTACAGTTCCCCTTTATGGTCAAATAATGTTCAATAATCCCTAATGTATATTATCTTTTTTGCCACTGCTTGGTGTTGAGAGTATTTTCCTCTTTATCAGTATACGAGGTGTGTTCAAAAAAAGACCGAACTGTTTGAATACCATATCAACCCGCACAAACAACGCGCTGCGACTTTAAGCGCGCCTAGCGATAGTTTTTGACAACAAATTGGCATTTATTTTGTTCCGATATTAGCATTAGTCGTTGAGATATATCAGATTGAGTGGGATCGTGCTCATGACGGATTAGTGACATAGCGATTAAGAAAGACCGCGAATAACAACGTATGCGTACGAAATTTTGCGGCAGAACAAGGTTCAAAACTTACAGAGACATTCTAGTTGTTGAACTAAACATACGCGGAGGCCTGCACGAGCCGAACGATTATTTTAAGAAATTTTGAAGAGGGTAAAACAATGGTCGGTGCAGATCAAAGCGATGTCGAAGATCATGGGAAGAGAGCTTGTGATGTGGTAAACATAATTCTAAATCATCGTTTAACTGCCGAGACTTTATGAGAGAATGCGCATCCATACAAGACCGTAAAATTTAATTTTGATACACAAATTTAAATGTATCGTATCACAGAAAAATTCTTACTGCGTTTGTTGACGACGATCAAAAGATACCCGTTTCGAAATCGGTCAACAATTGTTTACCAATGCAAATGGTAATGCCAACTTTGTAATGAAATGGAAATTGGTCTGTAAAGATTTTACGAAGTTAGCAGCAAAATTGTATACACAAACGCTGTGTTAAAATCTTCCTTCTCACGTCGTTATAAATCCGCCGGACGGTGTGTGCTACACTACAACGCGTGTAGCTCGAAGACTGATGATCATGAGAGGGTGGAGAAAAGCTAGTTGATGTGTTACACAAATAGTTCGGTCTTTTTTTAACGCACCTTGTATGTGTGCAGTATTTCAGGAAGTTTTCAAGGTGAATATCCTAGTATTTTACATAAAAGTCAGTGAGATGAATTTTTGCTAACTTGTGTTGTCATTTTCTACTATAAAAATAAGTAAATATTACATGTGTTTATACTAGTTTTTCCTTTTAATTACTCTTATGTTCAACTTAAAATGTTATATTTTTATATGCAGTCTACTAAAAGTAAATTATGTTTATACAAATGGAATAACCATTATTTACATCTAATTTGTTCCTTTGTGACTATCGCAATTAATTTATAATTTTGTTTAGGAATTATTGTTACATTAGCAAAATGAAATTTATAATTTATACGAAACCACGTACAACAGCCAACAGTATGCACATGCACACGAACACATACACGTGCTGGCACGACGTGGGGACATGTTTCCGCTTACGTTGTAGAGAAACAGTCACTTTCATTGTTGTGCGACTTTTATTGCTGTCTTTAACTATGTAGTCATTTGTTCTTAATGTTGCTAAATACACAATTACTCCCTACACATCCTACTACCTTCGCATAGGATTTTGGTTTTTATAAGCTCCAAAGTCTTGGGAACCAAAATACTACACCACGCAAAGCAAGACTAAATGTTGAATATTCATTAATATTAACTTGTTCGTTGTATGGTCAATTTCTACAACTAAACTCTCAAAACAAAGGTTATTCCTATATATATATATTACTATAATACTTATAACTAATTTACCTCAAGATATATTTTTTCCTTTAGGAACATGTTTCGAGAGATCCTGTTCTCCCATCTTCAGCCTTCGCCATCTTGCTTCTGGTGCAGTATTTGTGTGTTGGCTTCTGGATGTTATTAAGGTGGTTTGTTGGTCTTTGGTCCTTCAATGTTGCATTATTGTGTGTGGTTGTGGTATCTGTTTTTGTATTTTGTGTATTTTCGATGTTGAGTGCTTTGAATATTGTGTCATGTTTTGTATTGATTTGTATTTGTTCTGGTATTAATTTGTTTTGTGTTTTATGTTTGTAAATCTGTAAATTTTCCCAAATGTTCATTATGGTGCCTTTGTGTGGTATATGTTTTATTAGTGTTACATTGGTTATGTCTGGGAATTCATGTCCTGTGTTTATTGCATGTGTGGCTAAATTGGATTTATATATATTTGGTTTTTTGTATGCATTTAGGTGTTCAAAATAACGTTTTTTCAGCTGTTTTTTTGTTTGTCCTATATAACATTTATTGCAATCTTGGCATTCAATTTTGTATATACCGTTGGTTGTTGTATTATCTTTGTTGTGTGAGCTATTTAGATTTTGTAATTTATTTTTATTAGTTTTGTATGCTATTTTTATATCTGTGTTTTTAAATAGTTTTGTTAGTTTTGTCATTTTATTATTTATATATGTGAATGTGGCCCATTTTTTGTTGTTGTTATTATTTATGTGTTGTTCAGTTTGATTATTTCTTAATTGTTCAGTTTTTATTTTGTATTTGATTTTATTTTCTATTTTGATCATAGTATTTTTATTGTATCCATTTGCATAACCAATTTGGTATATTATATTTCTTTCTTTGTCAGTTTCTTGTTTGTTTAGGGGTATTTTGTACATTCTGTTAAATAAAGAAAAAATGCTGCCATTTTATGTTGTGGTGGGTGGTCAGAATGGTTAGGTATAATGATGTTAGTGGAAGTTGGTTTTCTATATATTGCATATTGTATGTGTTTGTTGTATCTTGTGATGGTTATGTCTAAATAGTCGATTTTGTTATGTTTTTCTTTTTCTTCTGTGAATTGTATTTTGGGATGTATGTTATTGATTTGTTTCAGTATGTTCTCTGCATTTGTGTTTTTGTTATTTGATACATATAGTCCATCATCTACATATCTTATCCATATGCCATCTGGGTCATGTGTTTTTATGATATTTTGTATTTTGGTGTCTATATGTTGTAGGAATATTTCTGCTATTATGCTTGATAATGGTGATCCCATTGCTAAACCTTCTTTCTGTTGATAAATTTTGCTATTAAATTCAAAGTAATTTTGTTTTAGTATTAGTTGGAGACTATTTTTTATTTCGGTTATATATTGTTTGTTTTTATTTCAATAAAACTAATAAAAACAAATAAAAACATTTTCAACAATAAAAACATAGACATATATATAAACAATAATCCAGAACCACCTAAAATGAACAGCGTAATAAAAATACACAAATTAAACAACCCAATACGTCCATTAATCAATTTCAAAAAAGCTCCTACATACAAAATAGCAAGAATAATAGCACAAAAACTAAAAAATAACCATCTAACAAATAACCATCATAAAAAAAAAAATACATACGAATTAATAGACAAACTAAAAATAATAAATATAAATGAAAATACATTTTTCACATCATATGACATAACAAACATGTACACTAATATCCCAGTAGAAGAAACAAAAGACATAATAATAAACAAACTTATAGAACAAAATGAAAACAAACAATATATAACCGAAATAAAAAATAGTCTCCAACTAATACTAAAACAAAATTACTTTGAATTTAATAGCAAAATTTATCAACAGAAAGAAGGTTTAGCAATGGGATCACCATTATCAAGCATAATAGCAGAAATATTCCTACAACATATAGACACCAAAATACAAAATATCATAAAAACACATGACCCAGATGGCATATGGATAAGATATGTAGATGATGGACTATATGTATCAAATAACAAAAACACAAATGCAGAGAACATACTGAAACAAATCAATAACATACATCCCAAAATACAATTCACAGAAGAAAAAGAAAAACATAACAAAATCAACTATTTAGACATAACCATCACAAGATACAACAAACACATACAATATGCAATATATAGAAAACCAACTTCCACTAACATCATTATACCTAACCATTCTGACCACCCACCACAACATAAAATGGCAGCATTTTATTCGTTATTTAACAGAATGTACAAAATACCCCTAAACAAACAAGAAACTGACAAAGAAAGAAATATAATATACCAAATTGGTTATGCAAATGGATACAATAAAAGTACTATGATCAAAATAGAAAATAAAATCAAATACAAAATAAAAACTGAACAATTAAGAAATAATCAAACTGAACAACACATAAATAATAACAACAACAAAAATGGGCCACATTCACATATATAAATAATAAAATGACAAAACTAACAAAACTATTTAAAAACACAGATATAAAAATAACATACAAAACTAATAAAAATAAATTACAAAATCTAAATAGCTCACACAACAAAGATAATACAACAACCAACGGTATATACAAAATTGAATGCCAAGATTGCAATAAATGTTATATAGGACAAACAAAAAAACAGCTGAAAAAACGTTATTTTGAACACCTAAATGCATACAAAAAACCAAATATATATAAATCCAATTTAGCCACACATGCAATAAACACAGGACATGAATTCCCAGACATAACCAATGTAACACTAATAAAACATATACCACACAAAGGCACCATAATGAACATTTGGGAAAATTTACAGATTTACAAACATAAAACACAAAACAAATTAATACCAGAACAAATACAAATCAATACAAAACATGACACAATATTCAAAGCACTCAACACCGAAAATACACAAAATACAAAAACAGATACCACAACCACACACAATAATGCAACATTGAAGGACCAAAGACCAACAAACCACCTTAATAACATCCAGAAGCCAACACACAAATACTGCACCAGAAGCAAGATGGCGAAGGCTGAAGATGGGAGAACAGGATCTCCCGAAACATGTTCCTAAAGGAAAAAATATATCTTGAGGTAAATTAGTTATAAGTATTATAGTATTATATACATCAAGAAACGGACTGTAGCAGAAAGTGATTGAAATATATATATATATATAAATCCGGATCAGCTATTAAGATACAATTTAATTGGATAATTCAATTAATTAAGTGGGTTGTTAATGTAACTGTACTTATACACACACGCACGCACGCGCGCGCGCGCGCGCACACATTATGGATGCTATGAAAATCAAGAATCTATTGTTGAAGAATGTAAAAAGAATTTCATTATGAAACACTAATAAAAAGTTCTTGTTTGTTTAAACAAGTGTTTTATTGCGAGTTCTATCACTCTGGGCCCCAGCACAATTTTTCTTCCATCTAGACCAAGAGTCTAGTTTTTAAAATTACGTGACGTCCCTCAAAAAAAAAATGTACAATTAAAAAGAATTAAAAATTTTGGGGGAGGTTTCAAGTTTAATAATGGATCTCTGGAGTATCATCATCACGTTCATATCCTATGAAAATCGACGCGGTGGATGTGCGGAGGATTCATCCATGTTTAAAGTGAACTCTGGAGTATCACGTTCGTATCCCATGAAAATCGTGAAAATCGACGTGGCTGATGTGCGGAGAAATCATCCATGTTTAAAGTGAACTCTGGAGTATCACGTTCGTATCCTATAAAATCGACGGGGCGGATGTGCGGAGGAAACATCCATGTTTAAAGTGACCTCATTGTGCTTTAAAGCCTCCGATTCCTGACGATCGGACGACCAAGTTCTAATGACAACAGAAATTACACCGTTGCACTGCACTATATAAAAAATTTCCTATTAGCGTTGAGGGGATGATTATTACTAGTCATCAATGAGCTGAGAGGGTCGAGAGCGCTAATTGGAAATTTTCTATATAATGGACAGCAACAGGGTAATTTCTGTTTGTAATTATAACTACTAACACAACTAGTTAACACACTATTAATTAAACAAGTTCTAACGCTAAGAGTCCTGTGTATACAATTCTAACTAGTCTATATGCTTCATATAAGTAAATACATATATTAAAAGATATAAAATAATATGATATAAAAAAATAAAAAAAAGTGATAGGCCTACTTATCATTGCTTATTCGGTAAATACACTCTTGTGTTACTGTTTTGATTATTAAAATGGTTCAGGATTTCAGAGAGCTTAGCTGAGAGATTACGAGCACTACACACTGCTCATCGTGGTAATCAATAATCGTTCCTATAGTATGTATTGAACACACAAGATAGGATCTAAATCCAACGCATCACGGGAAATCCGCCCGTTCAAGTAAGTATATCCAGTCTACCCTTCCACTTGTAATTAGGATGGAAATTATAATTAACCCTACAATTTAGTAGTATGCTGTCAAATATAGGTCCACAACTGGACGTTCTCGTCAGTACACACCAACAGCATTTGTGGCTTTTAGTAATTTTTTATACGTTTTAACTGGAAAACAACTTATAGTCCTGTCGCTACATCCCAAATAAATAAATTATCATTTGTTCAACCGTTACACAATACAGTAACATTTTCATAAAATAAATTTATTATAATATCCAACGACAAATATATGCGTTATCAGTCATGTGAAAAATATGTGACTCGTACATGAAAAGAATATCTCGTATTTTCTTACAAAAATCACTTACAAAATAAGTCTATAATTTATTCAACTTCATGCTCAATGCTAATTTCATTATTCAGTGCGCTTAGAGAGCTATTTAGTGCCACTCTCAAATATTTATGTATTTTATTTGAGTGCGAACTATTGTAATTGTTCAAATTGGTGACATGTATTTTGTTCGTGCATAATGCGTATGAGAAAACCATGTAACTAGGAAGGCTATTGTTATACGAATGCCATCGTTTCACTGAAGCGTAAACAAAATTTGTTAGTATGAGTTTCTCTGGCGTACAACAATATGTCGGGCTATTTAAAGATTACAATAACGTTGTATAGATTGTGGGTTATTATGACAATATTTATATGTTAATATAGTTTGAGACGGTATGAGGGAAATAATTGATTGTGTCTAAACGCTTTTCAGTTAATAATAATGACTTATCGCTACTTCCGTTTAAAAACAAATTTTATTACTTGTCATTATTAACACCAGCTGTACTAAATTTAATTATCAATTAAAATTAATAATAATGGATATAAATGTATATTTTAGACAATACATTGGTGCTTGATCGAATAATGTGTTTATCAACGTATGATAATAAAATGGTCCATTATAGAACTAATATGTCTGAGAAAATTGTTGCTCTATGCAAACTAAAAAACTCTCTAGCTAAATATATTAGATTACATGTATTTTATAAAGTTTGAATTTAGAACATAGTAGAAATTTGTTTTTCTTTATCGAATCACTGTAAATGGCGCTTCAGCTAATAGTCGCTAATCATTCAACAATATTTTTCTGTTTTCTTCTTGTCAAACATTCATAACTTTTCTAATAACTAAATGGATTTTCAAAGGTCGTTTTAATATTACTGTTATTATTATTGTCATCATTATTATTATTATCATTATTGTGATTATTACCCTTATTACTATCTGAATAAACACGGCTTAAAACTGTAAAACTGACAGCTGACAATTACAAAGCTGACAGAGATCGTGCTAATTACAAAGAGACATCTGCCCAACATCTTGCCAATTCAGGTCGAATGCGAAATACAAAGCTCCCTTTTTGGGCACAAATAAAACGGGCGGCTGATAATGTTGCAACTGTAGAATTATAGCTAACACCAGCGGGCCGATACCTTCCAAGCGATTATTACTGAGGTTAGTTACGCGCTCAATATTACTTTATGGTGAGGAGATCTGGGCTGATACACTCAAACTCCAGTAACACAGAAGACGCATGTCTGCAGTGCAGCGAAGTGGCTTGCTCTTAGAGCACGGTTTTGGAGTCCGAGGTTCTTGTCGTTGCGGAAAGAGCTACAATCGATCTGCTGGCACAGGAGCAAAACGGGTTTACAAGAGAAAGTCCAAAGTAGATAAAGTACAAGCTCACAGAGAGGCCAGGCCCATACTCAGGCCCATCCATCTTTTCTGCCACTGAGCTTTCTGCCAAGCTCAGTGGCAGAAAAGATGGACCAGTGATACGAAGTGAAGACGGACCGCTAGGCTCACAAAGCAGCTAGCTGAGTGGACTGATCGCAAACATGGAGAGATTAATTATTTCATAACGTAGTTTCTAACTGGTCACGGTCTGTTCCGGACTACCTACATAGGATGGGGAAAGAAGGCAGACCAGACTGCATTTTCAGCAAACATGAACTAGTCGATGTGCACCACAGGTTTTTCACCTGTGATAAATGGAAAGAGGAGAGGCAAACACTGAAAAATGTAGTGTGTCAGATCTCCCCCGAAAATATTATCGGATAAAAATTGCAGAGCGAACACCACTGTAATCAGGTAGCAGCATACATAGAGAAGGTACTAAGTCAAAAGAAGGAAGCAGAAATTAATCTTGCTAGGGCCTCTGACACAATAGTAGAAAACAGGTGACGTAGACACGCTGAAGGATTGAAACAGATGACCATCCACAGGATGCAGAACAAATGGCATCACCTTAAATTGTTGTGGAGGAGTCCCGAGGTTGAGCCATGCTGTGTACAACAAGGATTTGTTGTTTTGGTGAATGCGAGAATGCGAGTCTCACAAACCGTAGGAGTGTGGACATTCCTGCGACAAACATTAGTTTTCCAGTTACCCTTGTCAAAAAAATTACTATCCTAATATAGTTCTGATAAGTGATTTATACTGCGCATGGACTTTTCTAAGGAAAAATTGTTTACAATTTTGTACTCATTGTCATTGTCTGTTGAATAAATAAAAAAAATTTTATTCGATGCGTCGGCCCTATACGATTTTGATTGGAGGAGCCCTGTCCAGACGTTTGGCGGTGACATGGGATACCAACCTATTTATCATTTGGATACGTAGTAGGCTAACACCACAATATGTGTAGTGACACAGATATTGACAAATCTGGCTTTGAAAACTTGAATATAGTATAAAATTATATGGTATGTACAGATATCACTTAGTATTTCTGAAAGACTGTGGTTTCTCTTTCGTTTTATTGATCGAGCCTGGTCTGCATAATCGTATTTATTACAATTCTTAGATAATAAAGTTTAATGAAGTCTACTGTTTGTATACTACAGTAATAGAAAAATCAAATCAATAAGGATTTATTAGGATGAAATGTTAGTAACATGTAACCTGTAATTTAAAATTTTGTGTTGACGTAATTCAATTTAACTTTTTATTATTGCGCTAACACGAATTACAACTAGATTAAGTTTGTATTCAAGGCGGAACACGGTACGCATTCATCCAAAAAGTTAGTGGTGTAAACATTCTACAAAAACTGGACTGAAGTCAGTGGAGAGAATTTCACGTTCGTGAGTGCGCCCCCGCGCGCGCGTGTGTGGAGAGAGAGAGAGAGAGAGAGAGAGAGATTTACTATGTTTACATAATGAAGTCCTTTCCATGCGGCGACTAGTAGCATGCATCAATTAAGTCATGCTGTACGTTTAAGCCCTTATTACTGCCATTATGGGGCAATATTTGCAAAGGATCCGCTCTCATTAACCCACTTCGTAGTACTTACATGTTGGAATGGTATATTGTTAGACCGTTGTACCCAACACCGAAGTCACGGACATGCAGTAATTATTGATGTATACGATACTTTGTATAACGCCATCTTTTCGTTCGCCGTAATGAACACACGCTTTGGAACATAATTAGCCTCATGGTCCCTTAAACTGGCCCAGTCCCATGGGCGTTAGCATATGCGTATCTAGTTGCTTACATGTGCAACGATGACGTCTTGTTTCTTGCTACGCAAATTGATGCATCATGTGAGCTAAATATTGAAACAAACGTTACTTAATACAAAATTTATGAGAAGACCAATACCATTACAACCCAGGGGCATAGCCAGGGGAAGGCAAATCCCCCCCCTAGAGTCAAAGAAAAGTACAAAACAAAACAAAAATAGAACTTAATAATGTATATGCCAAATAATTTAATAGGCTAAGGTAGGTTAATAATAAACGTTACAGCAACAAATTATTTCTTGGATTTACGGCATTATGTGATATGGTTCCTCTTACATGCTTACATGCACCTTCCCCCCATGTCAACACCCATGTCACAACCGATCTAAGACACGAGTTGGGGGAGAAAATAAAGAAAAAGTATGGAAAGGTACCAATGAAAAACGAAAGTAGATTTACAATTTAAAATAGGGATGCCTTGGGATAAACGACGAACGCCACGAGATAATTGAAACACAAGAATAATAATAACAAAGGGAATGGTAATTTATAGAGATAAGTACTCTAGTCAAGGACAATAGACGATGTTGAAACTTTATACACACTTGGAAAAACTCACTCCTACAGTAAAAAGTATAAATATTGATTTATTACATATACATATGTGTACTTTCTTTTTGAAACAAATTTACAAAATAAAGCAATCCTTGATAACAAACTTGAAAATGAAAAAGTAGTCTTGTGACGTGAATTCAATTTTCTTGTTTTGCGTTTTAATAAAAATTTTATCAATATGTTACCTGATGTCGTGTCTATAAGATTTGGTGCTCAACTGGTGCCGCGGCGTCCTGGTACGCCATAAACGACTTGCAGGATTCCGCAGGTGAATATGCTTTTTTTAAATTTAGGATTTAGTAATCAAATAAACTAGAAACTTTCTATTAAAACGTGTTACCATCTTGTTTTCTTAATACTGCTACGCCAACATAAATGATGGTACGTCTTCTGTTAGATACGCACAGGCTTGAAGCTATAAGAAATTATTTCACTCTGACTACAAAATTTGTCAACATGTAGAGCGACAATCGGTTTTAAGAAGCCAAGTCTTCACAAAGCTCTTATTATTAAAATAATTTGACAAAATGTCTATTCTACACTTGTTTTTCGATCAGGTATCCTACAAAGAAGAAATGTATTGTTACTACGATCGCACGGATCGTAGCGTTGTACAGTGTAAACAGAATAACTAACACCAGATGGAGTCAAACTAAGGTAGTTCAATACACAGCAATGTTATAAACAATAAATTTAACAGTGTCACACTACGTGAGTCACACAAATTAATCATTATAGTTTGATTTAAACTGGAATCGGATTTTGTATTACACAGCGGGAGAGGGTCGTCCAACCAGAGCCATGGAATTATCAGTTGGGTTAGGTCGGACAATAACCATCGTTGGAATTATCACACAACGTTTCAACCACTAACCAATCTTCAACTGTAAGTTAAATTAGTACGCTACATTAAATAGAAACTTAAGACTATTCGTCCACAAACAAGCGTGAACCGTTAAAATAGAAAATAGTAAACCACCATCACCTACAAAGTTAAACAAAACTATTAAAAAAAGGACTATATAGGCTCCAAAAAGAACCGCTACTTCTTAACCTCTAAGTCCGCTGGACAGAATCTGGAAGCACTACCACGCTGATGCAAGTTTATACAACGAACAACGTTAGAAACAAGCAACGCGTTTTTTAAAAATAAAAACAGCATGCTGGGCCCGCCCACAACTAACTCCGCCTACCACGATCTACATACTCTTTTACATCCCTAATCCAGATCCTAGATACATTTTTATTAGCTTGACTGGTACAGTTATCATGTACAGCCATAAAAGACTCCTCTATGATTTTACGTTTATAGGTATTAATTTACCCCCCAACCTTATTTATATTTGATCCCAGAAGATTTTATGTTGCTCATCCCATACGTTTTCAGCAGATATGTTAGTCTTCCCCTCTTTAACGTTTTGCATATGTTCTGTCAGACGTGGGTCTAGAGGCTTTCAAGTTTCGCCGAAATACCACAATCCACAGCCTCCCGTGTGAATGCATCAATAACTACAGTAAAATAGTCAAATAATATAATTTCATATTTATAATTAGTTTAACACCATGTTAGCATTGTTTCTTTATTGTGTCTTGTCACGACGACTGAATAGGCTACAGACTGCGGGCCGCAGAGTGTTAATGATCAGAAATAAACACTCTCACTTATAAATAAGTAGTTCTAAAAATATAAAATCCTCAATCAAAATAAAATATGGACTTTTTACCACAAATTTCCTCTGAAAGTTTTTAACTGGCCAAAAAATGAAACCATTCTTTGCTTACTATTTTGTTTATAATATTAATAATATTAGGTATACGGGGTTATTCAAAAAGATTGAACCGATTTCGTAACGATATATTTTACTAAGGAAAAGTAACACAAAATTCTAACCAAATCAAAACTGTAGGTGCGTACCATATATTTCGTGCTTTCCGTAATCGTTATAACGTTTTAATTGGTTTTACAGTCTTAGCAGGTTGTACGCTTGCATGCTACTAGTTAGTATTTCAAACCATTGTTCCAACTGCATACGCTAAATTAGAAACTACGGTGGGACAGAGATATGTATAAAAGCCCGTACATGTAATCCGTTTGATACCAACTGAAACAGATTTAAAAAAAACATTGTTAGTTAAGCCTTTTTTACGTAACAGTTTTGTTCTAGAAAGACTATAAACGGAGATATGTTTTATTTGCATTGAAAGAAGGATAAATTGTATACAGAAAATTGTGTTAAAAAACGTAAAAAAAACTGAAAGTCTATTTAATAATAGAAATTAATTTTGTAACAAGATACTTATTATTTTGCTTAACATGACACAGCCCTATTCAAAATTGTTGTCCTACTCGTTGCTAGTTTCAACTTTAACACGGTTTTCAATGCAGTATTTGGTAATTGTTAACCTAAGTCAGATTTATTGCACGGCTAAACAGTGAGTAAGTGTTTAATTAAAGCTTTGGATGCAGCTGCCTCGTGATGACTCGTCTAACAATTTATTTAACAATTAACAACCGAATCTTGCAGCACTCGCATCATTTAATTAGTGTACGTGACTAAACATCACCTGAGTGTCTTAACAGTTAGATTACAAGCACACTTGTTGGTATGTTTAATCACCTTTACACTTCTTACACTATACACGTGTTAAATTTAATTACAATTTTACCCCAGAGCGGGGATCACAATCGTACTGATGATGGAGATTGACGCCGCAACCTGAATTCATTTCTTTTTTATTTATTTCAAATCCCGTTGTTTTATAAGTAATTACATTTTAAACTAATAAATATATATATATATAATGTATAGTATTGATGTTTTAAAAAAAATTGTTTAATTGTGAAACACACTTGGCCTTTGTAGATTTGACAAAAGCCTTTGACAATGTTAAAAGGACATTATTATGGCGATTCCTTGAGAGAATAAGTTACTTTATACATCTTATAGAAATTATAAAGAGCCTTTATGTAGAAACCAGTGTACGACTGGTTATAAGAGGAAGGATGATTAAGTTCCCACTAATAAGGGAGTAAGACAATGCTGCTCTATGTCGCTGACGCTTTTCAATATAGGCCTATATATACGTAGACGACATGTTTAAAACATGAAAATATTATGTTGATTCAGGAATTTTTCTGAAAGGAAGGATTTAAACTCTATTTTTACGCAGATAATATGGTAATAATTCAGGACAAAGAGGATAAACTACAAAAATTAATGTACATACTAAATCAAAAAGCAGATAAATATGGTTTTCAAATATCATCGGACAAGACTAAAACAATGGTATTCAGAGGGAAGCAACCGGTAAGTAATAAGATAGTTATAGATGAAAAGATTATGAGAAAGTCCAGCATTTCAATTACTCGGCATGCTACGTTACACGTGTGGCAGAAATTGATCTAGATGAAAAATTAAATAAATTAATAATATCTGTGGAACAATTCACAGGTGGCTTAAAAATAAGACAACGAAGGAAACAATGATAAGGTTTTTTAACACTGCGTCGGTGCCAGTTATGATGTATGGAGATGACACCAGAGTTATGACAGAAAGAGACAAAGCTAAGATTCAAGCAGCAGAGATGAAGTTTATGAGTAGTACTCTGGGCTGTACCATTTTCGATAGAAAGAAGAATGTGGATATAAGGACGGAACTGGGGGGGGGGGCACCCATTGTAGAACGGCTAAGGAGCAACAAAAGACGGTGGTGTGAACATTTGGGAAGGATGGCGTGTGATAGGATTCCAGTGCTAGCAATGGAATATAGACCGCTGGAGAAGAGAGGTGTAGGACGACCGAGAGCAAAGTGAGTCACAGAACAGGTTCAGCATAAGTTTAATCCTTGAGGTTGATGAAGATGGTGATGAAAAAAGTTGTTTAAACAAAAAGTTAATCTTTTAAATTAAGTTTTGTTAATCTTTAGTCAGATTATGGCCTCACTAATTTAGTATGAAGTTCGCTTGCTTTCAGCTATGGTTAAATATTCATTTAATTGATGAACTTTTGGGTAGCGCCATGTTCTAAAAAATTGGTAGAAAATCTTGTATAAAACTATTTATTGCACGTTTGTTACAATCCGTGAGACGTATGATGTCACCAAAAGTAGGGTTTCTAAGAAGAACAGAAGAAACGGCATAACGAAAAATAGAATTTACAGACGACAATGTAAGATACAACTGGAAACAGTAAGTACAGCATACACAAAAGACAAAAGTAATCACATCACTTAAATAGAATGCAGGAGAAATAACTCCGCAGGAATAAAATAATTAAACAGGATAGCTAATGCAAGAAACATTTGGCCACAGGAAAAAAGCGAGTGGCTCACGATAAGTCGTCTCAAAACCAATAAGAATAGAAAATGTTAACTCATCAATACTTCATGTCATTAAAATAAGACTTCAGTAAATTAAAAGCATGTTTAACACATTTGGTGATCCAGAATGTCATTTTTAGAATTTAAATCCTAATTAATATTTAAAATTGATTAGTAAAATGACAAAACGTGGTATCTTAAACACCAAAAGTTTTCTTGAACAGTGAATAGATATTAAAATATAAAAACAAGTAAATATGCAGTTTAATGGTGAAAAATTCTGTTATAACGTGCATGAAATGACCTTTCTTTAGAAATGTCAAAAGACTTTAATGTTAATTACTGAGTTTTACAGCTTAGCTGCCTTCAAAAAAGTTAATAGTAATTATATAATATTACTTTTTAACGTACTTCTATTTGAAGGACCTACGTGTGCTTTCGTGTGTTTGTGTGTGTGTGTGTATGTGTGTGACTGAGACATTCCATCGAATGTTAATTAGTCTACAGCAGAAGGTAGTATACAACGTCCATAAGTGAACACAACAAAATACATAGTATTTTTCGCATTGCGGATACGAGATTAAATTACACGATAAAACGTTCCATTAAAACAAAATTGTGGTAAGAAATTCACTGCTATTAATTAATTCATTAAAAATTAATTAATTGTACTATTATATCCAGAATCAGTTGACGTTTTGCCCAATGTCATGTCTTGAGACTGAAGTAATTTGGTACGGAAAAATTATAAATATTCTATACACTAAGTACCAATGTTTCGTCTCCATAGTCAGTTGTTAAAAAGAAAACTGATGATGTTATTATCACGATAATATTTTATCAAATAAAATTATAATAAAATTCTTTGTTTGTCTACACTTCTAGGAAAAAATATAATATTCTATAGTCACTTTTGTATATGGTAATATTTGCAACATAAATCCAACCCTTCAAAACCTTGAAATAGGCACAAAAAATATATAGGCAGTAAAAAGTTCATATATCTTGGCTCTCAGATAAACAGCACTAACGACATCAACACTCAAATAATAAGAAGAATATATCTCGAAAATAAAATATATTGTGGATCAAAAAAAGCACCTGGCGTCTACCTTTATTTTAAGAAGCACGAAATGCGAAATTTACAAAACACTTATCAGGCCAGTGCTGACATATGCTTCAGAAACCTGGACAATGCGGATTCTAAGAACAACATTTAGAGGAGCACAAGAAAATGGAATGTGGCGCAGGCGCTACAATTATGATCTATACCATCTTTACAAAGATCCGGACATTGTCAGGATAATCAAAATATGCAGGCTAAGGTGGATCGGACACAGAGAAAATGGAGGAAGGACAGCCTACGAAATATATTTTCTACCACAAACCAATGGGTAGTAGAAAAAGGGGAAGACCTCAAAGTAGATTCAAAGACCAGATTGAGGAGGATCTCAGAAAACTGAACATAAGAAACTGGAAAGCGATGGAACGCAATAGGGAAGAATGGTATCGACTCTTGGAGCAGGGCAAGACCCACCAAGGGATCTAGAGCCACGACTGATGATGATGATAAATATATGCAGTATAGCCTACTGCTTTCAGTTTACACACGACAGAAATTAATAAGAGAAGATCATATGATTCCAATGAATAGGATATTTTCCATATTTACGACGTTTCATGACTAAAGAATATTTACAAAGACAAACATTCGTAAATAATCTTAGTCCAGTGTCGCGTATACAGTGTTTGGAAATTTCACAACAGTATACTTCTAGATGGCCAAACTGATGTTAACATCTAGGAACACACATAACAGATAATATTCGGGAAAATGAAAAGAACAGGATGTGTAAAGTAGTGACAAATTATAATTAACAAATGGAAAACAGTACTGTGCTTAAAAGTATCAGCACTGACACCAGGAGGAAACTTATAAAACGTTCCAGTCAGAGCGCAGACCACTCATCGTTTGAAAACATGAAGATAGGAGTAAAGACCTAAAATATTCAGAAGCCGTTGAGATATGATGCTGGAAATGGTCAGTGAAAATAAAGCTCAGAGATCGGGCACTCTGAGTTAAGAGTCCAAAAATGATTAGGACAAATGATTTGGAACAACAAATTTGTTATACACGCGTATGAGCAGTCATGGTAAAAAAGCACTGAAGTCTCCGGTCATGAATGAATAATCTGGGGAGTAGCAACACAACCGTAAAGTGTGAAATTGATATACAACAAAAACATGTGAAAAGGTGGCTAATTAATAAATCGTTTTTACTTGAAGCTGTAAATTAATTTATACGTGTTCCGTTGCCGTTGAAAATTATGTCAATATTGTGTCTTTATCTTTGGAAATAACTTCTCCAAACAATCAGACATAAGTGCTCAATTGTTTTGTTGATACGAAGATGCAGTATCGGAAAAATATTATAGTCAGTATACTCGGAAATATTTATACTAAATATTTATTTTAATTATACTCAGAAATGGATCTCTAATGTTTCCGTTGATTTAGAAAACAATTGTGTAAAATAAAAGTATTCTGTCATTTAAGTTTAGTTATTAAAATGTGTAGGGCTGTACGTTTTCTAGCACTATTACAGGAGCTCAAACTGAAAACTATTTAAGTTTGTTTTAAGTAACTAGTATTTGTCTTTCTAGAGACAATTTTGTCGTTTTAGAGTAAATTTGTAAGGGAGCGAAATTTTAATTGCATTCTGTCGTCATGAGGAGTTCTCTCTTAACACGATAGCAAAACGTCACGTTTTATGTCTCGCCCAGTAATTACGTTAACTTTCTATTTAAAGCAGTTGGTTTTGTCTGATGTGAACTCGGAAAAACTATTTTTTTTTTTGTAATTACATCATTAGCATTAAACAAAAATAGAAGTTGTATCCGTCTGTCTTCGCCTATCTCTCCTTTACCTAACAAAAATGGGTCTTTTAACTTTTTAGTATTTAATTTGTTGAACTGGAATGATTGATACTGATTCGACTGAATTTCTTCATATACCCTGATGTTTTCTTAAAACACTGCGGTTGGGTCAAAACTTATAGGTCCGGCGACTGTATACATCTCACTGGTTGTAGAACCTAAGTGATCGCCAGATGAGACCAGAGCGTCTTGACCTGCTGTGTGAGCGTTTTGAGGATCATCGCTGCAAAGTTCTGCATCGTCGACTCGTGCAGTACGCCGGCGATGCCTCAGTGATTCACACAATCCTATCCCTTAAACCACATTTTTTATTTTGGTAGATATAAGCGTTCACGTAAAACAGATAAGATTGTTATCAACAACGACAATGTCACGTGTAGACGTACAATTAGTAGAAACTTAAAAACATTAAGAAAATTCTTGAATTTTGTTAACCATGACGTGTCCGAGTAGTACACGCTTTTGACTTTAAGACGCTAATTTTTAGACAAAATTTTTATTAAAATTTTACATATGCGTAAGTTAGTTTTTGGTTTTACAATAACTTTTATCACAGGGACTTGAAATATTATATGAGTCTGTAACCTGTGATCACAGATGAAATGAAAATGACTAACTAAAACATTTTATTACAACGCAGAGCACAAGTATTTTAGATTAAAATTTGTTGAATTTTTACCTCTGTGGCTGAGCCAGTTTTCGCTCAGCACGAAGTTCATGAGAGGCTTTTGCGAAATGAAGAAAACTTCAGTCCCCAGGTAAACTCAGTATGTAGACAGAAGCAACTGTCATAACATCTGGTGTTAGGAATAGGCGGATGGAACCTAGTTCTGGCCACAAACTTCCTTATATGCCTCTCACATAAGGCAGCCTACCATTCTAAATTCTGAACGTCTTCGGTGGGGCATAAGGAATCCTTGTTAATGTTCTTATTATTAATATTATTATACAATGTTGTTATTAAATACTAGAATAGAATGAATACAATGAATAGAGTAACCAAAAATAAGAGATAATTACAAAACAAATAATATAATAATGCACCGAAAAACATGAAAATATTTCAAAAACAATAATTTTGTATTTTGATAAATATTAAAATCAATGCTGTCAATTTTTATGAACGACAGTGAATACTGATATCTTCAGAACCACGTTGAGACAAGTACAGTAAGTTGATATAAGCAGCTGTCCCCAGTAATAACAATCGCTGCGTAAAGCTCTCTTAATATTGTCCTGTTATTCATAACATTATAAACGGCAGCAATGCGCCAATAAATTGTATGCTGCGGCAAACAAATCTCAGTAAACGTTATCGTAAAATACCAGCAGGGAGCAGTAGTGACACATAAAGCTCAGCAGGCGGTCACACGGCAGTAAAGCTGAAGCCAGTTCACAAGCTGCCACGCTACTGTTCGATAAACTCAGTGTATTAATCATTTATAATCTGTCCTTTTCATTACACAATTGTGTATGGAGGAGGTAAATATGTTTGCAAAGCTGCAAAAACACTGCATTCGCTTCAACAAAATAAGACCAAATAGTCGTTATTTATTTTTTTTAAAGTAGTAAAAATCAGGCGCTAAATTTTGATTACTCTTCAAATGATTACTTTAGAAAGCAAAGAGGAAGGTTATGTGCTTATCAGACCAGTTGTCTTGACTCCTTAGTCCTTGATAATGATGATGACTTCTACTGTGGCGTTTGTGACTTCTACTTTGATTCAATCCCCATACATCCAAATTTGATACAAGTTAACGTCGTCTTAAAGAATCCAGAATACCCGTTAGTGGGCTTCAGGATGCATAGCGCTGGTTCAAAACGGTTCTCTTACTGTTGAAGAGATGGCAGTTTCGGCACGTATTTCGAGGCTACTGTGTGCACACTCAAATTGTTAGTTAAAATCGGATGTGCAGGATTCTTGCTAATCCTAATGTCATTTGCAGTTCCTCAAATGGTTAGCTGAAGAATTTCAATATCAAACTGCTCACGTTGTTTATGACGGAGTAATGGTATTCTGCCCACAATCTAAACTTAAATTCAATACTTTTTGGTTACACAAATCTTTAAATTTTGTTTCGTACAGAGCCGTTTCCAAACGTCTAACGAATGATCTGACGAATTGTTTCGCTTTGGATGTCGACAAGCTTTAGACAGAACTTAAGTTCCGCGAGCATGGCACGCTTCAACAAAAGAAGTGTGTATAATTCCATTGTATGTTCTAACATCCTCAAATGATTTTGGACCACAGACATGTAATAAAAGCAATCGTAAATGGAAAAGTTCGATGTCTTTTGGTGATACTACATATATGCGTGTAATGATTTTATCACCTCCACGCCTTCTCTTCTTCCATTTTTTCGGGAATCTTCCCACACATAATGCAAAGGAATTTCAATATACTTATATTCATGCGCTGATGGATCTGATCGATTCAATTCAAAAAATGCTAATAATTTTGTTTGTCTTGCATTTTTAATTGCTTGACGTTCTTGCCCTTCTCGAAAGTAAACATTCTGTCTACGCGGTAAATGAATGTCAAGTCTAACGATGACATGTGATCGAAAATGCTTTGGTAATTCATAGATGCGCCATACAGGTTCAGTTTATTCGACATAACGGCCATTTAAAAAATTTGTAACTTCATCAATTTGTATTTCTTGACCTGGTTCATTTCTCTCTGAACCTAATTCAACAGATGCACTGTCATAGCCTTTATACACGTATTTATAAATGTATTTAACACTTTTAACTGTAGTGCATACTTCAACATTTATATGGCAAGTAAATACGGATTGTATGGTACAACATAACGATTGTCGAGGCAACTACCGCGAACTTCAGCATTAATACCATTATCACGCCTTCTGTATAATGGATATCCATTTAATGATTCACATGCAAATTCATTAAATCGTTTTGGATAATCTTTTGTGCATTTTCCATCTCTCATACATACAGAATTTGGATTAAGTACTCCGCATGGACCATGCACCATGTGTTTTACAACATATTCATGTAATGTAGGATGTGTTTGAATGTTAGGAATCTCCGCAGATACAACTTTATCAATATCGGTAGCGTTAACAATTTTATCTTGCTCATTTAAAGAGAGTAAAATGTGAGCATGAAGCAATCCTCTCTTTTGAAACTCAATTGTATAAATGAGTGCTTCAACTTTACCGAAGATTTTTTTTAGTGTAAGGCCCTCAATTAATGCTTTCAGTATGGACTTGAATACACGCACAACAATATCAGGTCGAAAATTAGCTGACTCACCTACACCAATATTGCTAACTATTTCAGGCCAACTTGGATTGCAAGTTATAGTAATAAACAAAGAAGGCTTTCCGAAACGTTGTACAAGTGACGTTGCATCTAAATAATTCTGATACATATTTCTTGGAGATCCATTGAATGAAGATGGTAAAATTACTCTACGGCCAACATTATTGGCATTGGGGTTCAATTCTAAATAATCTGTTAAATTGTTGTAAACTTCAGACCTAAGACTTGTTTGATTTTGTCGAATGAAATGTAACCTTGTGCCCTCTATTCTCACATACATATCAACTATCCACTGCAGAAATAATTTTTGTGAATGGTGCAACATGCTAAAATCTTCTCTAATTGCAAGTCGATAGGCTGCATACTGAAGCATGATTAATTTATTTCTGGGCGCTCTTGAATTAGATGTAGTTGGTACATTATGAGAAATATTGATATGCCACCCAGTATCACCATTTGGAAAAAGTAATGGATACGCTAAAGGGTCCAATGATGAATCCAAACAGAGGTATTTTTAATGGTACCATTAACTTTTGAAAACGAAATCATATTTCGTTCAAAGGGTGGCTCACCATTAACTGTACTAAATATTACTGCTACATCAGTTTGAACTGCATCATTATAACGGCGTAGATCTAAATCACGATTTACTTTAATGAGCATACAAATTTCTTTATTTTGATTTTCAGCTCTCTGACAATGATCTTTCATTGCAATGAATGACCGAACGAAAGGATTAATGCGTTCCAATTCAAGAGAGATTTCGCGCATTATATTGTTATTGCATGTTTGATTATAGTGTTCACGTAATCTATAATTGACAGCAGTGTCAACATCATAAAAATATAATTGCGCATAACATGGTGAGCGACCATATCCAGCAGTTATTAGACCTGATCTGTGATAAAAACATTATGTATTTTAAAATGATACACTCCACGCGTAACTGTATCCGAAATTTTAGCTTCTGAGCTAACCGTAGCAAATGATGAATTGTATTTACGAATGTTTTCAAAATAATTTTTTGACCTTCTTTTTATTGAAGGTTCATTTGCAGTAAGTCCATCATACAATGATTTAAAGTATTCATTTTGACTTAAGGCCGGTAATATTGCTTTACCCTTATGACAACATGAAGCGAATGAAGTCCTTTCACCTAAAGTGACCTCAGATTCGAAATGTTTTGCATTGCAAAACATGCATTGTAAATGCATTAATCCACAATCAAAAGTATTAAAATTTCTTGGAATGACATTCAGTGCGCATTTAAATGTATCCCTCAAAATAATTTCATCATTTTGTATACTATTTACACTATTGAAATTTGCATTTGGTCTATTATCATTTTGACTTTCACGTGAATATATATTCCTTCTTCTTTGTCTCTCACTCCGACCCGTCAATGTTATACTATTTACACTATTTAAATTTGCATTTGGTCTATTATCATTTTGACTTTCACGCGAATATATATTCCTTCTTCTTTGTCTCTCACTCCGACCCGTCAATGTTCTATGTCGAGGCATAATGGAAGTAGGTGCGAATATCTGAATGTAAAAAAAACATGTAATGAAATTACTGAAACTAAGATTAGACAGGGTTTAATTTAAAAATAATAAAATGTACTCACTTTTTTGAAACCACCAATAATATTTAGGCGAGAGTAAGTCAATTCAAATTGCTGCTACAAAATTTTCCTTTTGCAACAGGTGTATATTAAGCAAGCTGTATTTCACTTTCAACTGCACATTAATATATAAAACACAGATATCTAATATACAAAATATAAAATAAACGCTTTTTTGCCTTGACATACACTCCACAGACTATTGAAAAAGGAACATTTGAAATCACACAAAATTCACAGCTCATTCAGTCAATCTGTCAGTAATTATTTGTTGGCAACATTTTAAAATTCTTTGGCGACAATCTCTACTCTGTGCGACTGTTTGACCACAGACTATTATGTGTTTGACATTGGCAGTATGAACGTAAACAAACGACAGACTATTATGTGTTTGACATTGGCAGTATGAACGTACACTAAAATGAAAAAATTATAATTTTATTGCCTGGCAACAAAATTATTTTATTTTTAACAATTACCATTGTTTGAAAAAGTTTAAATGAATTTTCAAGTGCAAATGAATGTTTTATTTTATTTTATTTAATGTATTATATTTAATGTATTTATTTGTTGGTAATTATTTTATTTAATTTAATCTTGGGACAACTTTGGTAAATTGAATTTGAGGAGGATTTGCTGTTGATAATGCAACATTAACTCGATTTTATTCTTTCCATTTTATTATACCATTTGTTGTTTTAGCATTAACAATTGTACACCTTATTTTCTTGCATGTTATGGGGTCAAACAATCCACTTGGAATTGATTCAAATAATGATAAAATTCCATTCCATCCTTATTTTTCTATTAAAGATGTACTAGGATTTTTATTAATTTTAATTATTTTTTTTGTTATATGATACTTGAACCATATAAATTCTATGTTATAATAAGTACACTCATTACTTTTAAGTACCTTATCAGTAGCCTGCAGTAAACATCCTGTGTTTTACTGCTGTAGCTTTAAGCGCTTACCCCCCTCTCTACCTCCCCATCATGATACTAAAGGAAAATAAATATTATTAAATGAGAAATGATAGAACAACACCACTGATTTTGACTTAGACAAAGACAATGACGATGACTAGACCCAATAGATTGGAGACAGAGAAAATAATTCAAGCAACAATATAACAAGACCCAAGTGTTAAAAAGGATTATATCTATATATTAATACGTGAAGAGAAAATTTTGTACCCCTTTTTAAGCATATTGCTCGCACGGAGGAGTGTGAGATTTGGCATAGTTAAAGTTTATATGGAGAAGGAGTGCAGAAAGCTAAAATTTATATATAATATGTGTTAAAAATACATTAAATAAAATAAAATAAAACATTCATTTGCACTTGAAAATTCATTTAAACTTTTTCAAACAATGGTAATTGTTAAAAATAAAATAATTTTGTTGCCAGGCAACAATAGTCTGTGGAGTGTATGTCAAGGCAAAAAAGCGTTTATTTTATATTTTGCATATTAGATATCTGTGTTTTATATATTAATGTGCAGTTGAAAGTGAAATACAACCTGTTGCAAAAAGGAAAATTTTGTAGCAGCAATTTGAATTGACTTACTCTCGCCTAATTATTATTGGTGGTTTAAAAAAAATGAGTACATTTTATTATTTTTAAATTAAACCCTGTCTAATCTTAGTTCCAGTAATTTCATTACATGTTTTTTTTACATTCAGATATTCGCACCTACTTCCATTATGCCTCGACATAGAACATTGACGGGTCGGAGTGAGAGACAAAGAAGAAGGAATATATATTCGCGTGAAAGTCAAAATGATAATAGACCAAATGCAAATTTAAATAGTGTAAATAGTATAACATTGACGGGTCGGAGTGAGAGACAAAGAAGAAGGAATATATATTCACGTGAAAGTCAAAATGATAGTAGACCAAATGCAAATTTAAACAGTGTAAATATTATACAAAATGATGAAATTATTTTGAGGGATACATTTAAATGCGCACTGAATGTCATTCCAAGAAATTTTAATACTTTTGATTGTGGATTAACGCATTTACAATGCAGGTTTTGCAATGCAAAACATTTCGAATCTGAGGTCACTTTAGGTGAAAGGACTGCATTCACTTCATGTTGTCATAAGGGTAAAGCAATATTACCGGCCTTAAGTCAAAATGAATACTTTAAATCATTGTATGATGGACTTACTTCAAATGAACCTTTAATAAAAAGAAAGTCAAAAAATTATTTTGAAAACATTCGTAAATACAATTCATCATTTGCTATGGTTAGCTCAGAAGCTAAATTTTCGGATACAGTTACGCGTGGAGTGTATCATTTTAAAATACATGATGTTTTTTATCACAGATCAGGTCCAATGACTGCTGGATATGGTCGCTCACCATGTTATGCGCAATTATATTTTTATGATGTTGACACTGCTGTCAATTATAGAGTACGTGAACACTATAATCAAACATGCAATAACAATATAATGCGCGAAATCTCTCTTGAATTGGAACGCATTAATCCTTTCGTTCGGTCATTCATTGCAATGGAAGATCATTGTTAGAGAGTTGAAAATCAAAATAAAGAAATTTTTATGCTCATTAAAGTAAATCGTGATTTAGATCTACGCCGTTATAATGATGCAGTTCAAACTGATGTAGCAGTAATGTTTAGTACAGTTGATGGTGAGCCACCCTTTTAACGAAATATGGTTTCGTTTTCAAAAGTTAATGGTACCATTAAAAATATCTCTGTTTTGGATTCATCATTGGACCCTTTAGCGTATCCATTACTTTTTCCAAATGGTGATACTTGGTGGCATATCAATATTTCTCATAATGTACCAACTACATCTAATTCAAGAGCGCCCAGAAAAAAATTAACCATGCTTCATTATGCAGCCTATCGACTTGCAATTAGAGAAGATTTTAGCATGTTGCACCACTCACAAAAATTATTTCTGCAGTGGATAGTTGATATGTATGTGAGAATAGAGGGCACAAGGTTACATTTCATTCGACAAAATCAAACAAGTCTTAGGTCTGAAGTTTACAACAATTTAACAGATTATTTAGAATTGAACCCCAATGCCAATAATGTTGGCCGTAGAGTAATTTTACCATCTTCATTCAATGGATCTCCAAGAAATATGTATCAGAATTATTTAGATGCAATGTCAATTGTACAACATTTCGGAAAGCCTTCTTTGTTTATTACAATGACTTGCAATCCAAGTTGGCCTGAAATAGTTAGCAATATTGGTGTAGGTGAGTCAGCTAATTTTCGACCTGATATTGTTTTGCGTGTATTCAAGTCCAAACTGAATCATTAATTGAGGGCCTTACACTAAAAAAAATCTTCGGTAAAGTTGAAGCACTCATTTATACAATTGAGTTTCAAAAGAGAGGATTGCCTCATGCTCACATTTTACTCTCTTTAAATGAGCAAGATAAAATTGTTAACGCTACCGATATTGATAAAGTTGTATCTGCGGAGATTCCTAACATTCAAACACATCCTACATTACATGAATATGTTGTAAAACACATGGTGCATGGTCCATGCGGAGTACTTAATCCAAATTCTGTATATATGAGAGATGGAAAATGCACAAAAGATTATCCAAAACGATTTAATGAATTTACATGTGAATCATTAAATGGATATCCATTATACAGAAGGCGTGATAATGGTATTAATGCTGAAGTTCGCGGTAGTTGCCTCGACAATCGTTATGTTGTACCATACAATCCGTATTTACTTGCCATATAAATGTTGAAGTATGCACTACAGTTAAAAGTGTTAAATACATTTATAAATACGTGTATAAAGGCTATGACAGTGCATCTGTTGAATTAGGTTCAGAGATAAATGAACCAGGTCAAGAAATACAAATTGATGAAGTTACAAATTTTTTAAATGGCCGTTATGTCGAATCAACTGAAGCTGTATGG